>CM076972.1:12006888-12506888 GCA_039105355.1 Benthosema pterotum
ATGGTGGCTCTATCAAGTTGTGTTTCACCATGTTAATTTTTCTTTTCTTTCTTTTTAGTCCTTTTTTGGTACTCTTTTTACTCTCAGGAAAACATTGGAAATGTCCCTCTGAGTCCTTCTTTCAGGCAGCAAGAGCCCTCCCGAGAGCTCAGTTCTATAACCCCTCAATGAAGCAACATTCGGCTGGTCCGAGTATTATTTTGGCAAAGCCTTCATGTATCAGAGGGGAGAGCCATGCACCAGCCGTTAAGTACTTGAACCATTTAGCAGTACGGGTATAGACAAGGGATGAATTAAAGGCAATGGCAAGACCAACAATGATTGGATGAAAGCTAAAAACGCCCAAACCACGCCTATGCATAATGTAACGGGTCTAGGAGGTGTTTAAGGGAAATAGGATGGTAACGAAAATACCAAATTTAGCATGGGAAGCCTATTCCCAAATGCTAGATGCTCTAATTGCGTCTAACAGGAGATGAGACGAAATTGGAGCCCCAAGTGTGTCGCGGAATTTTGAATCAATTGGAGTGTATCATACCATGAACCTATCATCAACCATTATAATGTGAAACAAAATCTGTGTGTAGGCCTAGATTGAAACTATACACACTGTATATTGAAACTACAAATGGATGCCTGCCGGTTTACCTTGCTATATATTTAAATTTACACTTTAGCCTTATAAAAGGTCTGCTAGGGCAAGTGCTATATGGTCCAAGATGCAGTCTGAAGAGATGAGTTTTCATTTAAAGTCCAATATGCTGCAATCTTTTATTTATTAATTAATTATTCAAAACATGTTTGGATCCAACAAGGTAGAAGGTACCGCATAAAAACAAACAAAGTAGGCTTGCATTCCTGACTACCTTTACTGTACTCTTTCTTTAGCGATCATCCAGAGGGAAAATAACACTTGCTGAGGGTTAATTTATACGCCACTACTATCACACAATGGTGTCATTTACACACCCTGAAGTCTTTTCCAGGCTGACATTTGACCTTTGAAGAGGTAAAAAGTAAGTTGGCCTGAAGCAAGGCTTAAAAAACGTTTGTGTATGGGCAAGGCACACCTGTATTCGCAGTGAAAATATCTGATGTACAAGCAATTATGAGCCCCCAAAGCAAAGCTCAATTTGGGTCCCACTATACCAAAAGGTTAATTTGGATTTTGGGACTTAAAGCTGTAGGAAATACTGTTACATGCTTTTCCTCTGTAATTAATTGTTACAGAGGAATTATGGATGAGGACTATCGTTCCATTCATTAATTGATAATTGATCATTTTTGATAATCAATTAAATGCTTTGTTGATAAGCCTTGTGCACACTGCACACCTATGGACAGGTGCATACCATAGGAAATACTGTGCCATGCAACCAAATGTGAATCATGAGAACACATACTGTCTTCATTTATAAATAATCAGTTCCATTCAAAGTGACTTTCGGTCTAAACCTTCATCAAGTATCCCCTGAGAATTTGAGAATTTTAACTCATACTTAGCTAAGATGGCAGTAGCATTAGTTAGCACATTTGTTCTACTTTAGAACGAGAGTTGTTTTTTTCTAAAGTCATTGCTATAATGTTATCAATTCAAGTCCCTTTAAAAGAAGTAAAAAAATGTTTTTGGCCTGGAGATAAAAGTCAAATCAGAATTTGGCCAGCCATAAGAGTTAATTTCCCTCAATGTCTAACATAATAATTGCTGATATACAGAAATAATACAAAAGGCATAATTTATAGGCCTAGACCCTGATCAAATAATGTTTTTTTAAAGGCCTACATGTGCATTCTGAATCGGATTTGGGTCCAAACTGTTCTTGTATTCGGGGATGGACAAGAGTGCGGAATCTCCCTCGGGTTCAAGTAAATGGTGACCCCCTTGCGACTTTCCCTATTTGTGGGACTCTGGGCCTGGGGGACGAGGGTACGACGCAGCACACAGTGGTGTGTCTCGAGGCTCACATTGGCTTGAGACGGCGCTCTTCTGGCTAGCCATTTCAATCTAGATTTGTGTGGCCGAGGACATGCATGTACAGTGGTGGAAGGCAGAGCAGCAAAGCTTACGTTCATTTCTTTCGATGGTTTGCTTGTCAGCAAGACCACCCCTGCTTGTGGCTATATTATGAATTGGAATTATTTCATCACATAACTTCTAACTTGGCCTACACAGGCAGCACATGTAATCAGCATACTTCCTAATGAGGCTGACTGTTTAACCGTTGGTAAACAGTGTAAATAAACAGTTTAACTGTTTGTGTTTACCAACTGGGTAAACAGTCAGACAGTATAGGTATGTCAGACAGACAGACTGAAGTAGGCCTACCATTCTGTTTGTCACAGACAGAAAGGTACATCTGTCTGTCTGTCATGTCTCTTTAGATGTCTGTTTGACTGGATGTCTGTCTAATCTGACATGACTTGCATCTTAAAGGGGATTTAAACTTTAATAGCGGTTCCACTTTGGATGAGTGACAATCATTAGTGGTTTTTCATATCAAACAGCAGACTCCTCCATACCTGACTGACTTCTAAAGGAGAGCGCGCGTGCTCACGCACGCACACACACACACACACACACACACACACACACACACACACACACACACACACACACACACACACACACACACACACACACACACACAGCACGCACGCGTGCACGCTTCCGGAGCCCCGGGGAAGGAAGCCGCGCGCAACTCCAAGGTCTCATTGATGCGGTTTGGGGTTGAAAGAACCTGTTTCCTATTTATCAAAGAAATAAATAGGTTTCAAAGTAGTCTGTAGTCCTCCGTCTCTGTCTCTCCCTCTCTCTCAACCCTCACTCCCTCTCTTCTCTCCTCTCCTCTGTGTGAGCTTTGATCAACAGTAAAACATCCGTTCTTTACCTTCTAAACACACGTTTCAAAGCCCAGTGCAGCGGGTGGATGAAGATTAGATGATGAGGGTTTAGGCAGCCCGTGGGTGGGCGAGGCGCGCGGCAACATATAAGAAGAGCACCAAGACGAGAAACTTCTGCTAACTCTCTCACTCAGCGATGCAAATAGACCTATAAACTGTTGTCGTAGGTGTTTTGTAAACGTAGAATAAACGAAAAAGAAGAACCCAAACTAGCAGACACGTGTGTAGGCCTAGGCCTATCTGGAAGTAGGCCTATAGTTACTATACGACTGTAATAGTCTCTAGGCCAGAGTAGCCGGTATCTCATAGGGTGAGAAGATTGATTATTAGACTGTACCTAATGATGTGGACCTCTATAGCCCTTTTCACCTGCTCTCTGTGTGTGATCAGCTGTCTGGAGTCCAACGTCATCCGCTCCTCCAAAGAAGTTCTGGAAGGACCACCACAGCAACAGCAACAGGCGAGTCCAATCAATCACCGATGTTAGAATCAATAGGTTTTATTATGGCTTTACCTTATTCTATGTTCGACGTAACGATATTTATGTTTAGTAAAAGTAAAAAGGCACATCAAAAGTAAAAGTAGGCCTACTAGTCCTAGCTCTGGTCCAGAGCTCCACTGTGTTTGTTATGGTGAGGTAAAACGTTCTTTATCCACTCCAGAAGAGAGGCTGGTCGGGCTGAGTAATGGCAGATTGCATTGTATGTTTCCAACGCAAGGCATACTCATAGAAGCAGTGGAGCTCTGGACCACAGCTAGTTTATCCCTATACTCATTCAAATCCTTTGAAAATAGCACATCTAGTACAAGCTCACATCATGTTGCTTTGGCTATACACATGAGCTTGTAGAACAGCTATTTTCAGCTACCAACATATATCTGAAGTCGTTTGCTATAATATTGAAAATGTAGTGTGTCTACAAGTTTTCAAACAATTATAGTGAAACTATGCCATAGAGAAAAGAAAAAGCAAAGGGTAGGCCTACTTGAGTAGATGTAGAGCCCAATCCATCCATACACCTTCATAACTTTGATCTTAGATGTCAATGCATGTATTTAACTTTTTACAGAACTCTCAGATGAGAGTTTCTGTTTCTGCCAAAGAGCCACAGGGCAATGCACTACTTCCAATACTGGAAGAAATTGGTGTTAGTGAATAGAATCATCTTAATAGACCTGTAAACTTGTTTGATCTATTTATCGAATACTTGTCAGAAATGTGAGCATATGATGCAGTAGGCTAAAACTAGTCGCTTTTCATTGGCCCTATCTAACTACTGAACTCACTTATTCTGGATAGCATGTTAGTTTTTATTTCATTGTTACATGTGTGAGTCAATCAAAAATTATTCTAATTGTATTGAATTTATGTTGTGAACATTTTCTAGGGTTTTAAAGGGTAAATTGTTTTGTACTGAACATAAACTTGACAATATTGTGTAAGTGAATAAACCCCTGCAAAATAGTCAAAATATTCTTCAAAAATATGGTACATTCAATAGCTGTCCACCTTGTGTGTGGGACTTCAAGATTTCTGAGCTGAAACCACACTATTACAAACAACTTTCATTCATATGGCTCCAACCAACCACTGCTTAGTTATAGGACCAGAAAATAGTAAATACATGTCACAAAAACAACAATAACAACATGCAGTGTCCTATTATGCTGTAAGCGCCTGTAGCCCAAGTATGTATGTATGTCTATATAGCCTAGGTCTTCTTTGTACAGTACACTATATTGGGATGGGGCTTTACCTTTATGAAAAGGTGTTTTCTTTGTAGCCTACAATGAAAAGACTTCAAATTGTCATATCAATTTTCATATGAGAAGATAAAAGTGTGAGTTAACCACGAAAACACACAGTACAGCATAGTAGAGTTCTCAAAGCAACTTGTTTTCTGGGAACAGAAAATAATAATTTACATGCGCACATAAACAGATATCTCTAAACAGATATTAACGCCATGTTTTCATCAACAGACTCCCTCCCGCAGTGAGGTGGTGCCGGACGGGGGCATGGTTCGAGGCTCTGGGAACGCACGCCGCAGGACTGAAGATTCTCTGAACTCAAACAGACGTTCCACTCCCTGCACCACACCTGACTGTAGCAACATGGTTAGTAGGATTAATACCTCTATCCATCGATCAATCGATCACTCAATCTGGTGACTGGTTTACTTATTGTATGGTATCTATCAATCAGAGGGATCGATGCAGCAATCGGGCCCAGAGAAGAGGGTCGTCACAAGACAGACACGCAGACAGACAGCGACACAGAGACAGACAGACAGAAGGAGAGACAGACAGGCTTACAGAGGATGTTGCCGAGGGCAACAGGACAAAAGGTGGGTGGCAAACCAAGCTGATTTACAGACAGGATTGTTTACACTTAATAACTGCTGGGAATCAAAATACTACCATAGCGTAGTAGGTTATTATTTTAGAGCCAGATCAAGCAGTTGAGCCAATATGACTTTCTATGATATTGGTAGCCCTATATGCAGTATTCCGATTTGTAACCACTTTCAGTCTGCTCTCCCTATTTGTGGATCTGTTATACGTTCACCTTGTACCACCTATTGGCAAAACATTGCCAATAGGTGGTATAGAACTCTCCAAAGGCCTCAATTGTTCTTTCACACTATCGATTATCCCAGTGGAGAGTTGGTAACCAAATGGATATCTTTATCTTACAAGAGTGTAAAATGAAACTGTATTCTACATTCCCAAGAGTTTAATTGTTAATCGTCTGCATTACTTAATTCTACACAATTAAAATGTTGTTGTGCTGTTGCTGTATCTCCCCTATGGTACCACATCAATACAGAATGGATATGTGTATACAAGGCAAATACTCTTTAGTTTTGGCCTGAGAAGCTGAATTCATCAAATGGTGGTCTGGAGGTCACATGCAGAACGAATAATGGATTGATTTTAAAAGTGTTGAAAACCACTGAACTATCCAATAATAATAATGATGTGGGTGTGCTGTGCAGCTCCGGAAATGGCCAACTGTGTGCGTTCGGGCGACTGCGATGTTGGCCTGTGCTGCGTTCGCTACCTGACCGGCAAACGGTGCCAGAAGATCCCGCTGGAGGGAGACGCCTGTCTACTCCGAGGTCGATCCAAACTCAGACGCAACCTGGAGCGCTGCGATTGTGCATCAGGACTAACCTGCAGCTCCACCAGCCGGGCAGAGCTTAGCAAGGCCAAGGGCCAAGGGGTGTGTATGCCCAGGCAGCGGCAGAGGAAAACCAGGCATTCTGGGAAGCGAAGGAGGACAGAGGAGAGGTTAGGGCAGTGCTGATGATGGACAGGTCATGTGAATGTGGACTAGCCTTGGGTACTGGCTTTATAAACCAGTTGTCCTCCAGAGAGAGAGAGAGAGACACATGAATGCAGCATGAGTACCATTGTTGAGTAAAACAGGTAGTGGTGGTTCAGTTAAACGACCTTCCCAGCCCTCACATCACCACATCTAGACCTGAGTGTTGCTGTGATGATCATGCATGTTAGTGTGACAATGATACGTAGCCACAAGCAACTCTTACATGCTATTCCTGCCATGTGTTATATATGGTTGCAATAGTGAACAGCCCCTTAATCCAAATAGAAAAGGCAGATCTGTATTGAAGTTAAACATCATTGTCATCATCATTGACGCTCTACGGATAGCTTAAATATGCAAGATAATGTTTCGTTAAAATCCACCATAAACATGTTATAAGCTACTTTCAATCAATACATTCCGTGACTATGGTGGTGTCAAACTCTCATTTCAATAATGGAACTAGTGTAGTGATTGGAGCATATGTCTTTCATGCGGAAGGTTGCATTTGAACCCTGCCTGAGGGTGACATCAGCAAGAGCATGCCAACACAACGGGTTCCTAACCCCCCCAAAAATGGGTAAAGTTCTGGCTAGAGTCTCTTGAAGAGTCACATTGAAGCCTCTTCTGCTGCATGGGGTGTCCAGGCGTAAAAACAAATACATGCCGCCTCCTACTGCAATATGTGCAATTTTGAAAGGTGGTATGCATGCAACCAAATTATTTCCACATAGCAAAAAAATAAATAAAGGTAAAATAAAAAATGGCATCTAATGAGTTGCTTGTGGCTAGATGATGCAGTGATATTAAAGTGCAGGTATAGTATTCAGCTGAGATAAAGTAAGCCATTATGTGTGAGTTTCTGTAAAATAATTAAAGGTGTTCCCAATGACAATGCCAGGTTTTAATGTGATGTACAATACTAATACAATAAGTAGTAATACCTTGATGACACTAGCTACCGTGCATTAACATTACCACCACCTACTGGTATATCTGTTCAAAACTAGCCTCCAAACTGTGACATGTGCGAGCTCAATTTATTTCTTTAGATAAGGTCAAACTATTGAAATAGTGTATTGTTAATCTAATATTACATGTGCATTTACCCTTTGTTATCTATCTGTTGCAGTAGCCTATAGCATAGCCAAATTCTTCCAGTCTATAGGGAATAATATAGCCTAATTTATACTACTGTAAGTACTGTATATGTGGCTGCTGCCATTTTTTGCAGGAGAATGAGATTTTAATGTCACATAAGTGAGGAACAAGCATTAACTGCTAAATGTCTTTGAGCCAAGAAAAATAAAACAATGACATTTCAAGTTTTGTTTAGACAACTGTCTTTGTATATGTGTATATTAATGTAAATTATGTATTTTTCTGTTTAATACCTATGCATTGTAATAATACAAATAAACAATCAAATTCACACGTTTTGTGGTATTTAGTGTTGTAATGTCTGCTTATTAGTGACTATTTGGAGTCCAATTTATGTTGCAAGTTGCAAGTTTAGGTTATGTGCATGCAGTGGCAAACAAGTGGAAAAGTGTGTTGTGTAACATTTACTGCAATCAGACAGGACTTTACTGTTTGAGTGTACAGGCTGTCAAGTCCAGAAAATAGTTTTTGCCTCTCAGACGTTCCTGCATACAGGTCAGATACAAATAGTTTTACTCCAGTACATTCCGTTTTAGTTAGGCCTACTAGTTATGTAGATTTAACGATTTTAAAAACTTGAAGTCTGCATAGCAGGCCTACTTTTTACAAATCCAAAATACTTCCCCCACTGCGAATCCATTTTGTAAATTTAATTTAGTTCAGACCAGACAATTGTTCATTAGCAAACTATAGTGTCCCTTAAAATACTTCGGTCACACAGACCTTTGTAGTCATGGGGTAGTCTGGCACCCTCTGCTGGGCAAATAACTACAGTGCTTCAAACTTCCAAAGTCTTTTAGCCCCCAAACAATTGGTTAACGCTGCTGTGGGACTTTTCTAGAAATATGTGCCTACAGTTTCAGTAAACCTGATACCATAAATATTTACCTGCAGAAGCAAGTATGCTACAGTAAGTTAACCAAGATTTAAGTGAGTTTAGGTGGAGGGTTTTCACTCTGGACTATGAGGCATTTACACTGCAGTGGAAACCCTTTAAAACTCACTTCAACCCTGGAATGTTTGAGCATTTGAGCCACAGACCATTTGATTAGAATTTCCCGCCTCAAAAGTTCTCATTTAGCTGTAGGCACCCTGAGAAAAGACCCATTAGTTGAAAACCCCTAGGTTACACCGAATGGTGTACTCAAACACTTACTTTAAGTAGAGCGCAAGTGTTCATTCATCTGATCAAAATATTGGCACCACTTGTGTGCAGCCACGTTCCTCTCCAAAACATTAGTAATTGGGATTACTCCCCGTGGGTCAGCACCACAAGGACTTTAGTGTGTATTGCAATAGCATTCCTGTGCATAACGATTATAGGCTTCAGTGACCTTTGCTGCAGATTACCAATTGGCATGAATTCTAGATCAGTAAACGTTTAAACGGGGCTTTAAAGGGTACCCTTGCTTAGACATTAAGACAACATCCATTTGTAGTTTGACAAGTTGCTTTGACTAAGAGGCTGTACAAATTAACCCAGTTTGTAAGATTCCATTTTCTATATTCAGTTCTATTAAAATGACAAATATGACTTAGAACTGCTAGTTAAATTATACAAACAGACAACACACAGAGTTTCAGTCTTCAAGGAATCAAATTCCCATAATTTTTTCTCATTTATTACTTGACTTAACAAAAAAACCGTCTGGACTTTTTGAAAAACAAAAAGTAATGCAAAAGAAACTTATAAGGCAAAGTCACAAATGCAGCAACATGGAAGTGGGTGGAGGGTCAATCAACAGACAGGAATGTTGAATGAAGGGCAAAGGAGCTAGTGAGGGTTGATGGGGTAGTTAGCGGGGTTCAAGGTGAAGTTGGCATGTTCAGAGCTGTCCGCAGTCGGTGATTGTGATCTTATCCCTTGTCTTCCCGCTCTGGGAGCCATAGGTCTCGACCTTCCTCACCACATCCAACCCCTCGACGACCTGACCGAACACCACATGCTTCCCATCCAACCTGGAGTATGAAACAAGCACATCTTTAATCTGGGCTCAATTTTTTCGTTGTAGTTCTAAAAATCACATATAAGTGTTTGTCAAAGAGATGGAATATATTTGTTTTGCATTTCTTATTGCACCCTAGCCATAAGACCAATCCCATCTAGTTCACGTTTACATGCTATAAAACAGTTTTGGTACCAGAAATACCAAAAAATTGGAAAAATTGCATATGGATGAATTTCACCCACAGATTCATATAACTAAGAGGTATTTTTTGAAATTATATTATACAAGACTAGTTAAGCAAACGATGCCAAGGTCTGAAAAGCCATAAATGATTTTGTCATAAATTAGATCTTGATGAAATTAGATTTACATTCACTGCATGTATACTTTAGTGCCCACAGGTCATGGCAGCAACTCACCAGGCGGTCTTTTCAGTACAGATGAAGAACTGTGATCCATTGGTGTTTGGTCCCGCGTTGGCCATGGACAGGATTCCAGGGCCGGTGTGAGTCAGAGTGAAGTTCTCATCAGCAAACTTGTTCCCATAGATTGACTTGCCACCAGTTCCATTGTGGTTGGTGAAGTCACCACCCTGCAGGGATACAGAGAGAGAGAGATCAACAGGTGCTCTATATAGACAGACAAATGACATTACATGCAGCGGCTATTCAACCATCTGCGGACTGCTACCATCTCCTGGAGCGTCGCATTTATTAAGCAGTACCATGCAGGCTGCTATCTGACACTTTTATGGTAGTTCACACCAATACAACACCTGGCAAATTGCAACAGGAAACTACAGGCAACCATTATCTGCAATACGAGTTGAACTAGTGCAGTCTGGCTGTGAGGATCAGCAGAAGAAACCCTGAAATTACTATCCAACCATGACCAAGTGAGCCAGGTGAAATTGCACACTTTTAAACTCTACCAAACTTTAGTGCCCACCTAGGATGGGTTGTATAACTTGAGAAATTTCAGATCTTGATGATGCAATGTTTACAGGCAAAAAACACTGTTGTAACACCTGGCTTGCAACAGGTTAGGCGATGCCAAGATATCATTTCACCTCACCTGACACATGAACTGGGGGATGACACGGTGGAAGATTGAACCCTTGTAGCCGAAGCCCTTCTCGCCGGTGCACAGTGCACGGAAGTTCTCAGCAGTCCTGGGAACCACGTCGGAACGCAGCTGCAAAAATAAGCATGCCCAAGTTTTAAGGAAAAAGCTTTTGACAATTATTACACACTAGATTAATGCCTCCAAATTCAATGTGATTTAATTAAACTGATAGTGGTACACGTATCAGCTTGTATTCCTAAATGCAATCTAGACAAATGCATAACAATGCACACAGTATTGCAAAGAGGTTCATAAAGTGTCAAGCAGACCTGATATACAACATAATTTAAAGTTTAGGAACCTTTCATGCAATAGTTTTTTAATGTGCATGTCATTTAGCTGCAGTGAGCTGGATTGCTATTCAATTTTGTTGTTACGATTCTGGCTTCGAGAGCGTACATGAATAACCTCATTAGCATTCCTGAGGCCTGCATTGTGAACTTTAGTCTGAACTCTAGTTCAGCATTTGGCTCCCACAGGCTACAGCCAAAATCCTACCAGTTACTGGTAGGACTGCACTTTGCTCTGCAAGGCCAGGCTCAGAGCGCATGTTACATCTTCACCATCACCCCATGCCACCCATCTATTGCTGGCCAAAAAAGCATGATTAAGATTGTATCAATGCAAGAGGGGCTCCCGTAGAGCTTAAACCAAAAAAATGTCAGGAAGAAACACTTTAGCGTTAGTGCATCCTTGTAAACTAGTGCACTGGAGTAGTGTATTCAATACATCAATATTGCAACTTGCAACGATCAACACCTGCCTGATAGATGTATCGTCAAGAGGCTGTTCTATATAGTCAAACGCATCTCAGTTTAAGGTTATCAAAGTCGCAATACACGTCCTCCTCACAACCATGTTAGGATGTTACACGTTATTTTATCATTAGGCCAAATATAAGCTTGAGCGTTTAATTCCATTTATTCAAACACATCTAATCGCGGTTGCAAGCAATATCCACTACTAGTGCAGTGACGCCTCCACACAAGCAATAAAGTTAATGGCATTCTATAGGGCAGAGACCGCACAGCCGACATATGCCCATACATACAGGGTCGCGACATTCTAGAATTCACTACTCAAAAAAGAAACGCAGCTCTGGTTGCTTCGTTCCTACATCCGCAGTGCGATTGATTTCCTGGTAGGCTACTAAAGTGTTGCCCGTACACGCTGTACGGGCAGGAATGAGCTATGAGGAAACGGGTGAACATTTGCTGCAGCGGCAGTCAGTCCCTACCCGGTATCGACAAAATGGCTGGACGTGCTGCCTGCCATCACGCCAACCCCATCAAGCTTAGTTCGCTTGATTAAGTACGCTTTGTTTTCAATGCAGGCAAATCTTTAACAATCCGATAGTTTTAATAGTCTGCGGATGTAAGTTGGCATCTTCGCTCAATCCCGGTGTCAATCATTAGTCATCAATATGCTATGGTCGAAATAAAACAAATAGATGCTGCCACCCACCCCACGCCACGTATAAAGTAGTGACAAGGAGGGGAGACGAGGCACACTGCATCTGTGCGGTGTTGCGTGGCATCTATCCGATTACGCTGAAGATTCCCTTTCTTCGGTGGAGTCAATCAATTCCACGATACGTTACGGTGACATGCCCAAGTTAGCATTAGCAATTCTTCCCCCTTTGCAGAAAATAGGGGGAAAACCCTCCTCCGCCCTTCCTCTCCCTCCTCCTCCTCCTCCTCGTGGAACCTTCCAGAGAGTCGTCGGTTGTTCCTTCCTGGCTTCAACGTATGAGTTAACAACCCGGCAAAACGTTACTACTATTAGCTAACGAATGCTAACAGATCGCAAGCTTCACGACGGGGAAAACGCTAAACGTTTTTCTATATAAAAGTTTAAAATGCATTTAATCATTCATTTTTTATTTATTAAACAATTTTCATCTGTCACGGTTCCGCTCGAGACCCCCTCCCCCCGGCAGGCCGCAGCGCGAGACACAATGCAACAAAAGCGCGGCCTGCCTGCACGCGCCTTCATGCGCGTTCGTTCCGTCCATTCATTCACATAAGAGTCCTGCCAATGCCAGGTTATGAAATAAAACATTTAGTGTTAATATTTTTTTTCGTGAAATGGGCATGGAAGCGAACATCGCCAACCCGCCCGAGCTTCGAGGAACCACGTCGCTTTTGTTAGGCGAGCGACAACATTCACCACGCGCACGTGGTTCGTCCGGCTCCTTTAGTCGAGACTACTCGACTACTCTGCTCGTGACAGCTAGCATCACAGCTAACAAAAAAACGGTCAAAACATACGACTCAAGCCAGCGCAGCCATAAGCGCACATCAGAGTAGTATGGTGTAAAACGCTGCACGCCATCCGCATTAAATGAAACACTAAATTACAATGGGGTTAGTTGCAATGCGGCGTTTTATACCGACGACGCCACAGGCGGGCTGACAGTCACAGTAAGCGCCGGCTTCCACGAACACTACCGGGCTCTTACCTCCATGACGATGCGGCCCACGGACGCGCTGCCGGCGCTGATGTCGAAGTACACCTTGGGTAAGGCCATGTTGTCCGGTGGTGTGTTTGGCGGTGGTTGTTGGTTGGTTTTTGGGACGTTTTCCGGCGAGACGAAACACCTCTGACCACAGGGAACCGAAAAAGATGGAGGAGCCTCGATCGATTTTATATAACGCGCTGGTAGGCGGGGCCCGTGCGAGGGGAGGGCGAATGGCGAGGCCGGGGCGGTCGATTGACACACGACTCGGCGAATCGCCGGCCACCGCGGCGCACCGCCCCCCTCTAGCAGACAAGCCCTTGGGGCGGTGGGCTTGGTTTCTGACACGGCCTGTGCCGCTGTATAAACCAACGACGGGCTGGGCTACGGGACATTCAGTTCAGTATATAGTTATTGTTTCCACAATTTCATTTTCACTCAAGTATCACCACCATAATATATTAAACATTCAAAGTTAGCTGAGTTAAACCTTTTTAACTCAGTTTTTCAGCCATAAACCTATAAAATAGTTGTTTAATACCAAGCTTTGCATCTGTGGGTTACAGTCAGATAAATGAGAATGCTAAAGAGGTAAAAATCTAGAAATTGTGCTGACAGTAACGTAGGTAGGCCTATTTGTAATATAATTAGTTTACACAACAGCACACAGCCGTGCCACGGCACCGCCCGCTTGGCGCACCAAGTGAAGTGAACTAGAGCTGAAACGTACCCGAAACAACGCGCGCCATGGTTAATTGACAGCCGTGCCTTCCAAACAGCGCACGCGGGCGGGAAATGAGGCAATTCCGCATCGCGCGCCGCAATCAGGGCGCGGTCCTTCACGAGACTCCGCAGTGAGAGAGGAGAGGAAAAGTTTTACTGGATGCAAAGAGAATTATTTGATAGAAAGAAAAGTACAGAATGTTCAGTTCATATTTATTCACACCACCGACGAATGCATGTATCCACTCAGGTGTATTTTTGACTATATTACTCTCGACTTGGTAAAAGCATTACCCTAAATATGGTTTCTTTATCAACTTAAGTGTTTACACAACTTCTCTGAGGACAATAAACTAATCTATCTCAGACTAGTTAATCGGCTAAGCGCTTATTGTATCTATGTCATATCTGCAATATAGGCTTATTTGTAAGCCCATATATACATTCATACAGGGATTACTCTCTATATAGTTGTTGATTTGATGTGTTAAAAGCAAGGGCAAGTTGGATCAAGTAATAATAGGCGTGTTTGGGTGTGGTTGATTAATCCTTAAGCAGGTGTTGTAACATTCCTTTCTATCCTACTGCTTTGTGTTGATTTGAATGAATTCCTTAACTGCCCATCACAATAATACATTCACATTTTACAAAATAGGTTAGCTATAATAAGTTGGCCTCTATAAACCTAGTTGAGTCATAAACAGATGTTCTCATATGAATCATCTGCAATTCTAAAACTATATGTTCTTCAATACTATACCTTATTATTTGTATGCTGTATTGATGAATTAATCACAGCACATAGGACCCCAATGGAAACAATACGCCTAAATTGAGTGTACCAATTATTATTCCATCAATAAATTTAAAAAGCACCTTGACTTTGTTTGAAAGCCTGTGCTCAATTAAAACCAATGTGATATTAACAGTAAGTTTTAGTTTCTTTGAGACATGTCAATTTGTAAAACACTAACTAGTTGGCAGCACACACACACACACACACGTGAAGTTTTCCTTTTTAGTTCTAGAACAAACTCTCCATTCCTTCCATCTGTCTTATCTTCTGTTTATTAAATTAAAAAGGTTATTATCATTGTTACTGAATCATACTGATTGACAATGGACATTTTTCAAAATCTCCCAACTGTTCAGCGGGTCACAGAGAAAATTACATCACAACCGTTTGGACTGCAATCAATGTACAACATAGAATTTCAGGATGATGAGCATTAATAACTTACAGTGGCTGTGGTTTCTGAGGTGTCTATAAGGCCAGGCTTATGAGGGCCAGCACTGACTGCTGCAGCTGTTACACGCTAGCCAGGTAAACACTCTATCCCGGTCGCGGAATTCATATTGCACGTGAAATGTGAATTTTACGACCGATATGGATTACCACCAGGCCAGATACATGCAGCACTGCCCATAACTGTTATTCAACAGGTTCTTATCCTAAATTCATTAAAAAAAAAAACTCATCTCATTGTGTAATGTTTGGGCTGTGGCTGTTTAACAAAGACAGTCAGGCCTGTGCTTCTGTACGGCTCTGAGACGGTGAAGAGTGACACAAAGGCAGACATGATTTATTGATAAATGCTTCACAGAGGATTGTTTTATCGAGCTGGAGGGACTGTGTCAGCAGAGTGGACCGTCTGGGCACATGAAGAGGAACTGGTCCGAAAAGGCTGAGGTGGAAGTATATCGCTCGTCCACACCCTCTGAATGCCGCATATATAAACATCACCCACGGAGACCTGGAGGCAGATGCCAAGACATTAACCAGCCATAATTGTGATGACGGAACTCAAGGGGCACACACTCACACACATTTGCGAGAAGCAGCGTGCGGGATGTGTTCGGAGGAGAGGGGGGTTTCAATTCCATTTCCTATGGAAGTCACATGATTTTCCCCAAATCCCGATGTGCTGTAAGGGTAGGGCAGGGCTGCAAATTTGAAATGCGTCCTCTCTTCCCCCGATTCCCCGACACAAGTGGCACATTGCCGCTTGCAAGTGTGCGAGTGAGTGAGGCCAAGGAGTGCCGTCATCAATGCATTTCCCGATGCCCAGTGGGCTTAAAGAACGAAACCCATCTTCACTTGTCCAGTTGGGTCTTTAATCCTGCCCTCAGTCCTAGTTCCGTTGGTTTTCCATCCTATCAGGACATGTTTGGCATTCACCTGGTTGGGGCTAGAAGACCAGCAGTACCAGAGGTCCCCAAGGACCAGCAGGGCTTGAGAGCGTCTTGTCCATGCTTGTTATTGCTGGCACCGATCCAAAAAAAAAAACGACCCACAGACATCTGCAAAAAGGTAGTTTGTCGTGCTGACAGGGAATGACGATGAAGGATCAAATAGATTTTTGTCTCAGAGATAAAAAAAAATAATAAAGAAAAAAAAAACATTCAAATAAAGTTACCATCAACTTCATTACATCAAAGATTCTCCATATTTAAAACCTTTTTTTTCCTCATTATTGTCGTTTTGCGCTCTCTGTCCATCCGTCCATCCTGCACAAGGCAGGAGGTGGAGGTCGAGTGTGAGTCACAGGAAACACCCATTTTGGACGGTGCAGAGAGTTCATATTTCTACAGGAAGTCTTTTTTACCCACAATTCATGGTACGATTTTTTTCTGTGGGTATGTAAGCATATACAAGGTGTGTGTATGTGTCTGTTGTGTTTGCAGTTGTATATCAGGTGTCTGCACGACTAACCGACTAGTCAAGTAACCGTCGACTGACAAAAAAAAATCTAGTACATCTTTTTTTTGGTTAACCTAAATAGTACAAACTGCTATAAATTCAAGTATTTTTCCCCCCTTGCTGATGCAGAGCAATTTTGTAACGAGCATGTCTGAAAGAAATGTCCATATATTCTAAAATTGATCACATCCATTCCATTGTTACTGTAATATGTTAATTAGGGTCCTTAATGCCACCCCAATATGCTGTTTTCCAAAGCACAGTAGGTACTTCTGTTCCCTACTTATGAGGCAGCATGACTGCCAGGCAGACAGCACGCTGCCCTTGACAGCTCCATAGACTTGAGATTAAAAAAGGACAAAAAAAAAGAACAAAAACAATCAAACAACAACAAAAGGACATGAGCTAATTAATCTATTTCATGGCATTATGTTTAAAATAATGTTAAAAGCATGTTTAATCCATGCATTTTTAAGGTATGACACCAGAACAGTTTTAAATGTAGTTGAGTTACAAATGTAAAACTTTACACCTGTCAGTCCCAGACTCTCCTCAAAATGACGTGATCAGTGCATCATAAAATCTTTCAAATACATTTTCTTATAATTATTAACTATATAATAGGCCCTTTTAAAACCATCTTGAATAGCTTTACTGCACACTAGACACTGTAGCTGCTGGGTAGCTTATAATCAAGCATAAAACAGTTTTCGCAATCTTTCTATTTTTTAGACTAGTCGGTTAGTCGAGATTGGTTAGATTAGACGACTATAAAATTAGTCGAAATTCCTCTCCATACTGTGTGTGTATATATACGCATGAAAATATGTATGTGTGTGTGTTTGTGTATGTGTACTGTTTGTGTGTGTGCATGAATGTGTATCAGTTAGCAGGCTCTTTTTGTGCGTGGGTCCATTTAGTTGTTCTCAAACAAGGACAGCAGGTCATCGTTGTTGTTGCTAGGGAGGTCAGGGGGTCCAAGGTATGACAGCAACTCATCCGGGTTGGTCAACTCTGGAAGCAACTACACACAGACGCACACACAAACACATGCACACATTATAACAGATATAATCTCAATAATGTAGTAGTTTTTATGTTATCATCACCATTGCTATGATTATATTTTTCAACTCACATCCAGAGCAGCTTCTGGAACGTCCCCCCCTGGGCCCCCCAGACTGAAGGAGTTGTCTCCTTGTAGACGAGGGTTCTGGTTGCCTCGCTGAATCATCTGGTTGCCGGGGTTATTGCCCCCAATCTGGGAGTTGGCATGGAGACCCTGCTGCTGCTGCTGTTGCGGCTGCTGGGAGAGTGATGCACCATGGGAAGTGGGGTCCAAACGACCTGGCATCTACAGGAGAAGAGGTGACAGGACATGATAAGATACAATTTTAAGATACAAGAGGATAAGATGATGAAAACTCTCTTGACTAGTATGCTTCTATGTGCTCTTACTTTCTTGCATTTGTTGCGCTGATTAAATGTTATGTACAGCACTGGTACAATGACAGTTGCTTTTTAAACATGATTTGATTTGAATATGCTACCTGTGTGTTGAGGCTGTGTGGGGGAGGTTTGTCGGGGGTGAGCAAGCCGCTGGGGAGGTCAGCCTGGTAGGAGAGAGGTGGTGGAGGACCGGGGGAGGAGAACTCCCGACCGACCCCGCCAGGAGTCCCTGGACCAGAGGAGAAGTCCGAAAACACACTGGATTGACTGGGATAAGGAGGGACTGGAAGAGACAGAAAACAGAGAAAAGAAAAAACATGAGCATTTTTTCCTCACTACACGATTCTCCTCTGTCGGCACTGAGTGGCATAGTGGAATCACCGCAATAATGCGGGCATTTATCGTTCCCTGTGTGGAAAGCCCTTTATTCTGTCACTTCAATTACATCTGTATGTGACAAGTAACAGCAACTTCACAACTATCTATCGCACTTGCCTTGCCTAGAAAGCATTACTTTTTATGATCAATATTAATTAAGTTCCTTTAGCCTTACAGCTGTCACAGACATAGGGCTCCATTTTCGTTACCGCTATACCCCTTATCCCTTAACTTCTTTGCCTTTTTAAACTATTAAAAAAAAACATTTCTCAGTAGTTCAAATGGCCAGTCTACTAGCTCACAACGTGTTAATAGATTGACATGTTGAAATAGTCCAAAAAGGTTTTTCAAAATAGTGAAAATGAAATAAGGGATATGGCATAAGGGGTTTAGCATGTAACGAAAATCTCACCCATAGAGTCTACAACCTACATGTAAGGTGTGACCAGACATGAAATCCAAGACAATATTTACAGATTGATAATGTATTACAGGGCTTGATTAAGGCCTGTCCTGTTGTCCGCCTATGGACAGATAAACTTTCCGGGCAAATGGACAAATGACTCTTTATGTGGATGTTCTTAGCAGACAACAATATTGTCAGGCATTCCTAATAATCAACTTTCCAATATTCTGATTAGCGTAGAATGTCTGGAATGTCTTACAGTTTGTATATTCCAAATTCATAGCCATAGATTGGATCTATCTGTATGGTTAGCAGACTTTAAAGCAGAAAATATAAATGAAATTATGTGGAGTAACTGATCACAGCACCTATTGTGCCCCATACCATTTTGTTTCTTAAAGGAAATCTTGGTATGTTCAGTCTTGCATTCATTCCAGGCCCGTTGACCCTCTTCAGAAAAATAAGCCGTAATTATCGCGGAGTGACATTGCAAGGAGAAATGATCTGTACGGCTTAGGGACTCTTGCTGGGAAAGACTGGACTGGGTTAACTTGGGGAGGCCTGTTGTCTTTGTAAGTAGCAGTAATGTGAGAACCCCTACTTGAGAGATCAGTGAGAAGTGTAATAAAATATATGGTTGTGAATATTTTGCCCCCCACCCTCCCCCCACACACATACAGCCACAATCAAAGGACTACAAGGAACATTTGAACTGGAACGATATAAACTGGAATCTGTGTGTGTGTGTGTGTGTGTGTGTGTGTGTGTGTGTGTGTGTGTGTGTGTGTGTGTGTGTGTGTGTGTGTGTGTGGACTCCCACTTGTGCAGACTGCAAGTCTGACCATCTTTTTCCTGACCCTACAGTGAGTGAGTCATCTTCCTGTATGGAATTTTTTTCTCATTGTACTTAAAAAAACATTCTGTTATTTACAGGATGTCTCCCCTAACTCCCTCATTTGCACATCAATACAATTCAATCTCCATCTCTTTCTATTCATCTGCCATTGGTCCATCCACTTATGCATGCATCCATCCATCGTACCTTGTCCAGGGTATTCTTGACCGTTGTTGCCGTTGTTGGCCCCCGAGCTGCCCCCGGCCGGCAGGGAGGAGTATGGCATGGGGGAGGATCCGGAAGCCGAGGGCGGCGGGTTATTGGAGGAGGGGAGCGAGGGGGAGGGTCCTAGCGACGCGATCATCTCCATGACGCTGGGCAGGACCATGTGACTGGGGCTGAGCGTGCGACAGCGCTTCAGAACCGGCCCGTCCGACTCCTCCTTGATGCCCAGGTCCGGTTTCACCGGCACCGGCCTCCAGCTGCACACCGGGTCTATGGAGATCTCCTCGTAGTCCGAACTACACACACACACACACACACACACACACACACACACACACACACACACACACACACACACACACACACACACACACACACACACACACACACACACACACACACACACACACACACACACACACACACACACACACACATTCATTTAGAGGCACAGTCATTAGGCACAATTTACAATTTAGGTATTTAGCAGATGATCCGAACCCCCAACAACACATGGTAATACATAGTCATCAATAGGTTAAGAACCTAATATCAATCTGACAGTAGAATATCTGTAGACCTTTAAGTATATACACTATGCCATGTCTAAATAATATACCATCTAAATTACATAATGCAACTTATATATCTGCAAGGCACATACATTGACCAAGTAAGAATACTTACTTTTGGACATAGATCAGGATTCCAAGCATGTACTGGTCCACTTCTAAACCTTCTAACAGAGCTGTCTTACTGCAAATGCACAAGCAGATAGAAGAGAGAGAGAGAGAGAGAGAGAGAGAGAAATCATAGGTGAACATTTGCCAAACATGAGCAGATCTACAAACTCTTACTATCTTTAGAAGGACATTGTGTTTCCAACTTGTGTTTAATGAGCATATACGTGTTCTTAGAAGATAATTGCTAAAAATATGATGCCAAGCACTGCCATGTAAGGGTATGATGAGTTTTGCTTAAGATTAATTAAGTGAAGTTGTTACTTGAAGGTACATAGCAAAGGCATCTCTCGATCAGTCACATGCACACACATACAGTACATACTGTACATATATGCATACATAAAGTACATAACTAGTTCTGTGTGTGTGTGTGTGTGTGTGTGTGTGTGTGTGTGTGTGTGTGTGTGTGTGTGTGTGTGTGTGTGTGTGTGTGTGTGTGTGTGTGTGTGTGTGTGTGCATACTAGTGCATACACAATCTGTAGCTTGATGAGTTATATAGTAGTAGGCAAACAGTAAACAATTATCTAGAGACCATGGGTTTTCAACTGGTGGTCTCTGATGGAGGAAACCAACACCAGCAAACTGAAGAATCACATTTTATTTTACCAAACATTAGTTTAGAAACAATTTAAGTGTAAAATGCCCTGGTGGTGATATGATGATGAATTAATGTTACTTGGAAGTTAGACATCGAGAACTTTTAAAATGTCTTATACTGTAAATAAGTTGTATTTAACACCATTACCAATAAGTTTAACATGGAAGGTTAATTTTACCCCTACGCCACACCGTCGCCAATATCACCCCTACCAACACCATAGTGGGCTGGGGCCCACCATGATTGATTCTCAGCCTGTGTTGCCGTTTATATTCAAGCCCTGCCTGATCTAGTCTCTAGAGCATGATAAAGTAGGAGACATACTTGCATACAGGACAGCGCCATGTTCCTCGCTCACAGTTCAATTGTAGGTATGACTCCAGGTCAAAACACTGGATGGAGAGAAGACAGACAGACAGACAGTTAGGTAAGACACATTTGTTGTGTTTCCACTGCACAGCTACGGCGTTGTTGGTGGTAGTCTGACCTGTATATGTCGACAATCGTGACCCCGCGCAGGAAGCTGGATACGTCGGAACGTGATTGGACATTTGAGAGACACACGGATAGCCGTTTGTTCAACGCCATCTTCTCCATTCATCCCAGGGGTCCCTGGAATCGTCCCACTGCTGAAGTTACGCTTTACTGGAGAGAGAGAGGGTTAAGAGGTTATCTCATGTGATAACACACAGTTCTGTACAGGGCAGTTTAGTTTTAACATGTTGGTTCATGTCAACACAATAATCTACACAAATCCTAGACAAGTTGGTTTACCGGTAGTTAAGAATTTCGGCTGCATAGACTGAGATTTAAATCCTGTTAAGAAGTTGCACAGTGCAGCCAGGACGAAGATTAATCAAAAGATGGAGATTAGTTAATTGGAAACCAAGACCCTGAGACTACTGTACGATATTGCCTAGTAGTGCAAAAGCCATCCGAATCATGGCAGGTCCGTCATCCAAAGTCATCCGGCTGTTTTCTTTTTTCTTTTCTTTGACCACATCGCTCATGCACACTGCTGTCCACCTCCATTCTAACGGCAGACTAAAAAGGCCGAATAACTTGAGATCTAGAGAATTCTCTGGTATCAATAAAAGCTACGATGTTCGTGGGTCACTGCTGATCATCCGGTGGTGCAGATGGGAACATTGGCGTTTTCTGAAGCAAGCATGGGTCCGTTATAGCTTGCTAGCATTGACATTAGCTTCCAAAGCAGGATGTTTATATGCAGTGCAATAGACCTTTAGGTAAGCCCCCCCCCCCCAAACAGCTATGGTCCAATCACAGCTAAGCATAACACGTGATAGACAAACCTCTCCACCAATAGCTTTCTTATACGATAAAACATTGTTTTCAAAAATAAATGTCACGCACACATTTTTCCACTGCATAGGCCATAGGGCATGCCTTGTTGATGGATTTGGAAGAGAATTTGAAAAAAAAAAAAAAATCAACCAGTATTTATTGTGTAAATTCCATGATATTTACATTGGAATGGTGTTTTATAGTATAGAAGTCTTGACCGTCAACGGTTGGATGACAGTTCTAAAGCGTGGCAGTTAGTCTGTAAAAGGTCACCAATGGAGAGACCGACTGACTGAGGTTAAGAAGTGAATTCATGGTTAACATACTCTTGGTGACACAGTGCTCTGCGGGAAGCAGACGTTTCTTCATGAGACCTTGGAGAACAGACCGGACCGACGGACGATGGACCAACTGAAGAACAAACAGATGGGACTGCACGAACACACAGACAGGTGCAGGCAGAGAGAGATGTTAGGCACAGGGTGATATTTACATAATACAATACATAGTCTGTATCAACAAGGCAGGTGTGGTAAATATACTTGTCTGTGTCATTTGTGAAAGAACTGTGAAAGGAGCGTCCACACAGCGCTGTGTTTCCTGAACACCACAATGTGAGCATCATCTTCATGTTTTAGTAACATTCTTCTTGCATTTGGAAATACTGCCAATCAGGTGAAGGAACCACAGAGTGAGGCTTTTACCGTTGCTTTCACTATGGAATCATGGAAGTCGCTTCCTAACATGTTTCGTGCTTGTCCACTTGTGACCAGGAATAGCTACAGTACGAGCTTATCAAAAATAGCAAGCTCATACATCATATTGAGAGAGAGAGAGAGTGTGTGTGTGTATGCGTGTGTGTGTGTGTGTGTGTGTGTGTGTGTGCGTGTGTGTACTTACACAACAGCAGGCGGTGACAGTAATCTGTATTGTGTTTCTTCCAGGCTGACAGACTTGCTTCAGGTACAGTGGTTTATGAGACGTCTTGTTATCTCCTCTCTCTATGGTCAACGGAGTTGCATTCACACTAACCTGGAGTCAGCAGTGCACAGGAGAGACAAAGGGAGGGTGATGTGTGAGTCAATGTACACTAACCGGTGTTACCTAGGCTGCTTAAGAGCTGCAACTTTTGGTTTGTTTAGGATTGAGTCACAGGGGTGTGTGTGTGTGTGTGTGTGTGTGTGTGTGTGTGTGTGTGTGTGTGTGTGTGTGTGTGTGTTAACCTGGACAGAGGCTGGCCAGTTAGTGTTCATCTGTCTGTCCTCATGGTGGTAACATTTAAACTGGAGCTCCAAGTCTGGCCTGAAAGAGGGAGAGAGACAGAATAGTCGGTCAGAAGGCAGCCGTGAAAGAACACATTCAACCTGTAAAATCATTGGTGTCACCTTAGCTTTTAGCTATTATATGAGGTTTATGTGTGTGTGTGTGTGTGTGTGTGTGTGTGTGTGTGTGTGTGTGTGTGTGTGTGTGCGCGCGCGCACACACGCGTGCGTGTCGGGGCAATGCCCCCCTAAACAACCCAAATTTCAAAGATATTTCAAATTGCTTATATTTGCTTATATTTAAAATGAAGTGGTTACCGGCATATTTAAAATGATTTCTAACACTACTACTGCTACTAACTAACTACAATATTGTGGCACCACAATTGTAGTTAGCCAC
The DNA here is from genome assembly GCA_039105355.1 of Benthosema pterotum. Taxonomy (NCBI): domain Eukaryota; kingdom Metazoa; phylum Chordata; class Actinopteri; order Myctophiformes; family Myctophidae; genus Benthosema; species Benthosema pterotum. Next base: position 12,030,840 of record CM076972.1, read on the forward strand.
AATAAGCCACAATAACACAAGCACCATTTCATCATTGAAAACAGAAAACTCTCCAAGTCAGATCTTTAGTTTTATGCATGCTGCGTGTCTGTTGCAACTTATACAATCTTGTAAAGAATTGAAATGAATTGAAATGGTATGGGGCAGCTTCATCGCTGGGGGCAGCTTCCGTCGCTTCGTGCTACGGGCGATGAAGCTGCTCTCACGCCATTTTTGCTTGCCCCCAGGCCTGGTGTGCGCTGTGTATTGCGCACGCATGTGCATGCATGCGTGCGTGGGTGTGTAGGTGTGTAATGTGTATGCAAAGGGCATTGTGGACAGCCCGGTGTGCATCGTAAAGAGGGGAGCCTATCCCTCCAGGGAATACACAAGAAAATGTTGTGTAGCACAAGGCCAAGGAGTGAATCATCAAGGTCATTCATCACCCAGCCACACCATGGCTGCAGACACAGCCAGCCGAGCATATTATAGTGAAAAAATCAGAAGAAATGGCACCGACCAGTCCACTGAATAGTTTTCACCTGGCAACCATGATCGGACTGCTGAACAAGCTCTAAGCACATGACGTACTGCCGCTTAACCATAAAACTGCTTTTATTCAGTTTCATTTTTCATGCCACCATGAATGTATTGTATAACTGCTGCTATTCTCATGTCGTTGCTGCTCCATATTTTTTCGTACAGCATTAAAAACACACAGACACCGTTTGCATCCCTTATGCACTACATATTTGGTCATGCCAGATATTTGGGTGAGATGCATGCACGCACAGACACGGGCACGCAGACATTTCTGTCTGGCTTTCATAGTAATCTCACTCACTGTGTTTGTAACTGATGTTTTACTTGTCTACTACATTGTCAAACAGAAGTAGTAAAAGCAGCTGAACTACAGGCTCAAAATGTGTTGTATTGCATAGAGTTTGTAGTTCTGCTATTTTAAGTATTTTTTTTATTCAAACAGTACTGGATATATGAGGTTTTCCCCGGACAGCATCGTTGTGCTGGATATGTTTTCCGCCTACCCAACTAGCATTTATGCGTTCCCTAGTGGCATCTATCCATTGCAATGTTTTGGTAATTGTGCACTTTGTGTATATTGGACTTTGTATATTTGTTTTGTCTGTGCCTTCCTGTTATTTGATCCGTTCTGTCACTTCTGTGTTATGTTCCTTTCCTCTGAATTCTCCCTCTTCCCTATTCCAACTCTTCTTTTTAACTGCAAAGTTGAGAGCTCACTCTTTTTCGGCTGTTATTGAGTTTTGTAAAGTGACAATAAAGTTGATTCAGAGTCTACCGATTCTGTATAAATGCCCAGGGAGCCCCAAGGTGACCCTTGAGGGGGTTTCAACTTCCAAGCGAGCACCCAGAACAGAGGAGAAGAACTGAAGTGCATTGAACAAACATTCTGGATGATCATAGTATATTACAGAATTTAAACAACTGAGATGGTCTCGATTCACAAGCATGCGCACATGCATGCAAATGGAGGTGACACTATTGCACATGTGAGACGATACAAAATATGCAACATAGGACCCAAACTAACCCTGCCTAGCCTTTCACATTTGCCTAACAAAATGTCTAAGGAGTCAACAGGGAGTATGCACTGTATGGGCAATTGCATACGAGGGAATGGGAGTGGATTTACGGCGTCCTCTTCATTATTTTTAATTCCACGGTTCCAAGTCAGGAGAACCACAGCAAAATGATGAACAGTTTAACCACTTTAACCTTGTTATTCTGAAGCCAAGATATTAAAAAATAACATAATCTGTGACCTCACACAATGTGTGATTTCTTTTGGGGAATATCTTGAATAACATTTTTAATGGTTGACAAGGGGTGCCCTGGCACCAAATCCTGTCATGTCCTTGACATGAGAACCACTGCTGGCAGAGGTGCCCACACTTGTTAGACTTGAGAGCTACTTTCAAAATGCTCAACAAGATCTACACATCAAAAATGTGATTGTTCCATGACAGAAAAATCCATTTCAAGGCCCCCTAGAAAGTTTGAGCTTTGAAATAGTTGGTGATGGTGTTAACTACTGTTATAGTGTTTAAGAATAATGCATTTATAATGAAGAATAGAGGGGGAGAATTGGAAGGTTTTCCTGTATATTCTATTACTGATGTTTGAAAATAGTATTTGAGGTTTGATTTGACAGTTCGTGAACTAAGAACTTTCATGTTTTTGTCCACAATTAGGAAAGAGGACAGGCTAAACGTTGGTCAAAATAACAATTATTCTCCATTTTCTAATTGTGTAGACTCTTGAAAATTACACAATTCAGATGTTTAAATATAATTTAACTCGTGAGAGTGTAAAATGAACCAAATGGACCCGTAAGGGTCCATTTGGTTTCATTTTAACGCTCTCAAGATTACAGATCTATAAGGGTCCAAGTGCTGGGGGAACTGTCATGTGATCTACCTGTACAGCCTGTGTGATCTACTGGCAGATCACAATCTACCTTTTGGGCACCCCTGCTCTATGATGTCTGCGTAGTACCTTAATATAAGAGTCTTGTAGACAGAGTCTCGGAGTTGGAAGACGTGGTTGCTAACGGCCAGGTTGTGTTCCAGCCGGAAGGGTTCTAATACGACACCGTCACGTACGGGGAAGGTCAGCCGCAGGTCGTCGCTGGGGTTACCTAAACAACCAGGAAGTCAACAAACATATTATGACTGACAGGCATTAGTGTTTAAATGCTATAATAGTAAGTTGGCTTTCTGCCGATCTACAATCTCAAAACAAATGTAATTGTCCCTCAAAACGAACAGTTTGGATTCGCTCATCCTATCTGCATAATGCATCTCGTTCCACATCACAGCTGATTCACACAATTCCAATGAGTGCAATAGACTACTTTTTAGTGTGAAGACTTCTTCTTAATGTGGGGTTATAAGAGCACCAGAAAGTACATTGCAGCTGTGACTGATCCGGTGGCTAACCGCTGCTGCCTTGGAACAATAATGTGCAGCAGCGTGCATGCTATTAATAATAGTTCTGACATGCATGTCGCATTCTCGCCGAGTAGAAAAAAGAAAAAGAAAAGGTTTGGCTTCATTAATATTTGTTTGCGTGCCAACCTTAACAAGTGGATGGTTTGAATTCTATTCTTTGGGGACAGCCTTAATGGTCGGTTCCGCCGGGGTGCCGCTGCCCACAAAAGCTCTCGCATAGGCGCTTGTATAGCCTATTGGTCTGATCCAGACCTGCAATCTAAGGTACTAAACTTACAACATTGAAAATAGGCTATGTTTAATTGTCACCATATCGCTTGAATCATTGTCATTTGTAAATAAAATAGGCCTGCAAGTCCACGCATGGACGCTGTTATAGAGATTTTCACAGGGATATTGTATTTATTAGTGTGTTAGATTGGATGGATACATGTGTCCAGATCCCTGCCAAGTGCCAAATTAGACACATGATACTGTTGTCTAGTTTTGAAAAACAAAGCCTACACTAGATGACGATCAGATGTGAGCTACACAAAGGTCAACGATGGAATCATAAATGCGGACAAGTGCAGGTTTCGCTGTACGCCCATTTTTCGGTCTACACCAGTGGTTTTCAACCAGTGATCCAGGGACCACCAGTGGTCCTTGAGAGGGTTCCAGATAGTCCTCAGCTAAATGGTGGAAAGTTGGTTAACCAGATGTAACTCTTTGAGAGCGTAAACATAAAACCAAATGGTTTGCGGATCCATTTGGTTTCATGTTTACACTCTCAAGAGTTAAAATATTCATCATCTGAATCAGCACAAGTCTACACAACTAGAGAATGTAGAAGAATAAATGGTTTGATATGTATGTTTTATTTCCTAAGTCCAGCCATAGTATTGTGGACAAAAGCAAAAGAAATCTTTAGTTGGGGGGGGGGGGGGGGGGGGCTAAAATGTCCTCAAATGGTGGTCCTTGGCTCAAATGCCGAATAAATAGTGGGTCCTGGTATCAAAAAGGTTGAAAACCACTGGTCTACACCACTGTTATTTAATGAGGGCCTGTGTGTGGGTCGGTATACCTACCAGTAGGTGGGGGAGGAGCCAGGCTGGCCATACTCGGCTTGATGTCTGGCAGGAAGGAAGAAGGTGTCGGCTTCACATCGCTGTTGGGTGACATGTAGGGCGGAGCCATGGAACTTCCAGGGGTGATGGGAGGTGTCGGGTTACCAGGGAGAGGAGAGCTAGGGTAACCTGGCAGAACTCGACCAGGCTGAACGAGAGAGCCAGACAGAGGGCAATCTTAAAAGGTAACCATTACCAAACACCTAGCCTCCGAATGCTACACTATATAGTCTGGAAGCATAGCTTCCCGAAATCAAAGCAAGGGAGTGATTCCTCATTTCTCCCCCATAACCCCATAGTGAAAATAGCTGCTCCACAAGCTCACAACACACTGAGCTTGTAAATCATTTTCAATAAGTCATTTTCACAACTAAAAGTATTGACAAAAATGTTAGAATTTGCACAAGTTAAGCTTTAGAAAAATGCTTAAAAACAAATGCACAAAATATAAAATAAAGGTTATTTATTCTCGATACATACATTTTTTCCTGTCCTTTGGATCTCTTGATTTTGACATATTTTGATTTCGCTTATCGTAGTTTTTTGAATGAAATTCCATTTAGTTTTCATCATTTTACTTTCGTTTTTTTTTTTTTTTTTGTTTATCTAGTGTCCCCCATAACCAAATTGATTGGGGACCACCGACAAGCACCTGTAGAAGTTGAACTCATATTGAGCCACAGCTTCTGATAGTTAGGATGGATGAGAGACGGAGACAAAAGAGAGCTGAGCCTGAGAGCAAAGCTGTTCTCCACAGGACATTCTTGATTCCTAATCTGACCTGTTGTCCAGGAAATGTGGGCCATAAAACGAAAAGATGTGGGTGTGGATACAAGCAGCTGAAATGGGTCTAAGGACGGCTGGCCGGATCTACCCTGAAGGGGGAAAGGTGAGAAAGCTCAGTAGTCAGAGCAGAGCCGCTGCTCCTTTGCGTAAGTAAGGACGCCTCCTTGTCACCTCCCCGGTGCCCCAAGGGAGGTTTTCCAGGCATGCCCAGCTGGGCGATTGTATCTCCCTGGTGGCCTGTGGGACGCCTTAGGGATCCCCTAGTGTCAGATTGCTGATGTGGGTGGGCAGGGGAAAGTGGAAGTCCTGCATTCTCTACTGGAAGCAGGGAATCAGTTATGTGCTGTTTTTTTTTTGTACTATGTAAATCCCGCAAGATTGTTTAAATGAATTCATTGGCTTGTTTTAAAAGGAGAAGTTCATACTAGATGGCTTTCTTGTGTGTTATTTTGTGCCAAATTTGCATAGCCATTAAGGATTTTTTTTGCACAAAATAACACTAGTGAAAGAGGTAACAACTACAAATAAAGGTCTGAAATTCTGCTTTAAGATGTTTTTTTTGTTTTGTTTTTTTAGGTACATTCATTCTGACTATTCAGTTAAAGAAACATTTCAGTCTTGAACCACCAGTGCCAAAGTGCCAAAAGTGGTTACAGGCACAAAAATACCATTTGCGGACAGATGGTCGAACAAGATGAATAGAATGACAAGTATGCCTGCCACGCGAGGGTTGTAAAAATACCGTTTTCACAATGAGCACACACATGCACGCAAACAATGTCTCACCCCACTTGGTTGGTTGAAGTTGTTGTAGGCTCCAGTTGCGCCACCTGCAGCCAGAGGATTTAACGTGCCCCCCTGCCCATTAAACTGCTCCTGCTGCACACACACACACGCACACGCGCACACACACACACACACACACACACACACACACACACACACACACACACACACACACACACACACACACACACACACACACACACACACACACACACACACACACACACACACACACACACACTTAATTAAAGAAGAACAAAATATAGGCTTTCTTGCTAGATTGAACATGTACTGTATACTACTAGTTCTGACCGCATACATTCCTTTTTTTGGAATAACCAAATAACTGAAAATAGTCTATCTGCAATCATTAGTCAGGCAGACATTTTCAATCACGCGCGGCTCCCGGCAAGCAGGGCGGTAACAGCTGTATTCTAACCTAGGTTACCTTGTAGTACTGTGAGCTGGGAGGGCCCGAGGGGTTGTATTGTGGGAGGGGCATTTTGTGGCTCTGGTAGGAAGGGGAGGAGCCGGAGCGCTGCGGGGCAGGGCCTGGGCCACCTGGACCTAGAGAAGGACAGAAAAGCATAGGGTTGGAAATAACAGAGATTTCCCCTCCCATCCACTCGCATAAAGTTGCTCACCCAGCGCATGCATAGGGCTCCATTTTCATTACATGCTAAACCCCTTATCCCAAATCCATTATTTTATTTTTACGATTTTGAAAAGCTTTTTGGAATATTTCAACATCTATTAACATGTTGTGAACGTGTAGACTGGCCATTTGAACTACTGAAAAATGTTTTTTTGAAATAGTTTAAAAAGGCAAAGAAGTTAAGGGATAAGGGTTTAGCGGTAACGAAAATGGAGCCCATAGAGTTATAAGAGAGTGTGAGGACCTTATTCTAAGGTTAGTTGAGTAAATATTTTAGACGGCTAAATGTCCAGTACGTTTAGTCAACACTAATCAATTGTGGCGATGCTGACTGTGTCATAATGGCACATTTTGCGTAAAATGGCACATCTAGATCTAGATCTGCTTGTCTTGTAGTTCTACCGGATCTCTCTTTAAAAAAATTAGTCTAGTTTTTTATTTGTTGATCCACATCATCTCAAATTCATGGTCATAGATCTCTGTTGTCCGGTGTTCTCAGTGATTACGCCCGAGGGTGCTCTTCACCAATCCATGAACGTCTTGCTACGCGTCAGACAGACCGACCTGTGTGGTACTGCAGGTTGTATGGGCCGGGACCCCCCGGGTGGTTGGGACCAGCAGAACCTGGGATTGAACCGCCGGGGCCAACAGAACCTGGACCGCCATACTGCTGAGCCATCCCTGGAAAGGACTGAGATAGGAAGAGAAGAAGAGCAAAATGAGTTACTTCCATAATTAATACCCTGGGTAGACTCTTCAAATTCCTTCTAAATCATTTTTATAATGAAAATGTTATGATACATTTAATTTCACAGTGGATCTAAGGCCTATAAATATACAGTATATACGGTAAACATTAATAGTAAACTTGCAATATCGTTATTGGTCGATTTGACCATGGTAATTAACCAGTAATTGGATTTCGGAGTTACCTCTGAGTTGTAGGGTCGTTTGAGGCCCTGCGGAGGCCGCAGGGGACCTTGCTGGGGTCCAGGGCCATAGTTTGGGTGCTGGGCCATCCTCTGGCCTCCCCCACCAGGGCCGTACATGGGGCCCATGGAGGGGGGCCCCCTGCTACCAGGGCTGGGGCCCATGTTTCCTGGGCCCATGCCATGAGGTCCCCGGGGGCCAGCGTGGGTCATGAACTGCTGGTTATAGCCCTGAGGTCCACCCATCTGGAAGGAACAGAGATGAAAAACAAATGCACACATGACAAACACGCAGATAGACAAACGGGAACAAACTAAAACAACCAGCAATATTTTCTCCTATTGGTCAAAAATGATGAGAGATTTTTAGTAATGCCACATATAGTTTATTATTTCTCTGCTGTTTTGGAAGAATCCACCCACAAGAAAATAGTCTGTTTTCAAAACTACTTTTTATTGGTCAGATTTTTCTGAAACAATACACAGACAGAAAATCAATAGCACCGATTTTTGCAAAAGCAAACAAACTCAAAAATGATTTAGGTGGTTTCTTCCAGACAGTCATAACGGGAATATTAATAGAAAGTCTGAGTGGACTGAAGCAGATGTGCAAAGGCAGATGTGTTGTTTAAAACAGAAGACAGAGAATTGTTGTTCAATATGACTGGCGCTCTCTATCTCAGTGGTTCTCAAGCTTTGTGGGCCACAACCACCCCAAAAAGTAATCATATTCGAAATCAAAAAATAATAAGTCGTATTTGAACTGGTGACCTCTCACTCACTGACTGAAGAACCTGGAATTGAGGCATTACATTTCTGCATTCACATCTCCTGGTTGTGTGTCTCTAGCATAGGACTTAGGATGGACAGTTGGACACTCACCTGTCCGTAGTTCATCTCCTGGTTGTGTTTCTCCTGGATGGCGGCGACTGTCGCCGTGGCTGTTGCAGTGGCAGTGGCAGCCGCCGCTGCAGCAACTGCTGCTGCCGCCGCCGCCTGGGTGAAGTCACCGCGGTTACCAACACCACTGTTCTGGTAACTGCTCAAGACAAAACATTTGAAACAGCGGATTAATCCAGTGGGTTTTCAATACGGCTGGGACGATATTGGTCCCTCACGATACGATATAGGTGGCGATATTAGGCCTTCGATAATGAATATATCATGATATTTGATATATTGCGATATTTGCGATATATTGCATGAAATTCATCAACGATATATTATATACTGTAGCTGAAAAACAAAAACAAAAACAATAAATGAATAAAAAACTAAAAGGTAAAAATCAGAAGTTACTAATGTATATCCTCAGTTATTAATCTTCGCTTATATCTGTCTCAACTAACTCTCATACAGGGCTTTTTGTTTTTATCTTGTGTTTGTTTTTTGGGGAATGAAGCAGCTATAGAAGTCATTTAACATTTTAGTTCTGTGACCCGTTTTTCCTCCCGGAATTATTCATAATTCCATAACAATTCTTCTAGTTTATGCCCTGATGAAGACTGCTTAGCAGTCGAAACACGTTGGCGTTTATGCCTTTTTAAACTTTAATAAAGGGTTTTCTTTTACTCCTGTGTGCCCGGATCGTCGCTTTTTTATCTTAACAATTCTTCTACATTCTCTTACAGTGTAGACTTCTTGTTTTCCTTACAGCATGAAAAAATATATGCTTTGGCTTGGCGTACATACCTCCCTCCATAGGGTGTGTTTCCAGGGTACCCCCCAGTGTTTCTGGGGTACATGGCCTGGCTGAGGTAGCTCTTGTTGGGCTCTGGGTAGCCCTGTTGGCCCATGTAACTGCCTGGACCTCCGCCCATGCCTGGAGCCCCTTGGCCAGGCATCATGGAACCTCCACTAGAACCTGGGCCCATCAAACCCTGTGAGAGAGGACAGAGAGAAGAAAAAGAGTAATGTTATTTCAACCTCCGCGGCCCAAACTAGTGATATTTTCTACTCTTTAAATGTTTTCTCTTCATTGACGGAATCACATTGATTTATTTTTAGTCCCATTCATTTTTTGATGATTCTTGTTTGTGCTTGCACACCGTTGTCGTCAGTGTTTGCGTTTACATTCATTTGACTTCAATGTTGTTGTGTTTACACCCTTTTGTCTTTGAGTTTGCACAGACCCCTAACCCATAGTAGACGGGAACCCCTAGTGGTAGTTTTACCCTAGTTGACGGGAACCCCTATAGGGGTTCTGTACAGTATGTAGTGTTACCAAAACATGTCAAAAATTTGATGGTGTTACACAATAATTTGAAGTTTTTCAATACACTTAGGTTAGTATTTCAAAGACATTTTTAGAACCGGGATAGTCTACAATGGGCTAAAGCTGGACATAGGAAGCGCCCCGCTAAAATAAAAGGTATATCTCCTCCTACGTGATGTCATACCTGGCTCGCCGAGGGATTGGTCACGCCCCAGACAGTGGTTACCACAGAGAGGGATCCGGTTGGCTGGTTGCTCTGCTGTTGCCAGGAGGAGGGGTCATACGGGTACGAACCGTCACTGAGGGGAGAAAAAAATGAAACGCACACTAAGCATCAAAAAAGAGGCTGCAGCCAGACAAACTTTGCTGATGTTGCAAGTTGTCAAATCGATCGTTCATACTGTATGTACACTCTTAGCGTTACAGACCTGTAAGGGTCCATTTAAAACCCCCCATGCTATATGAATCGATGAAGGGGATTGTTAATGAATCGGGCCACTAAATGAACCAGAAGTCAATGAAATCTACAAAATGGCAGGAACCCTGGTGTGAACACATTATACACATACCTGTGATTGTTCTTCATCTGGTTGAGGGGGTTCATGGTGAGAGGGCGAGTGACCCCAAACTCCTCCCACGGATGACAGCCTAAACACACAAACAGACATTTCAATTAATTTCACTAGTAGTTGAGAAGAACATGCAGGTTCAATTTTACATTCCTTTTCCTAACATGCCATTGGTCTCAATGGTCTTTCTTGGTTGGACCTTCCTACCGCATCACTACTTGCTGTGCCACCAAAAAATGGCAACTAAAAAAATACTATGGGCTGACTGCATGGAACACCAACTATCAATGTACCTTCGGCAGGCAACCTCTTCCTTTATTCCCCATTCCTCTGTAAAGCACTTTGAGCTGCATTTCATATCATAAAAGGTGCTAGTTGTAGTATCGTTGTTAATTATTATTATTATTGTAGTACAGTCACATGTAAAACATGTTTGATATTTTTTAAATCACTGATGTATAATATACTGTATATGTATTGTGCATGCTGCAAGGAGTGCAAAGTGCAAACTACCATTATTCCCAAATATTCTTCTAACATATCATGGACAAGTACCTATGCTATTTTTCTCAATTACAAATCATAGGGCAATCGTTCTTCCAGACTGTATCCGCCAGCATGTCTACTACAGGAACACACCATGCACTGGAAAAGTGGAAATGTACTGGAATGAACTGGAACATACTGGAAATATACTGGAATGCACTGGAACGTAGTGAAAAGTAATGGAATGCGGCCGGAACATATTGAAATGTATTGGCGTTTCTGTTTTTCCTTTGTCTCCTTCCTTAGCGCACAGTGTACTGTGTGTGTGTCTCCCAGATTCCTATGTGCTTAGAGGAGATACAGCTATAAATAGACTTGTGCATGCACGGCCGCACGCACGCACACGCACATGCACGTCACGCACGGATAATCGCACACACACAGTGCCCCCACCTCTCCTCTATCTCCTTCATAATTATATTCATTCTTATTATTGGTAAGGTTCGCTCTCCGTTTCGCTTCTCATCCCTCTCCTCTCCTCTCCTCTCTCGATCTACGCAGCTTGGCCCCCCTCAATCCCTCCACCTCAACTCTCCATCTAGTCATCCAGTCAGACTTCTTTGTCCTCCTCCTTGCAACCAGAGCAATACAGAAGCTGGAGCAAAGGAAATATTACTGCCTGGCCATTCAGAGATGTGAATGGTTGCCGTAGAGTAGAAATCACCCCCCAAAAAACATCATACAGACACAAATTGTTGGCTTAGCAATTCAAAGCAGAAGACTTTGAATCTGATATGTTCTGAATAATGATGGAGGGGGGGCAACATTGTTTTGGGGACAAAGAAGACGAGCCGACACCATCTTTATCGCAAACCCTCACCACTAATGAACAGGGATCTCAGAGCTGATAAACAAGTTGCGGCACACATGTTAGGATGCCAATCTCTTGTTTTTGGCAAATTAACAACGTAAGGTGGACTATTTCATTGATTGATTGACATCAGACATTAAGCATGACATTTCCAAAAAAAAAGTCTGGGGACGAAGTTGCCATTTTGGTCATATGTATTATGTACCAGGTTGTAGTCCTATAGGAAGGAGCTAATAGTATTCTAATAGTATTTGTTGTATCTGGCAACAATGATTTAATTAAAGCTTAAGTTTTATTTAGTCATAATTTCTTTGTGATAATAATGCTATGCAAATTAGCATGTGTATGGTGTTTCTAGCGTGGTTAGAGAGCATGGTAGAGGATACTAATGCACCAATATCTTTGTGCTCTTTAATTTATTTTTCTACAACCATGGCATTTTGACAGGCATATGTGCATATTAATTCCTCTGACCTCAACACTGAAAATTGTGAGGGAGTGACAATGACAAGGTCAGAACAAACATGGGAAGGTTCTCATTCTACTACTCCACTAAAACGATCCTAACCGCATAGCCATACCTTCTAAGCCTGTTATCTAATCCAAAATCCTGAGATCAGCAAACACAGGGCAAAGCTGTCTGAACGTTCCTAAAATCACCTGGACAAATTAGAATTAGAATCTCAAAAGAGCTCCCTCCAGGCTCCCAAAGTGTGGAACATACTCCCCATTGCAGTTAGACCTGCAGCCTTGATCCCAATGAATCTCTCACCACAATCGGTAGACTCTAAGGGCTCGATTTTCGTTGCATTTACGCAGCCCGCAAGTCACCCCGCTGTCCGTTAATGAAGCTTTCAAACTCCCTAATTGGTATTTTAGTTTCCTAAAACGTTGCTTCACCCGCTATTTGTTCTGCTGACACACAACACAAGTTGTTAATTTCGTCAAATAGATTTGGGAATTAGCAATTTCAAAGCATCCCGCTAACCTATACCATGTATCCAGTTTGAGAAGGTACTGTGCGCACGTCAGTGTGCCTTGGAGCTGTCCAAATGGAACAGCTGGCTGCATGAGTCCACTTCATCTCCTAATTGTGTTTAGGTAAGCTATATAATAGTCTACAGTCAAAGACATACTTGACATGTGACACATTGCTGCTGATGATTCAATGTCTCACCATGGGCTTGGTTTATTGATGATTTTCCAAAAGATACGTTTCGCTTGACCCTGGTCTTTTGAAAAGACGGTTTTGGAGACAAGTGGAGACAAGAAAAGACAACAGTGAGGTTGTTAAGTGAGGTGGTGAACGAATATAGGACTGGGCATAACAGGAAAACGATAGGGCGTGTTTTAAAGGCAATGGCGAGACCACCATGGGTTGGTTGAAAGCTAAAATTCCCCAAACGACAGATATGAATAATGAAACAATTCTCAGAGGTGTTTCAGGGAATTAGGATGGATACCAAAACAACAACTTTAGTCTTGGGATTGGGAACGCCACTTCCCCAATGCTAGATGCCCAAATTGCGTCCTCCGGTGTTGTGACCAAAATCTATTTAGACTCCAACCTTAGGCCAGCCCCACTGGAGGCACCCAGCATCTGTCCATTTGATGGGCAAATAATTACAGTATACTGACACCTGAACACACACACACGCACACGCACACACACACACTACTTTGTTTACTCACAGTGTATTGAATACAAATAGTGAAACCGGAACCCCAGATGCCAAAAAATGTTCATATGTTTTCCCACGGTCCCAGTACAGCTCCAGAATGTCACTCAGAAGTGGTCAAACAATGTTCAAGCAATATGACCTACACAAAGAATGTTCAGGCACGCAATGCAATAACAAAAGGCAGTTAACACCCTTTTTGCAAAGGACATGTAGACTGCACACACACACATTTTATACAGTCAATACATTTTTTCATTTATTCTTTTTTTCCCTTCTGCACCATACTCCTGCATGTATTGTGCATGCACACTACTGTTCACGTCTGGTGTATGGCTAATCTCTGTGGATTTAACCAAAAGGACAATATTTTGTCTTAATTTCTGACAATGTTCTGTCTTCATTACTGGAGACTCTACCGGTTTCCTCTTGGTGAGAACCATGATTTGGACCAATCCTGGAAGAAACAACTACAACATTGGTTCCACTTCTTCCATGTTCAAGGATCTCAAATTGACACTTACTGTACCAGCCCACAGACTCCCATTTGAAAAGCTGCCAGTCCTTCGTCCACACTCCATAAGAGAAGATTTTAACGGCTCTAAATATTTTTATTTCAAGAACACACAGTCGGTCCGAATTAGGCTTTGGACCTAATGCGGCTCACGTGTGTTGTGTGCATTCTCCGAGCTACAGTTCCATAAGGATCCATTTTTTGTTCCGAACTATGATTTAGCTGGTTGCCCCCTCCCTCGTGATTTCATCAAGGACCCCTGGGGGTCCCCACTTTGGGAACCGCTGAACAACAATGAAATACCACTGGTGCCACCAACCAAGCAGTCATCACCTCTCGGCCTGTGGAGCAGGAGGAGGGAGGAGGTGTCCTTCATGTTTCTGCATGGAACGTAGGGCTGTCATTACATATTTAAGTTGACTATTAATTGGATAACAGAGAATGCAAAAGGCACTGGTATACACTCCTGTGGGATGCCTCAGAGTTTGTAGTTTGTATCAGGCAGAGGAAACATTCAGAACAGTACTAGGAGTACTAGACTTTAAGTCTTCCCAGTCTTTTATTTCCTGGAACTAATTGGTGGTTGCTAAGCAACACTGACTTGAACTCTGCTGACTGGACAGAACATAGAGTCACATGACACGCAGACCCCCCCCTCCCTGTCAAATGTTGTGTCTTGGTGTGTGTGTGTGTGTGTGTGTGTGTGTGTGTGTGTGTGTGTGTGTGTGTGTGTGTGTGTGTGTGTGTGTGTGTGTGTGTGTGTGTGTGTGTGTGTGTGTGTGCGCGTGCGTGCGTGCACGTCCGCATGCAATGTGCATCAAACATTGTGTGCACATTGTGTCTTCTGTGTGGGTTTTAGTGTACTGTGTGTGTGTTTTGGTTAAAGGGCAGACAGAGACAGAGGGGAGGGGCCGTTTATAGTGCAGAGGGGGAGGGGTGATCACACATTCCTGAACACACACACTCACTCACTCACACACACACTCACCCTCTGAGATGTTGTGTCCAAGAAGTTACTATATGAATTTTTGATTCCTATTCTTTCCAAATATGTATTATATATTTTTTATTTTAGTTGAAATATATACAAATGTCAGAGGTCATCACAAGCCTTCATTGAAACAAAAGCTACACTATTAATATAATTATACTCTTGTGACAACCATTGGTAAACCTTACAATTTACAATTTACAATTTAGGCATTTAGCAGACGCTCTTAATCCAGAGCGACTTACAATGGTGAAAAGTTTACAATTTAATCTGGATTTACACTACATTTTACAACATACAATGAAGCGCTAAAAACATTGTCATACATTAGGCAACCTATATAAGTCATTGCAGCAGTACTGTGGGTTGGTATATAACCTTCCGTGAGAGAGAGAGAGAGAGAGAGAGAGAGAGAGAGAGAGACAGAGAGAGAGAGAGAGTGTGAGTGAGTGAGAGTGTGAGTGAGTGAGTGAGTGAGTGAGTGAGTGAGTGAGTGAGTGAGTGAGTGAGTGAGTGAGTGACTGAGTGACTGAGTGACTGAGTGACTGAGTGACTGAGTGACTGAGTGACTGAGTGTGTGTGTGCCAGAGTGCATAGTAGTTGATGCGACTCCTCCTCAAGAAGTTATTTATGCTCTTGTAAACTTGACTGGCTCAAGCCAATCTCATTATACAACATTACATCAACAGTTTAACACACAAACTGTTTTTAATTCATTTTATATTGCAGCTGAACAAATATGTGGTTCCAAATTAAGTATTGACAAAAACTTTTCCCGCCTAGAAGCAATACTTCAGTCACCTTTGACTTATGCTTCAGGGTAGAATCATCGTCCTTTAATCCTTACATGCGGTAACATTAGTTAGCTGCTGTGAACATTTATATTTCAAATGAGCCATATTAAGTTCCAAAAAATGTTGAGTCTTTATCCTACAAATCCTTAAACGCCTACTCAGCCGATCCTAAACTCGCATGCATGTCACACACATACACATCCTCCACAATACATGAGATATCCTCCATTGTATTTTAGAACAGAATCAGCCATTGTAAATTATGTCATGCATCAACATCATCCGTCTCTTTCTCGCACACACACTGCTCCTGGAAGGGCCTGTTTTTATTTTAATTTTCTACCAGGGCAGTCCTGCACCCGCTCTACATTAAACCACCAAAACCTGCTTCACATCAATGTATCCATTTTCACAACCTGACCCGACCTGACTGGCTGTCATGCAACCTTCATGACTGATGCAATGTTTTCAATGGAAAAATACAAAAGGCCGTTATTTTGGCGAGAGAATGGGGAAAGATTCAAGTCACTCCTCTTGACCCGACAGTGGCTAGCCTGGCAACAACAGATTTAAACCAATTAGCCCAAAGGAATAGGTCTAGTCTAGAATAGAGGGCATGCACGTGACATCACTACCATAACCAGAAGTTATGCGAGAACGGCCACTTAGTGGGGTGAAAAAAAAAAAAAAAAGACTTCCTGGCCTTGACAGCCCCATACATCCAAACAGAAAACTCTGATTGTATTAAAGCAGCATTCAGTGATTTGGGTGCCTTGGGGTGGTCGCCCTGGTAACAAGATGCATTGCGAACATACAAATGCTCTCCACACAAATGCTCTCCAGGCCAACAGCACATGCATCAAGTCCCGCCCCACTCGAGGAAGGCCCATCTGGTTGGATCATCTGGTTGGATCTGATTGGATCAAGCCTTTTCCACCCAAAGCCCAAACCGTGAGTCAGGGAGGAATTCCTTATATGGTCAGCATGATTTTGGCCTAGAGGGGAGGGGACCGGCGCAGCCACTCCGGTAGATCTGATTTGATCTCACCAACGTGTCATCAGCCCAGACCCTTTCCTGCCCCTCCAGTGCTGTGTTACATCATCATGTGGCGCGACGCCCCACCCCAAAAGGTCGACTCCCACTTTTAGTCCAGGCTTTCCGTTTTCACACAACGCGGATAAGAATGAAAGCCTGGGTGTCGACTCGAGGCTACCACGGCCTTGACTTTGCCACTGGACTTGGCACTCAATTTATGCTTGTGCACTTACAGTCCTAGAAGAAGCCTAGTCTAAACAATACATAAAATGAGACATGTGTCTGTACTTTAGTTTCGTCTTTGTGAGTTTGTGAAAGGAATGAAATGAATGCTCAAGCTATTGTTACGCTGTCATCTGTGAAAGTGGACAGAGTGAATGGGAGCAAGCTAGCAAATGGGGAGATAAAAGACAAAACAACTTTACCATGCTGCTCTTATGTAGATAAAACAGCCTTATTATGTAAATGACGAAGGAAAATCAGCTTCTGCCTGCTGCAAGTCAGTGTGCCAACATCAGTCCGTTTTGTATGGGGTGTACAGTAGTGTAGAGCAGGGGCGGATACAACATGTCCCATTTGGGGGACATGTTGGAGAGACAAGAGGAAATGTTATGGGGGCGGCTTCATCGCCCGTGTCGCTTCGCGCCACGGGCGATAAAGCCGCACCCATACCATTTTCGGTTACAGGACTTTACAGAATGCAATTAAGCATCAATAATCAATTGTTGTTGAAGTTGCAACAGACACGCAGCATGCATAAAGCTAAAGGTCTGACTCAGAGTTTTCTGTTTTCAATGATGAAATGCTGTTGGTTTAGTGGTAGTGGTGACACAACTGTAGTTAGTTAGTAGCAGTAGTAGTGTTTCGCTTCATTTTAATTATAAGCACTTTAATTTGAAATACATTTGAATTTTGGGTTGTTTTGCATGCCATCATGTTTGGTGGGGCAGTCAGGTCATTTAGGGGGGCATTGCCCCCCACCCCCCCATGCCCATGCCTAGATCCGCCCCTGGGGTGTAGTGTAGAGAATCTACCAACAGCTGTAGCATAGTGTAATACGACACACTGATGCCGTCATGTTGCACAGCATGACACGCCAGTAAGGTACACAGAGGGATGGAGCAATATTCCTTATGCAGGCTGTCCTTGCAGGGATGTGGGTACAAAAGATATCATGGATCTTATTTAAACCACTGACGTCCACCATAGTGGAATATCAGTTAAAGGGGAACTCCACCCATTTTCAACATTTTTATATGTCATTAATATACCTTAGAGATGTTGTGTGGACATGATAAAAAAAAGTTCCCCCAATTCTGTATTTCCTAAAAATGGAGGTCTGAAGAAATGATTAACATGGTGAAATACATCTGATGATGTATTTCATGGTGAAATACATCTTGATCATCATCAAGATGTATTTCACCATGTTAATCATTTTTCTTTCAGACCCCTTTTTCCTGAGAGGGTATCCTCTCAGGAACATTTTGAAAATGGGTGGAATTCCCCTTTAATCTCTTCTCCCCTCCTCTTCTCTCATACTGAAGAAAGTTATGGCAGGAAGTTCATGAGGAACTATTCACGAAAGGGAAAAAACTTCCGTTCTTTGTTCTGATTAACCTAGCTTGACGTATTTCTCTCACACATGTGCGCACACCGACCACGGTAATGATGATACGTTTGTCTATGGTATACTTAAAGCACATCTTCTTCCAAGCAAATTACAAAACATTAATGACATGATTCATTCTTCCATTTCCATTTCTGTATTTTCTATAGACCTGGGTTACTAGATAGATGTGACAAATGAAGCTACACAATACACGGATGATGTCTGCAGTATCACACCTAAATCATAAACCAGATAAACTATCTCAACAGAAAGCATTGGGCTTCTGATTCAGGGTAACCCTGTCACAATCATTACATAATTGCTTAATTGCAAATTGGAGATGAGTTAATCAAAATGATTGTTGCATAATTGATTCCGTTCAAAGATTTTCATATTTCTTTGTGTATTAGTCAATTGAATTTAAAAATGCAATCACAATTAAGAGAGACAATTAACACATTAAAGCTAAGGGAAGTGATTTGAAATTCATCGTGTAGTACCAGCCTGGTGCACTAGGGGGCCCCAAGAGTAGCTACACTATGTGAACCTGCTGCTCGATCCTGATTGGAGGAGAATTCACCCTCCACCTGGGGAACTTTTATTAGCTCCTCTGCTAACGTGGGGGAGGGGGAAACTCCATATATGGTCTGCACACCTTATAATAGAGTTTTAACAGAAAATTATTTTTTTGGGTGATATCTGACAAAAGTGAAATCACTTCCCCTACCTTTAAGTGAAATCATGATTGTGACAATAATTCAGGGTCAGTTGCACCTCTTCACCTCACTGACGGGGAAGTGAAAAGAGTAGACAACAAATCAAACTACACACCTGTCTGTTGACATGGCAACGAAGGGGAACTGTGATTCACCAGAGAGAGAGAGAGAGAGAGAGAGAAAGAATAAGAGAGAGCGGAGGTTGGCGCAGGAGAGCGAGGGGATGAGAGGAGGAGGTTGAAAGCAAGAGAACGAGGTAAAAGAGAGAGGTGAGAGAAGAGGATGTGTAAGTTGTGGATCAGACTAGAGCTGTACCTTTTCACTTGCCAATTCTGTAACTGTCGATAGTCTTGATAGACTAGTTAAATCGATCAAACACCAGTGTGCCGTTTGCAAAAATCCATGACAGTGGTTCTCTCTGTTCAGGTGCTGAGCAGGATTTGAGTGTACAGAACCTTACGGGGTCAATTTGGTTCAATTTGTACACTCCGAGTTATGGGGGGCATTGAAATTAAAATGTTTGAGAAGCACTGATCTAGGAATAAATAAAAATTAGATTAATAATTGTTAAATGTGTAGCTGCATGTAATATTTTAAATCCTACAATAGAAGAGTAGAAAACATTATGTGAAACATCATATGTAATACATATCATTGGTGAATCTTTCAAATTCAAAGACAGCAAAAGTAGCAGATTGACATTCTCAAAATGACTCACTTGCAGATCTGCAGCTGCTACTACTACTACTACTACTACTACTACATAAAACTATTAACTATGCCACAATGGTTTACACTACTAATGTGACTCAACATTGCCTGGAAATATAAACATAACACAATAGGTTTAAGAATTTAAAATAAGTCATTATTATATAGCTATTGAGATATTGACATACTGTATCCCACAGCCCCAGAATAGCTATTAAGATACTGACATACTGTATGCCACAGACCCAGAATAAAGTAGTTAAAGGTAGAGGAAGTGATTTGAAATTCATGGTGTAGTACCAGCCTGGTGCACTAGGGGCCCCCAACAGTAGCTACACTATGTTAACCTGCTGCTCGCTCCTGATTGGAGGAGAATTGGTGGTGACCTGGGGAACTTTTATTAGCTCCTCTGCTAACGTGGGGGAGGGGGAAACTCCATATGTGGTTTCCACACCTTATAATAGAGCATTTTAACAGAAAAAAAATATTTTTTGGGTGATATCTGACAAAAGTGAAATCACTTCCCTTACCTTTAAACGTTTACCACAATTAAGTTTTTGGGCAAGTGGAGTAGTGGACAGACATGATGACCTTTGCGCAAGTAGAACGTGACCTGTACTTGCCCCTCTGGGACCTTAGTGTCTACCCTCCGTGTCAGCAACAATATTCAAGAGAATATTTTGTGAAAAACGGCGAATGTTTGTAAAATACAAGTAGCAACTAAAGTGGTGTTGGTGTACAATACTTCACCCCACCCACTTCCCTGACTTCCCTCCACAACTCTGTAAAATAATGATCTTATGCCAAGGGGTGGGCAAGCATGCTCTTTCCCCTGTAGTGTACGCAGACAAGTCTGTAGCTTGCCAAAATGAATTAACCCCCTTCACTGTTTCTTTATGAACATATGTTTACTGCTCAAGTGCTCATAGCATTGACCATCTCTTGTATAAAGGCTATGTGTGTGATACCCTCATCAGTCATATCCAGAAATTATGCAGGAATGCCTACTGACTCGGTGGCAAAACACTGACGTTCTGGCCTTGATAGCCTAGACATCCAAACAGAAAAGTCCTATCTGATTGCATTAACAATATTAAACTCACTTTGCCACTTGCCACTCAAATCATGCATGCTCATACCCTCTATACAGTTTTCTATTATGTATTTATTAACATACAGGATCACAATAGAAAGAAGCCTGGTTCAAGGTTCAGGCTTTTTCTGTGTTGTCCTTTTAGCATTGTAGAACTGTATGTACTGTACCTCTGCTCTAACTCTGTACATAGTGTTAATAAAGCATACAATCAATCCTGTAAACTTCATCACTCAGCCACCCTTGGCTCATGTATTACAGACCTTGGCTGGGATGTGACTCGCAAACTCCATGAAGGGGTGAAAGTGGTTTGAAGTTCTTGCCGGGTCTATAGGAAACGGCATCGTGTGACGCGTTCAGGCTGCGCCGCTTTGCGGCGCGGCCGAAAATTTTTTTGGAGGTTCAAACTCCACAGTGTCCCTAAAATGCATAGGAAAATGCTTTTTTGTGGCACTGTAAGCTAACCTAACCTAACCTGGAACATAATATAAAACACAGCAGGTCTGCCTTACACCTGCATTAGGCTCCCTATACTCCATTTCAGCATGATTAAACTGTTTTGTATTTGAGGCATTAGGCTACACAAGAAATAGGTTTCATTTAAGATTTTATTTTGTTACAAACTACTGCAAAACAGCATTATTTCAACCCCCATAATATGCCCTAAAATGAAACCATTTTACTGCTCTCAAGAGTCTCAAGAGTCAAACATCTGAATTATGTAATTTTCAAGAGTCCACACAATTAGAATCTTAAAGGGGAATTCCACTCATTTTTCAATATTTTACTGTCATTAATATACCTTAGAGGTCATGATAAAGTTCCCCCATTCTGTGTTTCCTAGAAATGGAGGTCTGAAAAAAAACATTACCATGGTGAAATACAGCTTGACATCATCAAGATATGAGTTTCCTTTTTTCTGAGAGAGTACACATGGTCCATTTGAAAACGATCTAAAATTGTTTGAGAAAGAATAACACCAGTAGCCGGGCTGTTGCCCGAGTACACAGCATTTCTTTCTATGTCAGCTTCAGGACTTGTCCCTATTTGCTGTTGCTATTCTAAATAGAAGTCTATGTAGAAGAGCCTCCATTGGACTGACCCCATGAAGTGAACGGAGTTTGCATAACTATCTATACTGTATAGATGGCGTAACTCTGTCGATACTCTGTCTCTGTGGGTCTGGCTGTGCGAACCGACAAGAGGAGACTTCTCTCTGTGCGGTGACAGGTTATTTAACCTAATATTTTATTAGACCCTGCGGGACCCTGCGTGAAATCTTTTCCCGGGTCCCAGACCCTGGCGGACCCCCTTCACTTTCACCCCTGCTCGCAAACTCCATGAAAAGGTTCAATTGATTTCACTGGGTACCTTCACTATACGGCTCCCAAACACTGCAAGCATGTGGTACCTGTCCTGAACAGATAAAATACTCCTCAAACTGGTATGGACAGTGTGTTTTGCTAGTTGAGCAATCGAATAGTCAAATATTTAGATAATTAATAAATAATGATAAAATAAATATGCAGCTTGCCAATTAAGAAAAGCAACGTCGCATTGGCAGCTTTAACTTTATTGTTATGCCATTTATCTTAAGGGAATTGTTATGCTTTTCTAGTAGCTACAGTGGTTCCCAAATTGGGGTCCCAGACCCGCATGGACCCTTAAATGAACATACCTACAATATAAATTGGGGGTCCCACACATGTCAGTAAATGATATTCTGTCTGAATACTAATACAGGTCAAACTGGGGTAGAGTTGTAAAAATCTTCTCATGATGGTCCCTGGCGTATCTCTTCAAATTAGTATACATTTCGGGATCGTTGACATTAACCACTGCTTTATTCAATGGCTCTGCTTTATGCGAAAACATTTAGAATGCGTATCAAATAGAATGCATGAGACTTGTTCTTGCCTTGTTATTAGTACCACCACTGCCATTTGTTCTGTTATAGCTCTGTTAGAGCAATGGACCAGAGCTATGCCCGTGTCATTAGTAGAAAAAAGCAGCTATTACGCTACCACCACCGGCTAACGAGTCTACCTACACGCCACTGTTTACAATGGAAGCAGTTTAGCAGCATACCATTGCTTCCTGCTAACAGAGCCTTGGAGTATATACAGAGTTACGCAAAACACCGTTCACTTCATGGGGCCAGTCCAATGGCGGCTCTTCTACATAGACTTCTATTGAGAATGAGGACAACAAATAAGGATACCGTAAGTCATGGGCCGGAATTAGACAGAAATGCCCAGGTTTAATAAACTTGACTTCCTTTATTTTAGATCGAGACATTGCCGAGACTTTAGTCGTTACTGTACAATATTTAAAAACAAACAATGTTGCACATATGCCTATAATAGCTCTTATTTGCGCCGCCGTCGTCAAAACCATTCAGGCTGCACGAACAGCGTTTAGTTTTCTGACCCCTCAATGTCGCAACTCTGACACTAGATGCCTCTGACTGCTAATTAGCCCCAATGCGTTCACGCAGCGGCTAGCAGGCAAGCAGCAGACAAGGCGTTTGTGTTCAGTCTGGACTCCCTCCCCCGCGTCCACCACACCGTGACTTTACCCCGAGAAACACAAATAAAATCACAAATGGGAACATGAAACCCGACATGATAGCTCACTATTACATCCCAGCCCTGGGATGTAGGATGATACAAAAAGAAAACGTCACTGATGTCACACACGCGCCGCAGGAAGCGGCTCCGTTGAGATCAGGGCCGAATCTAGAAGGGGGGCAAACGTGCATCCTGCCCACCCAATGAAAGGTAATATCAGTGGTTTTCAATCAGTGGTCCGTGAGAGAGTTCCAGGTGGTCCCCAGCTAAATGGTGGAAAGTTGGTTAACCACATGTAACTCATTGAGAGCGTAAAAAATAAAACTACAAATAATAATGGTTTCATTTTAAACTCTCAAGAGTTAAAATATTCATCACGTGAATTAGCACAAGTCTACACAACTTCAGAATGTTGAAGATGAATGGTCATTTTGATCTGTATGTTTGACTGTTTTGTTTCCCAAATACAGCCTGGAATTGTGGACAAAAGCAAAATAAATCTTTCGTTTGGTGGTCTGTTGGTCTAAAATGTCAACAAATCGTGGTCCGTAGCTCCAATGCCGAATAAATAATGGGCCCTGGTGTCAAAAAGACTGAAAACCACTGCTTCATATGAAAAAAAACTGGAGTTGCCCACCCTGCCATTCTTCCAGCCCACCCTAGTAGGGCTGGCTAAATCCGGGCCTGCTCCGCTGAGATGCACAACAGGCAGAGCCATTTTCTGTAATTCACCACGGGTTGGTTACATCGCGACGTCACTGTACGCCTCCTTGAGCGGCGTGTTGCTTTACCCGAGGCGGCCTATAGCATTATTAGCATGTTAGGCTAGCGGGGCTGTGTGTGTGTTACGTGTGTGACAATGGAGGCTGGTATAGAAGCAGTTAGCCACCGCCGCCAATACGCACAACAAGAATGCATTCTCACTTGTTATACCCGAGGCTCGATCGCCCCGTTCCTTTCAACACCCCCAGTCAGGTTAACACACACAGCCACAGATGTTTAGCCACATAACGAGGGGGCAATCCCATATTATTATTATTATTATTATTATTTTCCGACCTACCTTCTTCACTTCCTCCGTGTCCGTCCGACCACCAGTAGTACTATATATCCAACAAGCAGCAGCTCCAGCTCGCTCCTCTTCTCCGGATCATTAATCACCGGAGTTATCGATGTTCTTCTCTATTGATCAGTTGTTACACCACAAACCAGGATAGATCGTTCCAATATGTCCCCGGTAATAATGCCCCTGTCCACGGAGAGCAAAGCAATACACAAACTGGTTTTCTTCTTGTTGAATCTTGTCCCCCGCTACCTGGCCAGCCCAGCTAGCCTCTCATAGAGCGCAGCTAGCAGCAGCAGCTCCTCTGTGTGGTCCCCCTGCCTGACTGCTGCTATTATCCTTCTTCAGATCTTGTTCTTCTTCTCACCTACCACCAACCATCCCCTTGTTCTTTTTTTTTACACTCCCAGTGCAGTATTTAGTAGACCCCCTCGTACAGACCAACTCCCGAACCACCAGCAGCAACACACTTGGCCATTTTTTTCAGCTCCTACTTTTCCTGTTTTGCATTGCACTGGCTGGAGAGAATAAAACATCTAGTCTAGTCTACAGAGCTACTGTAGACTGGAGAGCTCTCTCTCTCTAGTCTAGCTCCCTGCTGCTGCTGGTAGGGAGAGACAGAGAAGGAGGACGGGGGGTTGGTGGGCGATGGGGGGAGGGGGGCAGCCAGAGTGACCATCCACTAGCAGAGGATTCTTGGAGGTTTCAAGAAAAAAAAAAACATGATGAGCACGTAGGATAATGACTCACTTGACTGAATCACCTCATCTTGCATCAGATTAATCAACCAATTGTTGTTAGAAGTTGATTGGAATTGGGAGTTGATTGAAAACTGCTAAAAACTGCTAAAACGAGGGGAGGGTAATGAGAGTTTAGGACAGGTAGTGTGTGTGTGTGTGGGGGGGGGGGGGGGTGCGCGCGCGCACGCGCGTAATAATAATAATACTAATAATAATAATAACACTTGGTTGTTAGTTCAAATAAACAATCAGTGATCCCAGCCCAACACAATCGTCAGTGTTCATTCAACTCTGAGGGTCCTTTTAGGTTCCATTTGTACATTGATAGTCACAATTAACAACATTAACATCCTATATAAAAGGCATACATACCTAATACCATTAGGCATGTATGCCTAATACTGTAGCATGTGTGGTGTCAAGCAGTGTCTACAGTCAAAATGGGGGGGGGGTCATGATTCTGAATCTATCTTGCAGTAAAAAAATTAAAAGCATAATTCATTTTTGAAAATGTTGCCTCATATAGGTAGTTAATGGCAGCTGCATGGCCTGCGAGGGTCACCACTGCGGCCATACTGCCACCCATTAACCACCTATAGGCCTCCCTGACTAAATTTGAAACCTAACCTGGCCTACTCCACTGAAAACAATATTGCTCCAGGGGCGGATCTAGACATGGGTATTGGGGGGTGGGGGCAATGCGCCCCTAAATGCCCAGACTGCCCCACAAAACATGATGGCATGCAAACAACCCAAGAAATTTCAAATTAAAGTTCTTATAATTAAAATGATTTGAAACACTATTACTGCTACTAACTAACTACAGCTGTGGCCCCACTAAACCAGCAGCATTTCATCATTGAAAACAGAAAACTCTCTGAGTCAGACCTTCAGCTTTATGCATGCTGCATGCCTGTTGTAACTTCAACGACGCCTGATGTTATTATTGATGCTTTACTTGACTAATATAAGACCTGTAACTAAAAATGGTATGGGAGCGACTTCATCGCCCTTTTGCGACATTTTCCTGTATTGCACATTAAGTGAATCATCTGGGGACCCCCTGGGGGGTCACCACCCACAGGTTGGGTGAAGATGTCCCAGTGCGTGCCAGGCTGCTTCCCTGGCACATAGCTGCTGTAATTTATTCATGATGATGATGGGATCACATCAAGGATTTGGCTGCCAGCGTCACCAGAGCACAACTAGTCCGAAGTAAAGACACACTGCCATAATTAATAGCCTGCAACTATTTAATAAAATGGGAAGTAATAATACTAAACAAACAAACATGTGAGTAAAATATTATCAAGGATCTATAAAACATTACCGTATTTTGCATCTGCACATGTCCGCACACACAAAAAAAAACATTTAAGCAGACAACAAGCTAGAGTAGGCTATTTGTAGTTTGTTATACTAAGTTATTATTACAAAACATACATTAATTAACCACTTCCCATTTGAGAATAGCTGATCTACAAGCTGCGATGTGTGTTTTGTGCTTGTAGGTCTGACTTTCTAAATATATGTTAAACACAATGATAACCTGTAAAATGGAACATTCTGTATATTACTCAATTTACCAATACCTTTGTACTTTAAGTAAAGTTTCATTATTGGACTTTTGCAGTGTTTATACTTTGCAGAATTCAGTAAAACATTCAAACACAAAATGTGTTAATTATCTAATTATCTTTACATTATTAATCTCTGCTCTATGTTCACAGAATTCTTTATTCTGGTTTATTATTCAACCATTTTCATATCAAGGCTCTATTTGGATTTGAATCCACAGACCAACATTTGATGACATTTATTTAGCCTCTCAAACCCTAAACCAAAGAACATTTTGTTGTCATTAGATGAGATGTTGTCTGTAATTCAATGCTTTTGGCATGTATTTGTTATCAAAATAACAACTATTTCACATTGTCTAATTGTCTATATAGTTCCAGCTCGTATCTTTAAAGGTAGGCTACTGCGGTGTACATTCACATATGTTTCCCAAATCAATAATGTCTCATGGAATTGAATTGCACTGACAGATTGTCAGATAGAGAGAGACAGACTGACAAACACAGACAGCTACAGTAGAAGAGACAGACAGACAGGCAGGCAGAGTAGCAGTATTTTGGCAGGCTGGGTTGTACTGTTCTATTGCGAATGGTCTGGAGCTCTCTGCCTTAATATCCAGCCCACACAATACTCACTACACCATACACCCCCTCCCCCTTCTCTCTCTCTCTCTCTCTCTCTCTCTCTCTCTCTCTCTCTCTCTCTCTCTCTCTCTCTCTCTCTCTCACTACACAATATTGACCATAGGTCCCTCACCCTCTCTCTCCTTAGCCAACCTCTCTGTCCCATCCCTTCTCTCCGCCTCCCTATGCTGCTGAACACAACCCTTTGTGTCTCTCTCTCTGATGCACACGAACACGCACAAGGTGTACACACACATGCATGCATGCACACACACACTCAGGCACGCGCGCACACACACACACGCACGCACGCACGCACGCACGCACGCACGCACGCACGCACGCACGCACGCACGCACACACACACACACACACACACACACACACACACACACACACACACACACACACACACACACACACACACACACACACACACGCGCGCGCACACACACACACACAAAAGAAAAAATGTGTACTTTGCCAAAGCAAAAGTAGACTGCAATGTACACATACTGAACAGTAATTATTATTATTATGTGTGCTATTGTGAAATCTAAAAAATATGCTTGGAAGTTGGAATATCCCATGTCTTTATCTCGACACAATTGACCTGATCATGTAACGCAATATAACAATTATGTCATGATAATGTAACACAATGTAATGCAATGTAATGTAATGCATGATTGTAACACAGAAGTAAACGCAAATAATTTGAAACATTACAACATAAACTGCCATGGGAAAAAGTAAGAAAAAATGTAAAATAATGTCACTGTGTGTTATGTATTGTGACTTCACTGTGAGCTGCAGTACAACACGATATGTCATGTAATGTTACTGTTCCTGCAAATACATTACTGCTCTCTCTGTCTCTCTGTCTCTCTCTCTTTCTGTCTCTCTCTCTGTTTCTCTCTCTGTTTCTCTCTCTGTTTCTCTCTCTGTTTCTCTCTCTCTCTCTCTCTCTCTCTCTCTCTCTCTCTCTCTCTCTCTCTCTCTCTCTCTGTGTGTGTTTGTGTGTGTGTCTGTGTGCACGTGTGTGTGCGTGCCCACATGTAGACAGTCTGCTTCCCGAAGAGCTGCTGTGATCTGCAGATCCCTGTTGCCATGACAACCAAAGCTTTCTCACACACACACACACACACACGCACGCACGCACGCACGCACGCACGCACGCACGCACGCACGCACACACACAGTAGCAGACATGCTCTGCTGCTACAATACCCCCACCCCTTCACCTGCTGCAGTCATCAACACACACACACACACACACACACACACACACACACACACACACACACACACACACACACACACACACACACAAGGTCTGCTAGATGTCAAACTGAATTTCTATCTGAGGGAGAAAGGGAGGGGAGGGAGAGAGAGTCATTAATCATCAGTGTATTCCTGCACTGTATTTGCACCACACTGATCTCAGTACAACTGCTCATACAAACACAAGCAGCACATATCTGTAAATACATGAGAAATTGCATAAATTGATGTTTATACTTTAATTTCTACCTACACCCCCCCCCCCCCACACACACACACACACACATTTGCTGTGGCAATATAAATATACTGTACATTGTTTGAATTGAGAAGAAGGGGAGTACAGTACAGAGGGAGAGAGGGAGGCATTACAGCAAGATTTGTGAGCTGCTGTGATAGGAGGATATCAAATGGAGCACAATCACCCAAAATATTAATCATTGGGTGTATTAATGCATCTGTGATCAAAATTGTTTTATTGGAGATTAGCATTCAATTGTACAAATGTACATACATTTTGATTGTATTGTTCCACTTTTGCTTTGGCAACGCAGCCTAATGAATGTTTCCCATTCCAATAAAACCATTTGGAATTGAAACTGAAATGAAGGAGAAAGAGAGAGGGAAAGGAGAGGAAAAACAGAAAGAAGGAAGGTGAAAGTGAAGAGACTGAGATAGCCACTGGGAGGGAGGTAAAAGGCAGAGAGAGAGAGAGAGAGAGAGAGAGAGAGAGAGAGAGAGAGAGAGAGAGAGAGAGAGAGAGAGAGAGAGAGAGAGAGAGAGAGAGAGAGAGAGAGAGCTGCTGCAGTATGTGGTGGAACAAGTTCCCCTCCAACAGTTCATTTTAACAAAGACAGGGGCGGGGGGATGATATTTGGGATCTCAGTGAGAAAGGATTGGAATACTGAGTTTTCTTTAGCTGTCTTTTTACAATACTTTGGCACTTGCTTTGGCAATGTAAAATGTTTCTAATGCCAAAAAAGGTCATGCGAATAATTCATTGGGAGAGACAGGCTTCGAGCAAGGAATTGATTGATTGGTAGATTTATTGACTGATTGATTTTTTTTAACTGTTTGCACAAGTCAATACAAAGACTGTTATGTTGGACAAACCGTAATTAAGCAGTACACAACAGGGTTCATTTGTGTACTGCTTTATTTTCAATTCATCAGAAAAAATACAGTATATACTGTAAGTCTGATTAATATGTTGTTCAATTTATATTATTATTTTAACAGTCCCTTCTTATTACATTCATGAAGATGATGAAGATGTTCATAAAATGATACACAGTATCACTTTATAAGAGAGTAAACATACAGGATACACCTGTATGACCAGTAAACATGATATATCACTGGACAGGTTAGGTTCTATCTGTCTCCTAATGTGCCTGATCAACCTGCCAACTGGAACTGCTGGACAAAGAGAAAGTGACACTTCTGTATATGCTCCCTTGTTTACATAGTCTTCCTTACCCCAGGGCAAAGATCAGCAATGAAGTCAGGGACAGATCTAGGCATGGGGGGGCAATACCCTCCTAAATGCCCTGATTGCCCCCAAACATAATGTCATGCAAACAACCCAAATTTCAAAGATATTTCGAATTAAAGTGCTTATAATTAAATTATTTGAAACACTATGCTACTAACTAACTACAATTGTTGTACCACTAAACCAACACCATTTCATCATTAAAAACGGAAAACTCTTTGAGTCAGGCCTTTAGCTTTATGCATGCCGTGTGCCTGTTGCAACTTCAACAACTGATGTTATTATTGATGTTACTTGACTAATATAAGTCCTGCAACCGAAAATGGTATGGGTGCGACTTCATCACCAGTGTCGCTTCGCACCACGGGCAATGAAGTCGCACCCGTATCATTTTTGCCTGCCCCCCCAATTGGGAATTGTTATGTCCGGGCCTGAATGAAGTAATTTTACACGGTTCAAACAAAGAGCATTTTAATTCAGAACCTGTATAAAAAGTCAATTTTTGGGGTTTAAAAAAGGAAGTTGAAGGATACAGTGGTGATAATAATGACAATAATGACATGTTCAGTATACTTTACCCTTACCAAAGACCATTTTTCAAATATAACATTTTGTAGCAATCTGGACAAATTATTGATCTTGGTGGACAGATGTCCCTAGTGCCCACACTGAACCTGTTACCACCGGAAACCAAGAGCCCGACATGACCCCTCCCACACACACACACACACACACACACACACACACACACACACACACACACACACACACACACACACACACACACACACACACACACACACACACCTTCAGTATCTGCGGAACTCATACTCTGTAACCCCTGTAAAAGCAGCCCCCACCCAATCTTTTGTTATTGCCATGCCCTCAAAAGACCTACTGCAGAGAATCTCAAATGGCCGATCTACATGCTGATAACATAGTTGTATATCTAAAATTTTCACAATATTTATCTGTGGAACCGACCAGGGAGGCGGACAAAGACAAAAGTCAACAATAAACAATATAATAATAATGATTCTAATGCCAGTTACTGTACATACAGATTTATAATTCTTTATAAGAAAGAATGGCTCTGCAGAGTCTTCCATCACCCTTCACCAGAACCTGTCTTCCAACCATGACAGCAAAATTAAATCTGTATCATAATAGCAGCGGTTCCCGAGCCGTACACCACAGGTCAAGAGCTTATCTGCCGTTTCCTCAGTGTGTAAGACAGCTTGACGTACAAGTACAGCCTGTGGACATGACTAGTATGTCACAAGGACTTAGCCCCAATCTGAGCCTTGATGCTGAGTGCCTACTGCAGAGAGGTACTGGGTCCTGTTTTTATAGTCTTTGGTATAGGCTCTGTGCCGGATTGAACCCTCAACCTTCCAATCCAATCTCAGCATGGACGCTTTTAACCACAAGGCCGGCAAGCTTTAAGTACAGCCTTGGGCAAAAGGGAAGCTCGTCTCCGTCAAGTGTTATCGACTTGTTCAGTCCCAAAGAGCATGGATTTAAGATGCCCATCTACAAACGTATTTGTACAGTTTTGAGTCTGCTTTTGTACTATTTGTTTTAATACATTGTTTTGACTTAGTAGTTATACATAATTATAGCTGCACGCAGCTACAGTATGCAGCTACAGTATGCCAGAACCTTCCATATGTTGATTCTTCCCCATCCATCATTGTCTTCCATGTCTCCCAATTTCTGAATGATCTTGATAAAGGTTCTAAACTACTGCCCTATGTAGCACAAGTATCCTTAAGAACTACCGACCAATAGGCTGGACAAAGCCACCTCGGGTCGTGACTTGTGACAAATCACAACAATAAACACAATATTTCGGTCCAATCAAATAATTCTCTAAGAAGAAAAACTAGACAAACTTACTAATTACTTGATCGGCCCATATAGCACTAACTATCCCTGTAAGACCCCCTGAAGAACCTTGGTGTACTATACAGCACTTCAGTACTGGTGTTGTGCAAAACAACTACCCTCAAAGACCACTGAAGAACCGCTAAGGCAACAAAGCTACCAAAAGAACCACTGAAGAACCCATACGGCACTTCAGTTTTGTGTTGAGGCGCTATATAGCTCCACAACTATCCCTAAGAACCACTGATGAACCACTAAGGCACCAAAGCTCCACAAAGTACCCCTGAAAATTGCCGAGGCAGTGCTATATATCATCACACCGTTACCACAGGACGAATGAAGAACCACTGAAAAAACAGTAAAGCACACTTTTTGTTCCTATATCATGCAAAATGGTTACCCTATGATTATGAGCCAAACACAATTTGGTGCTACAGTATATGGCTCCTGCATATACGCCCTTGTGGCTTGACCCCTAATAACAAGAATAACAAATAATAACAAGGATTTGACAGAGTTGTTGCACCTCCCAGTGCTTGATGAGCGAGAAACAGCACAGACAGGGGTGTGTAGAATTGGCTTCAGGTCTTAATACGGTAGGTTAAAGGGAATCTCATTTAGAGATGTAGTGGTCATAGTGCAGACACACATGACAGCAGCAAGGAGGATGATAATTCCCTTGCAATGTATGCCGTTTTGGACACAGTACAGTTATTATACAGTACTGGTAGTGTAAACAACACAATCTCACTCTCCTCCTCTCTTTAGCCTCCCTCTCTTCCTCCCCTCCTTCTTTCTTTAAAGCACAATTCAAATTCCAGTTTTAGGTGATGATTCTGAAATGACCACCAAGACGGTGGTCAATAAAAACAGAGATGACGAGGGGTAAGTTGCTCAGCACCACATGTTGTAGTTTTCAGTGGTCACCTTATCACCTAAAACTGGATCATGAAGAGGCTGATTACGGTAAGTCTGAACTCAGAGTCAGAGCCTTGTGCCTGAAATGAAACCTGTTAAATCCTCAATGTAATACTATACTGTGTTGACTAGCCTGTCCTACAGACTGCAGTGTGGTCTGAATGTCTGAACTGACTTGAGACAAGATCCTCTGGAGGGTTGAGTTTAGTCTGGATGGAGTGAAAAATCACCTTAAAAGGAAAAAAAGAAGGACTCACTTCTATTCCGTGACTCAGCACATTCTAACTGGTTGTGTGTGTGCTGTGTGTGTGTGTGTGTGTGTGTGTGTGTGTGTGTGTGTGTGCGCGCGCGCACACGCACACGCACACACATCTATGTATGTGTGTGTGAGAGAGAGTGAGGGTTAGAAAGAGAGACAGAAAGAGGGAAAACACAATAAGAAGGCATACTGTGTGTGTGTGTGTGTGTGTGTGTGTGTGTGTGTGTGTGTGTGTGTGTGTGTGTGTGTGTGTGCGCGTACACATGCATGTGTCACAGTGTGTGTGTGTTTCTGTGTGTGTGTGTGTGTGTGTGTGTGTATGAATGTTGTCTGCAGGCAAGAAAACATCAGCCCATCATAAGACCTGCTTCCACAACAAACAAAGATTCATACAAAGAAATATACTGAATGTTTTAGTAAAAGTACAACACTATACTGGATCTGTTTAAAAATATATTGCAGTAGTTTCTATTTCTATGTTTTTTTTGGTTGGTGAAAATGTCAGTACAAAAACCAAAAGCATTGTATTTGGGATGTTTGCATTGCAAAGGCTGTAGATGGGACCAGTGAAGCAGGTTACAAATGTTATGTTTCAAAGTAGATCATATTTAGACTTGGTCTGTTAAGGATTAAGGAATAGTTATCTCATTATTACTCTGTTAGATTGCACTCGGAGTGCACATTCTGTCACAGTTACTGAATGTTAGTACAAAAATACTAACTGTATTTGTGTCCAGGGGTTGTACTTGTACAACCCCTGGACAAGACGCTAGGATGTCGAAGGGACTTATTAGCCCCAATTCAGCCTTTGATGCTGTGTGCCAAGCAGGGAGGCACTGAGTCCCTGTCTTCAGCCTGTGGTATGGCTGGGCTGGGGATCGAACCGTCGATCCCCACCAGTGAGATGGTGTTTCTTTCCATCCTGCCGATGGAAAACGGTACACACAAAAAACAATATGAGTGAATGCCTGGTTACCATTTATGTTTCACCTGCATGTGGGACTATACTCCCTAACTAATGTTATGGTAGCCTATAAGGAATATTAGACATTGTTCGGACCTGTTTTATCATTCACACACATTTTTCTTTACACCCATGAACTGGATGTGAAAATTAGATGGGTATCCCATATAGCCTGGACGCAAGGGACGGTCAATCTGATATGATTATTTAAAAAATATAAAAAATATATAGTAGTTATTCTGGAACTGAGACCCTTCATCTTTAGCCATTGTGCACAAGAAATATGATGCCAGTCGGCTCAGAAGATTAGCCGACTGGCATCGACTGGAGGTTGAGCACACTGCATTTTTATACACGTAGTAAAACAATTTGTACATATTATTTAAAACATAAAATGATCCAGCAGAAGTAGCAACTGAGGTGGACCGGCACACTCAAATACACATGTTCCACAGGAGTGGAAACATGCATGTCCTGGTGGAGATAATGGGTTGATATGGTCAACTATTCAATACAGTATGTAATGTAAAGCCATCTGTGCTGTCTGTATGCACACACACACGCACACACACACACACACACACACACACACACACACACACACACACACACACTTACATGTTGCCATTATGGGAAATGTTTTCTACTACTTCTTCTATTAATTATTTGGAAACTTACTAACTAGTAAGTTGTATGTTCGTATATTTGGATTACAAAACAGCAGATTGACAAGCTCACAATATGCAAGTTGTGATGTATAGATATATGTGCCATTTTGAATTGATGTAAAATCTTGCAAAAAGGAACCTTCTGAGTAGCTTTAGTTTCAGCACTTTGAGTAGGCATTATTTTCAAAAGTAAATTTCTAGTTTAAGACTTTAACATGCAATGAAGTTTGTATTTTAACTACCCTGAAGTATAGATACTTTTACTTAAGTAAAAGTCCAGTACTTCCTCCACACTGATTTATAGATCACGTGATGTCATACTGTGTCATTGGTCGCATCATGTGTCACCGTTAGTGTCATCATGTGCCACTCACTTGTCATGTCATGGGTATGCCATGTTCTAATGCAACTTGTGAGCTTGTAAATCGGATATTATTGGTGGAAAGGTTTGTTAGCCAAGGGAAAAACCCAGGGGGAAATGTAGATCTTTGGGGTTCCTGGTTAAATGGGTTTGTATAACTGCCACAACAATGTTCCTTCAGAATCAGAGTCCTAAATCGTCTCAACACGTAGGCCTATATGGGCAACTGGCGGCCCAGGGGCCATATCTGCCACACACCATCATGTACAGTATTAATGCATTACTTACTTCAGTCTATACATGTAGCTTAATGACTAGGCTCTTATCAAAATGTAGCCTTTTTTGCTGACGAAATTGAACCAAATAGACCCACTTGGCCTTGACTGGGTTAATCTCGCACTAAAAAAATGAATCGAGTTAACTCACGGCTGAGTTAACTCGCGATTAAGTTAATGCTGACAGCTTTAATATATATATATATATATATATATATATATATATATATATATATATATATATATATATATATATATATATATATATATATATATATAGTGTGTGTGTGTGTGTGTGTGTGTGTGTGTGTGTGTTATACACATACACACTTATTTTTCTGTATTTCATTAACAGTCAAATGTTATATAGTAGTATAGTAAAATAGTTTTGAAAAATACTTTGGATACATAAATTGTGGAACACTGCCTTGAAGTATTAATAGTTAACATCACATGTGGCACCTCCCTCCCATATCCTCCATGGACCATGGTAGACAACTGCAGCAGTGACTCTTCTGGAGATTTTACATATGGAGTGCTCCCTCTGCTGTATGGATTTGTTATAGCATGAGTTGGAGTTAAAGACTGAATTGAACACCTACTGTAAGGAAATATGTTTAGTAGGGGAATCAAACGGCATGGCACATTCATCTAACACACATGTATGTAATCAGTGTGTATGTATTGGGTCTCAACCTTTTCACCCCCAGAAATCATATTTGAACTTCCGGTCATCCGCCCAGATAAGAACTAGAAATTGAGGGATAACATTCTGTTTGGCTTGGTGGTTCCAGGAATAAGTATTGTGATCTACAGCTTGTTTGCCAAATAGGTCAGTCCCCGATTATAACATCACCATTTTTTAGGATATTTACATTGGAAAGAAAATTCTTAAGGTAAGGTATTATGTCTCCAATAATGTTTATCCTTTATGGCACATGCAGTAATATATGACATGGGACTTATACAGTACTGTATGCTATATTTATAGGACATTATGTGGAGAGCAATATTTAATTTTTTAGCATGTATAGGACAAGAGCTCATCTTTAGTGTACAATATGTCATCAGACAGTAAATTCTCTAGTTAATCTTTATTGAATGAAGTAAAATAAAATGATGCAGAGATTCAGTCCCCTTTTATGAAAATAAATAAATCATTTGTTTTTTTCTTCTTCTCACAGACATCCCCAAAACAAGTTGATTTCCTGTCCTGTTGTGTCTAAAAGCTGTCCGTTTCTTTTTTTTTCTTCTCCTTTCTCCTTCACCATCATACTACAAAACACAACCCGACCAGAACAATTTTGGCACAACGGGACAAACAGAAAGACAAACATGATGAAGCAGAGACATGAATAGTCCCATTTCAGGACTAAAGATACAAGGAGTGTCAGCAGTGCATTTTGGTAGAGCTCCTCGTCAACAACGACCAGCGACACAAACACAGATCAAACTAACTCAAACAAATCTGCCGCAGGTCATTTTGTGTGTAAGATAAATGCCGCCTCCCACCTCCCCCAGGTGTCAAACTTTGCAAACC
The DNA here is from genome assembly GCA_039105355.1 of Benthosema pterotum. NCBI lineage: Eukaryota > Metazoa > Chordata > Actinopteri > Myctophiformes > Myctophidae > Benthosema > Benthosema pterotum. Next base: position 12,067,583 of record CM076972.1, read on the forward strand.
TATTAACATATTTGAACGAACCTACACATGGTTCACTTTTTTAAGCTGCTTTCAGTATTTGCATTATGGAGAAATGAAAACATGGGCCACGCCACATTCCTTCCTTCCGCACCAGTTTCCTCAAAAGACAGCAGCAACATGCAAGCACGTTCCCAATCATCATCATAACAATGCTATTTTACAGAAAAATAGGCTAAAATTCAATGTTCCCCCCAAAAAGCAGAATAATAATAGCCAGAAAATAAATATGTGTATTACTTGAACGAGTGTTTTCTTTTTAACTGACAAAAACTGAACACCAGCTATAATGTCTCTATTGGAAATGCGAGGGCGTTTCTAAAATAAAAAATATGAACAAGTATTTAAGAAACAAATGAAAGAATGGGAAGGATGGGGGAGAAGAGAGGAGAACAGAGGAGATAGGACAGAAATCCTGGTAAAAGGAGGACAAATTGATGGGCAGCCAGGCCGCTTACCTCCCCTTCCAGTGTGTGCGTGCATGAGTGTGTGTGTGTGGACGGACAGGGATAATTGGATCTTCAATATTGCAATAACTCTTCAGTCTGATTCATTTTAGTCAATAGGACTTTGGATTTGTTATCATGATATATAAAAGTGAACTCAGGTGGATCTCAGAACAGCCATCCCATAATATTCACCATCATCCACAGGGCCGCCACCTCATTTAATAGCAGAAAAAAACAAAAACATTTGAAACCAAAACACCCTTGTTATCGATGGGTTTACAGAGTAATACATAGTATATATGTGCACTTGTTATGAGTACAATGGAGTCACTATGTAGTACACTGTAGCAGTACAGTATGTTTTAGGCTGATAGGGACTGGGGTCAGGGAGTTACTGCTGGTCTTTGAAAGCCTCCAGGTCGAAGGCGGTGTCCAGGAAACGGGTCAACTCGGTCAGATGAGCCTTCTTGTTTCCAGTAGCAGGAGCTGCAGCTGGTCCACGACCAGCGTACCTATGGACACACACGCACGTGTACATTGTTATGGATCCACTCTAGCCAAACCCCAGCTAGGATTGGCCAATGGTCGCAGTGATTGACAGTACTCGTTTTTGCACCGTGTCTGAACCTAACGCTAACCTCAGTAACCTAACCACCTTAACCCTAACAACTCAGTATAACTATGCCTGCCGGGGAGCCAATCAGATAGGTCTATCCTAGAACTGTGGTGCGATTCAGAATCACACATCATGGCTCTATAAACGAATCCATGACCATAGGCCAGGTATTGCTGCGGTGTAAAGCTCTATAATGGTACACCGCAGCTATGGCCGCATTGGCCGCACCCGGGAGAACCCCATAGAATAGACAGAAAACACATTCCTATAGAGATTTCAGAGAAAAAAAAATTACTACAACCACACACACACACACACACTCACCAGACTGGTTTGGCGCGTTCGATGGTGGTCCTAATGCGAGGCTTGACATAGTCGTAGTAACCCTGGTTCTTGTGCTCCTCCTGGCACCAGACCAGATCTGCACCGGGGTACTTGTCGGACTCCTCCTTCACCAAGTCGAATGGGAATGGAGACAACTTGGGAGACAGGGTAACAGACATATTAAGCTTTTTAAAGAGGAGAAATTACTACTAATGCATTATCTGAGCATTTAAAGACACAAGGGTTTGAGATCCTTTCCTTAAAGAATAGATAGTACCAGCCCACTTGAATGAATGGGGTCTATGGAATGCCGTCTTAATTCTTAATTCTAAAGTCTTAATTCTTGCCATTTTTACTCCCGCTATCATTCATGAATCACTGTTCATGAATCCATTCCTGCATCCCACTGTCTATCCGCTTAGCAATTTGTCTCTCTGCCTACCTGTTCAATCCGTGTGATGGCCACAGTGTCATCCATTCCTTTGATCTTTCGCTCTTTGGTCAGTTCATAATAAACCTTTCCGGTACAGAAGATGAGTCTCTTCACGCCAGCAGGATTCTGACTGGGCAGACCAGTCTCTGGAATCACCCTCTGGAAGTTAGTTCCTGCAGGACAGGAGATTAGAGGGGAGAGTACAGAGTTGTACATTAATAATATGGTCTAAGTACATACAGTATGTGAAAGTCTTTAAGTATGTTGAAAACTATTGAAAAAAAAAAAAAAACATTATTATTATAATCGTAGTTACCAGGCAGCATCTCATCAAAGCTGGACCGTGCCTCTGGGTGACGCAACAATGATTTGGGAGTGAAGACAATCAGCTAGAAAGAGAGAGATAGAACAGAGACTTGAGCACAATATTTTAAGCAGTCAAGCCTGAAGGGTCCCTTATTTTATTGTATTTGTCTGTTTTTCCTTCCTCTTCCGCCAAAAATAGCAGATCTGTCTGAACTGTGCAGTCGGTTTTCAAGAACTTGGGGATTATGGTAGAGGTCCATGATGAACGTTGAGAATGTGAAGTCCACGATCACTGGGGCATTTGAAAAACGTTTAAACCTGTTTTTTCTGCCCGGGATTTTTGGTACACACAATCTATGGCCCATTACATTACAACCCCCATCACATCCCATTATACCTTTCAATCCAGGAAAGTCTCATGCCACATTATGTCACTATGAATGCAGATTTTATGCAGTTTCTCTACCTTTCTGCTTGCCTGCTCTTGGGTAAACATTACTTGTTTACCGGTGTGTGTGTGTGTGTGTGTGTGTGTGTGTGTGAGTTTGTCTCAATCAAATAGCAGTTAAACAAACAAACAAACAAACTGATGTGATCTCCTTTGGCTTCAGAGCAATGATCTAAAAAGTGTTCCAACCCTTTTCATACCAAGGTACATTATTTATTTAGCATTTGAGCCATTACATGGATTTGGTCAGACTTTTGGTCACACAATCAAGCAGGTGCTTCCCTGCAGTTTTTCTCAATCAAAACCAAAGTGCACAATTACAGGGTCTTCTTCCTCTCAATTTCAATGTCTTTTAAAAAGGACTTATGACATATGAACAGAATCATTTAGAATAGTTTATATTCCAATAGATAATGATGGCAAATGTATTCATTAAATAGTTAGAATTTCATTTTCTTCTTGTTATTGCTATTTTCTAAAGATCCTTTGTAAACATGTAGTGTTATCCCTTCACCTCCAGCTTCCACTTTTGGAGCTCCTGGGCACAACCCACTACACCGTCCTCAGTCCTCAATGTTCCACCCAGACACTCAGGTATAGCTCAGTGTTTTCCTTTTCTTAGTCTTTGTGTATGTACGCAGAAGCAGTAATTCAGCAGGTAAAACAAGTCAGGGAAACAAAGAAACTTATATAATAGTCCGGGAGCTGTGGGGGTAAAGTTTTTTCCTCAACTCATTTTGTAGCTTGATCTCAAGAATTCAAGAGGGTGCCCGCTGAGATCCCTAGGGCATTTGTAGCTATTAATCTAGATACTCTTTTGGTTTGCAAAAGCAAAGCACTAGCTAGCATTAGCTTTAGTTATTGAAAGCATTAGCCTTAGCTATGGAAAGCATTAGCCTTAGCTATTGAAAAATAACAGATCTAAAATCTCAGAGCACACCACTCTGGTACTTCCAGATGGGGGTTCTGAGTGTCCTTGGCACGAAATATTACTAGCATCACTGACACAGAAACAGATTTTGTTTTTCAGAGAAAAGGGGGAAAAAGAAAAGAAGAAGAAGAAGAAAAAAAAGATTTAAAAGACAGTGTCAGGTGAAAAAACAGGTTCAGACAAAAATCAGAGATCAGCTCCAGGACTATAACTTCCAAGAGTCTTTCATGGTCGACCTAGGCACACACCGCAGCCTCCTGGCATCTGCACACTTGAGTTTTAGAATTGCTGACATAGGCCATATACGTTGTGCTATTTGGTCCTGGAACACATAGGCTTTCTTACACCTTTCAAGATGGGAAAACGTGTGAGAATCAGCTTCAGGTGATTTGCAGGTTTCATTATGCCTGAAAATCATTCAAATTGTGGGAGGAAGCCTAGCTACCGTACTATCTGTCCTTCCGTGCTGTTCAAGCCCCCATGTCCTCTATGACGTGTATGAGACACTCACCGGTTTCCTGAAAGGAGCTACAATTTGTCTTCTGATGACATGGAAATAGTTTCCAGGATTGGAGCAGTTCACAACGATCCAGTTGCAATCATACAACTGACGGACTGCAAAGTCATCGGTTATGACCTGCACACGCACACACACACACACGCACACAAAATAAACAGTATAAACAGTGTTTTCTGTGCTCAACTGTGTACAATGCAGAATTAAAGAATAATAGAATTTAAGTTGATAGAGAGGCAATCATAGAACTGTGTCAAAGTAAAAGATTGGCATTGTGTTTGGTGTGTGCGTATTTGCCTACCGGCATCACATCAGGGTCATCTGCACACATCTGGAGGAATCTCTCTGGACGGGCAGAAGAATGCTCGGGTCCCTGAACATAAACAATTCATTACTTACACATTGAATCAATACTTTATTTAGTTGGATATGCCATAGTGTCGCCGTTAATTAGGGTCCTATATACATATTCTGAAGAAAACCTGGAGACTTGACATACTTGGGTTGTGTGTGTGAGTGTGTGTGTGTGTAGGTTTGTGTACGTTACCATGCCCTCCATGCCATGCGGCAGCAGCAGGACTATTCCATTCTGTCGGACCCACTTGGCCTGTCCAGGACAGATGAACTGGTCGATGATGCACTGGGCTGTGTTGTGGAAGTCCCCGAACTGGGCCTCCCATAGGACCAGTGCGTTGGGACTGGCCATGGCAAAACCCAGCTCAAATCCTACACACACACACAGAAATAAGAACATGAGGATGATTGCTGTTATTACATACACCAGGGGTGCCCAAAAGGTAGATCATGATCTACCAGTAGATCACACAGGCTGTGCAGGTAGATCACATGATAGTCCCCTCAGCACTTGGACCCTTATAGATCTCTAACTCTTGAGAGCGTTAAAATGAAACCAAATGGACCCTTGTGGGTCCATTTGGTTTCATTTTACCACTCTCAAGAGTTAAATTATATTTAAACATCCGAATTACATAATCTTCAAGAGTCCACACAATTAGAACATGGAGAATAATTGTTATTTTGACCAACATTTTGCCACTAGTTCTCTTTCCCAAAGAGACAAAAACATGAAAGGTCTTAGTTCACAAACTGTCAACTATAACCTCAAATACTGTTTTCAAATGTCATTAATAGCATATACAGAAAAACCTTCCAACTCCCCCCCCCCCTTTATTTTTCATTATAAGTGCATAATTCTTAAACACTATAACGGTAACACCCCCCACTTTCTAGGGGGCCTTGAAATGGATTTTCAGTAATGGAACAGTCACATTGAATTCATTTTGAAAGTAGTGGGCACCCCTGACATACACATACAACATGAATGGGCTGTATTTCACACATGTCATTTTGGATTTTGGCTTCTATATTCTATCAGGTGTTTTACCATCACCAATCGGATCTCTTCCATTCTGGACAAACAGAATCAGGGTGCCACTATTGTGCTTGTTCAGCTCACTGGAAAACACTGAGCCCAACTGGGACTCGAAGGTTTCCAAAATGGTCCACAGATCTATAACTCTGAGATTCACACATTTGTACACTCTCAGCATTATGTGGATCCTTGAAATGAAACAGGGCCTTAATTTGTATTATCGCTAGCACCATCTGTGCACATAGAGCCAACTGGATGCTCTTCATGTACAACATAAATAAGTTGTTCTTGTGGTGTGTGTGTGTGTGTGTGTACTAACCCAGCACTCCGTACTCTGACAGGGAGCTGTTGCAGACGGTGTAAGGAGCCTGGTTAGGAGAGAGGTGGTTCATGGGAATACAGATTCTCTTGTCCACGTTCTGGTCATGAAGAACATGATGACGATGACTATAAGAAGAGACACAGACAGGCACAGAGCGAAGAAAAAGAAGAAAAAAAGTCCTGGTAAGATAATAGTCAGGATCTTAAATATCTACAATTTCTCTTTATTGATGGATTGATTGAATGTTGTATTAGTCAGGCATTTCTGTGTGTGTGTACCTGAAGGTTCCTCTCTCCACGTCCTGTCCAGACAGACGGACGTGGATTCCTTCCTGCAGCAGAGATCCAAAGGCCATGTATTCACCCAGAGCCCAGTCCACAGTCCGGTTCTTTACCATCTCTGCACGGCCCTTCAAGATACGGCTCAGACCTGACAAACACAAATACCCCCCAGCAGTAAGAAGTAAGTGCGGCACAGTTAAGAAGCAGGAATTACATGGTGTCTGTGAGGTCAAATAATATGCAGACCAGTCTTCTCCATAACACGCACCATATATGGAACATGTCTTAACTGGACAAGGTTTTGTCCCTGTTACCCCCCTTAGATCTCCATATATGGAGTCCACCTGTTCTAACATTCCATATGTTGATCTGAGCTTGTCAAACCCTGTACACCCAAGACATGCTTCTTATATGGCCGGTACAGAATTCATTGCTATCCAAGTAGGCATTTATTGAATTAAACACTGCCCCCTGGTGCCACACATACATACTGAGACAGAGGTAATGTGGACTGTTTATACCTCCATGGATAGTGAAGTCATCCACAGGAACGGATGAGCCAACGTTTCCGATGTGAGCCAACTGCTCTTCAGTCAGGCCAGTTGATGGACAACTCATCGTCTTAGGCTGTCCATCCAGAGTGAAGAAACCTGCGTGTACACACAAACGCACACACAAAAAAAAACAGACAGAGATTGTGTTACCACCTTTAGAAACGCATCCCTCCATTTATCCATCATCTAAGGCCCCATCTATCCACCCGTCTGTCTAAGGTTCAGAGGTTAATACCTACATACGTGCGCACACGCACACACACACACCACACACACACACAGCTGTGTTTGCACATCCATCCTAATCCATCTTTTAATCAGAACACATACAGTAATTTGCCAATCATTGTTTTGTTGCATTTCATTTGGGACAAAATGGGCGCAGCCATTTTGGGGAAAAAAAAGCCCCTGCACCCATTTTATCCCATCGTCAATGTCTGTGTTCTCAGCACATCAGCCATTTTCAAAGATGGATGTTCTTCTACAGAGGGTTAAAAGGCAGAAGGATCAAGACACTAGAAACACGATGACGTCATCATACATCCGGTTTTGGAGATCTGGCATTTGCAAATAAGAGTTTCAATCGTGAAAGCCGTGGCATAGACACACATAATCCTAATAGTTTACCTACCAGGCCAGGGAGAGTCCAGCCAGTGCTTGATGTGAAGAATCTTCTCGTCTTTGGAGCGAGCGTGCGCTTCCTCACAGATCTTATCGTACTTAGCAATCTCCTCCTGTACACGGAGAGAAATATACAAGTTGGTTAGCTGGACAATCAGTGCTGTCACAAAGACAAATTTAAATTGACGATTAATCATCACAAATAAATGTGATTAAGTATTTATTTAATTGTGCGCTTTGTCATGGAACAAGATGTTCAATGACAAAATGTTAAAATTGTTTTTTAGGCTTCATTCATATTGTAATGTCTACTTTATTATTAAACTGCAGAAGTAGTCTACAAGTTTACAACACATAATGTGCTGTGAACTTGTAGATTTCTGCTAATTTTGGAAAACATATTAATGACTGGGTATAATAATTGCGACACGCTCATAGCAGCCAATATCACCAACTGGCTTTTAAAATATATTTTTCACTACGTACCTCATACTCCTGTCTGGTTACAGCTCCCTCTGCAATCAGTTTCTCTGCATATTTCAGTAAAACACCTTTCTGTTTTTTAATCTGTTTGTACATCAGAGGCTGAGTGAACATGGGCTCGTCCATCTCATTGTGACCCATACGTCTGTAACACACCTATACGCACGCACGCACACACACACACACACGCACACGCACACACACACACACACACACACACACAATAAATACATTATTATATCTGTGTGATGTGATGTGCAGATTATACTTCATCTATTCAGTGACATGGTGATAATTTCCATTTTTGGTGTGCAGGCAACCTATTTGAACGTGTTTAGTGCCAAGGATCCCCAAGAAGATACGTGTTTGTTAAAATGCTTTCAATACTTTTCAAAAACAGCAGCTCTTAGCAGGCACAAATCAACACAAGGTAAGCTTGCGCTATCTGCTATATGCTAAAGTGCTTTAAGGTGTAGAAAGGAGGAGAACACTGGAGCAACACGGACAGCTCAGGCCATTTTATTAAGGGTGCCAGTAACAAACGACCAACGTTTCAACCTAGTTGGTCTTCATCAGGGTCATAAAGGAGGCAGTACCATATACAAGGGTATATATACAATAATTAATAGGGCTGGACATTTCAGCAAGCCAATGAGAGATGGCCAGGCTACAAAGGTGTAATAACCTAGGTCTGCCAGCAGTCTGTGCAATGTAAACAAACCGTTAAACAGTAAAATATATAAAGTTCAATAGTGAGTAAACCATATGCATTTAAGGTGTGTGTGTGTTTGCATGCGCTTACCAGGTCCACCACCACATCCTTATGGAAGGTGGCTCTCCACTCTGCAGCCACTTTGCAGACATACATCACGGCCTCAGGGTCGTCTGCGTTGACATGGAAGATGGGAGCGTTCACCACACGCGCTACGTCAGTGGGATACGGAGACGAACGCGCCATACGAGGGTCTGTGGTGAAACCAATCTGTGGGAGAGAGAGAGAGAGAAAAGGAAATGATGAAAAGAGACAGAAACGAGTTGGAGATGAATCCATTTCATTTCCTAAACTAATAAAGTTTACAGTTTTAATCAAGCACAATCATAATGCTCCATGGCGCAATGACAGCTGTTCATACCTGCTGCATGATAGGAGTGAGTGTGATTATACATGTGTGTATCTGCATGCATGCCTCTTCAGTTAGGTGATTGCCTGCTTCATGACAGCTGTGTGTGTGTGTGTGTGTGTGTGTGTGTGTGTGTGTGTGTGTGTGTGTGTGTGTGTGTGTGTGTGTGTGTGTTTACCTGGTTGTTGACCACCACATGCACAGTGCCATGCGTGGTGTAGGAGGGCAGGTCAGACAGATGGAAGGTTTCATAGACGACTCCCTGACCGGCGAATGCTGCGTCTCCGTGGATCAATATAGACATCACCTACACAAACAGAGCACAGTTAAATATAAGTTAACACAGTTAAATATATGTGTATGACCAAGACCTATAGAGCTGAGCAGTCCTGCCCCTTTCATGATGTCACGCTTGTTCCAGAAATGAAATCCTCATTATTTTCCTCATAGACTTTTAGAAAATTATCTATATAAAAACGATTACGCTGCGGACAAAGACAACTTGGGTCTGACAAATCGTGACAACCACCACAACATTATCATACAACATCTAATTAGCAAGAAGAAAAAACGGCAGGTACAACACTTTTTGTTTCATTTTTCTTATTAGAAATTATTTGACTGTCCCAAAAGATTGTGTGTTGTTATGATTTGTTGAGACCCGAGATGGCTTTGTCCATGGTGTGATCGTCTTTATATACAGTAAATTATTTTCGAGAAGTCTATGAGAAAAATTAATGGGGAATCCTGGAACAGGGCAGACGTCACAAGGGGGCGGGACTGCTCCGCTCTATTGTGCTATGTATGAAACAGTGTGAATGGAGAACCATAGGAGACAAGCCGGCTTCGATTTAACATTTTTGACAGGCTCGAAATGACACATCCAATGGTATACAAGAACCTACAGTGAATAAAACATTCTGTACGTGTCAATGTCTATCTCACCCTGTTGCCTTCCGTGTCTCCACAGTAGAACTGCTCGGCCTTGGCCTTGCCCATGACCACAGGGTTGACCGCCTCCAGATGGGAGGGGTTGGCCATCAGGGACAGGGTGATGTTCCTGTCAGTCACACGGTTGATCCGCCTATGGTACATTCCCAGGTGGTACTTCACGTCGCCCGAACCCTGAGAATGATGGATTGCATTTAATGGATTAATGGATTGCATTTTTATAGCGCTTTTCCCAAGTGCTCAAAGCGCTTTAGAATGGTCCATTCATTCATACATTGGGAAGTAGAGCGGCGAACAGTCGACGCCAGCGTCTCCACTTACCACATTAACACACAAATTGTGGCCAGCTCACACTGACCAACTCATTGGAGGCAATTTGGGGTTTAGTGTCTTGCTCAAGGGACACTTTGACACGTAGACAGGAGGAGCCAGGATTCGAACCGCCGACACATGGGTCATTGGACGACCTGCTCTACCTCTTGAGCCGCAGCCGTCCGTATGGTAAAAGACCAGGGCAACTCACTGAATGTGCACGTCATGTCACGACTATTGTGGAGAACATAATTGAGATTAAGGATATTGCAATAATGAAAATATGCCTTGGTTGACACTTTTGTTGACCCTCACCCCAAAATACCTGATCTAAAGGCTTGCGTTGTAAGCTTGTAGATCTGCTATTTTGGGGCAACAAGTTTTCTATAGAGCAGTGGACCATCTGTAGTCCTTGAGGCAGTTCCAGGGGGTCCAGGCTAAATGATGGGAGAATTGGTAACCAAATGGACCCCTAGAGATCCTTAACTCTTAACAAGAAGTCTACAATGTAGGAGAATGTTGAATAATTATTTTGCCAACAAAATATTCAAAGTTCATGGTCCCAAATGTGGCATAATGCCCAATAAATGATGAGCCTTGATAGAAAAAAAAAATGAAAACCACTGGTGTAGAGGTACTAAAATTGCAGCCCAAAAATAGCAAAATAAAATGACCGTGAGCGTTTTTGTTTATCATGATAAACAATAATTGTCCCATGCCTATTGCATAACTGTAACAATAGTTGTAAGTTGCCTTATTATTTAGGCATTTAGCAGACGCTCTTAATCCAGAGCGAGTTACATTAACTAAAACATTGCAATACATCATATGCATACAGTTTAGTTGAAATTACAGTTTACATATGGCCTTGCCAGGCCATGATGTCATGAGGCCCGGCGAGCCATTGAGGCCCATAGAGGTCCGGAGCCTATCTACTGTTTCTGTAGTGTGAGGCAGCTTCATGTACAAGTACACCCCCTGGACATGACACTAGTATGTCGCAGGGACTTACCCCCCCAATCCAACCCTTGATGCCGAGTGCCAAGCAGGGAGGCATTGGGTCCCATTTTTATAGCATTTGGTATGACCCAGCCGGGAATCGAACCACAACCTCCCAGTCTCCCGGCAGACACGCCAACCACAAGGCCACAGAGCTGGTTTAATAATGGTTGTAATGGTGCAATAATAGTTGTAGCTACAGCAAAATGTATAATGTGGTTCGTCTAACCTCATCAGCAGCTTCTAGTTTTGAGTCGAACTGGCAGAAGATCTGTTCCAACTCCTTACGGATTACATTAGCCAGCACATTCAGACGACCCCTGAAGGAACAGACAAGAGACAGAGGTCACTGACAATGCATACAACCTGAATTATTTCAATTCAGTCAGCTATTATTAAGCTGCCTCACCCAATAAAAGTAACAACAAAAATAAGCAAGAGTCACTGTTTTTATGGAGAGATCTGTAGGACCCGTGAGTGAGTGAGTGTGTACATACGTAGTTTTAAATGGCTGTTTTATTGTTTAAAGCGACTTTTACAATTAGTTACGGGTTATGGTTGTGGAAGTTACGATTGATTTTATTCATAGGAAAATGTCTACAGCACCATCAGCAATTTCAGAATGCTTCCGTCATACAGTCTGGAGCAATGGAAAAGCTATCCTTACTCAGGCTTCAGAAGCTGTAGTTCCAGACTCTATATAGCATTCAGAGATTGTGGAATAGCTGTTTGGCTAAGCAAGAATATTTCTGAAGTATAGTAGTAATCCAATACAACATATGTATGCATGTGCATTGTGCAGGTGTATCTGCTGTCCAGTACCTGTGAGGCATGCCCATGATAACATAGTCCACCCCGTTCTCAGAGGATTTGTCGATGATGGTTTTCAGGGCAGGAATCAGAGCCTCACAACCTTCCAGGCCAAAGCGTTTCTCCGCAGACCACTTCCTCTGGAGAAACTCCTCAAACCTTGAACAACAACATTGTTATGGGTGTACAGACCAGAGGTTGTTTCAAACGTTTTCATGCCGAGGACCCCCAAATCTGTTCATACTTTGTTACCTGGCAGAGACAGGACCATTCTGGCCCGGCAGATTTCTCTTCTCCACAGTGAACTGATTTTCCATGTTAGGTGATGATAAGCGTTCTGGGTTGTTTTAAGTTGTAGTTAATATGCATGACTTTGTGGTCGTAGGTTATGACTATATTGCAGACAGCTGTTCTAGGTAGTAGTGTGCTTGTCTACATCAGGGGTTTTCAACAGGTGGTCTGGGGACCACCAGTGGTCCTTGGGAGGATTCGAGGTGGTCCCCAGCTCCCCATGCTCTCTTGAGAGCATAAAATGAAACCAAATGGACCCTCACAGGTCCATTTGGTTTCATTTTACTCTCTCAGTTAGTTAAATCATTATTAAATCATATTTACAATCTGAATTAATTAATTCAGATTCAGATTAATTCAGATTGTAAAGAACTGTACAATTAGAAAATGGTTTTGCCAGTTGTCTCTCCTAAATTGTGGTGAAAAACTTGAAAATCCTTAGTTTTGGGTCCAAGAGTCTAAAGTCAACATGAAATGGTGGTCCGTGGCTAAAATGCTGAATAAATAGTGTGCCCTGGTATGAAGAAGGATGAAAACAACTGGTCTACAGTGGTCAACAGTAGCTCCACATTTTGTTTCTAGAGTGTAGGTTGTAGTAGGTTTAAGGCACAGTGGCATTTACCTGGTAGAACGGACCATCCTGGCCAGCAGGGTTCTCTTCTCGTCCAAAGTGAACTGCATGACCCCGGGTTTCTCAAACTTTTGCCTGATCCACTGACACTGGTCAAGGTCATTGATGAACATGAACTCTACTCCAATGTGCTGACAGTACGCCATCTAAAAAGACAAACACGTCATGATCATTAGCATTAAATACGTAGGAGGGTGGCCATCTACTGTATATGGCCATAGGGGTTTTCCACTGCAGAGCACTTGATTACCACAACTGTCTGCGTGTGCATTAGGCAAAAAAAAAGAAAGAAAGAAAAGCGATTGATAATCTATAATCTTTGAATTGATTTGTGATGAATCCTAAAAAAAAGTGTCTAATAACCCATGAGTTGACACCAAGGTCTCTGAGGCACTTGCCCATCGGGCAAGTGCAAGTCAGGTTCTAATTGCCCTCAGGTCATGGTCACTTGCCGCCCCAAAATATATCGTAAATTTTGCATTCAAGTTTACTTTTTCCTTTGGTGCTTTAAACATTTCCTTTTGCAGTCGAAGACTATGTTTTGTTTAAGTCACAATCAGCTACAGTAAATATTCAACTTGTAAATCAGTGTTTCCCATAGGGGTCACAGACTCAGGGGTCTGTGACGCCAGCAAAATGATAGTTTGGAACCAAATGGATATGGGAGAGATAGCAGGGAAAGACGCAGAGGCAAAGCGCAATGACCACCTTCAAGACAAATATATCTTGTGTTGTTTTATAGCGAACCAAGTCGCACACTTGCCCGATCGGGCAACCAGGTAGCAGTCTTCACTTGCCCGAGCATTTTTTACTTGCCCCGGGCAAGCGGGCAAGTGTTAGTGTCAATAACCTATAATCTTTGAATTGATTTGTTCAACCACCCTCATACAGTATCTACCAAATGGACCCGCAATGTTTACACTCTCAAGAGTTAAAATATTTACCACCTGAATTAGCCCAAGTCTACACAACTAGAGAATGCAGAAGATTAAGGGTCATTTTAATCTGCAAGAAAGCCCCTGGTATGTGTGAATTGGAAAAGCCCAACAGCCCTAGTGTGTGTGCACGTGCGTGTGCGTACGTGTGACACGCACCTCCAGACGGCGTATGATCTCCTTGAGAGGCAGAGCGGTCTCTGAACCTCCTATGAAGGTGGTGGTCGGCAGACGGAACACCTTCTCCAGATCCGACTCATTCAGGCCGTAGAATTCTTCATGTCCCACAATGCACCACAAGGGGGCGAGGGCAGGGAGGGAGGGGTTGTGGAAGAGAGGAGGATATATGGGGAGAGAGAGGAAGCAAAGAGGATGGAGGATATGGATAGAGACATGCCGGCACACATGTGCACGCACACACACATGCGCACACGCACGCACATACACACATGATGGATTAAGGTTAAGACCAAGAAAGAAGCAATATGAGTTGCGCGAGTGTGAGTGAGTGCATGAGTGATTCAAGGATTCCATAATTAGTTATGAGGCAAAGTCATTCAGACCAGGGTTTGAAACAATGTGGTCAAATGCAAGAGACAGATGGAATGACATGAAACAAGAAGACAGGAGAAAACAAGAGGAAGAAGAAAATGGGCGTGTGGATAAGAATGAGTTGTGTTAGTAGCAGTAGAGACGGCAGTTACGCAGTTGAAACAATAACATCAGCAGGGGTTGTTGTTGCATTAAACAGCAGTTGTGGAATTAGCAGTTTGTTTCGGAGAGGACAGGGAGAGGATTAGGTAGTCGGGAGTAAAAAACAAAACAAACAAACAAAAACAGGAAAATAAGTCAATAGCAGCAGATAAGCGATCAATCAATGTTAATACAGTAATACCAAGGGATGCTACAGCTCCTGTTTCCAAAGGCCAACCAAAACTCACAGTTGGGAGTCCTACAGCCTGTTACATAAGCTGTGCACACCTCCGTTATGGTGCAAAGTCCAGTGTGATAGTATAGCTGTCTGTATCACAGAATGTAAGATTAGTCTTAGTTACACTGTCGTGGTCCACACTAATCACGTCTCCTGTGATTATGCAATGTTGTATATTACTGTGTTTTAGATTTTAATAAATGTTAACAGTTTTGTACTGTACCTTGAAATTACAGCTTTCATATTGTATTATAGCGAAAAGATAAGCCAGACTACTTGCCACAATCCTCCAAAGACCAGAACAGTCCAGACCAGAAGACCCAGTATCTCAACTTATGGAAAACAAGCATCTACGACATGTCTAAGGATTGCATTCTGACACAGAATAAAGCAGTGGCAGTGGTATGACGTCATGTTTTACATATGATGACTTTTAGAGCTGAGGGTGACGTAAAATTTAAGCTGTAATTTCTGCCAACAGCTTTAGTAAATGTCTGAACTTTCGCACAGTTGGTGCATCCTAGTGCTGGGCTTCATTTATAAATGCTGCTTTCCAACACAAAAAGAAGCTTGAAAGATGCACGACACTTCCAGTGCATTTTACACAAGCAAACGTGATGGGAGAATGTGTGCACCTTTAAAGAAACAGAACCTTCTGACCCACATACGTCGCAGACACGTGACTACAATTTTTAGAAAGTAACTTGTAACTGTAAAAATAACATTCCCAACCCTGCTGACATCAATTTCAATTTCACACATTACAAAGTGTTCCACTGCATTTTCATATGGAACCTACGGATATTTATTTACAGAGATTTAGCTGTCTTCAAAGAGCAGCTTATGAACAGATGTACAAGATCTGACCTCTGTGGCCCCAGCAAGACATGTGAGCAGAGGAGGGCAAGCAGGTCAGTCCTCCAGGACTACTGTATACACAATCAATAACACAATCACTGACCAAATAACATGTTAAAAACCTTTAAAGCAAAGTCATTCTGTTAAGAATAAAGAGAGTTCACTTTCATTCACCTGCACAGAAGTCATCAACAATAAAGGAAACTGTCTGGAACCTTTACATGGGGATACAAAATAAAGTGTAAATAACCACATAACCAACTACTAAATAATGAATATCACATTACATGACCTTATAGAACACAGAGTTCATCTAGTCAGCCAACGTTTATGTTCACAAAATAATTTGAGGGTGAACACGCCCTAACAGTACAGCCAAGGTACATTACAGGAACTTCAGGAACACAGTCGCTACGACCCAGGATTTTACAACCAGGCTCAAGTATGACCGGCGCGCGCACACGCACACACACAAATCATAGCAACTAACTACAGCACAATCTAACAAAGGTCTACCTGCCAATTTTCACACTACATTGGCTAAATAAATAATCAGACACCATGTAAACATTATTAACTAGCTCATAGCAAGGAGAAGAGGGAAAAAATGTGGCTGAATTCAAATGTCAACACTAGCAGCCTCAGGCCTCATGGACTTTGGTCCTGCGTACGGTTCCTCAGCATCATTGCATCAAATTCCCTATGGGAGCAAGGCTGCACAAAATGCTACAAAATGCACTAATGAGACAGACAGGACTGCAGACCTCATACACTGCCACATTGCATGCAGCGAAAAAACACCATGATCTGTATTTAGAGAGAATCGAGAATATCACTGCACAATGCAACAAGCTTTTAGGGACGCTATAGGGTTGATGCGTGGTCAACAACAATTACAACAGCATCCTTACAGATCATGGCTTGTGACGCCTGAGAAGCCCTATTAATCAAACCTTACTACATCAATACTTATTATTAAATACTTTTAAGGCTTCTTTGCCATATTTTTATAGTTTTAATTTTATTATTTGGTATAGCATACTTTCTAAGATGTTCCTTTACAATACGGTCTTCCTTATTGTACAGTATTCCTTATCTACATCCAATTAATTGGGATACTTGGGGAGGCCTATCCACATTTTGGGGGAAACAAACACACTTCATGTCCAACAGTTTAGAGAAATCAAGCAATTTGAATTAAGCATAACAGTCTGGGTCAAAGCTGGGAATCTGCACAACAAGCGTGGCGTGCTGTTGACTCAACAGGAACAAGGCAAAAAGCATCAGCTATAAGCTAGCTACCGGATACACATCTGAGATTTAGACCCTGTCCACAGTCATTTGGATATTTTGCAAAACTAATGTTTCTATAAGTTTGGGGATAAAGAACAGATGTTTTAAAACACTTTCTAAAGTGGAGATTAAAAAGAAAATCTGTTTTCTGTAGATCCATGTAGCCACTTAAAACAAAGCATTTGGAGCTGAATTTGCGCATGCCCATTTTTTGCTTTTTGTAATGAGCATGCGCATTGCTGCATCAACTAAACCACTTAACCGGTGTGCAAAGCCATCTGCTGTGACCAATGTCCACAGTGTCTGCAGTTTAAAGTCTACCAGAAATGGTATGTTTTTGAAAATTGTCTGGGGCATTGCTGGCCTAGCAGATAAGGCACATATTGCAGCCTGACAGCGAGTCGCAAGTTCAATTCCTGAGCCTGTTTACCTTTGCTGTGGGTCACTCCCCATCTCTCTCTACTGTTCACTATCAATGAGGACAGAAAAAGCCAGAAAAATAAACATTTTTTCAAAAATGTAAAGATGAGACAACCTTTTTAGGTTATTTTTGACACCCTGTACAGAATTTAACACAGAATCACATTCCGTATGTGGTCCCGACCAGGAATGTATCTCTGCATTAAATGTGTATTTGCCTTTTACGTGTTTATGGAGATACATCTTTTAACTACAGTCTTGTGGACATGATTCTTTTTTTTTTTTTTTTTTTTTTTTTTTTTTTTTTTTTACGGATGGCGATAATATCTATTCAAAAAATATCCATATACATGTGGTCAAGGCCTTGAGAGTCCATACAAAGGGAACTATTACCGTAGCTTTAGGAGGGGTGGGGTGGGGGGGGTCAATCTAAAGTGAAATGACAAACATAATGTTTGTAGCTGGGAGAAACCTACCTATATATTATATATTCTCCAAATATTCTCTGCCTATGTATGCGCATGCGCGCGCACACAAAGACACACATACACACAGGGCAGTTTAATTCATACCTCCTTCTACCTCCGTTAGATAGACCAGCCTCTTCTGTAATCCAACCAGGTCTTGGGAGGGGCGGGGGAGAGAGAGGCCCGGAGACCATTAATGACATGATGACCTTCACTTACTGTACTACACCACTCAAGGTGTCGGAATATCCGAATGACCTCCATGTGTTAATTTGCTTTCAGCCGCTTAGGATAGCAAATTGGTGGCAATTTTCTACTACTACTACTACTTCTACTACCGCTACTGCTACTACTACTACAACCAACACCAAACTGACCACAGTGCCACTACCACAGCCTTCTGCATCACACCTCTCCATCTCCTGTGTACCCTCAATATATATTACATTTTAAAAACAAGGCTTCTCAACGTCTCGGATGGCCTCACCATGATCCAAAAGAGGATCCCACCAAGGGGTCTTCACAGAGTCCTGGACCAAGAAAAGCTTCAACTAATAATGTTTTAATGTCATCATGGATAGATTAAAAAGGTTCAGGTGCCAAGCTACGCCTAGTTAGAGAACTATCGGTATAAAAGTGGTGAGAGTACTCCAAATGGTGTGTTGATGGAAAAAATCAGTCAGAGTGAGTGGAGAATGTGAGATACAAGAAAACTCCATGCTGAAGATGCACAGCTCTGGATAATACAGACACCACATGACAAACACCACTTCTGAATGAATTTCCACAGACATGTCCCATGTATGGCACAGGGACCCTTCTTCCCAAATACACCAGCAGGTTGAGGATCAATGTAGCGTTAAAGAAAGGAAGCATTTCAGATTTACACTGACTGTGTTTCGGAACCGATGGGACAGTTCATTGCCTCATTTTTAAGTAAATGTGGACAGGGGCCTTAGTGCCAAATCCTTACATTTTTGTCCTTCAATTCACAGAACAGCTGTGGAGACAAAAATGGAAGACTGTCCAAGTTAATGATTAGAGGGTCACTTTCAGTGTAAACAAAATGTCCATCTGCTGATGAAGATCACAGCCGCAAGTGAACTAAGCTCCAGACACATCAAACCAACCTACAGCACATAAAAGGTCTTATTACAGACGGACAACAGTAAACCAAACCTTCTCAACCTCATCAGGGCTCCTCCAAACAGTAGCCACACACCATACCAACAAACATCTCTGACCATTACTAAGCCATGAACAGCCTCATTGAGCAAAACACTCAACAACAACAGCAGCAGGCAGCACAAGCAAACAGACACGGTGTGTCTAAAATGCGTCCACCTCAGTACACAACCTGTTAACAGGCCGCAATGAACATAATAGGAGGGTAAAAAAAAAGACTAGAGTGAAGTGAGGGGCGTCTGGTAATGTTATAATGAAGCATCATTGTGACTTTTAACAGTCTGTACATACGAAGCGGAGTCCTTGCAGACTCACTGCCACTATACAGTATATTTTAAGTTGCAAGACATGAACACTGTTATTGTATAAAAATCACTCCAAGATACATATTTATATGGGCCACATGCCTTGGCTGCCAAGACGCGTGATATAAACAAATGTTAAGTCCATAGACTTTGCTGCCATATGATGTAATTTCAAAAGCCAGGCAATGGAGGGGCTTGTGCCCCATAAAAAGCTAGATTTTGTTGCATTAGCAGCATATATTCTATTTACTATTTGATTCGACCATGTTATTCATTGTTCCAATCTGTAGCGCCACGCAGCACAAACTGTAGCACATGGATCTGATAGCATGCAAAAATCTCTTTTCAAATGCATTTCATGACGGCATTCATTGTTCATCCGTTTTAATTTCTTAGACATTAAAGCATTAATGTCAATGCCATGCAGAATGTCAGATTTCCGGGTCTGTTTTCGTATTCCAATTTACAGATTGGCAATGAGCTAAAGAAGACAAACATTTACAATAAAAAAAACGAATGCACCGTACAGTGTCTTAACATTCCATGCGAATGCCAAACGCTAGCAGTTTGCATAAGGTTGAACCAGGTTAAGCATTTGAGTCATGCTGGACAGGTAAAACCTGAACCAGACCCAACCCTTTTCAGAATGATTATTATGGCAACAACTGCTATTACAAATTTAAATGTGAGTGTCTGTGTCAGAGTCCATTATGGCTTAGCTGGCAGGGTTACGAGTAGATTTAACTTGGCTTGCCCCTGAGCACCTCCTCAAGAGGGAATCCCTGCCGTCTTCTTAAAAAGGCATAGTATAGCAAAACTCTTATTTTCTATCAATTAAACACCCCATGAAGTCTTGTTTTTTTACGCATTCCCGAGCAAGGTCATTGGTCAGAGGGACATTCAGTAGGAGAGTCTCCTACAATTCAAGACAAGGCTTCATGAGGTGTTTAATTGTCACCTATTTCTCGGGTACTCCAAGTGTAGTATTTCTATTAATAGTAATCTATTAGAGAAATCCCCAGAGCACATTTAAATGAACACTTTTTACTATGTAGGTCACAGTATAGAGGGCAAGTTTCTATTTAACCTAATAAAACCAGGAAAGCTATATATTGCATCTGGCAACATACATTTTTCAGAATACTACTACTGATTTCAAAGTCATTTGTTGAAACTGCATCAAGTCTTAATGGGTGCAATTCCTATTTATAGGAAAATTGAAGGCAGACAGAGGAGGGGTGATCTGTAGCACAAGCCCCTTGCTGAGGGTACTAATCCATTTAGCCTCCTAAACCCTGTGTACTTCATTAACAGGGGTTCACTACCTTTTTAAAATCTATTCATGAAAATTAACCATGTTTTATCATCAAGATATTAGTAAATAAAATATTTTGTAGACAAACACCATTTAACTGCTTTTTAACCTGCCTTCATTGTGCTTGTCAAAATTTACATGTTTCAAAAATAATAATAAAGTAATCAAAACACTGAAAATAGCTTTTTGCACTGCACTTAATATACAATAGTGGATACCGGTAATTAAAAGTAATTAACTGATTGATATAAGACCATACGGTATAACAATATAAGTAGCTCCACCACTGTCAAGATGCAGGGTGATCTAAAAAGAGGCAGTCCTTTCAGAATGTTGTAGAATGATTTATCAGTCTGCAAAGACCTTAGAGCTAGAATATAATCACTGCTTCTGCGACTAAAGCTAATACAGACATATATACCTCAAAGCAAATTGTAACTAGCTCCAGTAGCAAAGTGTTGCCTGACACCTCCAATACAGGTCCATCCCAATCAATTAGAATATTGTGTAAAAGTTAATTTTCTTCCATAATATCATTAAAAGAAGTGAATTTCCCTTTCCAGCTCGATTTGGCACCTGCCTACAGAGCCAAAACTACTACTACTAACTGCTGTACTGACCATGGTATTACTGTACTTAACTGAACACACAAGTTGTATTGTCAAGATACAAGGTGGGTGACATAAAACTGAACAATACAAATTAATTTACGTCTGTTATCAAAGCAAACCTAGCCTTCCATAACACCTCAACAGTGCCACAGGCTGATCACCTCCATGCCACGCCCCTTTGATGAAATAATTTGTTCAAAAGTAGCCCAGACCAAGTATTAACTGCATAAACTAATATAGTTTTCATATAGTCAACATTTCTTGTTTAAAACATATTTTAGTGGTCTAATTAATCGAGATAGGATTTTAGGGTTTTCATGAGCTGTGAATAGACATGAGTGTGAATATATTATGAATATATGACAGTTACTCTTTTTATGTTATTATATTTTATACAATATTCTAATACATTGACCTGGACCTGTATACCAGCTTTCAGAAGGCAAGACAAATGAAGGCTGCAGACCTACAAAAAAGCAGCATCACAGCTTGGCCTATTGGTTACTAGTTAGGGTTGGGATCAAGAATTGCAGAAACCGGTCCAACATTGAGGAACCAGAATCGTTTCCGGAACTGCACTGTCAGAGCTGGTTTATGGACAAATATACAAAATACCATAACATTTTAATGCAACTCTCAGAGTCACAGTCTTTTAAGGGTCCACTTGACATCCCCAATAGGAATATTTAAAAGAAAATGTTAAGGAATTAAGAGTTAAAGAGGACCCCCAACCCTAGCACTGATGCTACGCAATGGAGATTTCAGTAACAAGGTTCAGCGATGCTGCAAAAGTAAAATAGTAGATGCCAAGCAGCCAGCTGTGAGTGTCTAAAAGCTACAGCTGGCCCCCAGTAAATGCCCACCTACAGCAGACCAAGAAACCAGACCATGGCATGGGCCTTGTATCTGAAAGCTTCTCAAATACTGGTTAGATCTTATTTATAGGCATAATTATGCTTTGGAGAACATTGCTTCGTATTTTATTTTTGGGTTGTAGTTTTATTATTACCCTGACCTCATGTATGCTAGATAATATGGTCCCATCTGCACTTGCATGTGTAAACCAAATGCAGATGGTAAGATTTTCATTATATCATTGGTTGGAATGATCAGTAAGCTGCAATCAAGATTCCAGAATAGAACAAGGTCAGAGGTCAAGGTTACATAATCGTAGATTTCTCTGGAACAGTCGTAGCTCTAAAGATTTTGCTCTGCTTCTTAAAAACAAAACAACAAAAACGAGAGGACGGAATAGAGCTGCGCAGTTCCAAATAATTTCTATGATCAAAAATGAAACAAAAAGTGTTGTATCCTGCCGTATTCTACTTCTTGCTATAAATTGTGTTTGTTTCCATGATTTGTCACAAGCTGAGTTGGCTTTGTCCACGCAATCGTGTTTCTATTAACCTTTTTCAAAAGTCTATGAGGACAATGAATGAGGATTTCGTTTTAGAGACGTCATGAAAGGGGCAAGACTGCACAGCTCTATTGCAATGCTAAACTCTGGCTGTAGCAGCAAAAGAAAATAAATCACCATGGCCACTGTATTATAACACTCTTGTGTATTTTAACATCCAATACAGTGTATTTTAAGTACTACCCTGGATATAATGTCTCTGTGAAGACATCCCATGGTCTAATACACAAATAATGTTCTCCACGAGTTGGCCAGCATTATGAGAGGCTTTCAGATAAATGGGGTTTTAGATGGTATGCTGGGGAGCTGGGAGCTACAGAGATTTATCCGTTTCTCACCCAGTTTGTCAGAGGAGGTGATAATGTCAGTGGGAACACAAGAATCCAGATCAGCATCCATGATGCCAAGAGGGTCCAACTGTGCAACGTGGTGACCCCGGATCTGCAACAGAGAACCGAGGTGGAGGAGTGGAGGAGAGACGAAGATAGGGAACAATAGAGAAAGCAGAGGGTGGAGGGAGAGAGAGCATGAAAGCAGCAATACCACACCTCCCACACAAATGATAGTTAACAATTAGAAATAAACAATCATCACACAAACACTAATAAGTGCATTAATCATGAAATTATAAAAAGCAATAGTGCATAATATTACCGTATTTTGCGGACTATAAGGCGCACTTAAAAGCCTTTAATTATCTCTAAAAACAACAGTGCGCCTTATAATCCAGTGAGCCTTATATATGGATAATTTGAATGCAGTAGCTTCTATTCTATGTTGAGTGCTGTATTTTCTATTAAATGCGCCTTATTTCCGGGGCGCCTTATATATGGAAACCGTTCTAAAATAGGCCATACACTGAAGGTGCGCCTTATAATCCGGTGCGCCTTGTAGTGCGGAAAATACGGTATATACAATATATAATATATTGTATTCTTGAGAAATATTTGACAGTATTGTCAACTTGGCAGATGGGGCATCAAATTATATAGCCTTTCTCCAAAGCCCTTTACGTTGTGCACAATGTGATCCCAGATATCCTAGAATATCTAAAAGTATAGTATACGGGGAAGCTGAGAAGCTTGGTTTATAAGCCAGACTACACCACACTAGCCACACTGGCATTTTGTCAACGGCTGATTCGTGTCTGCCTTTAGACAGGCGAAGTAGAGCAGAGTGCCTCCAACTATCAAGCTCCAGCCACTATTGGAAACTTCTCTCTGCTTTGGTCAGAAAAGGAAGTCAGTCAACTCTACAGTACATTTAAGAGTAGGCATAAAACTTTCCTTTCTGAAAAAGATACATGGCTTGCCTGGGCTTAGGCTCATTTAAGCTGGGGGACTTGCCATGATTTCACAACACCAACCTCCTCTTGTCTCCTCTACATCTGTATGCAATACGCATTCATGTCCCATCAATGCCTGTCAAGTGCAACAATTCATTCTGCGGTTCTCAAAAACAACCTGTTTACGTTGATGGCTAGTGAGCTAAAACAAAGTATTTTAGACATCGACAAAATTAAGGACTGCATTTTGTCAGAATTATTAAACCCAAATTACTGCTTTGATGAAGACTGCTGCCATATTGGCATTGTGAACATTAATGTGTAGGCCCGATAATAACTCGAAATGAAAGGACACACAACAACCTTATATGCAAACTAAGATCCTGTTTTGTTTTTATAAAATCAAAAAACAGCCATGTTTCTGGTACATAATAGAATAATACAGCACTGCAAAGCACACTTTCCTTTAGCTTATGGAGATGCACACTGTCAATTCAAGCTAATAATCTGAAAACAGGCACAGGAAACCAATAGGTTTGAGCCCTTTATATTGTAGAATTCACAAGTGCAATGTTTTGGATCTGGCACATCTCATCACAAAATGCATTGAAAATATAAGTATAACCATCATACCACCATAAATAGAATTCATCACAATATTAAATTAATGATAAATAGACATGGATTGTGATTTTTCTTTGTATCTGTCATTAGCTGACCAGAGAATGAGTTTTTGTGTCCATGCGCTACCTGATAAGCCCTGATGAGCGACTGGACAGCCAGGTGGTCTTCAACCATTTTGTCAACATTGGCTTGGGTCCCCACTGCACTGGGTATCCCTGCTGGCAGGGTCAGAGACAAGGGACTCTGGTAGGCGGTTCCCGGAGGGGCCCCGGCATTGGCATTACGGAAAAATACATCCCACGACTGTAGAGGAGAAAGTAAAGAGGACATATGTTAGGTACACATTTCAGCAGGTCATTTGTGATAATTCCAAACAAGCGTCATTGTCAGGCCAAAAGCCTAGAGCTACCACCAGACCCGGTCCCAGGCTTACCAAATAATTACCCATGATAATTAAAACCAGCCATCAAGAGCTTCCACTCATGATGAACAGAGCAGGGAGTACAGTAACATTTTAATTGAGTGGTCAGATGATTTCTGGACTTTTTGAAGTGCTGGTTTTAATTATTATGGATGATTTGGTCAGCCCAGGCCCAGGTCTGGTGGTGTAGGCTTTTGGCTTACTACAAGACCCAAGACCTCATTTGCTGCCATGCAGCCAATGAGAAGGCTTACACCGTAGCTGTTCGAGAATACCAGCCCTTGTCTGTTCACTACAAAATGAAATTTAAACATGGCCAATTGGCTGTACATTCCTGAATAATGGAATCCATGAGGAGTGTCATCAATATTAAGCCTAGGGTTGCCGCGATTCGATCACGTGAGCGGATATCTGTTCTATTTCAGCCAAAAACACTGATGATCGGATCGGACTGTCGGAAAAATGCCCGATAAAAGGCTTCAATGTGCTACCCCAGTGTCGGAAGACGTTCTGCCATTCAGGCACTGCTCGCGCAGTCTGTGTCTGTGTGTGCGCGCACGCATACAGGAACAACACAGTAGCAGTAAGCATGCTGTAAGTGTTACGGCGTGACATCTTCCTTCCGGAATACATACTAAGTAGCGACCCGCGGTCGCAATTACAACCCTAAGTTGTAGGACAGCAAATTGAGTCAAATACTGTCTGTTATGACAGCGGAAGCTACTACAGCCTGCTGATAGCTGTTGTGCACAGTGGGATTTTATTATCATTTTGGAATGTCAGCACAATAAACAAGTTACTACTGGTCAAGTAGCCTACCGCAAACATTTCATAAGCTTTTTTATTAATTCATGTACAGCCTACCTATGCTATTGACAAATGTAAAACACAAAATCAATGTGCATTATCCATATTTGAAGTGGGTATGCTCAAGTAGGTAAGAATAAATGGGTCAGTTATTCTCATAGCCTTGGGTCAGTTATTCAGTTATTCTCATAACCTACTCTGGGAAACTTGTTACTATTATTCTGGGGAGGTTCTGTATGTTTTGTTTCGAGTAATATAATATCACACCCCTGAGTTAACATTCCAAGGAAGGTCTAAGGAAAAACGAAATAATCAAAATGGGCTATCAGATCAGTACGGCACCTCTGACCTAAAACCTTTAGATCTCCATATATTGAGCTGACTTGTTATGAAATTCCAAATGTTGATCCTTCTCTATCCATCCTTCCCCTTTGATGTATCCCTTTTGACTGATACCTGTCCAGTTATTACAACTTAGTGCAATTGCTTCCGGTAGCAGATGAGAACTAGAGTTTTCAACAGTCCCGTCTGTACCTGGGCCCTCACTAAAGGTTGTACACTAGACAAGACACTGCCCAACGCCAACCTTAGATTTCCATATCATATACTGTACAGTATGATGATCTCACACTACACTCAAGATATGCTGCATATATGGCCAGCATAGAATTACCTCAATGACTGACTGCATGTTTTCGTGCAGTCAGTTATGAAGTTTTCTTCATATCCATGCAAGTGAAATGGCTGGGATAATTTATTTTTGGAATACAGTTCTTAATTGACTCCTCACATGCACGGAAGGGTTAAGTTACACAGCAGTGTACTACCAAAGACTATATTAACTGATAATATGTTGCCTACAGATCACAACAGATATGTATGTTTTATAAATTCACCTATATAACATCTCACGAGAACATCAGCCTCTGACAACAACAGGAGACACTGTGCTGGCAAAGGCCCTGGTTTAGACATACCATTGGTCTGACTGTCATTAGACCTTCTAACCCAGGGGTGGGAAATTATTTTTCCCAAGGGGCCAAATGAGATACATCAAATATTGTGGAGGGCCAAGACTAAAGGCTGAACTAAAGTCTGTGTAATATTAATTTAATTTCAAGATAAATGTAAGAGTAAGACAAAGCATTTCGACACCGGGGCCCTCTATATATTCAGTGTTTGAGCAACTCCATTTGATGACATTTTAGCCCCATAGACCCCAAAACTAAAGATTTCACAGGCCAGTCAGAGTCAGCCAAAGCCTGCAGGCCGCATAATGCCCAGGTATGTTCTAACCCCTACCACAAGTACGGAAGCAGCACATGTTCGACCGCATGCTGGTCTGTTGTGTCCGTGTGTCTAGTCTCTGTGTGCATGGTGAATTCAAACAAGCGATATGTGAAAGGAAGGCACCCTGAATAGCATGACCACTGTACAGAACCCCAACCTCCCCCATCAAATCAAACTCTATCAAATCAAACTACAGACTCCATTGCAACAGTGGAGTCTGTTCTTATATACGGCAATATATGCTGGACCCTGAAGCCAACCCTGTAGAAGTCTCTTGATGGCTTTGTTAGAGAGTCAGCTCTGAACAAAGTTTAATAATGCTAAGAAAATGTGGCACCCTGTAAACAGTAAGCACTGAATATTGTGTTTCATAATAATGACGCATTGCATGGGCCTCTGCTTGTGACTGACCCCCCCCCCCCACACACACACACACACACACACACACACACACAGACACACAATGACTGGCAGTGAATTGGAGATGACCGACATCTCCAATACACGGTCAGCAGGTCTGTCACCACATATGCTCTGTTACCATCGGCAGGAATAGTGATTTCATCCAGTGTCACAACTCAAACCAGTTATTCAATCTCTCTCTACCTCAGGTATACATTTTAAACTTGATGAAGATACTGACCATGACAATTTGACCACAGATGTTTATCTTTTCAGGGTAGCCTATTGATCTAGCCCAGCAGCCAAAGTGGATTTGTATGAAGCCAGACAGCCAAATCCTGCCATATAATGCACACTATGGGCAGAGACTGGTCATGTTCAGAAGAACTAATCCATCTCCTCAGTCAGTTAGAGTCAATGCATTTTATCTCATCTGCCTGAGGACCATGATCTCATTGATACTAACTTAACATACTGTAAATAGTAAATACTACTCATAAATACTCTCCAATTATCAATTAGTGTCCAACAATTTCAGGCTTTGAGTTGTGCATTAAGTACAATATAATGATGATGTATTGACCCACGTTACAGGGACTCCAAAATGTTAATGAACGCAATAAATAATTAAAGTGGAGCAATTGCCCTCTGGGCACCACTACCACTAAAGTTTAAATGCTTTGCCCTACTTGACTCTGCTGTAATTAGTCAAGTAGGGCAAAACATTTAACTAGACTTTAATATAAAGGGTGTGTCATGCTCCATCACTGTAGAAATAGGATATGGCAGACGAATGACTCACCAAGTCCCGGCAACTGGATTGAACACCCCCCCCCCCCCCCCCCCCCCCCCCTGCCTTTATTCAGGATCCAGTGCTTTGTTTGAAAAAAAAAAAAAAAATCCAGGCACTCAAGGTAAAAGTAAAAAGAGAAATGGCCTTCAGGGGTTGACACTAAGGTCTCTGAGGCACTTTCCCATCGGGCAAGTGCAAGTCAGGTTCTACTTGCCTTCAGGTCATGGTCCCTTCCCCCCCAAAATATATTGTATATTACGCATTTAAGTTTACTTTCGACTTGGGTGATTTAAACATTTCCTTTCGCAGTCGAAACTGCTTTGAAAGCAATGACCACCTTCAAGACAAATATATTCTGTGTTGTGTCATAATTCACTAACTCTCACACTTGCCCGATTGGGCAACCAGGTAGCAGTCTTCACTTGCCCGACCATTTTATTTACTTGCCCGGGCAAGCGGGCAAGTGTTAGTGTCAAGCCCTGGCCTACATTTAACTCTTTGACAAGGAGAAAAGCTAGAAACAAAATAATTTACTGAAAATCCTCGGTTGTGAATTTGTGCAAATGAATGATATCCAAAGACAGCTTAAGGTGTCTACTTTAAGGAGAAAAATAAAATACATTTGACAAAACAGGCTGCATTTTCACATTTCACTGTTTCCAGGGCTCATTCAGAGATGCATACATTTAAAGTCATTTATCAATTATACTAGTGTGTGAGGTGTTTTCTGGGTTTTGTAGTGTAATCCCCACTTAAAGGACTTCATGAGGTTGTAGCAGTCTTGGGCGGTATTGATTTTTTTAATATCGGTATTGATAATGTCTTAATTAGCTCGATATTCGATATCACCGGTATTGACGGCAATCAGAGTTGGAGCGCTCCACCAGTCACCTAGTTCTCAGAATTTGCGACTTTGAGGGGTCAGAAACTGAGCGCTCTGCTGTTAAAGCAGCCTAAATAGGGAAAAACTGTAGTTGGAAATACATTGTTTCCAAAAAGCCTAGCCCACATAAGGGCTAGTTTAGGCATGTGTGTAACATGAAAATTGTTTGTATAGTTACAATTAAGTCTCATTGCTCATATTTTAATAGAATACAGTATAATGTCAGTATTTGACGATATTCGGTATTCGATATTTTTCACAGACCCAACAATATTACTCGGTATTGATTTCCAATATCGCGATAAACGGTAATACCGGTATATTGCCCAAGACTATTGTAGCAGTGACTTAATGAGCTTGTTAACAAAAACAAAGCCTAAAAAGACTTTTGGAGTGATAAATCGTGGTAAATCTGTCAAGAAGTTAAAAAGGCAA
This sequence comes from Benthosema pterotum, assembly GCA_039105355.1. Lineage (NCBI taxonomy): Eukaryota > Metazoa > Chordata > Actinopteri > Myctophiformes > Myctophidae > Benthosema > Benthosema pterotum. Next base: position 12,097,071 of record CM076972.1, read on the forward strand.
CTGCCAACATGTTTTGACCTATGCAACGTCATCATCAGGGCAAAAAGAAAATACGTTTTAGACTTTGTAAAACATTTGCAATTGCCTTAATTAAATAATGTCGTCCCCCCCTGTCCGAGCATGGAGAGCTGCAATACGGTAACTGTAAGTTCTTGTCTGTTTCAGATGCTGGAAGGCTCGCTGGAATCAGGCAGGCTCCCTGGGTGCGTTTCTGGGGGACTGGATGTTCCGGCAGGGAACACACAGTAAGTCTGTAATTTCTCAACGATTTCTCCAAAAATAGTCAAAGTACAGTAGAGAGCACGGCACACTACAATACAGTAGAGAGCACAATACAGTAACTATGATACCAAATGTATAGTTGTACCAGTCATTTCACACAGGTGTGATTCTTCCTATGTCTTCACCCCCTGTTTTACCTTTTGATCAATGGAGGTGATCTTAAAGCATTGGCTGCGACTCAGGCCAGACTGGGAGAGTTTCAATGCCAGTTATGTTCCAAGTGCAACATATATACAGTTAGTATACGGTATTTCTATTTAAATTCATCATTGTGGTCTTTTAGCACTTCTAAAATCCTTGTGCCAGCAAGTCCAAAAGTAAACTCATATCTTATTCGTTCAATTGACCATAGTTACCCTAAGTTATTCACTCACACACGGGTCATGGGTGGTGATGGCCATGGGTCATGGGTACTACATTCAACAGGTTATTATTAGCCTTGCTGACCTTCACATGGTCTGGGTGATGACTGCCTCAGTCAGCACAGTTCAGACAGCATCATTGTCTCCTCTAGAGGGCGCTGCCCTGTCAGGCCCACAGCCTCTCATGGACACATCTCTGAGATCCTCACAGTGATGGAAAAATCCTATACATCATTAAAATCACTAAATTGAGAAAGGACGCAATCACGTCACCCTCTGGCGATCAAAGAATGTACTCAGTACTGTACTCTAACAACGTTGTTTAAAGGTAGGGGAAGTGATTTCACTTTTGTCAGATATCACCCAAAAAATATTTTTTTTCTGTTAAAATGCACTATTATAAGGTGTGGAAACCACATATGGAGTTTCCCCCTCCCCCACGTTAGCAGAGGAGCTAATAAAAGTTCCCCAGGTCACCACAATTCTCCTCCAATCAGGAGAGAGCAGCAGGTTCACATAGTGTAGCTACTTTTGGGGGCCCCTAGTGCACCAGGCTGGTACTACACCATGAATTTCAAATCACTTCCCCTACCTTTAAGTAGGACTCATAAAATGTCCCTGGGAACTATTATAGTAAACAAAAGGTTCTCAAACTTTCCATTTCAAGGGCCACCATAACTGTGTGTAGATTATACAAATGGAACCAAATGGACCTGTTAACTCTCAGAGATAGGGTCCAATGGAGGAATGAAAAACTTCCATGTGGGAGGGTGGGGGATTGTTTTTGTTTGTAAGGACGTAATAATTTTATTTAACTAATTTAATAATGTAACTTCACAGACTCACAGCTAGTCACATTGCTAGATTGATCGATGAGTAGATAGATTTGAGTGTCATATGGCATTCATAAAAAGGGTCACCAGATATATTTCACAAAAAGGGCAACAATCTTAGAATGAATGATTGGATAGCTTTGGTTACTGGTATCCTGTTGAAATATTGTCACTAAGCAACAACTAATTAATTTGGACCAAATTTTACCTAGTCGACACAAAGCAAGCTGTAACATAGTCTGCCTATGACAGCTTGTCATCAGGCCACCATTCCCCACCTACTACTGCAATAGTTTTCACTACCCAGAATTCTAATAAAATAATTCAACCAGCCTGCAAAAATGCATGCTATACCAGATAGCTTCACTAGCAAAATCTAGTTGCCATTAACTTGTTGAGATCTGGAAAAACATATGAACGCTTTTATTCCCTCCCGGTTGGATTATTATAGATCATCTGTCCCTAAGGAGGGCAGAGTCAGTCGATGCCATTATAAAGCTGTTAAAAAACAAATAGCTTCGTAGACATTTTGGTTTGTAATATGGTGTAATATGGTGGACATCAATCTACTGATCATTTATTTGCATTTTATTTAGTGCTCTGCTGAACTCACTGTATTGTTTTATTTTACATTTGTTTTGCTTTATACATTTATTTGCTTTATAAATAAATGTGCCTTACCTGAATGTGCACACTAATGTGTTAAAACTTGGTAACAACATTCCATTCATGAATGAGTACAACATGAATATTGCCTCTGTAGAGCGCGGCAATCGATGTCCATGATTGGGAACAACATGAGCCCTCCCATCCAGCATGTTACTCTGCCCGTCCTTTCTTTGCGTCTTACCTTGTGGACACTTTTGGGGTCCTCCAACCAGGCGAAGTACATCTCGTCTACGTAGTTGGCGCTGGTCCCGTTCAGAAACGGCTCCGAGGCCACCGGCGCAGTGTAGCGCCGGATTGGCTGAAACGTCCTTGTTGAGCCAGAGGCAGCATGGCCTGTAATAGGCCGTGGTGGCTGCGAGCCAAGAGTCTGAGCCGCCTGCGAGGCGGTGAGCGGCCTCAGCCGCACGGCACAAGTCCTTAACCGATGCATCAGCAAGTCTTTAATGCACCGCACTCTGCGTAAAACTCCAACACAATGCTTGCTCACGTCCTGCCTCCTCTGGATGAGTGTGTTGAGGGATGGGAAGAGAGGAGAAGAGGTTCCGGTTTCACCTCAAAAACAACAGGAAAGATGGAACGAAGGGCTGACTGGTCTGTCTGTCCCACTCTGGGGGTGAAAAAGAGAGAAAGGGAATGATTGACTGATTCAAATGGTACCGGAAGAAGATGAGTGACATCAACAGCAGTACGAAAGACAAGTTAATGGAGCATGCAAGAAAGTACGAATGGGCATTTGTTTTGTAAATGTGTACACTCGAGAATGTTGTTGGGTCATCCACAGTGCACATCACAAGCCTAGCCATGGTACACCATCTGTAAAATCGAGTTATACTGCATTTTGCACAACTGACGTACTTGAATACAGCAAGCCTACAGCGTAAAGTTTAAATAAAGTTAGTCATCTATCTATCATCAGTCTTTTTGGAAATGGTTTCCACTGCCTTTCCATTCTAAAAGCCAACCACAAAACTTAATTAAAAATGTACTATAATTGATACATCCAAATACTTTAATGGTATTTAAGTTAACATAAATGTACATTTCATGTTTCTATTGCGCCTTTGGACTTTAGAATTTGTCCACAGAAGGGGTTCTAAACCTTTTTGGCTGGGGAAACCCCCAGAAAATAAAAAATGAAAATAACTTTTAAAAGTGTGTTACATTTACACACACACAATCATTAACTAACTCACTGACAGCGGAGGACATTTACGACGTTACCAATCATTTTCATCCTAGATTCCACCACTAGTTATTAAACAGAATGAAGCTCACGCTACTGTAGTTTCGTTTTTGATGTTGATTGTTTCCAACAGGTGAAAAGGCAGCCTGCTGCATACATGTGTATGCAGCCACATGTAAGTCACATGATCACTGACATGTATGTATGTCACCTTCAGCTGAACACTCCACTTAGCAACGCCATGATGTGACCCGAGCTGGAAACATACTGTTGTTAGCCAGTTGGTCAACTGAAAATTGACCTATTCCCATGGCAAAGTAAGGTTCGAAAACCAGCAGACTTGGACAACACAGGTCACATTACAAGCCTTAGTTTGAAAAAAAAAAAAACATAAGAATATGCAAAACAACATGAATTATGATTTGCTGTTTCTGCCTTTATTGAAGTAATTACTTTGCACGTATTTGAATGTCTTACAAGTTGGCCCCTCTTGTAAACAATGTATTCTTAACTAGGGTGTCCAATCCGTTTTTCAGATTTGCTGCAGTTGTACTTAAATTGCACTGCAATTCTCTAAGCTGTTATCAGTATCGTAGCAGTGTGTACTTGACTTGTACTGTAACTAATTTCTGTAAATAAAAAGTTTCCATTCATTCACATAGTTGCACCATTGAGTGCCCCTCGTTCAACCCTTTAGAAGTTAAAGACACATCTTTTCTATATTTATCTAAAGGCAGTCAAAGAGGTTGCTGGCAGCTGACAACACGTGATCAGCCGGCACGAAAAGTACAGCAGCAGTTCTGAAAAGGTACTCAGCAAAAAAAATGACTAGGCTCACATACATCGTGTGGGGCTCCCGTTTTGTAATCAGCCGGTGGCGAATATTTTACGACGACGTGACGGTACGGAATCGGTGTTGCAAATGGTGCTAAATGGCCAGTGTAGTTTACATTGTGTTATGGTGACCTTGTTGAACACACACTCGCTACAGCACTACTGCTTTTCTCCTTCAACGCTGTGCTGACCGCAGAGCCCGCCCTCGCTCAATGTTGCCAACTGCCAAAATCCAAAATGCACTAGTGGCACTTCCAAAATGCACTAGAATGCGCCAGAGCAGTGGGTTTTCAAATATTTTCATACCAGGGCCCACTGTTTATTCTGCAGGTTAGCCACGGAGGACCAGCATTTGATATTGAGTTTAGTCTCTCGGACTAACTTAGGAGAGATAACTGGCAAAATGTTGGTCAAAATAGCAAGTCTTCTACATTTTCAAAATCTGTAGATTGTTTAAAATTAGGTCATTCAGAAGTGTAAGTATAATTTAACTCTTGAGAGCGTAATTTGAAACCAAATGGACCCGTAAGGGTCCATTTGGTTTCATTTTACTCAAGAGTTGCAGAGTCAAGAGTTACAGACCTATAAGCATCCATCTGGTGAAAAACGATGGTTTTATCTCTGGCGCCTGTGAAACAATTTCGCTCCAACTCACCAGCAAAAAAGCCCTGGATTTTCCGCCAGGAGTTTTTCCAATAATTTTATCGTTGGGTCTGAAAAAAAAAAAAAGCTAAATAAAGTGAGAAATGCACCAAGTTGGCAACACTTCGCAGAGCCCGCCCACGCTACTGCTTACAGGCCAGGGACCGTTTCATTGGCTCGCTCCGCACCGGAAACGATGCGAAATGACACACCCGCGACCTGCTATTGGCCCGAGCGGGCTGTCAATCACTGTGTCCTTTCTCCACCAAAACAGCGAGTTCTTCTCTGCGCTCCGCTGTCCGTCCTCCGAAACACACAACCACCTCCCTTTAGCTGTCAAAACAAACGTCTCCCAAATTATTTAACCATTTAAAGTTCGCTGTTCGCCGATTTAACCGTCAGTAAAAGACATGTACGCCCGCTGCACGGCAACTAACCACACAAGCACATACACAGCCGTTTAGCCAGCGAGCTAACGCCTAACGTTATGCAATTATTATTAGCCCATCATTAGCTAGCTCTCTACTGACTGACTCACTAGTTTTAAACGTTGGGTGGGGGGTTAGCATAGCTACAGCAGCGGGCGCATTTGTGCCCAATGCATGGCATTTTATTATCACTGAGACACATCAAAGCCGACAAAAGTTCTTGTTTATATAATCTACCACGGTCACGTCAGGACAGCCTCCGCAGCACGCGGCTATCCATAAGCCGTTAGCAGACTGTCAACGTCAATACCGAATTCCTTAAGAGAGCCCTTTATCTTTTCTATTATGTATTCCTTTTTTAGTTCCCTTCTTGGTCAAAACGTCGTATGTTTGAACTCTAATTGCGTGTGTGAAGGTAACGAACTTAACCTCGCGTTAAATGATATAAGAATGAAAGCCTAGGAAAAGCAATGAAGTAGTTTACACACCTCGACTTTCAGCGGGCGGCTCCCCTCGCGCGCGGCCCTCTGCCCTCTGGTGAAACACGAGTAGAGCTGCTGCTGCTGTATGGGTGGGTGGGGCGAGTCTAGATCCCATAGGCAGAAGGGACTGGCCAGGGTTGCCATGTTCGCACATTATAAGCGACCTTAGGGTTTATTATAAGCAAAGCGTACAAATAACGGTTTAGGCAAATAACGGCTTATAGGCTACACGAATTTTAGCTCATGTTTTACCTAAAATTGGAATAAATTGTAACATGGGATTTTTCTTCACAGATCATTTCTTTGAGGTCTCCAGAACAACATATTAAAAGTCCCGAAAAATCCCAGTTGAATAAATAAATGAAATAAATAAATGAAACCTGTAAATGAAATTCCACTGCCCTCACCTTTTTCTGGTGACTGATATAGTCCTCCTAATATGTGAGAGGGCAGTGGAATTTCATTTACAGGTTTCATTTATTTATTTTTTTAATATTCATTTGGGTGGGCATAGCCAGATATGGAGGCAGCTACATTTTCCAAAACAATATTTTAAAAATAACTGAAACCTGTGAATGAAATTCCACGGTCCTCTCACGTATTAGGAGGACAATATCAGTCACCAGAAAAAAGATGGGTTGTTTTTGAATAATCCATCATGGTTAAAATGGAGTTTTAAGTTATAATGGGTTTGTATAGGAGGGGGCGGGGCTATCACTCCATTGGAGCCTATGTATTCTATTACTTTATGAAATTAAACATATTTGCGCAACTGGGATTTTTCGGGACTTTTAATATGTTGTTCTGGAGACCTCAAAGAAATTATCTGTGAAGAAAAATCCCATGTTACAATTTATTCCACTTGAAAATCTATTTTGCCTGGACTATTAGGCATGCAATGTACTCTTATTTGCGCTATTGAAAACTATTTATTTCCATGTCCACATTCAGGGTGGGTGCAGGCTACAGGAACAGCACTCAGTTTATGACCCATTGACCCCTAAATGTTAAAGCCAAACCAATGCGCAAGCCCACCCGTCGTGCAAGTAGGGGTAGGGTTGAAGTGAGTATTTCTATGTCTTGATGAAATGAACAAGGCAAGGCGTGTGGCCTAAATGGCCTAAGTGTAAGCTTTATGGTTTGTCCACTCACAGCTATCTGTTTTATATCGAGTTGTGTTTGAAGTGTACTGTAAATCTAGTTGTTTCATGGCTCTACGGTGGCAGAATACCCGTGTTTTCAGATTTGTGGAATCCTCAATCTGAAAACCCTGTGTGCCAGCCAGAAACCGGCACCACATTTTAAGAATAAAGCAAATCACGTAAAGAGCTCAAATTTGTAAACTTTTATTTGCGATTCTTTCATATACCTGGTTGCTAATTTCACTAGGAAAATCTGGCAACAGATGCTCTGAATGAGGACAACTCATAGAACCGTCTTGGTTTTCCGTTAGAATATCCGGTGTATAGCGGATACGAAAGAGGCATGTGTTCTTAGCTATGTGTGTGCGTGGACAGTGGGCGGGGTCTAGGCCGGAAATTAGCATAAAACAGTGAATATAAACCTTTCCTCCTGCATTGCGAGCGCTTGCGAGGTTAGTGGTGCTGGTCGGACTTCGTTGTTCGGTTGTTAAAGCAATCCCCGCTAGCCGCTAGTACATATTTGAAGAGGAATTATTATACATTTAGAGTTTGATACCGCCTAGTTTAACTACAGTTTAATCTATGGGTAAAGTAGTTCGTCATACATGTCTCCCTACAGTAAACTTACTTGTAGAATATATAGCGGAGATTTCCTGACAATCAAGTCGCCAATCAAAGCGCGACGGTCCCTCTGGACAATGGGATCCTGAGGAGGAAAAGCCAAGGCCTGTATGTAAATGATTACGACGCAGTTATGACTAATCTAAAACATTAATTGCCAATTAAAGCAACACATTATACAACAACAACAACAATAATAATAACAATAATAACAACACCACCAATAACCACAACAATAATAATAATATGGTAGTCTGTCAAACTACTTTCTTTCTGCAGAGGACACGTATTTGGAGGAAAATGTAGCCGTCTCCATATGCCCACCCAAATGAATAAAACAATATTTTAAAAATAAATTAAAACTGTAAAATAAATTTCACGGCCCTCTCACATATTAGGTGGACAATATCAGTCACCAGAAAAAACATGGGTTGTTTTCGAATAATCTGTCATGGTTAAAATGGAGTTATGGGTTTGTATAGGAAGGAGCTGGAGGCGCTAAAATGAACATCAAATATCTAAATAGTGAATGGAGTAACTTATAAACTGTGTTCAAATGAGACTGAGTAGACCATAAAATGACCAGAAGTTTTTTTGAAAGTGGAATATCGCTTTAATTACCCGTGTCTCCGAGCACAAATTAACAAAGAAGGTTTATTACCCCAAACCAGGCAAACCTAGAAGTCTCCCATCATCCCATGACCTTTTGACCCAGTGGCATTCCTGTTGACCCACTGAGTTGTTTACCCACAAATACAACAGCATCATACATAATGTGAATATTTTACCATAATGTGACATGATGTGGGTTCCTCCAGATACTACAGTAGTATTAGAATTAAACATCATGATGACACACACAATATCATCATATAATATCTAATTAGCAAGAAGTAGAAAACGGCAGGAGGATACAACACTTTTTGTTTCATTTTTCATCTTAGAAATTATTTGATCGTCCAAAAGATTGTGTGTGTCATAATTTATCACAACCCGTGTTGGCTTTGTCCGCGTTGCAATCGTCTTTATATAAATTATTTTCGAAAAGTCTATGAGAAAAATGAATGGGGAAAACACTTCTGGAACCGGGGTGGTGACGTCATTGCGCAGGTCTATAGGATATGAACTTTGTACATTATTGTAATCTGGCTGGTCTAGCGTCTTATCCTTGTAGGCAAGTGGGTAATCAATATGCAAAACTAACTCTCTAGCCACTAGCCAGACACTTGTCTCACCAAGTATTGCCCTACTGCAAGTACACTTCTCATTGGGATCTCTAACAACTTTAGAGAGCATCCAGAAGCCCCACTGCGCATTCAGAACAATGATGCTATTGGATCCTGATGAGTGTGGAATAAATGATGCTCTAGTAGTGCATACACTACACTACACTGGCTACTCATCTCCTTAGGATAGGCGGCCTTCTCACTAGAAGGCTCTGGGATAGAGTACACCTCTACCTCAGTCCTTATTAGTTTACCCACAGCAATGCTCCTCAAACCGTTGACCTCCACCTGTTCTCTCCACTCTGGAAATTCAGACAGTGAAACCTCCCATTATGAAGCTTTGCGCCAAGGGGGTGACCAGGTCTCCTGTTCAGCTGTCCAATGCCCTCACTTTTCAGGCTGTGACTTCCCAATATGATCATATTGGAACTGTGTGGGGGAAACACCGCCCCCACCCTCAACAAGAACTTTGAGCAATTACTGTACCTTTTGACTGTGTTCTATAGATAAATAGGGTGAAGAGATAGCCTACAAGCTGACAAAGCTCCTGTGTGTGTACTGTGTATTTACAACCACACTCTGATATCACTGGTATGGTATTAGTGAAGAGGACTAATCAGCCTATGGGTTTGAAAATGAGTGAAGTTGTCCTTTAATGATGGCAAGCGATAAATCACACATCAGAGGTTGTTCTGTCCTCTAGTCTAGTCACAGATATCAAATTATTGAGTCGAGTAAAAGCTTTTGTAGTGAAGTAGAAGTAAAAATATTGGAAAACATTATTACTCAAGTACACAAATATAAGATCTTGAAGGGATGTTTCGCTTAAAAAAACAACGTTGGTCATTTTATGGTCTACTCAGGCTCATGTGAACACCCCAGACAGTTCATACTGTAAGTTACTCCATTTAGTATTTAGATATTTGATGATGCTTTTAGCTGTCCCACCCCTTCCTATAGGAACCCATTATACTGTAACTTAAAACAAAAATTTAACAATAATAGATTACCGGTAATCTAAAACACCCTATCTTTTTTTCTGGTGACTGATATTGTCCTCCCAATACGTGAGAGGGCCATGGAATTTCATTTACAATTTTTATTTATTTTTAAAATATTGTTTTGGAAAATGTAGCAGCCTTCATATTTGGGCAAGCCCACCCTGGTTGCCGTCAAATGAAATAAAACAATATTTTTTTTTTAAATAAATGAAAATGGTAAATGAGAAAGCACGTCCCTCTCCCATATTAGAAGGATAATATCAGTCACCAGAAAAAAGATAGGGTGTTTTTTATGAATCTATCATGGTTAAAATGGAGTTTTAAGTCATAATGGGTTTGTATGGGAAGGGGATGGGGCAGCTAAAATGAACATCAAATATCTAAATACTAAATGGTACTTGTAGCAAAAGTCCTCAGTTACTTTCCAACAATGCATAAAACTTCACCTCATTGGCAGTCAAACACTGGACACCTTCTGTCCTCCTATACTGAACTGAGACAAACGGCATTAACTGTGTGAGTTGTTAAAAACTGGGAAATTACATTAATCTATCCTGTGCTGTTTTATTGGTACATACTGTAAATGGACAGCGTGTCATCATTTAGTCATCTACAGGTATTATTTATTTGGTACCTTTTGTACTGGTATCAAATATAAACACTTGCAGTGCCACGTGACCTTCAGAACACAGCACTGATCTGCAGATCATGAGAGAGAGACAGAAAGAGAAAGATGCAGTGCAATCAGGCCAACCACAAACAATCAGTACATTATGATTGTTATTGTACAAGTAATACAGTGCTGTGTATTCATATTCCTATACAGGTTTATTTTTTTATTTTATTTTATTTTTTACACACATTCTCAAAACATCAAACCCTCCCCCAAAACACACTGACAAGATTCCTTTCCTTGTGAATGCAGGGGATTCTAAAAAAAAGTGTATATAACATTAACAAGGGTTCTGGACATCTGTCAGTCTTTTTATGGCACCATGAAGGATGCTGTGGTTCATTCAGTCTGAGCGACACTCCTCACTCAACGCCCAACAACACAGATGACTTCGCAATACCCATCAACATGTCAACGCCTATAGTAACTCAGAAGCTTAGCAACAGCCATCAACACCTCAACACCGAAAGCAACACAGACGCCTATAGCTGCAACACTTCAATGCCAAGCCACATCTGAACACCTAGTAGCACCTGAACAACACATTAACGCATAGCAATACCTCAACATATATAGTGTGAGTCATGTGCATGTATATATGTGTAGTCATTAGTCTTGCGCTATGCTTGACACCTTGGCTTTCATTTTCGTCTGTGTTGCGCGAAAATGGAAAGCCTGGACTACTTTGTTACCCACAGTGGCCTAGAAGGGGGAGTCAACCTTTCGGGGTGGGCGTCGCTCCAAATGATGTGACCTAGCACAGCAGTGGAGTGGTGGGGGAGGGGAGGGGCTGGGCTGGGCTGGGCATGACGACACGTTGGTGAGATCAAATCAGATCAGCTCATCTGCCGCCTAAAAAGTGATAGCACCCTCCCCAGGCTATCAAATTGTTGACTCACAATTTACCAAATGCTTCATCATACAGCATGGAACAACGGAAGTCGACTCGAGTACACAAATATTTCAATAAAACGGATGTGACGTATCGCCTCATTGGTTACAGCCAAGCGAAACAATGTGTCGTTGCAATTGTTGTCCATTATGCCTGTGCATCATGCATTGTTGTCAAGATTGCCCATGATGTGTTTCTTTATTTGCAAACAACATTAATCTCCCGCTCGCTGATATCATGCTATTACTCTGCTTGCTTCCATCTCGCTTGTGTTTCACAGTTCTGTGAGCACTGCAATGTGAATCGTGATTGGTCGAATATCTTTCCGGTCTGAGCAGCAAATACTATTTCCACTACTCAGCTGTAGTTCCACACTATACAGCATTCGGAGAATGTGCTAGCCAGTAAATTAGAATATCATCAAAAAGTTGAATTATTTCCACAATTCCATTCAAAAACCCGAACTTTCATTAATTATAGATCCAGTGCCCACATTGTAAATGATTTCAAGTATTTATTTGTTTATTTTTACACAATTCTGGCTTCCAGCTCATAAAACCCACCAAATCAGTATCTCAAAAAATTAGAATATTTTATGAGACCACTAAAAAGATGTGTTTTAAACAAGAAATGTTGACTATTTGAAAAGTATATTAATGTATGCAGTTAATACTTGGTCTTGGCTACTTTGGAACAGATTATTTCATTAATGGGGCGTGGCAAGGAGGTGATCAACCTGTGGCACTGTTGAGGTGTTATGGAAGCCCAGTTTTGCTTCAATAACAGCCATAAATGAATTTGTATTGTTCAGTCTTATGTCTCACACCTTCCTTTTGACAATACAACTCAGATTCTCTGTTGGGTTAAAGTCAGGACAGTTTGCTGGTCAGTTAAGCGCAGTAATACCATGGTCAGTACAGCAGCTACTAATAGTTTTAGCTCTGTGGGCAGGTGCCAAATCGAGCTGGAAAGGTTAATCAGCATCTCCATGAAGTTTGTCAACATACCGAAGCACAAGGTACTCTAAAAAGATGGCTGTGTTGAAGTTTTCAGCCGATAACATGTCCTAAACCATGTGTTTTGTCATGTCCAGTCTCCAAGCCATGTTATTGGTTGGTGTTAATCTACTGACAGAGAAAACTCAGCAGTGGTTGCAACACAGCCATCTTTTAGAGTACCCTATGCTTCGGTATGCTGACAAGCTTCATGGAGATGCTAATTTTCCTCTCCAGCTCGATTTGGCACCTGCCCACAGAGCCAAAAGTACTAGTAGCTGCTGTACTGACCATGATATTACTGTGCTTAACTGACCTGCCAACTGTCCCAACTTTAACCCAACAGAGAATCTGGGTTGTATTGTTAAGAGGAAGGTGTGAGACATAAGACTGAACAATACAAATTCATTTATGGCTGTTATTGAAGCAAAACTGGGCTTCCATAACACCTCAACAGTGCCACAGGTTGATCACCTCCATGCCCCGCCCCATTAATGAAATAATTTGTTCTAAAGTAGCCCAGACAAAGTATTAACTGCATACATTAATATACTTTTCAGATAGTCAACATTTCTTGTTTAAAACACATCTTTTTTAGTGGTCTCATAAAATATTCTAATTTTTTGAAATCCTGATTTGGGGGGTTTTATGAGCTGGAAGCCAAAATTGTGCAAAAATAAACAAATAAATACTTGAAATCATTTACAATGCGAGCACTGGATCTATAATTAATGAAAGTTCGGGTTTTTGAATGGAATTGTGGAAATAATTCAACTTCTTGATGATATTCTAATTTACTGGCTAGCACCTGTATAGCATTCGGAGAATGTGGAATAGTTGTCTGGCTACGTGAGACTATGTAATGAAAGCTCTGAATTTGCAAACAGTGCAGTTTAGTTAACTTTAGCAGCCAAAAATACCCGTTTACAGCAGAGTACCAATTGATTTAACAAAAATAACCAATGATTCTGCATGGGCCTGCAGAGAAAGTGAAACTGAGTGAAACTGATAACAACAGCGACAACATACTAGCCACCAAAAAAGTACATTGATGTAAAATCAACACACTGTAATTGTCATGCCATGGCCATTTAAGTACTGCAGTTTCTGCTGGTTGACTTTGTAGGACACACTGATCATACTAGTCTGCGTGTACTGTATGTATGGGGTTTGTGATGTGGTACAAACTAGTTCCTGGTGTTGTGATGTAGGACAGTACGCGTTCCAAGTTTCACGGTTTCATGTTGTAGCCCTTTTAGTAGGTGAAATACAATCAGGATAATTTATTGCAGCAGGTGTACATTTAGATTTCAGATTATTATGTCATTATTATTAATATCATCATCTCTGATGAATTATATTATACACATCAGATGTAACGTTGTAGTAGAGGCATACGGTTTGGTAACAGCAGTTGCCACTGGCAGCCATGTTTGTGCCGCAGTCCTGATCAATAGCCAATGGTTTCCAAAGTGCCATCCATGGCAACCATGGAGACTTTATGGAGGACTTACAGTATGAACTTGTGTAACAACAATAGTGCAGCCAACACATTCTACAGAGAGGAGGCAGCAACATGGCAGCCACACTACCAGGAAGAAACATCACATCATCACTAACTAAACATCTCACAGGCTGTCAGAAGAGACGTGTGAAATAAACCTTTTCAAATGGGTTCACTTTTGTTTAGTCTTTCTTTTTTTATATACTGTATATCCACAGGTGTAAGCAGTACACTAACTGGCAAATGAACATCAAAACAAACAAAAACATCTCCCATCATAAAAACATTTAAAACAAAAAAAGCAAGACTCTGAAGAAGAGCTGCTATGGTTGTTTTCAACCAATCAGATTGTCTTTGTAAGAGGGCGGGGCCTATCGCTTGTTTCTTGAGATAAAACAAATGAATTACAATTTGATTCCTCGATTATACAGTATATTATACGTTGTGTAAATCATATTTGTGTGAAGTGAGGGGTGCTCTTATCATTCGTATCATTGTATCATGACAATACAGAGACTGTCTAATTGCTCAGACACTGATGTAAAATTGACCATTCATTCAGTATGTGAATTTAATGTTTGTGTAGGACAAAGTTGAAAGCTAGTTCCCCTCAAAAACACTGCCCTTTTGGCGTTAAAGCTGCAATATGCAAAATATATTTCCTACCTGGTTCTCTCTTGACCCCGGTTTAGCCTGTTCTGAAACGTATTGTTAAGCTAGAACAGAAACCCCTTTTGGACATGGGAGTTTTAGAATCATGCAATACCACTTCATGCTCTTCCAGGACCAACCAGCAGTGGTCCTAGAAGAGCATAAAGTACACCTAAAGGTCCACAGCTGAATTTTCTTATATTGCATCAACATTGTTGAGAACATAACCTATTATTTACTAAAAGAAAATTCAGGATTGCTTCTTTAAATGAAGAGAAAAAACATAATTTTGACTGATGGACTGTTAACTGAGGCCCGTATACTGCATGTCCTGAGTCTGGCTAGCAGCTAGCAGCCAGGGTTGGGTCAGTTACTATTGCACAGCTCAATCACCACTGTCAAATACTGCACTCTTACCATAACTAGGCCTAGTAAATACATAATGCAATAGTCTTTTTATTATTTGTTTTATCTGTAGGTAGGTAGCAGGTGGGTGGGGTTTGGCACTATTTATTTACAGTATAAAGATTGCAGAATAAGGTTTAGAGTTTACCCAAGTATTTAAAACTACTTCACTAACGTCCATTTCCCCAGGATTTTAAATGTCGCGATGGGTTTAAACTCCACCCACCAGATGCTCACACAAAAATAAAACAAAACCAAAATATCTGGAACTACAATTACAGAACAGAAACGAATAACAAAATGAAACACTAACATCCCTTCCATACATTCATTATGACGTGCACGCGCACGCACACAGGCGCACACACACACGTGTGCGCGCGCACACACACACACACACACACACACACACACACACACACACACACACACACACACACACACACTATAAAATGTAGGATGCACTTGGTTTACATTTCATTGCATATTATGTTTTTTTTCTCCTTTCTTTTTTTCTATTACACAATTTTGGAATTATCACCAGAAAAAGCTATAGGCTGTAAAAATCAAGCGTACCCAAAGCTGTTGATTCCTATAGCACCCCATTCAGGCTGATTAATGTCAGGGTTCAGGGAGGGTTACATTCCTATGACAGTGCTGACCAGAAGGGAAGTGCAATCAATTGGTAACAGTGGTCCAAAATAGAAACGCAACACCATAGCATCATGGAGAGGAGAGGAGAGGAGAGGAGAGGAGAGGAGAGGAGAGGAGAGGAGAGGAGAGGAGAGGAGAGGAGAGGAGAGGAGAGGAGAGAGTGGTTGGTTGTTAGTTCTGCTAACACAGTTCAGGATTCCCAGAGATCCCGGTACTGAAATAGTACCAGTAATAATAAAAACAAATGTTGGAGTCCTTTCCCACTATCTGCCTACAGGTTGCAGTCTGTCCTACAGGAAAACGGGATACATATCCAACGGCAGCCCGTCCGTCAGTGCGGTGTCCAGTAGTCGTGTCCCACACCAACCGCGCAACATTCAGCCACGATGGGCAGCCATTACTATAATCCACTCATCGCCATCAACAATCGCGAGGCGAAATGCAATGTCACCAAACACAGAGGGATGTGATGTCACCTTGTGTCTGGAACATGCTAGCTAGTGAAATCAGCTGGTGTAGCGTCATTGGCAAGCTATCCGGTTTGCGGCAGATGTTTAATGTACTCCACCGCGTTGGTTGTTGACGCCAGGTCTTTTTCTCCGCGGAACCATGGCTAGGTGACGCTCTCGGTGGTGGTCAAGTTGAGATAGCGTTGGGATTTGGTGAGAGGTTCGGCTGGGCGAGGGGGATGGGGGTTGAGGGGATTCGGGGGGGACTTAATGACACTCCCACCCGTGGGATCCTTAGCCTCCTATTGGCTAGACTGGTGGAGGAGGGGCAGGTCTTAGAGGCACTTGTGATGCAGGCTGCTGTTTACTGTTGGAGAGGGAAAACAAGAGTGAGACAGACAGACAAAGACAGAATGACATGGATCGAGATGGAGAGACAGACAGAGGGACAAACAGAAAGAGAATGACAGGGACAGAGATAGAAAGAGGCAGACAGACCGTCAAAGTGAGAGACAGAATGACGGGGATGGAAATGAGATAGAGAGAGAGAGAGAATGAGGGAAAGAGATAGGGGCAGTCAGAGAAGGCGAAAAAGAGACAAAAGAGTGTTTACAGTAATACATCACAGTACATCATTATAGTTTGAATGAACAATATTACAGGCAGGCAAGCAGGTGGGCAGACAGACAGGATAGGGTTAGGCAGTGACACACAGCATTGATTAGTGTTTGTGTCCTTACAGAGGTGGAGGCGGGGGTCTCAGGTGGGGTGGTGGCCCTGTTCTGTTGGTTTGTACCTGGTTTGTAACACACACACACACACACACACACACACACACACACACACACACACACACACACACACACACACACACACACACACAGTTCAATCGGTGATGTCTCACCAGAACTCAGCCTAACAAATGTTATGAGGAGAAACAACCAGCACTATGTGAATAATTAGGCTGTTGTGTAAATATAGCCAATAACAATGTATCTCAAAATAAATTATAAATCTTTTCCAGGTCCTGGAAAACAGTTCAAAAAATGCAAAGAATGTCTTCTACTTTACCTCGTCTGGTAATAACTGAACACGTTGCTTCACAACATGGAAAGCAAGAATAAGAACAATGTCAGCATCAACCAGTGGTATTATCACTAGGCCCGGGACTTTAGCGCGTTAATTGAGACTAATTAATTACAGAAAATATAGCGCGTTATAAAAAATAACGCATTTATTCGCACCTTTTCTTTGTCCACCATTGGAACGGAACGTTTGTCACTGATGGCCCATTCACACCATTGAAGTGGAACGTTTCTCACTGTATCACCGTTTCACACCTACCCAATATGCTAACGCACACGGAAGCGGCAGTCCACCCGGAGTCACGACATTGAGGAGTCAGAAACTGAGCGCTTGAGCGCTGTTCAAATGGCCTGAATAGGGACAAACTGCAGTTGAAGTCAATGTAGAAGAATCGCCATTGGTCTACTAGCTCTATGGAGTAAACGTAACTCAGTCTATACTCTAAAGCTCCGTCCGCCTCGTCGTCCTCTTCCCCCGCAGCAAAAACAAAACAAAACAACTCGCAACATGAACAACAAACCAGATGAGCAAGCATTACTCGGCCCCGTTGATGGCAAATTTAGATTTAAGCAAAGAACGGATGGAAGCGTGGACAAAAAGTGTTACTGTCCCCGTTTCGTAGAAATCTATGTAGAAGAGCCGCCATTGGACTGACCCCGTGAAGAGAAGGGAGCTTGGGTAAGTCTTTCTGCATTCTGGCTAGTACCAGAGCGACGTTGAGGTGTCCGACATTCAATGGCTTGAATAGGGACAAACTGGAGTTGGCGACCGGCGCTCATCAGTGCAGCTGGAGTCGAGTTCATATTGGCTGTAGCCGTGTGTGTGTGTGTGTGTGTGTGTGTGTGTGTGTGTGTGTGTGTGTGTGTGTGTGTGTGTGTGTGTGTGTGTGTGTGTGTGTGTGTGTGTGCGCTCAGATGATCAACTGACGTGGGCTTTGGGCAAACGGTTTGATCATAGTAGCCTAGTTCAGAGTAGTTCACTTCACTGTGTTTATCTGACACTAAATTGCATGATAATAATGACTGCTAAATGTACGCAAATGTATGCTCCAGAACAATCAGCGCTGTGTGTGTGGCACTGCCAGTATTTTATTTATTTTGCCCCAGAGTCAATTATTGTACTGGACTGACTGAGAAATGCTAACGTTTGTACTTGAATTTGGTAAATAAGAAGAAGAAAAAAAGAAAAGAGGAAAGCTTTGGAATTGGGGAATCTTTTTGAATCGAGAATTTAAAAAAAAAATCTAGAAATCTAGTTTTTGGATCGAATCGTGACCCAGAAAATTGATACTGAATTGTATCGTGGGACACCCACAGATTCACAGGCCTAGTATTCAGTTCATTGCTTCACTCATTCAGTTCATTGCTTCACTCATAATATAATAATAATAATAATAATAATAATAATAATAATAATAATAATAATAAATTCAGTTCAAAAATGTGCTTTCTCACTTTTCTCAGGTAAATAATAATATGCGATTAAAATGAGATTAATTGAGATTAATTAATTATTGAGCCTCTAATTAATTAGATCAAAATTTTTAATCGAGTCCCACCCCTAATTATCACTATTGCTGTTATTATTCATTTCATTTAACTGCAACGATGTCCCGATGATAAAGATGGCAGTATGTTCTACAGCATACCTGGGCATTATGCGGCCTGGGGGCCAAATGCGGCCCTTTGGCTGATTCTGACCGGCCAGGGGACCACCAGTGGTCCTTGAGAGTTCCAAGTTAAATATGGAAAGTTGGTTAACCAGATGTAACTCTTTGAGAGCGTTTCATTTTTACACTCTCAAGAGTTAAAATATTCATCATCTGAATTAGCCCAAAGTCTACACATTCAATCAGAGAATGTAAGAGAATAGTAATTTTTGTTATCCTGATTTGTTTCCCAAATCCAGCTTGGAATTGTGGACAAAAACAAAAGAAATCTTGAAGAAAGTTTGGGGATATGTGAGGCTAAAATGTCATCAAATGGTGGTCCATGGCTCAAATACTGAATAAATAGTGGGCCCTGGTGTCAAAATGGTTGGTCTTACTCTTACTTTTATCTTGAAATTAAATTAATATTAGGCAGACTTTAGTTCAGCCTTTAGTCTTGGCCCTTCACAATATTTTATGTATCTCATTTGGCCCCTTGGGAAAAATAATTGCCCACCCCTGTTCTACAGTGAGGAGCGAGGGGGCAAGGTGAGAGCTCTGTATGCAGAAATAATAATAATAATAATAATAATCCCAGTGTGGTGTACAACATGCTGGCATTCATTCAATGCACACTCACCGCGCTGTTGGGGTTGGCCCGGGCGATAGAGGGGGGCTGGCCTCTGGGCGGTGGCACTCTTTTCGGAACCGCATTAGCTGGAGTGCCACTGTCACCTCTGAAAACAGGAAGTAAATATCATCCAGGCCACATTAGGCATCACAATTCTTTTACTGACCCAAAGTTCCAAATAATCCGATACATTATCTAATATCATCTGAAGTAGAACTGTTTATGTCATACAGAAGAATAACTGTTTATAATGTTTCTACCTAAATCAGAATCCGTCCTGTGGTTCTGTGAAGGGAATATTCTGAGTTACGTTACAGGCATTTGAAAAAAATGAATGCAACCACCAGCATCTGGATCCTTTTAAACTATCAATTCATTAGGAGTTTATCATTTAAAAGCTGGGCAAAACAATTCTTTCAACACATTTTACAGCACACACGCTACAGGACAGCCATTAAAACTGGGAAACCATCTGTATAAATCTTTATTTTTGCGATGTCCGATAAAGGATCAAGTGTTTTTTTTTTTTACATCTTTGAAAAGTGAAAACTAGTAATTTGCATAATGGTCTTAACTCATTGACCGCTAGGGGGACCTTCTTTGTTTCCTCTCCATTGCCGCGGCTCAAACCAGTTCGATCGGTAAAAAGCCCTTATTTTGAAGCTCAGATCTCCTAAACAGGATGTGCTGTTTCTGTTATGCTGTGTCTGTTGTCTTGCCTAATCGATCATCTGGCGATGTACCCAAAAACATCCGGGTCACAAGTCAGGAAGTGCTGTGTAGCCCTGGCTGCTTAACCCATGCGCCAGCGACATTGAGGGGGCAAACCGGAGGAGAGCCGTTTGAATGCATTGGGTTGAACGCATGTCAATGGGAGGGAAAAAAAAAGTTGTCCCCAATTCTGTCCCAAATGAAAGTCAGCAACGGGATGATCATCAGACGATGCGCACGGACTAATAGTTGGATTAAAGAATGAAATCTACATCTCGTCGTGATACGAGCCGTCCGCGTGACCGGCAGTGGGGTTCTCCACGGGAGGTCCACGAGCTGCGCGTCTTCGGCAGGAAAACTATTAATAGACAAAATGGCTTTATATGACTACTTCATGCTGTGTTGTATTTTAGGTTGACAGGTGACAGATGAAAATAGGTGTCTTGTGCTCAGCTGTTTGCTGACTCCGTAGGGGTTTCGAGACAGTTACTGTGTGAAGCAGGACATCTAAAATAAGACTGAAAGAACAGAAAGGGGAACAGATGACCACATATTTCTGCGTCACCCAACAGTAGGTATGTGTATGTGTGTGTGTGTGTGTGTGCGTGCATTGTGTGTGCGTGCGCTTGCAAAGGAGAATGTGTGCGTGGTGTCTGTCTCACTCGTATGCCTGCGAGCGCTTCCTGCGGTTCAGCCCCAGTCGCGTCAGTAGCTCGTTCCTGCGCAGGAAAACAAACGCACCCAAAGCCAGCAGAGGGAGGATGAGGAAGAAGAAGACCAACAGGAAGTCTCTTAAAGACGTGTCCTTATCTAGAGGGACACACACAAAGACACACAGGACATGGAAAGACACGGTGATGGTGGCATCGCAATTGTCTTGTCTTATGACCACTCCAAGAGCTATAGCCTACAATGTTTGCTTCACATGGACAAGCCAGGGATCATGCAGCTAGTGTGTGCGTGTGTACCATTATATGTGGGTCCACTCTCCACACTGCCTCCATATCCAGTGAGTTCACAAAATGGCGGAGCCCAGCCATACTCACAGTGACAGTTCTTATTGTTGTTGCATAGCTGAAAGACAGACGGGATGGATATAATATTATTATTATTATACAAACATAATAAATGTAATAATTGAATGATTGAGCATAAAAGTAGATACATAATGAAAGGTTGAGAAAGACAGAGAAACACAGAGACAGACAAACAGACAGGTACAGTAGGTACCCCGTGTCCGTGGCATTTGTTCTGTGGGTCACAGTCGTACTGCAGGACTTCTGCTTCACTTCGACACTCAAAGTTCATGCACACCTGAAGAAAAGACAATGTTATTATTACTACATTTGTGAGGATTTTTTCCATAGAAAAAAAGTAAAAAAATAAAAAAAAAAATACAAAAAAGAGCAGATCTGTCTCTCTCTGTGGCAGCGACCGGCACTTGAATTTCATCAGGTTCTAGCCCAAATCTCCTCACTATCGGCGGACAACGTCACACACATCCAAACGCTCACACACCCAGACAGCTTACCTTTCCCTCACCACACCTGGTGCCGTCGGCAACCATCCCTGGATCCGGGACGTCTGTGCCCAGTTTGAAGTCGACCCCGTAACACTTGGTCCCTAAAATGGGTGTTGTTATTATCGATGGTGCGATTCCAAACACGGTGGGACCATCCCCTACATTAGAACACTGCAGCTTGCCACACAGGGCGTTTCTATGGAGACACAAACACAACAATTTACAATTTCAGTCCAATCAGAAAAGAATTCTATGTTAGTTCTCAGCTTTTCATGTCAAGGATACCAAAATATATAAATGATGTTCCAGGGACATCCAGAATCAAGGACTCTTGAGGTATAATGTTTACTCTGAAAGAGTATATTTCTAAGATTTGTGCAAACTTTTTGTTATGACAAACTCATAACCATGAGTTCAACTGTTAAAAGTTTAAAATAATGGTTAAAAGTTGTTAAGAAGTAATATGCACTCTTGAACAAAAAGTGTGCACGCGTGTTCTGTGCATGTCATACGTACTTGCTCTCACACTTCTTGTAACCCCAGTTGCTATAACCGCAGTTTCCAAAACGATCTCCTTTACTGTTGACATCTTTAAAACAAACCTCTGGAGCTGTTCTGGCCTCTGGTGGAGAGAGGAGAGGAGTGGACATGTTGTTAAAACGGATAACCACCAGAGGGGGCTGAGAGCAAGTCAAATGAATGTCAAATGGAGTAAAAACACAAACAAACAAGAAAAGCATTTTTTTTTACTTTGTCCAAATATGTCTTTGCACTGCTGGTCGTAGTTCTGACATCTGCCATTATAACACACAGCCTGCTGGTTCTGACACGGATGCCCGTTCTGTTTGCACCGCAAAACCAAACACATGACACAGAGTCAATGCACAACTTCATAATATGTCTGGTGTGTGTGTGTGTGTGTGTGTGTGTGTGTGTGTGTGTGTGTGTGTGTGTGTGTGTGTGTGTGTGTGTTTGGGTGTTATGTTATGTTATGTTGTTTACCTGTACAAATACGTCAGACTGACAGAGGGCTGAGGAGCCATTACAATACTCAGGTAAATCACACTCTTTGTCTGTAGAGGACCTACACACTGTACCTCCTGGTATGAACTACACAGAGAGAAACAGATAAAGAGAGAGATTACATATTGATTTATTTGAAAGACTTCACTCAGAGAATGGTGGAACCCAATGACTGACGGTGACGAGAAAGACATGTGTTTTTGTCCTGTGTGTGTCACTCCTGTGTAACAATGTTTAATGACACAATTAGGGACCACTTTTTTGCCTCCCAATCCGATTTTGATCTTTTGAAAATGAACAGCACCAACATCGGTGCCGATCACGTGATCAGATCGGAGATACAAAATTAATAACAGCTGATCTACCTGGCACTTGTGACAGCAGACTCCGTACGCACACTGAGCTCCATTCTTCAGCTTACAAGTCTTATATTCACAGCAGGGGTCCTTCTCACATTCCTAAACGCACACGCATGCACGCGCGCACACAGACACAGACACACAGACACACACACACACACACACACACACACACACACACACACACACACACACACACACACACACACACACACACACACACACACACACACACACACACACACACACACAGCAGTGGATATTTCAGATGGATATTTGAACTGGATATTTCAGTTATACAAGTGAAACGTTGGTGCTCAATGTTCATTCATCTGGACCCCCCCCCCCCCCCCCCCCCCAAAATAATTTCAGGACCCCCAGTTTGGAAACTCCCCATGCTCTAATCCATTTGCTTTCATTTTTACGCTCTCAAGAGTTAAAATATTCATCATCTGAATTAGCCCAAATCTATATAACTAGAGAATGTAGAAGGCCTGTGGCCTGTGTGGCTAAAATGTCCTCAAATTGTGGTCCGTGGCTCAAGGGCCGAATAAATGGTGGGCCCTGGTATCAAAAAGGTTGCGACCAAGTCTTGAGAGTGTAAGAATGCACACATCCTACTATACCTTCTCTGTTCCACAGTCACACTCTTCTCCCATGTCCACCAGTCTGTTTCCACAGAAGGGGGCGCTGTAGGCCTCGTCAGGCTGCGGGGCATTGAGCAGACAGGAAGCTGCTCCAGACAGAGTCAACTTCTCAAAGTCGTCTGCACTGCAGCTGCTGAAGTTTTTAGAACCACTGGAGAGGAGAGAGAGATTACGCTACAGGAATGTGGGGTTTGTTTGTTTGTGTGTGTGTGCATGTGGAGTAGTGACTGATGAGGGATTCCCACGGGGTGGGATTAAAATCTGTATTAATCCCGGGATTGGGAGGGATGGGAATGAAAAGTCGAAGGGGAGCGGGCAGGAGCTGGAGTGATAAACAATTAGCCCTGCTATATAACTGCAGATTCACCCTTCCTATTAACAAATCTTTTCATTTATAATTGCATGAAACACAGCAATCTAAAAAGAAAACACATTTCAAATGAGTCATTTATTAAAGTAACAAAGAAAAAAAAAGATCTGGTCATTTTTAAGGGGTAGCAGGATGAGAGGGACAAATTCACTCCTGTGACAGTCTCTAGTGCATATCGTACTGTACTGTACTCTACTGTACATACGTAGCTCCAGAGTTCATGATGCAGGCCTCGACAGCACAGGTACAGTCTCTGTTGTCATCGTGATTCATCCCGAGGTTGTGACCCAACTCATGAGACACGATGGATGCGAAGGATGGCACGTTGTTGTTAGTGAACTACATTGAGAGAGAGAGAGAGAGTGAGAGAGAGGGGGGGGTATACAGACAGAGATACAAACAGAGAGAGAAATGGTGTGAGGGTGGTGACAGTTTTTCCTAAACTATGAGATCATTATCATTGTGATTTATTGTCAGGTCAAGGCGATGTTAGTAACAGAA
Organism: Benthosema pterotum; assembly: GCA_039105355.1. Classification (NCBI taxonomy): domain Eukaryota; kingdom Metazoa; phylum Chordata; class Actinopteri; order Myctophiformes; family Myctophidae; genus Benthosema; species Benthosema pterotum. The sequence continues at coordinate 12,121,497 of CM076972.1, forward strand.
GGTGACATACGGCATTGATCCCTCCCCCATGGCTCCTGGAGCACACCGTGGAGACGAAGGCCATGCCAGCTGTCCCTCCGAAGGCCTTATTCCTGCAACATCATCGTCATCATTGATTGTTTTGTAATTTTATTAGTCAAAAAATATAATATATAATATAAAAAAATATATAATGCAAAGATCACACAGTAGAGTCAAGCATTTGGTCCTTAAAGGATAGCGTAGAAGAAAAACCTTGCGGCCTTGTCTCCATTTGTCATTCAAAATGAAATCTACAGTATGTATAGCAGAGGTTTTCAACCAGTGGTCCAGGGACCACCAATTGTCCCTTAGAGGATTCCAGGTGGTTCACAGCTAAATGATGGACAGTTGTTACCCAAATGGACGCTTATAACCAAATGGACACTTACGGGTCCATTTGGTTTCATTTTACGCTCTCACAAGTTAAATTATATTGATACAATACAACTGAACTACTTAATTTTCAATAATGTACACATTTAGAACATGCAAAAGAATTGTTATTTTGACCAACATTTGGCCAGTTATCTCTCCTAAATTGTGGACACAAAAAATCCTTAGTTTTGGGTCCGAGAGACTAAACTCAACATCAATTGCTGGTCCCTGGCTAAAATGCAGAATAAATAGTGGGCCCTGGTATGAAAAAGGTTGAAAACCACTGATGTACAGTATAGGATGATCATCGTCACCACGTTAATCTCTGTGCACCTTTGATACATGTTAGTTAATCAATGCACTTATGCTATAGTGCTGCTGTTGGGGAGAAACCTTGCAACTCCATCCCAACATGTCCTACCTGTCATCATACACGCAGACCTACATGCTTGCATGGTTACTTGTGGATTGGCCATTTTATTTTTTTATTTTTCTGAAACCATAATAAAAGATGGATATTTGGATTTGGATATTTTCCACCGAACAGCTGCTCACAAGCCATTAAGATAACATGTACTGTTACACTGGGATGCGTGCAGTATGTATGGCCTAGTAGTTTGCAAATACAAGTACAACCAACCGTACAGGTGTTATTATGTTATCAAATCCTGATTGGTGTTTGGTGCATTTCAACTCTCCGATTTAATGATGCCATTTTGTGCAGCGAGGGAGACAAATGTACTCTACGTTCTGTGCTCTGTGAATCATATACAGAAAAAAAGCCCTGTGTGTAGTGCCAACAGCTACGGTTTAATTAGTGCTCTTCCCGTTAGTGAAGAAGCGAGAGCTTCTGGGAACTCAAATTACACTCTAATGCGTTTATTTCTCTCTGTCTTTCTCCGTCTCCTGTGCTGTTCCCATTGACTCATTCTTATCACCACGGCATCCGGTGTAAAATAAAAGCTTAGGCCTGCTAGTTTCCTGCAATGCTGCCCTCACAGTCACAGTGTTACAAATATGTTTGTAGGACTATCACAGTTACTACACTTCTAATAGTAATTATTTGAGATTCAGCATAATCGTCAAAATGTAAAGACAAAAGTTGAAATAGCTGATCCACAAGCTTACTTCTGCTGAGTTACATGTGCCTGGGGACCAGGTCATTCTCTCTCTCTATCTCTCGATCTCCCTCTGCCTCTCTGCGTGTGCACACACACATCTCAGTACGAGTTGCACTGAGTCATGTCTGTGTCTGGGGACCTGATCTTTCTGTGTGTGTGTGTGTGTGTGTGTGTGTGTGTGTGTGTGTGTGTGTGTGTGTGTGTGTGTGTGTGTGTGTGTGTGTGTGTGTGTGTGTGTGTGTGTGTGTGTGTGTGTGTGTTTCTGTGTGTGTGTGTGTGTGTGTGTGTGTGTGTGTGTGTGCCCCTACAGTATAAGCTGTGCTGAGTCATGTCTGCGTCGTGGCACCAGGTCTTTTTCTCTCCACTGGGTGAAGCGACTCAGAACCTCTCCTGGTGAGCCCTCGATGTTGATGTGGTTCTGATGAGACCAGATCTCCAAGCCCACCAGGACCACACGCACATTCAACTGCATGTATATCTGATGGACCGGCGGACGGACAAACAGGCAGATAAACAGAGAACGGATGGCAGATGGGGAGAGAGAGAGAGACAAACAGAGACAGAGAGACAGAGACATAAATAAAAATCAAATTGTGACTTTTGTTGCAAACATACCAAAATGAATTGTGGAATCTTATACTTAAAAGCAATAAATGTGTTCACACAAAAGATCTAGTAAATAGTCTAGTATGTGCATCTAGCAAAGTCTTGTACATTAAAATCTGTCTTCTTAGTCCATAGCACTTGCGGTAGCACTTGCTCTAGCCTCGGGGTGTATGTATGTATGTACAGGTATGTATGTATTGAATTAAAATGGGTGATGTTCAAAAAAGGCAAAGATCATGCTCTGCTGCACTGGCCTAAGAGAGGGTTCTAAAAACTGCTTCAACATTTGCCCACCACATGTACAGTATGTATGTATGTATGTATGTATGTATGTATGTATGTTATGTATGTATGTACGTATTTACACTACAGGTATGTATTTTGCCATGTTTTTCCTTTTGTTAATGTAAATCACTCTGGATTAAGAGTGTCTGCGAAATGCCTAGACAATAAATTATAATCTTCATTACTTGTAGATTTGAACTAGCTCCATAGCAGTAATCATTACATCCATCCATACTCACACTATCGATGTAGTTTGCGAGGTGAACCATCTCCTCTCTGATAGCCGTCTCATTCTTATTCATATAGATAAACTACAGACAGACAGACAGACAGACAGACAGACAGACAGACAGACAGAGTTATATAGCTAAATATACTGGTAGAGAATGAGATGTACTGGGAGGACGGGTGTGACATACTCACCCTAACATTGTCTACAACAAGCAGCAGTTCCACATAGTGAGTTTGAGGTAGAATTCCACGCTTTGACTGTTGAGAGAAATATGCACACAGAAGCACACACACACACACGCACACACACACGCACGCACACACGCACACACGCACACACAGTGAGCACAATGGGGGGTTTGGTTGCTTAACCACTTAGAATAGACACTACAGTATCTACTTCATTAAACGTTCCCAGGAGTTCCCCAGGAGTCTGGGTATTCAGAGCTTGCCATCTGCCATTTCTTTGCAGGACAGTCGCCCTCGATTAGGGTTTCTGGGGGTTCAAAGGAACCCTCAAATGAAATCAACTATATCAAAAACCTTTTATGCTTTTAACACTGTCCTGCTAAAACTGTGATTTTACCATGGATACCAGCTGCCATATCTCACTACATGTCATGAGTCATGTCATCTAATGTTCTCTTGTATTTCCTTTTGCCCTGCACTATGCAAGCACAGATGAGGGTGCTGTAGTCTGCTGTATAAATTATCTTATCACATATTGATGTTCTCTGCATTGAATGTGATGTCCTTGTTATCTACAGTACTTTTTTTCTGGCTCTGTATCATAACTGCCGTGCTTCCTCCTGCACGATCTATAAAGCTGTTATCTTGCGCTATAAAGCTGTTATCTTGTGTTAAGCCAACAGTGGACATCACATGTCCTAAATAAAAATAACAGATTGCAATTTTATAGCGCATTTCTATGAGTTTTTCATTTTTTTTAATGGTCCATTCGTTTATGCAGTACATGAAGCAGCAAACGGTCAATGCCAGCATTCTCACTTCCCACATTCACAACGATGGTGGCAACCACATGGAGCAATGAGAAAAGTGCCCTTCTGGGCACAGGTCTCCACCAGGCCAGGACAGGCACTCTACACTGCCGCCCCCACAATCTCTCTCACCGAATTAATTGCCATCTGGTTGTGTTTGTACTCCCTCAGATAAGAGATTAAAGAGGTTTGTACATCACATAAATTCCTCAGTCATCACAACACAACCTGTCTTCAAAACCATCCGCGGTACACTGTGGGCAGATTGTGGAAATTAAACAAGATAAATTGCGAGTGAGTCATGATGTTAGCGTTGGTGACTCTGTAGTGATGCTTGGGCGGTTCGAAAATCTTTGATGTGCAAGACCGTTTTGACAGAAAGCTAATTCTTATTGTTGTGCCAAAGCAAAAAACATGCATATCTTTTGGAAACTCTAGATTCTGTCTCCACCCTGCTAAATATAGTTACATGACAAGGTTTCTCCCGTTGTAACCCTTATTTTGAAGCACCAGAACTCCAAAACCGGATGCGGTCGGATAAAAACTCACCGCACGTTGGGTGTGCGGTGGGTTAACACATTTCCAGCCATTCCAAGGTCGAGGAAGTCGCACTCATGCCATTTTCGGTTACAGGACTTATATTAGGCAAGTAAACATCAATAATAAGTAACAACAGTTGTTGTTGAAGTTACAACAGGCATGCAGCATGCATAAAGCTAAAGGTCCAACTCAGAGAGAGCTTTCAGTTTTCAATGATGAAATGGCGTTGGTTTAGTGGTGCCACAATTGTAGTTAGTTAGTAGCAGTATTAGTGTTTCAAATCATTTTAATTATAAGCACTTTAAATTGAAATATCTTTGAAATCTGAATCTAAATATTGGATTGCTCTACCTCCTAAGCCACAGCCGCCCCATATCTTTGGGCTGTTTGAATGCCATCATGTCTGGGCATTTAGGGGGGAAATGCCCCCCATGCCCATGCCTAGATCCGGCCCTGATTCGTTTCAAGACAAGAGGCGATCAAGAAATAAATCAAATCACCCATGCTGGCACAACCATGTCAGTCTAAAAGCATACTGATTTACTGAAGTGAATGAAGTGTATTGACAATTATGCTTTTAAACTAATTAACAGTTATTTTATTTGTCAAAATGGTCCAATGCCTTCCAAAAAATAATGTGTCTGAAGGCCCTAGTAAAAATTACTGCTTCTTTTCAGAATTTATGGTCTCCCGTTTTTTATTTCCACAAATGTGGCAAAGGTAAAATGAACGCCTGACTTTTAATGTGCAATGCATGTGTGATTGTGCCTGTTTGTGTGTGTACGTGTGCGTGTGTGTGCATACCCGGACATGCTGGCTGACAGTGTGATGCCTGTGAGGGATGTCTTCTGGCTCGTGCTGAGCATTCTCTGTAGCGTTGATGACGTCGTGGGCGGGGCCAACGTGTGCCGTGCCACACCCCCTGGGCTGTGATGTCACATCCTGTAGCCGGTACAGCAGGTGCTGGTCGGGGGCAGTGTCCGAAGGCTCGATACCGTAACTGTCATTGGAGAAGTGCAGCACTCCTCTGAGAGAGACGGAGAGAGAGAGAGAGAGAGAGAGAGAGAGAGAGAGAGAGAGAGAGAGAGAGAGAGAGAGAGAGAGGATGAGAGAGGGAGGGAGAGAAGTAAGCCAACAGAGAAATGGGTCACACAGGGTCAGGTAGTAAAACTGTCATGAATACTGTCAATACCACGAGATGCAGTGCAAGCAGAACATTGTGTGAAGTTTGTCTGGTACAGCCATTGACAATGGCAAATGGCTCTGAGCAAACAAATAGACCTTGCAGTAAGCCACACACTCTTCCCCAGTAATCAACCATGGGTTGGACACTTTCCAGCCAGGGTCATTCATTCCAATGTAAACATAACAGACGTTACATACTATTGGTGGGGAGCTTCGTATATCACATGTTATGTTTACTGTAGATGTGATTGGAACATAGCAGTTTGACTGAAAGGTCAATTAGGGACACTCAATGGAGGAAAAGGGGTGAAAATATTACGGCCCCAGAACAATGTTGTGATTTATTCATTAATTTTAATATTATTTAATTTATGTATTTATTTATTTTTGAATAATAAAAAGATAGAGCCTGAACCAGAGCTAAGCCCCGCCCCCACTATTAATTTCAATAGAAGTTGAAGTACACTTTTGACCGGGAAAGACTGCCAGTAGTACAATTATAACTCAATGTCTCGAGAGAGCGGAAGTGTAGCCTAGCATAAGCTGCTGACGCACGTGGTGTCATGAACATTCGTCCACTTACATTACACATGCTGCATTTCCACTGTTTGTATCTCTGAATTTTATGCTTAGGGTACCAACAGTTGTTGCTGTTTCACCACTCACTCTACCCCACTATGAAAAGAATCAATACTGCCCGAGACCCAGTGAAAGTTCCCATGCTGTTCCCATGATTTGCTCTGACATGATCCAGGTTGTTAGATCAAACACAGTTAGGCCTACTGTAGAGCCAGCTAGAGCTGATGGGAAGACTGCCATGACAGGCTGTGTGTGTGTGTGTGTGTGTGTGTGTGTGTGTGTGTGTGTGTGTGTGTGTGTGTGTGTGTGTGTGTGTGTGCGTGCGCACACGTGCATGACTGATTTACAGATTATTTACTCCCAGTTCAGAGTCCAATTACGGTAGTTTGGACTCAGACCAAATCAGTGACCACCCGCAAAACAACATCATCTCAAAAAATGTGTGTTAGTGTTGTGAGCATCACACAAACAGATGTTTGTGTGATGCACACACAGGATGGCATGCATTTGTGTGTAAATGACTCATCGTATGATGGTTGAAGGTGCCTGTGTGTGTGTGTGTGTGTGTGTGTGTGTGTGTGTGTGTGTGTGTGTGTGTGTGTGTGTGTGTGTGTGTGTGTGTGTGTGTGTGTGTGTGTGTGTGTGTGTGCCTGTGTGTGTGTGCCTGTGTGTTGGGCATGTGTCACTGTGAGGAGAATACAGGGTTATAAATAGGAGGACTGTCATCACCTGGGGTGATTGTGATTTTGGTGGCCACCTAGGCTTTGGAACACCCTGCCTATCTATAGCAAAGTCTGTGTCATCTCCTCTCCTGAAAACCTACTTCTTTTTACAGGTTTTCAAAAACACGTTAGTGACTGGATGTTACAAACAGAGAGAGGACAGAGAGAGAGAAAGAGAGAGAGAGAGCTGCAGTGTGCGATTGTCCTGCCAAAAAAAAAGGTAATTCGAATTTTAGTGTAGAGACACAGCATGACAGAGAGAAAGGACAGACAGAGGACAGAGGGCATGCAGAAAGACAGAGAGGATAGTGAAAAGGACAGTGGAGCGAGACAGAGAGAGGGGCGGGCGATCTGGAGTACAGAATTATGAGTGGACAAATAAAAGACAAAAAGAATGAAAGAAGCCCTGTCCACAGTGTTTGCAGGCAATGTGGTGCCATATTAGATTTCGGTGTGACATGTAAAATGTGTGCTGAATCTTCACTGGCGGAAATCTTGTTTCAGGGCGAAGTATTTCCATGGAATGCCTTAAAGGCTGTGAAGTGTTGTGATGTTGGGTCTTCCTAAATGATCCCAGACTGAGACCTTTCTCAGTCTGGGATCTGACGGCACCACACACTACAAGGATAATCAGGCCAAAACATTATATCAGATGATCTGATCCAGCACCCACTATGCGATTTATAAATTGAATGCAGCTCACATTACAAGATAATTAAGCCCGAGCGAGTGGAGAGTGCTCACTGAAGTCATGTCTGCCTCTATTCTATTAATTTCTTTTAATTTAGGGAGTCTGTGAGATAGGTGGCTTATTTCTATGTCCAAAAGACACAAAGGTTATATTTATGGACTGTTGTTGTTGTTGTTGTTGTTGTTCATGGTGTCATAATTCAACATAATGTTGGTATGGCCACTGACTATCAAGAAAATAAAAACAAACTAAGCACAAAAGTCAAAAAGGTTGCTGATGTAGGTTTCCCAACCTTTCTATAGGCATACTGAAGTGCCTAATTAAAAGCTGATATACGGTATATACAGTATAGCCTCCACAAACTAACCAACTAACAATATATATCAATATATAACCTTATGGAAGGAAAAACAATCCAAGGTCACATAATATGCACACATGGCAACACAGCTCGACTAGGAAGACGCACAGTGTGTGTGTGTGTATGTGCTTGTTTCACTTCTTGCTGGGGAGGTACACGCATTGTGATGTAAATGAATACTGCAAGCCCCGACTCTCAATTCCTCTGTCTCCCCTACACAGATGTCACAGAAGACATGTCTCTGACGTCGACATGTCAAAAAGTGGAACAACCCTAACGTGTGTGTGTGTGTGTGTGTGTGTGTGTGTGTGTATACCTTAGTCCGTTACAGATGCTCATAGCAACAGACGAGTCCTGCACGCCTTCAATATAACCCTGGTAGTGACAGTGTTTCTGAAAAAAAAAAAAAAGAAAAAAACACGCACGCGCACACACACACACACACACACACGCACGCACACGCACACGCACACACACACACACACGCACACACACAAATATGGTTACCCACTTACAGCCAGTGTTATATATTGCAGATGACAACAGTAACCTCCAAAAGGGGTTCCCGTCCTGCCAGATAGCATGTTGTTTGGACAGTTATGCTAGGCTTTATATCCTGTCGAGATAACAGTGACTAAATCCATAACAAGGGATGACAGTGATCAAATCCAATCCAATCCATATGACATCTAGATATAGATTGCCAAGAACATACCAAACAAAAAAAATCTCCTTATCTCACTACATACTGCAACTGTATGTTACAATCTCTCGCCATCTCTATTTCTATTCATTACTGATCAAGAAAGATGTCACACAGACACACTCAACAGAAACTGTTGCCAAACAACGGTGACTTACGCTGATGTTGGCCAATGCCTGACAGGGGCGATTTGCGTGATTGACTGACGGAAATTGACATTGATTGACTGAAAACTGAATTAACAGTTTGTAGAATAAGCACAGTTTGAGGAAAGCACAGTTCAATGCAAGGTCTGCTAAGAGGATTGAGATACCTAAAAAAGCTATAAGTAAAAGCTGTTAGTGGCTTGTTTACATTGGGGGCATCCATTTCCAATCAGTACATTTAAATGACACACAAACATATAGTATAATGCAAAATAAATTAAAGTTAAATAGAAACTGAAGTACAAGAACTACAGGAAGTAGTAACATTAACTGTTAGAAATATATGTGTATACTGTATATACGTACAGTAAACATTCATTTTATGCTGGTAGTGCGTTCCGCATTTTTGTGGCATAGGAGCGACATTAATATAACCCCTTGTTTGAGACGAAACTGGGTTGAACGTGAGGTGTGTAATTCACTCTGGTGTTTTGATCGTAGACGTTGTTGGCGTTTAGGCAGTACTTTGGCACATGGGTGTCGTTGAGCTGCAGCAATAACCATTGCTGTTGGAGTACGGTCAAGGAGTGGCCTGAACTAAATGTTACAGTTTATGCCATAGATCAACGTTTCATACTGGCCATGTGAAATCCAACATCCACATGGATCTTGTGTTTTTGAGCAGTGCACCCGTCCCTGTGTCTGTCCGAGCATGGAAAGCTGCAACACAGTAATTTCTTGACTGTTTCTGACATGGGAAGGAAGGCATACTGTATCCGCCCCCCCCTTGAGCATGTTCCTGGGGTCTATGTTGCAGGGACACCCCAGGGACCCCCACATGGTACAGTTGCAGGAGGTGGTATTTTACATGTTATTATGAATTATGATGATAATTGATAATGGGTGTTGTCTAAGTTAGCACCACAATACACCAATTAATTACTCTGTAAGCATTCCAAAATACTCAACAACAATATATGATGTTTAACCATATTGCAAGCAAACAAAATTCAGCACATTCACACATCCGCAGACTTCCTGTATGATCCCCATAGGAGCTTATCAAGCACTTCCTATTTGCATGAGTGCGTGTGACTGTGTGTGATGTGTGCGCACGCACGTCTCCCATCAATGCCAAATAACTTCCATGACTTCCCAGAAATGACCTCATCGCTCTCTCTTTCTTTCCCTCTCTATCTCTCTCTGAGTTGTAAGGAGGAGTCGTCACAAGAGAGAAAGGAAATAATAATGTGCTGACACACACGCAGGCGCGCGCACACACACACACACACACACACACACACACACACACACACACACACACACACACACACACACACACACACACACACACACACACACACACACACACACACACACACACACACACACACACACACACACACACACACACACACACACACACACACACACACACACACACACACACAGTCTTGTGGGTGTGGGAAAGTTCTTTTGAACAGACACATGCATATTTCCTCCTCCTCCCTCATACACTCTGTCCCTTTAACTGCGCCAACACACACAGAAAGTTCGAATCTCTTTCCTTTGTGCGTCTCTGTGTGTGCATTGTGCGTGTGTGTGGGCATGTGCGTGCGTGTATCGACATGACACGTGTTTTACCTGTACAGGTGGTCTAGTCGTGACCAGTTCTCCATCTTTATTGTAGGAATAGACAACAAAGTCATCGGGGAGCAACATTCTGAAAAAAATAAAAAAATAAATAATAAATGAATAACATGATGGAGAGGAGAGACAACAGGTCCCAACATCATTTCACCACTCATATTTAGATATACTGTAAGTCTGGAGACGACACAATTATCACATAATAGTCTAATCCAAATTAAGCAGAAATACTGCATCAGATCTACAAGCTTACAACGCATCACTTTGTGACAAAAGTTGTACAGTAGATCGGCTATTTCCAATACTTTCAATTATGTTTGGTACAAAATTAAAACATGCGTAATTTATTTAAATATTTACAGTAAATTACTTGGCCAGTGTAGTTTTCAATGCCAAAAAAAACAATCGATCAATCACAATTATCCGTGTGACATGAAACCATCAACGTAAATGCTGTAATTGTGACAGCTCTGGACACAAAAGGAGATGAGGAGGAGGAGGAGGAGGAGGAGAGAGAATGGAGGGCAGTGTAACTCACTCGTTCCTATGCAGGTGCACCACATGTTCATTCCCGTCAACAGGTATACTGTAGGACACCTGGAAATACAGAGAGCAATACAATAATTTACATCTGTTCCATCCTCAGTGTGAAAGAGTTAACTGTGTGTGTGGCAAATGTACAATACAACAAAAACAGCTGAAAAAGGGGAAACTATGTACAGTTGTTGGAGGGGGTACAGCATTCTGTTAACAGGTCACATTATTAGAGTTATGTCACATTACAATGGATTGTTATATACAGTATATATGTCATAACAGGGTATGGAGATTTTTTTTTAAACGAAATAGCAGCAATTAATTGCAGTTTTTTGGGGATAAATGGCAGCACATTTTCCTCAAGACTATACAGAAAGAGGTTAAGATTTAAGGTCTGTTTAAATGTAACAGCTCTGTTTACATGGGCAATGTCCAGTGGTCTACTTGATACAGATAGTAGTGGATAGCAATGACAATGCTGAAGACATGAGACGTAGTGGTGAAAGGTGTAACTGCATGCATTTATGGTTTTTGGAGTCCAAAGAGGGTTCTTCCAGGTGCTTCAAAATGTGAGACAATTTCTCGCAGAACCTCAGAGCAAAAACAAGGCTCTGTGTAAAATGTAGTCCAGCTTCAAAATGCTGTTGTGCAACTTTCAATGAAATGAACAGCAGGGGGCCGGAGCTGTCCGCCCTCTATCCAGGGTTATTATTATAACTATTCATCCGACAGAGCAGGCTGTCTCTACAAGGGTATATTTAATATTTAATGATGCTATTCACTCTCTGTGTGTGTGTGTGTGTGTGTGTGTGTGTGTGTGTGTGTGTGTGTGTGTGTGTGTGTGTGTGTGTGTGTGTGTGTGTGTGTGTGTGTGTGTGTGTGTGTGTGTGTGTGTGTGTGTGTCCGCAAAAGCAGACTAATGACTGCTCAGGCTGGTACAAGCATGAAAAAAACAGAAAACAAAACATCACAAAACAAGAGTCCCTCAGAGACTCTATTGAACAGCAAAGATGAGGTGTAGAGATTCACCCACACAAGATGATATAAAATTCAGCACAGTGTGACTTGTGTGATTTCATTCACAAACAAATAAAAACAATATACACAACTAGTAACTTATACTATCAATAGCCCTGACATGGTCTGTTTTTATAAATATATATTTAAAAATCCCCCTCAACCCTCTTGCCCTCTCTCAGACTAAACAATGCTAGTACAGACTACAGGAAGTCTCATCCTCAGTGTGTGTATATGTGGAGAAAGGGAGAAAGAAATCCCATTCTATTTTTCTTCCTGAAATAGGATAAACACAAGGGTACAGGCATCTCATGATGTACAGAACATCCACAGAACTTGAAACTACTGTATAGTAGGGTGGGAACAATAGGAAATTAATTCCACCCATAGGACATGACCACTACCCAGTCATACGAAATCTATCCACTCAACAAAACAAACATACTTGCTCGACATTTTTAACTGCCTTAATGTACATTAAGACAAACTGTAATTGCAAACAAAAGCACTAAAACCTTCTAGTATGTATACGTTACATTGCAGAGGTTTTCAACAGGTGGTCCGTGGACCACTGTTGGTCCGTGCAGGTATTGCATGTGGTCCCTGACCAAACATAGTAGGCTAGCGTTAGTTTTTCCTTCCACTAGTTGGGAAACGGTGAACTGAATGACCTGGTGACCCCTATGATGACCATCCGGTCATGATAGGATCATAGGATGGGAGTTACCTAAAGAAGGGGAAGTGCACCAGATTGTCTGGTTGAGTCATCATTATCATGAAATTATTTGTAGAAGGACCACAAAGGACCAATGGCTTAGAACAGTGGTGTCAAAGTCATTTGGGGTGGGGGCCGCATTGGACTTAATGTGACTTCATGGGGGCCGGAGCGCCGAGGTGCAACCAGTCGCAGACCGCAAGCATGCACGGCACACGCATGTTTACGTACACAGCCGTTACTTCTATACAGTATATCACACAAGTCATATTTATTATTATTATTATTATTATTATTAATATATATTAATGACTTTTCATTATTGGTTTTATACTTGTAGCCTAGATTTAGACATTTGCTATGAAAGATGCTATTTTTATTTACAGAGCATCAATAAACCATACGAAAATAGCATTTAAATTTCAAATACTAAATTTAAGTAAGTATGTATATTTAACTAAGTATAGTTCTCGCTTATACACCCTTGTACTGTTGAAGTATAGTTCTCTCGGTTACACACCCTTGTACTGCCAAAGTATAATTCTCTCGGTCACACACCCTAGTACTGCTGAAGTATAGTTCTCTCGGTTACACACCCTTGTACTGCTGAAGTATAGTTCTCTCGGTTACACACCCTTGTACTGCTGAAGTATAGTTCTCTCGGTTACACACCCTTGTACTGCTGAAGTATAGTTCTCACTTTGCAGCACCAGCAGCCTAGCCTGGTAAAACGACTCCCCCTGCTGGACAACATGCATTACATGCCGTTCAGAAGAGAGCTCAAAAGCATTTCTTTAAACGATCATAACTTTTGATAGGAACGTGCTAGAGACTTACTTTTTTTTTTGTTAGACTCAGACATTTTTGCTCTACAAGCCTGGGGCCGGATTAAATCATTTCGCGGGCCGGATCTGGCCCGCGGGCCTTGACTTTGACACATGTGGCTTAGAAAGTGCAGTGCATAGGAAGTAATACAAAAGCACTAGCACCCAACACAGCAGTGGTCCCCAGTCAGGCTGGTGGTTCCTCGTTCACAATCAGTTGAAAACCGCCGTATTAAGCCAAAATGTGAAGTATGTTTTTAAACTAATGGACATAGATTTGCAAAAATGAATGAAGTGGACACTGGTAGAACTATGTATCCTTTCAAAACAGGTGCTAAGTTATTCTGTCGATGCCATCGAGTGCTTGAAGGGGAATTCCACCCATTTTCATTTTTTTTCTGAGAGTGTACAAATGCAACCAAATGAACCCTAACGGGTTCATTTGGTTCCATTTGTACGTTCTCATAAAAAAGAAGCATCTAAAGAAATCCATTAACATGGTGAAAATACATCTTGATGATGTCATCAAGATGTTTCACCATGTTAGTGGTTTTCTTCAGACCTCCATTTCTTGGGAGCACAGAATAGGGGAACTTTTTTATCATGTCCACCCAACACCTTGAAGGTACATCAATGACATAGCAAAATGTTGAAAATGGATGGAATTCCCCTTTAATGCAGACCTCGCTTGTCTAGTTGCTCATTCTGATACCCTGCAAGTTTCAACTTCAAGGCTTAGCCATCAAGGCACCTGCATTTCTGTCAAGTGAAGTAAAACCCCTAGGAAGACTTGGGCTCAGCGGTCAAGGCACCCTGGCTGGTAATCCACTACGCCGGTTCGAACTCCGGTTCCAGACAACTTTTACTGCATGTCACCCCCTCTTTCTCCATTTCATGTCAGTCTACTGTCTGTCCCTCTATAAAATAAATAAATAAAAAAGGCACAAAAAATTACAAGAAAAATAGCAATCGGTGCATGGTTTGCATAATTTGTCTCTGTGGCATTCACACAGAGGTGGTCAGGTCAGACTGTATGCTGATCTTTTGTTCAAATGTGCATCGGGAAAGACAATTTCTCTTTGGTCGGAAATGCCGTTCCCTAAACTAAAGGGTCATTTGCATTCCCCTGCCTGCCGTAGTAGACAAATCACAGGCATCAGTCTGTCATGTTACTGTATGTCGGCTACACATAAAGGTCTGTGTATGGTGCCGGCTTAATGATCCTAGCAGTTTTATTTCAGACAGACCACAGCTGAAAGCTTCACAGATCGTTTGGAATTAATAAAAAATAACCAAACAACACCAGATGTTCCTTCCTTCTGTCTACAAAACAGAAACACGTCATTATTTCTTGGTTCTCTTTTCGTTACCTACACTGAGTTAGTAAAAAGGTTTAAGCGATCCAGCAACTGTTGTGTTGTTTTTTATATAGAGTGGGTTCTTCATTCCTCAACATTCCCTTAACTCTGCGTTGTCTTTACTCCCCTGACACCAACCCCACCCGGTAACACACGCGCACACACACACACACACACACACGCACACACACAGTGTGAATACTGCCAAACCAAAGGTCATGTTAGGTCCAGCAGAGAGGAAGAACATTGGATTTGTCAGCCAATATTGTGCTTAGCTTTCTCTTCCTGTAGTCAAAGATTCAAAGGGGTGCACAGGAAGTGGCAGTGAAACAGATATAGTCACGTGACCTGACATGACACACACACTCCGTCCAGACTACCGGATTGCACATTCTCCGTCTCGGACCGGGGTGTGATGTCACGTCCTCCTTTTTTGAATGGGTTTCAATGGGAACTTCCGGCTACTTCCTGTCTGAATTTCGGCCGCGGGCCGGTCTTTCCTGTTGCCTGGCCACGGTCCAAACTTCAGACCAGCTTCGGACTGGCTTCGGACAGGATACAGCTGACTATCACCCGGTAGTGATAGTCAACAGCCAATGGAACAGATGCGGCATGCAGCCCAACCAGTGGGCGGACTTAGCTTGTAGTCTTTTTGTTCACAGAGCCAAACGCTCCTGGGACTTGTGAAGCCACGTCGAGAGATACAGGGGAACATCTATAGGCACCACTGCTCAGAATCCACATCTTAATTAATGAATAAATAAAACATGAGGAAAATCGTAAAGCAGTGGTTTTCATGTTTCATATCACCCCTGTAATATTTCCATCCATGGCACCCTGAATCACATTGTTATTTCTTTACTGTAACCCTGTTCCAAGATGACATTGAAAATAACTAGCCTGTCATTATCATCATTATTATTCCCATGCACTGTCTCCCTAGAATTATCTATCTATCTATCTATCTATCTATCTATCTATCTATCTATCTATCTATCTATCTATCTATCTATCTATCTATCTATATATATATATATATATATATATATATATATATATATTATATACCGTATATAGATATATATAGATGTAGATCAGGGGTTTTCAACAGGTGGTCCGGGGACCACCAGTGGTCCTTGAGAGGGTTCCAGGTGGTCCCCAGCTAAGTTGTTTAACCAGATGTAACTCTTGAGAACGTACAAATGAAAGCAAATGGACCCTGGCGGGTCCATTTGGTTTCATTTTTACACTCTCAAGAGTTAAAATATTCATCATGTGAATTAGTCCTAATCTACACAAGTAGACGTTTAATGGTCATGGACAGACGCAAGCAAAGGAAATCTTTAGTTTTGGGGTCTGTGGGGCTAAAATGTCATCAGATGGTGGTCCGTGGCTCAAATGCTGCATAAATGGTGGGCCCTGGGATGGAAAAGGTTGAAAACCCCTGATGTAGATGATGAAATGAACAAGTTGGCCACTATTGTAAACAAGTGTATGCTTAACTAGTGTGTCCAATCAGCTTTTTCAGATTTGATGCAGTTGTACTTGAATTGTACTGTAATTCTCCAAGCTGTTATCAGTTTTGTTGCAGTGTAGACAGACAGAGCCATCTAGTGGAAGAGTTGCGACATTGAGGGGTCAGAAAACAGCCTGGTCAAGTGTTTCATGTACTCGCGCGAGCCCATAGGCTTCAATGCATTCAGTAACTTCCGGCTGTCCCTATTCGTGTCACTATCCAACAGAAGTCTGTGTAGAGGGACTGGATCCACTAGAAAACTACACGCCACTGAATAGACTTCCGTGTACGTCTGTTCCGGGACCGCCCAATGGCCCGGAAGAAGTCCTACTTCCGGCAGCCCTTCAGGCCGAAGGCAAAGTATAGTGTAGAGCTACCTACATTGATTGTATAATGGAGGGAGAGGAGAGGTACCTGATTGAGTGGTGTGTTGCTGACATCCCTCCTCAGCTTGTTTCCTATTGGCCGTGGCACGACCAGCTGATAAGAAGAGAGGTGTGCTGTTTGTTGGGATGCGGTGCCTAGAGCAGTGCCTAGAGAAGAAGACAGATGCACAGTCACATTGTCAATGTGTGTGTAAACTTTCTCTCTTACCCCCATTGGCTTCCCTATTGTCTGTCTCTGCTGCGACTTAGTCACTAATGCCTTAATTGCTCCTCTCTCAGCTGTCCTATATACTGTCTGTTTCCCTCTCAGCTCTAATAAAAACGGTGTCTCCTCTGTCTCTCCTATGCGCCTCCCTCTCAGCTTTTCTACTGTCTGTCTCCTACATCGTCTCACTCTCTCAGCTGACCACAAACTAGTGGATCTAAACTTGATTAACTCAACCCTGGCTGACATCTATCCATAACTATCTACAGCATATAATCGAAACGGTGTGCGTGCACCACTTTGTGTACAGCTCAGGTGGGCAAGTCGTGGACCATTTTCATCATGTCTTGTGGCCGTGAGACAACTCTGATTTTACATTTCACAGACAGTTTCCCCCAGCGTGGCCGACTTTTGCACTTTCTCATTCTGATGGAGTGACTGCAGCTAGCACTGGAAAAAAAACGATCATGGGCCAAAGACACAACGCTGTCGCCTTCGTTCAACATGTAGCCTACTCTTTGTGTGTGAGAGGTGACCAACAAAAACTGGACTATGAATAGGCGTTAAGAACCACACTCCAACCCAGGAAAGACCACAATTGGTGCAGTAAAAAACAATGCTGTCCCACCAAGAACCACAAACCAACCCAGTAAAGACCACTATTGGTTCAGTAAAAAACAATTCTGTCCCAGTATGGACCACATCAAACCAATAAAAAAACACTACAGTTCCAAAGGAAATAAAGATTAAACATGAGAGAACAAAGTACTGTTGTGACTTGTGAACAAGGGGGAAAAAAACAAGAAATCACACAGCTGAGGTTTCACAGAATTTGTATCAAGAAATTAAAGCAGGGTAATTAACCTCCTTCAATGTTCATCCGATTAGTGCTAATAACCTCTTTCTAGTTTGTATGAATTACTTTAAATCACTTTTGTACACAACTTGTCAACACATCTATGAACCTGATGCATTGTCAAAAACTTCCATCAAATATATTTGGCAGGGCCAGTTCCATTATTGAAGAATAATGGAAACGAGTGAACTCTGAACCTAGAATTATCTTGGGTGAATTTACTGAAAATTACTGTGGATGAGGGTGACTATAATGCATATCTATGATAATGGCTTTTGAAATGTGAGCTTCAAATCTTGAGTAAAGGTTGCAGAAGGCTGTTCCCAAATCAATTCAAATGAGAAACATAGGTATTGATAAAACATACATTTTCATTACCAAAGCAAGTGTCACACATAAATAAAAAAAACGTTTGAAAATGGTGAAGATACTGTATTGTATACAGGCCTACAGTTCGATGGGGGTACAGCATTTTTCATATTGCATCATTATACAGGGTATAAAGCATTTCAAAACATGTAGCAGCAATTTCTTTGTAGTCACTTTGGGAAAATAGTAGCACCATAAAGGTTTGATGAGATGGATTAAAGGATGAAGAACTTGACTGGACTGCAGAGTCCTGGCTGTAACGCTATCATTGAGCATTTATCATGCTCAATGTTCTTCCATTAAGTCAAGACATTTAGATCGTGACAATGTCAAAGGCAGGTCTCACCAAGACACACAATCTGGCACAAACTTTGACAAAATTGTTAATTTATCCCCTGAGCCCCAAGCAAGCAGGGTAAATTAGTAGAGCTCACTGGTAAAAAAAAATGTCAGCACTTGATGGTTGTATCGTGCAGATTAATGGAAAGAAATAAATCATTGAAGTGGAGTTGGTTCCTTATTTTGCTTCTATGACGTTCTTAACTATTTTAGGATGCTGTTTTTTTACTGGCAGGACCATGGCTGCTGCTGTTGCAAATTGCTTCCATTTACCGTTAGTCTTCCACAGTGAGGTTGTAGGAGCCAAAATGACGTTTTATATAGCTTACATTATATGTCACTGGGTTGGTGAGGTGAGCGCCGCAATGGGCTTCATGATTGGTTGAAGCTCTGTGGGTGGCCACCAGTATAGGCTACAAGTGCACGGTCATTCCCGGTTCACCCCAAGGCTGGTTTGGATTCTTGGAGGCAGGGTGAGCTGGGAGGCTACATAATTTGTTGACCACAAGCACTTTAGCACTTGCACTTTGATAATTTGATTCTATAGCATTAACTCACTGTTTGTATCTTTGCACATATTTATTACAATTGTATTTATTGAATTGACGAATAATTGTAATGATTGGTGCACTGATTTCACTAAACAGTTCAAACGTATTTCCTTGTCTGAATCGTTTTTATCATTGGTGTATTAGGCTATTGTATTGCGCGTCACACAGTTTGTTTAACTCCCAGGCTTAGCCTGCCGGCATGAGTGATCTATTGGGGATCATTTTCAGCCACAACATTGTCAACAAATTGTATCATTCTGGATCGCTATTGGTGTTGGGTGTTTAACCTACCTGGTTCCCCGCGGCGTTTAAACAATGAATCGCGCACATACGTGCACCGCGGCATTAAGGTTGCACTCAGCTATTGTTTAATCCATTTGCTTTTCGAGTCCACTTTATGTTCGATGCATCGCATAGCGGCGGCCCGCCCCAAACACACACTTGTTGCACGCACACACACACACACTCTATTGTTCCCCTATAGGCGAAGTGGCTTTAGCCTATAGCTTTGGCTGTGGGCTATTGTTTGTTGTTTTTCATGTGCATGAACGGGTTCGGCCCGCATTCTAAAACCCGTGGAACGGGTGGCCCAGGAGTGCCGTCTCTTATAGAGATATATAGGCACATAAGTACCTATCGTTACATGCTGAAGACACAGGGTCTGCATTCGTTAGCTTACGGGTCGTTAGGCAGTTTAGTGGGGAGCAATAGCCACGCATTCACACACATACACGCACATTCTACTAGGGCTGTTGCGGTGTTTTTGGACTTCGATTTGGATGCAAATGATTTTGACTTTGATTCATTGTAACGCAAATTCAAAATGTCTAGTTCATCAAGGCCAGGTTCTACCACCAGTGCAAGCGAGCCAAAATGGCAATCAACTCTCACTGCAAAAGCACTATCAAATAAAATTGAACAACTTCAAAACGAACGCAAAGCTAAGGTTAAAAGGATTGAACAACTTGTAAAAGCAATTAATGACCTTATGCAAAGCTCTGACAACGCAAAGGCTGTCCAGTTTAACCTTTGTAATGTTTCTGCACTGTACGATGAAGCAAGCCTTCTCCATGATTCGGTTATTCCATTGCTTCCCCCGGAGGAACAAGAGAGACAAAACAATTGGTTTTCAGACATACAAAAACGCAAAGTTGATTTCACTGAAAATGCAAACAAATGGCTCTCTCAAAATCTTTCTGTTCAAAGTACAGCGCAGTTACCTTTGTATGTACCCCCACATCTTGTTGAAACATCTAATGCAGTGAATAACCCAAATGCTTCCTGTGTTCCAGATGACCGTGGGGGTGTGGTGGCAAGAGCTTCAGTTATTGATGATGTTAACCCAGATGATAGTATCTCTAATGTGTCAGTTGAGCCATCAAAGAAAAGAAGCACTGCAGGTAGTAAGTGTAGGTCCACTACTTCTTCTGCTGCATCCGCACGCCTGATAGCAGAAGCAGACATGGCAGGTCTTCTCGCTCGCCAGAAGAAGCTCAGAGAGATACAGGCTCTGGAAGAGCTAGAGGCACAGCTCAGAAGGGCTCATGAAGAGCAAGAGGCACAGATGAAAAGGGCTCTAGATGAGCAAGAGGCACAGATGAAAAGGGCTCTAGAAGAGCAAGAGGTGCAGCTCAGAAGGACTCATGAAGAGCAAGAGGCACAGCTGAAAAGAAAGAAAGAACAGCTAGAGTTGGAGGCAGAGATAGCAGCATCAGCAGCTAAGCTCAATGTCTTGAGAGTCTCCTCCTCTCAGGTGTCTGGTTCTTCAGCCAGTAGGTCAGATGGGATGAATTCTTACGTTGAGAAAGGGAGAGAGAAGCTTTCTCAACCATTGGATCCTGATGCTGAAACCTTTGTTCCTCCGTCAGGGGGGCACTCTTCTCAGCATGCTGTAATGGATGAACCACAGTCACGTTCACATCCACTTGATGCACGGCCTAAGCAGTCAGCCGCACGTCCTTCTTTGCTTGATTCTCGAGCTATGTTGGTGAAGAACACGAGGCAGCAGCGAGTATGGCAGCCATCTCAGTACATGTCAGGTGAACAGCAGCCATATTCACAGTTCCTGGATGCTCAACCTGAGCAGACACGTCCTCCCTCTTTGGATGCTCGGCCTAAGGTGACTTGTCTAGGGTTGCAATCGCAGCCAAGGCCTGAGGCAGCTACAGTGCGGCAAAGTGGATGGCCCGATCCTCAAGTTCGTCCTCAGTCGCAGTTGCGGCAGCCTGCACCCTTAGTCCAAGATGGTGTCAATCATGATCAGCTGATCTCTGTCTTAAAGGAGCAAAACAAGATAACCTCTTTGCTTGCTAAACAACAGTCTTTGTTCTTTCTTCCACGACGTGACATGCAGACCTTTGATGGTGATCCTTTGGAGTACCAAACCTTTATGAGAGCCTTTGAGCACTGCATTGAGGAGAAAACTCACAGCGCCAAGGATTGCTTGTACTTTCTCGAGCAGTACACGAAAGGGAAGCCCAGAGACATGGTTCGCAGTTGTCTTCATATGTCCTCTGAAACTGGCTATGCCACAGCCAAATCCTTGTTGCAAGAGCATTTCGGCAACTCTTTGAAGATCACCTCTGCGTACATGAACAAGGTGTTCTTGTGGCCAGTGATAAAGGCAGAGGATGTCGATGCGCTTCAGTCTTACAGCTTCTTGCTGCGGTCCTGCTTCAATGCTCTTGGGGAGTTTGAATCCACATACGAGTTGGATGTTCCTGCTAACATGCAGGCTGTTGTCAAGAAGTTGCCCTACAAGCTCAGAGAGAAGTGGAGAGATGTTGCTTGTAGCTTGCAGGAGACAAACCATCGCAGAGCCACGTTTGGCGACATCGTTGAATTCATTGAATGGCAGGTGAAGATTGCGAGCGACCCACTGTTTGGGGATATCCAAGATTCCTCCCCCACAGTGTCGAGGAAGGAAGTGAAGCCTGCTAAACCTCAGTACTTTGCAGAAGTAAACAGAAGTAGCTTTGCGACTACTGTCGCTACAGTCGACAAAAGGGTTGACACTGGACCGAAGAGAGAACTTGGCTTACCTGTTGTCAAAACATGCTTGCTTTGTGGAGCTGGGCATTCCTTGGACACATGTCGTCTATTGGAAAGGAAGACGCATGATGAGAAGATGTCCTTCTTGAGGGAGAAAAGGTTGTGCTTTGGATGTATGTGCATTGGGCACAGAAGCCGTGAATGCAATGCACGTCTGGTGTGCAAAGTGTGCGGTAAGAGGCATCCTACCTTGTTGCATGTCTACCCTGAAGAGCAGAGTCCAGTGCAAGCGCCAGAAGAATTGGAGACGACAGAGGAGAACAATTCGATCACAGTGCAGTCCGGTGGTCTTACTGGGGCCGGAGAGACTGACTGCACTCTTGCCATACTTCCCGTCCGGGTGAAGTCCAAGAAAGGTCAGATGTTGGTAACCTATGCTTTTCTTGATCCTGGGAGCTCCGCTTCATTCTGCACGGAGGGGCTCATGGACAGGCTGAACCTCTCAGGAAAGAAGACTGACATCCTCCTAAGGACAATGGGTCAGGAGAAGGTGGTCAGTAGCAGGGTTGTGTTGGATTTGGAGGTAGCTGGGCTGGACACAGATGGTTTCTGTGAGCTACCTGCTGTCTACACACAGGAGAGCATGCCTGTACATCAAGGTAACATCCCGAGGCAGGAAGATTTGTGGAAATGGCCGCATCTTGAACACCTCAAGATCGCAGAGATCGACTCGGGGGTGGATCTTCTTATTGGCACCAATGTTCCTGAGGCTCTAGAGCCATGGGAGGTGGTCAGGAGTGTTGGTGGTGGTCCTTACGCGGTCAGAACAATGTTGGGTTGGACCGTGAATGGTCCCCTTGGAGGAGGCGGCAGATTGCACAACACAGGTGTGAATCCCGTCACTGTGAACCGGATTGCAGTCGCCAAAGTTGACCAGCTGTGGGAGCAGCAGGCGAAGGCAGACGTCCCTGGATGTGTGAAAGATGAACAACTTGGCTTGGCTACAGAAGATGTCAGTTCAAGGTCTGTTCAGCTGGTTGGTGTCCGTAAACAGAACAAGAAGGTGGCTGGACATTCCATAGGTTTCACCGCACCTGCGTTGTGCAGTACCGAGGAAACACAGTGCAGACATCAGTTAGGCCGGGATGAGGCGTTGCCGATAAGTGCTGTCCAGCAATGGGCAGCCCGGCGCTTAGAGCTTCATCTCGAGAAAGATCGCACAGGATTTATTGGACCTGTGGTGCTGGGCACTGAGAAACATCTTCAAGGCATACGCAGAGCTAAGCCGGGCTGGGGTGAGGTTTTGTCGATAAGTGCTGTCCAGCAATGGGCAGCCCGGCACCAGGAACTTCATCTCAGTGAAGATCAGACATGCAGAGGTGAGGCGTTGCCTATAACTGCTGCTCAGCAATGGGTAGCCTGGCTCTACAAGCCTCATCTCGCTAAAGAGCTCTGTGTGTGCAGGTGCTTGGCAGGCAGTGGAGTTGGTGTGGAGTCCTTGTCGTCCAATACTTGGGTGCAAGCTGAAATGGAGTCTCGAGACCTATCCGCTCGTTCTGTGCAGGTCTCTTCAAAGGACGTCTCCGTGAGGGCAGTTCATGCAGAGAAAAATGTGCCGTTTACCAGTTGCATCCCGCCTTGGTTCTGGTTGGGAGAAGTGGTCAGTTGGCTTCTTGGGGTCAGGAAGATGTTGGACCTGGCTCAGAGCAGGAGGCTTCTTGCGCAGCCAGATGAAGAGAAACTACGTGAGAGCATGCAGACCACTGAAGATTCAGTATGCAGAGAGGAGACGCAGATTGACGTGGCTTCAGGAAGCAGAGGGGCCGTGAAGTCTCACATGGAGAGCTCATGCTCTATGGATTCTTTCTCGTTTGGAGCTGTTGAGCTCTTTGAACTCTCTCTCTCTCCCGCTCTCTTTATTTCTCTGTTTTGCAGATGGAGAGGAGAATACGGATGAAGGGAGATCCTATTGATGAAGAAATAATGATGCATTATGATTGACTATTTGCATAGAATTGCATTGAATTTTCTATTTTCTACTTTTGTATTTTGCTAAGGATATTTCGAGCTCCTACATATTAATGATAGTTGTAATTAGTGCCCAGGCATAATTAGGGGCCGGAATGTAGGAGCCAAAATGACGTTTTATATAGCTTACATTATATGTCACTGGGTTGGTGAGGTGAGCGCCGCAATGGGCTTCATGATTGGTTGAAGCTCTGTGGGTGGCCACCAGTATAGGCTACAAGTGCACGGTCATTCCCGGTTCACCCCAAGGCTGGTTTGGATTCTTGGAGGCAGGGTGAGCTGGGAGGCTACATAATTTGTTGACCACAAGCACTTTAGCACTTGCACTTTGATAATTTGATTCTATAGCATTAACTCACTGTTTGTATCTTTGCACATATTTATTACAATTGTATTTATTGAATTGACGAATAATTGTAATGATTGGTGCACTGATTTCACTAAACAGTTCAAACGTATTTCCTTGTCTGAATCGTTTTTATCATTGGTGTATTAGGCTATTGTATTGCGCGTCACACAGTTTGTTTAACTCCCAGGCTTAGCCTGCCGGCATGAGTGATCTATTGGGGATCATTTACCGTTAGTCCTCCACAGAGGTCACACACCTCATGGTGGGGCATGGAGGAGTTGTCATTAAGAAACAGGAAATGGACGTTATTGCAGGCAGTTGCAATAACATTGAATATATCTAGGGTTAGCTGCAACCTTAAAGGGGAATTCCACCCATTTTCAACATTTTACTATGTCATTAATATACCATTGAGGTGTTTTGTGGACATGATAAAAAAGTTCCTCCATTCTGTGTTTCCTAGAAATGGAGGTCTGAAGAAAATCTTTAACGTGGTGATGACATCATCAAGATGTATTTGACCTTAGTGGATTTCTTTAGACGCTGTTTTGGACGCGCTAGGTTCCATTTGTACACTTTCAGGAAAAATGTTGAAAATAGGTGGAATTCCCCTTTAAGAGTTCTGTTAAATGGAAAAATAGTAGTAATTAGAAACACTGGTAAGAAAGGTTGTCCCTGAGTTTTGGTTATACGGTCTTGTTAGAATTCTAGAATTAGAGGAGACTACTCTAGTGATCTTACTACTCTTCAAAACTCCCCCTATAAATTAGTCATAATAATTACGTTTTCACAAAATAATGATACAATAATAATACAGTATATTGCTAGTTTCCAAAAAGATATTCTCAAATATCATTCAAAATGGTCAATCATGTATTCTTTTAACCAGGCCATTACTTCAAGTCAGTGTTGGGAGTAGCCTAATGCCCCTATATTAAGTTACTTTATTACTTTTTGCTGTAACTTGTGAAGTATGCCATGTCATGTATTGACATGGTGCACTCGCAAAGTGAAGCTCATTTTACAGTACATGGGAAAACGATAGTGACTTAGTGTTGAAACAAGATGGGTGCATTCATTGACAACACTGACACATTGATATGGTAGAGGTAGTCCTCTGTACCAGTAATAGTTATCGTCTTTATTGTGGCCAATATGGTAGATTAATTGACAAATTAGCTGATTCTAGTTTTTTGTTTGATCAGCATCGGTTCAATTAATCGATCAGTCTGATTAATCAATCAGCCCAATCAGACTGTTTTTACAGATAAACTAGCCCAAAGTAACAGCTTGAACAGGTCTATAATCCCACAATATTAAATATAATGTATTAAAGTTAAATCTGACTTGCCAAAACCTGCAATGCAGGAACCCTGTATTTTTCAGAACGGACAAAACTATCACTTTTTAATACAGAATCAGCATTGGTAATATCGTCTTGGCCATAACAGCAATTATAATTAATTAATAACTATATTGGATATTGGCCAAATGTCTCATTGGCACAACCCTAGTACAAAGTCCAAACATACTTAACAAACATACCTACACCTATAACTATTCCTTGAGCTTAGGCCTGTAGCCTATCTGTAGTTAACTTGTTATTTTACAGGAAAGTGTAGCTAGCTAAACTTAACCTCTTGCCAAACCTTCTCCATTCTCATCCAGACTAGTGACCAGCAATGAAAGAGTGGGCACGACTGTCTGAACAAAGTCCTAGCAGCCAGTGTTGCTAAGCTTCTTAACCTCATTGTGACCTGGAGGCTAGCCACAGCAATCTGAAAATACCCACGATCCTCAGCTACCACCGCCTGGAACTCTATCCCCCAAAATCAAGCAACATGTAGTGTCTCCTGTTCTGCCAAAGGATTGCTGCCAGTGCATTAGCTAATAGCTAGTGATTCTTCAGCATTTATGTGTACAAGTATCGTACTGTGTTGAGTAATTTTAATTCTTAGGTTCTTCACAGTGTAGGTAATATGGGCCTGTAACCTAGCTTAATTGGGCTTAACACAAAGAAATTATGTCACGCACTGAATGGAAATGTTTAACATTTTATCCCTCTGTGTAAGCTCTGCTGAAAGGCGCTGTATGGTATACTGCCCGTGCATACCTGAATAAAAATTCCAAGGTTTAAAACATACATGCTTTTTTCTGCTCATACAAGCTCTTCTGTGAGCCGTGCACCCGGTAAACTACTTGTTGAGACTTGAGTGAGTTGTGCTCACAATAATATTCCCTTCACTTCTTAACACTGGGTCTGTCTGGATCATATGATCCTAGAGCAGTGGTATTCCCTATCATCCAAAAGTAAGGAGTACCAGGAACATTTTACAATCATCCAGTACTACTAAGGAGCAGGCCTTATGACAAGGAGTTGTAGAGTTGTACCCTCCTCCGTGGGTGGCTTGGTGGTCAGGTGTGATGTGTGATACCAAACGGAAGGTATCAGCAAGAATGAAAGGGAAGCTGTACAAGACAAGACGGTGCTGAGCTTTTCAGTCATGGATTAGAGCAGACTAGAGACAGTCATGCTGAGGAGAAGACATTAAGCAGAGCTGGAGGTGGTGGAGACTACTGTGTTGAGGTTCTCTCTGGGAGGAACAAGGACAGATTGGATCAGGAACAGAGGGACAAGCACATGTCAGATGTTTTGGAGATAAAGTCACAGAGGCGATGTGAGATGGTTTGTGCATGTGCAGAGGAGGCATAGCGAGTATATTATTAGAAGGATGTTGAGGTTGTAACTGCTTGGCAGGAGACCTGCACTAGAGGAAGACCAGAGAGAAGATTTATGGATGTAGTGAAAGAGAACATGAAAAGTTAGTTGGGGTGAGAGAAGAGGAGGCAGAGGAGTGGCGACGCTTGAGTCAAAAAGGAAAAGAAGAAGCAGGGTGCCGTACAAGGATCAGCTCCTTGACTCACAATCTGGCAATAGTATGGAGTAAAAAACATTAGATCCGTTACATGGCTATCAGTCTGAGCCAATAATAAGGATTACAAGGATGATGTGAACCCATATCAATGGACACAATGATGTGTCCGTGTGATCCTAGAAAGATCATGCAGGGAGGAAGTGATGTGATCTGAGAAAGATTATGTAGGGATGAAACGATGTAACCAGCATAAAACCATCACATGGACGGCAGTTATTACTAGTGTTTACTTTCGTCTCTGGCATAATCATTTCACCCAGTGTGTCAAACATGAGGCTGAACTCTCTATGAACCTGATTCAAAGTTAGCTTTCTGTGAATAACAAAATAAAATGTAATTCAATTAACACCTTTTTAAGGTTAGACGTCCACCAACAACATTTTTAGCGGTACCACACCATCTCCTATGCACAGCATGTGTGGCTGTCTGAGTGGGACCTATTGATCCTGCAGGTTCTTAAGTCAACAAACTTGTTCTTGGCCCCTGATGTAAATATCGACATCAGTACATAGATGACTCACGTGACAAGACAGGTACGTGCAACTTAAGGCTGCACTCAAATTCACACCAAGGTTAACCTTTTGAATGACATTACTCTGGTACTGGCATCAGATCCAAAAAACTGCCATCTAACCCTAATCTATCCCACACTGGGCGAGACTTACGGTTTAAAGTCTATCAGTGGGAGTTGAGTTTTTTCATTTGCAGACATGCACAAAGTGCACACGGTTCCATCTTTTAAACCTTTACAACGACTTTAAAAGGCCAAAAGGAGAAATACAATGTTTCCGCGATAAGTAGGCTACAATCACATCACATGTTAAAGGATGGTCTAGATTGTTTTAAAATGGCAATAATTATTATACAAATTGCATATATAATTGTCCTGTTGATTAAAGGTTAATTGAGTATTTAGAAAAGCGTTCTATATAAATTATCGCTATATAATAATTGTATTATTATTCCATAAATTATCACAAATCACAGCCCATGCATGTTACAAAATCCAAAATTACAAAATATTAGACATATAACAAAGATATTACAAAATCCCCGCAAAATTAGATATATTGCCATGCCCTTCTTTAGAAGTTAGGCACCAGACCAATGCAGCTTGACAGCATGTCATGGGTTCGAGTGCCAATTCCAACAACCTTTTCTGTGTGTGTCACTCCCCATCTCTCTCCCAATTTCCTGTTGACCAACTGCTTTACTATCAATAGGGAAAGAAAGCATCTACCCATGCAGTCATGAAGTCACCAATCACGTGGGTCTAAAAATGTGTTGCTTGAGGGTTCAGGCATACAATATTTAATAGGCTACATTATATTGGGCCACTTCAACTTCACTTCAACTCACAAACATTAAATTGGGCTCCTAGTATGAGTTCCAGCTGATAGAAGCAAAGAAGCTTTCTTATGCTGATAGCAGGAGTGAAGACATTATAGGCTACTGTAAATTGTTATAACACTACTAGTACTACTACTAGTACTACTAATACTAATACTAATTATAATAATAAATAATGTTACAAATGTTTGCATCCATGTTGGCAAAATATGTATGTTCCTGTGTTTGTTGCTATTTAAGCTCAGGTTGTACAATAATAGGATTAGGTATACTTTGTTTTTACATTTCAGCAGACTCAAACTGAGGGAGCTCATGCTACATACAGTCCAGTCTGGTCTGCCACAGACGTATCAATCATATCTCATCAAATATGTACAACTGTGCAGAGGGTAGACTACAGTCAGATCCCTAGGTAGACTAGCATGTAGACTACACAGAGAGAGAGAGAGAGAGAGAGAGAGAGAGAGAGAGAGAGAGAGAGGCAGACAGACAGACAGACAGGCAGACAGCAGAATACAAACATGGAGAGAAGCCAGACAGACCCTGCCTAAAAATCTGTCTACTAAACATGATGCAGAGGCACCACATTAAAACCCAAGGACTCCGCCTTTGCTCCCAAATATATACACCACATCTTAGCCTACATGTCACCTAAAATGAGTCAGCACACAAGCTAGTGAGCTCGAGCGAGTTTAGTGTCGACAGTGCCGTTATTCCAGATACCACATACCACCGACTAATAGCCTACTATGCACAGTTCGCTCTCAACAGAGGAAACGTGCGGAAGTTCAAAGACTATTTCAAAATGAGGATCGCTCCTTCCATGTCCTCACCTGGCGCGACTAGTCCGTCCAGTAGCACCAGGGACACGCAGAGGAACTGGACCCAGCAGTACTGGGACAGCAGGAATGTCACCTCCATCTTCTATGGAAAAATGTATGTCAACAACCCGAACCCCCTCGGTCCTGTCCTCTCCTGTCCTGTCTGTCCGTCCTTCGGGGCCGATCGGTTCCGGGTGGACACAACACAATTAAATCAAAACAACAGCATCAACGGCGATCTCTACTTCTTCTTTATCCAGGCGTTTTCTATCCCCTCGTTTCCCCCTCCCCGGGTGTGAAACTGATGTTAAAACCACACAGCCGCTTCTTTTTTCTTTGGCCGTGCCATTCTGCTGCCTCACAACTATTCCCTAGTATAAGGGCATTGTTCAGTCAATTGCCAGCAGTGTCTGGTGTTTTGAGAAATTCTCTCGGCCCTTGACAAATCTCCGTTTAAAAAACTTAAACAAACACGATCGGGCTTCGGGAAATCAATTTGGAGCAGATGAAGACCTCTCTCGTCCCCTAGCTGACTGTTAGGATGCGTCAATCTGCTGGGTGTAACCATAGGGTTGTTCTGGCGTAACAAAATAAAAGCATGTCCACATCACCCCCATCACTGGTTAGTCATTGGTTCCCTTTTCATGCCGAGAACCTGTACTTGTACTGTATTTCAGTGGTTTTCAACCAGTGGTTTGGGGACCACCAATGGTCCTTGAGAGGGTTCCAGGTTAAATTATGAAAAGTTGATTAACCAGATGTACTTGAGAGCCTAAACATGAAACGAAATGGACCCTTGCGGATCCATTTGGTTTCATGTTTAGGCCTACACTTTCAAGAGTTAAAATATTCATCATCTTGATCTGAATTAGCCCAAGTCTACACAACTAGAAGATTGGTGGTCATTTGATCTGTACATTGCCTGTTTTGTTTCCCTAATCCATATTGTGGACAAAAGCAAAAATAAATCTTACGTTTCGTGGTCTGTGGGGCTAAAATGTCCTCAAATGGTGGTCCGCGGCTCAAATGCTATATAAATACTGGGCCCTGGTATCAAAAAGGTTGAAACCCCCTGCTGTATTTCAAGGACCCCTGCAGGCGTCACATAAAACGTAGTTTTATGAAATATGTTTATCTTGAAACGATACAGTGCTCTGAATAAGCGGAAGTTTAGTTTTTCCTCAGCGAGAGTGTCTTGACTTCACTCCGTTTAGAAGCGCTATCACGCATGCGTTTCGAATGGGACCGTGGCATCTCTCCCTCTGCACGGACACCAAACCAAACACACCCGTACAACGCAGCAGAGCAGAGCAGAGCAGTGGCATGTCATAGCCTATCTTATCAGAACAAAAGCAAATTCATTAAATCTCAAGATCGGTCTACATTTTTAACGATATTTTTCTTTTATCTCTCTCTCTCTCACACACACACACACACACACAGACAGACACACACACGCACACACACACACACACACACACACACACACACACACACACACACACACACACACACACACACACACACACACACACACACACACACTCACTCACTCACTCACTCACTCACTCACTCACTCACTCACTCACTCACTCACTCACTCACTCACTCACTCACTCACTCACTCACACACACCATTGATGAAATAATTTGTTCAAAAGTAGACTTGAGCCAGACCAAGAATTGACTGGATCATCAAAGGGCTACTTCATCACTTTTCAACGTATCTTCATAATATAATAGGTCCTCACTAATGTAGGCTACAGGATAAAATAGTCTACCACTTATACCATTTTTTTCTCAGAATTCAAGAAACTAAAGGCTTTCTATTCCTTAAAAGTTGCTATGCAAAAATAATTAATAAATTCTCCTAATAATAAAAATATAAATAATACACTATAATATTGTATAAAATTATTTAAAATAAATCATGCCAAACAATGATATGAATGGAAGACGGCTTTCTGAACTGCCCACTGCTCTCCTGTGAGACACAGAAGAAAATATGTTTTTTATTTGTTTTTTATTTGTAAAGTACATTAGTGAGGACCTTCCCTATGAAGACTACTTTTTCCTAATGGAAATATCCTAATAAAATGGGTATTATATTTGGGGGCTATTCTATTTGACATACAATGTTCTTTTTTTCATAAATGAGTCTTGAAAAATGAAGGCCAGAGGCATCTTATATTCGGGACAATACGCTCTATGAAGGTACACTGATAAGTGGTGAGTGAAGTGGTCCTTTGATACACTTTTCTGATGGTCAACATTTCTCACAAAAAATAAAATAAAGGTCTCATAAAAAGGATTTTTCAATTATTTTTATTTTAAGTGGTTAAACTGACAGTGTGAAATAGATGCACTAACTAGGTAATGGTTCTGACCGATATGACCCTCTGTCATTCAGTGGTGGTATTTTTCTTTATTCATTATTCTTATTATTAGTGCAATGTTTGATGATCAAGAGACCTCAACCAAAACAAAAAAAAGAGAGTCCTACCTGAGCTCCAGAAGAGAACGAAGAGAATGATTGCATGCATTCTTGTCTCCAGAGTATTCAGTCACACTTTTAGGCTGAAGAACTGGACCTTCACTTATATATCTCCAAGTCCTATCGAATACTGACACGTCAACAGCTCTTCTCTACATACAGTATCTATCTCTTGATGCCATGTGTCTGTGGTGTCACAGTTTCTTCAATGACAAATAAGAGACAAACTGTATCAGCTCATCGTGAGTAGGAAGTAAAATGTTATGCAATATAGCAGGGGTTCTCAACATTTTTGGTTGGGGACCCCTGGAAATACTTTGGCCATGTCTCGGTACCACCACTGCACGCCCATGCCAACCACCAATACAAATTGGCCACTATAATAACATTAATAAAACATAAAATATAGATTACAAATCATGAAACTTTTGGGATTTTTGGGAAATCCTATAGGATTCTTTTAGAATCCTAGATCCTATTGGATATCCAATATGATTTGTACCAAGGTCTTATAGGAAGAATCCTATAGGAATCGTCTAAATCATTTTCAATATGTCTAGAGGAAAATGACTGGGGAAATGATTTCTGGACCACGGGCAACGTCATGAAAGGGGCGGGACTGCTCAGCTCAGCTGTAAACTCCATTTTCACTTTTCAGCCATACAGTTGGGGAAAAGGCTGTGAAAGGGAGGGGCACCCCTCAAAAACAATCTTGATGAATTCTGCTTCATGGTGGAATTGATAAAATTATTTTTTTAGAGTGACATCTCATTTCAAACTGTAAGAGTGGGGTCATAGTATGTCATAGTCAAAACATTATAGCTTTCACGTACTGATACTGTACATTGATTGAGATTGGGAGTACTACTACAATTTGTAGTCTAACGAATTGAGTACACTGGCTACAACACATTATATAATCGATACACAGATTGCGTTTCCCAACTGCAGAAGGCAGACATATGCTTTCTTTGAAATAACAAGTGCTCTGACAATCTTTGAGTCACTCCTAGCATGCCGTGTTCATGAGTCAGAACATCACCATGGCAACCTTTGTTCCCTGTGTTAAGATGCCTGGCTTATAACAGTAATACCATCAGTTTCCTTTTTATTACTTTCACTGTTTTTCATGGTTTTGGCAGGGCGTAGCCTACTGTATATAGCCCTGTTTAACGAAGTTGCAACCAATTTGCAGGTTGAGAGTTACAGCTGGTGTTGCCCTAGCAGACCAGCCAGTTATCCCTCCAGGCTATGGGATTATGCTGCAGTGAGAGACAGAGAGAAAAAGAAATGCAGTCAAGGCATATTTTAAATGTGTTCAGGCATGACCCAAATAATTATTTCCTGTTGCCATGTTTATGAATATTGGTAGCAGACAGAAAGGAAATAGCAACAGGAAATACTAAGTGGGCGTGTTCGGAAAACCAAACCATAGTATGTTGATTTGGATGGGGGCAGTGGGCGGTGATGTTACCGAGTGCATTCAGTGTGCCTTATTTACGAACAAGCAGTTAAAACCAAAAACACACACCTTACTCAAAAAGAGCACACCAGTGTGTTGAGGTGCATTTCCGAACACGCCCAAGTTGTTCCTTAGCAATGCAATTCCAGATGGTTCTAACCATATGAATGCGAGCAATAACTCATATAACCTTTAAGACAATTGGGAAAAGTGTTCCGGCAAGGGAACTCATTGCTACTTCACTTCCAGGTTGGTGTAGTGCAGTGGTTCTCAAACTCTTCAGGCTGCGACCCCCTCGAAATAATCCTACTTGATTACCCCCCCCCCCCCCCCCCCCCACACACACACACACACGCACCTTGACAAGAACTTGGAATCAAAGGTCTTGAGCCATTACATTTGTTTTGCTCGGTTCCGCAGATCATGTGTGGGGTCCTGAACAGGAATGTCTTTGTAAAACATTTATTATTATACGAACAAAAAAGAAAAATTATAATAACAATAAAATCACCAACTTGTAATCCAATTTAGTTTATAAGCGAGGCACAAAACATACAGCGTACTAGGTAAAGTACTGTAACAAATTCACTTAAAAAAATAAAATAGTTAAGTCTGTCCATTGGTATTATAAACATTTAACAAAAAAAAGGAGAGCCAGCGAAATCCAAAAGCGACCTCGCCCGCGGGCGCCCGGTTTCAAAAGCGGGCGCCCGCTTTCACAAAAACGGACGCCCGCTTTCACAAACTAGGCTATGCCTAAACCTAACTCTAACCCTAAACTTAACCTCAGTAAACCTATGCCTAAACCTAACCTAACCCTAACCATAACCTTTTGAAAAGGGCGCCCGTTTGTGAAAACGGGCGCCCGCTTTTGAAAACGGGCGCCCGTTTTCAAAAGCGGGCGCCCGGTTTCACAAAAACGGGCGCCCGTTTTTGTGAAAGCGGGCGCCCGGGCGAGGTCGCTTTTGGATTTCGCCCCTGCTGAAAAAAAGAGCTTGTGACACCTCCAGAAACATTAATGTTTGGAACATACAAGGTTTGCTTGGTTATGTTGTGTGTACATTATTCTGTGAGTGTGTGTGTGTGTGTGTGTGTGTGTGTGTGTGTGTGTGTGTGTGTGTGTGTGTGTGTGTGTGTGTGTGTGTGTGTGTGTGTGTGTGTGCGTGCGCGCACGCACACCTGTGGGTTCAGAATAGTGGTGCAGAGTCCAGGGCTTTGACACGGGCGGCAAACAGTAGAACATGTTTCTCCACCTCTGTGTTGATTTGGGTCTCTGAGGCTCCTGGGTTCTGCTGCACAAACTGTGCGATGTTCTGGATGCACTCTCTCTACAAAAACAAACAAACAATCAAAAAAAGAGCTTCAGTTAGTCTACCAGGCAGCCACAATCATGACCTTGTAGGGTCTATACAAATATATATATATAAATAAATACAAATAAATAAATAATAACACATACATTTTAGATGAGAAGTGTTTATCAGTAGAAACGCAACCCTGCCTACTTGTTTTACTTTGGTGTTTACTTTTTACTGTTTGTTTTGCTAGACAAAACATGGAGACAGGGCCATTTTTGGGACACAAAAACAAACATATATACAGTAAGAGGGCAGAGTGTTTCTGCAGCTTATAAAAATGTGTTTATAAAACACAGGGCAATGTTACAATACATAATATGAAATTAACAATTAAGTTTTAAAACTGCCCATCTACTTTGCAAACTCATGATGAATAACGTTTTGGCACATGGTGAGCTTGCTCAAAATAGGGAAGGGGTAGAAATTGACACCTCTCTACGAGAGTCCAAATCTTGGGCTAGCATGAGGCCTTATATGATTAAGAACTCCCTGGTTTGCGCATAAACTGCTATTGTTTACTAGTTGTATTCTACATGTAATTGTTGTTACATGTCCCAATGCAATCTAGTGTAAGCTTGTAGATCTGTTATAAAACATTAGAATAGGGAAGCTGTTACGTGGGTTGCAGGGGTTGACACTAAGGTCTCCGGCAAGTGCAAGTCAGGTTCTACTTGCCCTCAGGTCATGGTCACTTGCCCCCCAAAAATATATTGTAAATTTTGCATTTAAGTTTACTTCCTACTTGGGTGCTTTAAACCAGGGGTTTTCAACACATGGTCCCTGAGAGAGTTCCAGGTGGTCCCCAGTTAAATTGGTTAACCAGATGTAACTCTTGAGAACGTAAAAATGAAACCAAATGGACCCTTGCGGGTCCATTTGGTTTCATTTGTACACTCTCAAGAGTTAAAATTCATCATGTTAATTAGCCCAGGTCGCAATGACCACCTTCAAGACAAATTTTATCTTGTGTTGTGTTATTGCCAGTGATGGGCAGTAGCTTGTTACAAGTAACTAAGCTACATAGCTTAACTACATTTTCCCGTAACTTGTAGTGTAGCTTACTACATTTGTTCTGGGAATAGCTTGTAGTGAAGCTACACTACTTGTTTAGGGTAGCTTGTAGTGAAGCTACACTACTTGTTTCGAGTAAAAAGGAAAGTAGCTTACTACATTTTCCCACACACATTTTCAAATTCCACCCATTTTTAATATACATCCAAAACTTAAACATGCCACCATCCTAGGTTCAAACCCACCCCTAAATTATTATTAAGAATTTTATTTATATTGTTTTATTATTATGATTATTATTTAAAAAGTTGTACATTAAGTTGAGATATATATTTATATTATGTAGTGTTGATGTAGCAAGCTACATCAAGCTACTTTTGTCGTGTAGCTTGTAGTGGAGCTTGCTACAATTTTCTGGGGATAGCTTGTAGTGTAGCTTAGCTACATTTTTTCGAGAGTAGCAAGTAGTGTGGCTTGCTACATTTTCCCAGTAACTTGCCCATCACTGGTTATTGCGCACTAAGTTGCACACTTGCCCGATCGGGCAACCAGGTAGCAGTCTTCACTTGCCCCACCATTTTTTTTTACTTGCCCCGGGCAAGCGGGCAAGTGTTAGTGTCAAGCCCTGGGTTGTTATTATTACCTTGTACTGTTCCACTTGGTCCTGGCCAGTGACCCTGTTGAACAGCTCTCTGGCCACCTGAACTCCATTCAGAAAGATGAGAGACTCTTTATCAGAGTCGGACTGAGACGACAGCCAGCGCAACAGCGCCACCTGTACATAGAGGGAAGGAATGGAGGAAGGAAGACGTTACAGTAATTTTACTAGTCTCTCAAGAGTCCAGAGTCCAGACTGACACTGTTGACTGTTTTCTAGGGCTGGGACTTTAACTGATTAATTGAGATTAATTAATCACAGAAACAATAACGTGATTAACAAAATTAACTCATTTTAATCGCCACACAGACCCCAAAACTAAAGATTTCTTTTGCTTTTGTCCACAATTGCAGGCTGGATTTCAGAAACAATGTCACAGTCCAACATACAGATCAAAATGACCATTAATCTTCTACATTCTCTAGTTGTGTAGACTTGGGATAATTCACATGATGAATATTTTAACTCTTGAGAGTGTAAAAATGAAACCAAATGGACCCACAAGGGTCCATTTGGTTTCATGTTTACGCTCTCAAAGAGTTACATCTGGTTAACCAAATTTTGATCTGGTTAACCAACTTGCAGTGTCGACACAGTTTTGATTTAGAAAAACTCTCACATGCTACACCAGCCTGTTTTAATTGACAAAAAAAAAATGCTTCTTGGGTCAAATATTGGTATGCGATCAATTGAGATTAATTAATTACAAGGCTTCAAATTAATTAGATCAAAAATTTTAATCGAGTCCCACCCCTACTGTTTTCCCTTTGTTTTTTTTGTCACCCAATTTGGGTTCTCAGAATGTTTTACTAGAGACTGTGACAACCTAGTATGCAACCTTTTCGAGATAAAGTGCCGTGTTTTTATTTTCTCGATGGTCAGCTTGCCATATCGACATTATATTTTATTGCAACACATCAATTGGCCTATTAAATATTTCGATCCAAATTTTATTGTCCCTACGTTTATTTTAGGAATATATTTAAATATATTAGTATTGATTATCCCCGTGCCGTCCTCTGTGTGTGTGTGTGTGTGTGTGTGTGTGTGTGTGTGTGTGTGTGTGTGTGTGTGTGTGTGTGTGTGTGTGTGTGTGTGTGTGTGTGTGTGTGTGTGTGTGTGTGTGTGTGTGTGTGTGTCAGAGAGACATACCTGTTGAACTAACTGGGCATTTGTCATTCGTCCTCCTGTGTTCGTTGACCCCGACATATTTAATTTGGAGCCTTTCCTTCAGGACAGAACTACCTGGTATTTAGCGTCACAGCGTCACTCACCAAAATCACACGGCAACACTTAAAGATATGAGTCAAACCTTTCTCAAAGATCTCAAAGGTTTGATTATACAACACGAGTTAATCTCAGTAGCAGTAAAATATTTTGTAAAGATTTTGGGGCGTCAGCTCGCTCTTTCACATTTCCTGTTAGTATGTTTACAATCACTGTTGCCACATTGTGCCTGAAAACAAGCCAAAAAGAACCCTGATTTACCAGACCTGTAACAATCTACAAGCTCACAACGCGCTTGTAGATCTGTTGTTTTCAAAATTCTCATGCAGTGGAATATTCTTTGAAATATTTTAACAGTGTCACTATTTTTGTAGGGGGGGCTGGGACCTTAGAGTATTTAATTACTCTAAGGCTGGGACAGAATATGTATTTATGTATAGTCCCTAGTTGGGCAGGCCAGGCAGTATGCATTAATGTGGAGGTTTTTGACATGAAATGTGTGAGAATAACTGATATAAGGATGAGGAACCAAACTCAAAATAAGCGACTACACTTTAGAAACCAGCCCCCAGAAAAAAAAACTCAACTGTTTTCGGTGAAGTAATTTCAGAGAAAAATAAGCACAACGTCGCTTATAAACACAACATGGCAACACTGTTTACAATTCTTGTTCTATCTGGAGGTCATAGCCTCATACTACTATGCGGCCGCCCCCTAACGGCGATGAAAGGCATTGATTAGGCCTACCTGTTCATTATTTTACTTTTTTTGGACAATAGCCTTCATATTGTGGTGTGGAAAAAAACAGAATAATTGTCAATAATTTAATTACTCTTCAAAATACATAGGGTTACACTAAACACACTTAGCCACAACCCTTGATGACTTGATGTTGTTCAAAGAGTATAATAGTGCATCGGTTAAACTCATGAAATGGAAGGTATTGTGCATTTTGTGACTAAAGCATGGAACTTTTACTGTGCATTTGACATGATTATTGTGCATAGCCTACAATCTAAATGTATATATTTTATAGCATGTTGGGGTTTTTCGGGCACAAATGGGCTACACATTAATCATAAATAAAATACACAATTGTGCATATGCACATTATTAAACATTGTAGAAATCAAAGTTAATGCATTTAGACTAAGTATCTTGCATTAAATACCGTAAAACTCTATTTTGGTTGGACCTTTTTTGTATTCCTGGCATTAAATGACCAAGGGATATCAGCGGGCGAACACCCGCTTTAATTCTTAGGTGCTGGTGACCCCAAGCTACAAGAATCAGTTTAGAAAAAAAAAAAAACGTTATATGATGAAAACCGGAACGCCCAAAAACAGAGTGGCGTATCTGGCCAGCTCCTTTGTGCTCTCTACACCAGCATCTTCCCTTAGTGTGTCCAGTTTGTCCACATACTGTAGGTGGGTCTGGGACGTCCTCTCAATGGATGCCTATGTGTTGGTTCCCACACTATTAAATAAATAAACCTGCTAAATAATTGTTTAGCAGGTTGTTCATAAGGCTTCCTTGTACCGCTAGGTGCATTGCCACTGAGTACAAGTGTCTAAAATGTCTCACAGTGAAAGTTTTTTAGAGGTCTAATCTTAGATTATACGTTGATTAGACGTCTAATAGACTGTTCTGAATCTGAGTGCTGGTTAGTAAACTCTGCATCCTGGTTCTTATCCCTGCACTGTGTACACCCCCCCCCCCCCCCCCCCCCCTTTGCATGATCTTAACCATGAGAATTCTAAACTTTCTCACAGAATGCAACACCCTGAGCAAATTATGAAACAGACAAAAGGAAAACTATCTGATACATTGGAAAGAAGCAACACAAAAGCAGAGTAAACTAGTGTAGTATATCCAGGCATATTAATGTACCCTCAAACCTGTTGACCTGTGCACAGTAAGGCCCCCAGCACACAGGTGTGTTCCAGTACACGGCTATACATAGACATTGTCAATACTAGACAACCTGTCCCTAGAACCTAACTTCCCAATTGGTTGAGCGACATGCAAGACGAGACAACACCTATCAACTTCCCTGTATTAGACATACTGGAGAGACAACCAGTGCTGGCCCTTACCCTCTCTCCCCTCACCTCTGCTCTCCCCTCTTATCTCCCTTACCTTCCCCTACCTGCCGGACCATGTGCCTCTCTCTCTTTCCTATCCGTGTAACTCTCTCTATTCTAATAAACTTGTCCAAATGAACCTGTACCAGCCGACTCCTCAAGTTCTTCACCCTAACCATACATACACTGCACTAGAATGCTATCTGACCCTAAAAGGAAAATACACTTAACTTAATCTTAACTAGGTACAGACTCAGTGAACAGAGTCGAGCCATGAGGCTCGAAACGCCATATCCTTACGGTGAAATAAATTGGGAGCAGTAATCCAGTGTGCGGACCCGATTTTTTTTTTTTTTTTTTTTTCTAGTTTCCCTTTTGGCCCTGCACCTGGCATTTAGTTTTTTTGGATGTGTGGGCCCTTTTGTTTGTTTTAGCATTTTAGACTTAGATAGCAATTTATGTAGATTTACATTATTTCATGTAAACTTCATGGTCTTTTACTGCTATACCTTTTCCTTTTGTTCATGCTAATGTCACCAGGATGTAATGATCAAGAGCGTCAATACAAGTTCTACAAAGAGAATTTTAAAGCCAAGGAAATACAATGGCTTTTTTCCCCCATACTTTTCGAAATAAAGTTATAATCCTGATAGCCAACGTGCTTTGGTGGACCATGATTCATAGCAATCTATGGTGAAGACTGGTGGAATTGTATGGTAGTGATTTAAATAGATTTTTGTTGAAACACAACTGACAGCGGACTATCATGGTGATATGCATTTCTCTTCAACAAAAAGATTGATTGATTGATTGAATACTTGTACACTCAAGACACTTCTGCTGCCAACTTTAGATTTCCATTTTATGGATTTGACATTCATTCTGTAGCTTGTGTTGAACATGTTCCTGCCTCCCAAGGTCTGGTGCCCACTGGTGTTGTCAACCTTACAATCACACAATCACTGGACACCTTCCTTCATTGATGTGGTTCTACAGACGATGCAAAAATAGTCACAGTCACATGAAATGAACCAAGATTTACACTGCAAATATTCACAAGACGGATAATAAAAGAAAGGTGCCGACTGAACAGCTTAGGAAAAAGAGGAGGTGCCCTGTATCAAGTACACATGCAGGGCACCAAACAAGATGCTCTGTACCCTCTCTCTTTTCTCTTGTGTCATGTGATAACAGTATAAACATGTGGTTACCGCCCAACACATTCCCACCCAAATCAGTTTAAGTACTAGGTTTGTGTCAAAAAGGCTGGAAGGCTGGAAGAGGACTTGACTGGGCATAGGCCTATACAAATACAGAATGAGAGCACTTGTGCCAGTGTTTCTGCTTTGCTGTTTCAGAAACAGCGGTGGAAACATCCTCGACAGCAATGTCGATGTCCAGCCAGAGACAAAGGAATGGGACTGTAAGCCTGACATGTGTGAACTGCTGATGAAGATTGGAGCCATGGATGCCAGGCTGAAGGCTACAGAGGAGCAGAATGAAGGTAAAGCAAGTGATTAAGACTATAATGAACGTGCATGGTAAACATGAAATGTCTACTATAAAATTGCACACAAAAACCATGAGCTTTCTTGTAGCACCATGCATCTTTGGGCCAAAATGCAAACTTTTCCTCTTTTCTTTAGCCTTGCTGTTGTTATGTCGAGCAAAAACTATGCCTACTACTTCAACCATCATCATGATAAATCATACTTTTACATGCTGTATGTTTCTCACCTGCTCTTACTCTACCTCTATCCTCTTTCTTCTCAAGGTCACTGTAGCCTCAGAAATTTTATTTGAGTGTCAGATGGTCAAACTAAGGGGTCATGGAAGCCATTCTGCTTCTGAACCAATTCTGCTTCTTCTATTCCAGCTGTAGAGGAAGAGCTGAAACAGGTGACAAGTCAGTTGGAAAACCTGACATCCACTGTGACTGCACTACAGACACACAATCAAGGTAATGATTGTAATGCTGTTATTGAAAAATTCTGTTATGTATCTGTAATTTCAACAGAGATTGTTGATGAATTTAAATAATAATAATAAAAAATATCTCTATCCTCTTTCTTCTTGAGGTCACTGTGACCTCAGAAATTTTGTTTGAGTGTCAGTTGGTCAAACTAAGGGGGGGTGGAAACCTTTTTGCTTCTGAACCAATTCTGCTTCTTCTATTCCAGCTGTAGAGGAAGAACTGAAACAGGTGACAAGCCAACTGACGCTAAGTGACAGAAAGGTGGAACACCTGACATCCACTGTGACTGCACTACAGGCACACAATGGTAATGATTGTAATGCTGTTATTGAAGTTGTTATTTTTTTGTAATTTCAACAGAGATTAAGAAAAGACAAATGTCTTGATAAAGTGTGTGTGTGTGTGTGTGTGTGTGTGTGTGTGTCCTAGACCGATCTAAAGTGGGATTTTCAGCTGGACTTGGGGGTGCTGGAAACACTGGTCCCTACAACAGAGAGACCACCTTGGTATACAGAAAGGTTTTCACCAACATTGGCAATGGTTACAATCCAAACACAGGTAGGTTATCAGAACTCATTATATAGGCATTGTGCGTGTGTCTCAGAAAACCTTAGGAGGCAGTTTTCGATTTGGCCTCAGGTCTAAATGGGGTAAAAAATTAATGAATATTAAACAAATCCACTCCCATACAGGCATCTTCAGAGCACCTGTACAAGGACTGTATTACTTTAGT
Organism: Benthosema pterotum; assembly: GCA_039105355.1. Lineage (NCBI taxonomy): Eukaryota > Metazoa > Chordata > Actinopteri > Myctophiformes > Myctophidae > Benthosema > Benthosema pterotum. The sequence goes on from CM076972.1 coordinate 12,163,861, forward strand.
TATTACCACCACCATGCCGCATCCAGTGGTTATGGGAATTGGGCATTTCTCTACAAGAACAACCAACGACTTGCAGCCACATCTGCCTTTAATAGAGACGGCTCCTTCAATACTGCCAACGGTGTCACGGTGCAGTTGGAGCAAGGAGATACGGTCTACGTCAACTTACATGCAGGTCAAATGCTGTATGACAATGGTGATAATTTCAGTAACTTCAATGGAATGCTGTTATTCACTCTGTGACTGCATACAAATTCCGGAATAAATAGTAAAGAAAGATGTATATCGGTTCGAAGGGTCAAACTGTGAATGGATTGAATGAAATAATTGCAGTACAATAAAGAAATTCAAAGTCATATAGATCGAAAATAGTACATAAATATAGAACTTTGATAAGAATGAAATATTCTGTCCAGCTGCAAACCATGTGGAGCATGCATGTACAGCTCCACATGTCTATTAGACCTAAACTTGAAGTGATGTGATAATAAAGTTGAAGTTAAACCTTAAGATCAGATTTCTTTTTTTATAAACAAGGTACAATAATAAAAACTATACACTTGAATCTTTTAGCAACTTGTTTGCACAGAAGGACAACAAATGTATACATATTTCCATTAAAAGCTTTATTGATATGTCTAGGTCACTGGTAGCCCACTAACGGAAAGAGGGCGTGCTCACTGGCAACCCTGTTGACCCCATAGCACCACTGGCTGAATGATTGTATGTCCAATAATTATTACTATGGTTATTATTAGGACACTGGTGTGGTGATGTGTGGTGGTAACTACTGTTTTGCCATAACACCTGTCACATTCACCTGACTACTTAACAATCGAAGCGGCAGACCAGCATGGGACCAGTGAAAAGTTTACAGTTTGCACTTTTTGCACAAAAGGTGACAAAAAGTGCAAACTGTGGCTTACTAAGCTCCCAGTTAACCAATAACTTTTGACTGAGATGTAGACTCTAATTTCTGGTTAACTACCATTTCACTGCTGTCAAATACAATCCCACTTGTACATTATGTGAATTATGTGAATATTTCAGTTGAAGCTTCAAAATACTTGTTGACTGAAAGGGCTGTGTGATGAATTATGAATTGGCCTCCCTCAACTCATCCACAATCCTCTCATTTACCAGTCAAAGCAGGTTTCCACATGAAACACCCACTGAGATCAGATCATGTTGCTTCTGTCCCGTTTCTGTGCTCATAAATGGAGCAATGTTAACAGAAATATACAGTTCCATCTTCATGCAGCACTGTCCCTTCAAAGTTCCCACGATATGGAGGTAACCACGTTATGGATATTGCAGCTGGAGGTTTAGGTAATGGCACTTTACAGAGGCCCATCTGGGGTAGGGTTGGAATCCTTTAGGATTTTAACAATTACAATTCCTTAATGATTTCCCCTAAGTAGTCTGATTCCTTAATGATTCCTATATGAGACCCACTGTAATTGTAACTGTATAGCAAACATGAAGTCCACATAACCAGCTCTGACAAGTGTGATAAAACCGGTATTGGAAACAGTTCCAAATGTGATGTTAGGTCATGGAATGGATTCCTGTTTGCTCAATGTTGGATCCGGTTTCTCCATCCAGTTCCGGATCCCAACCCTAGTCAGAGGGGTCAGCTGTCGTCTGCTTTGGGCTTAGAGAAGGAGCCCAGCTGTTTGGTGTTGGCGTCTCTGAGCTGCTCCAGCTGTCTCTGCCCACGGCGGTACAGGTACTCTATGTGCATGACGTCCGTCTTCTTGATACGAGAGTTCTCCCGGAACTCGTCCCTGATCCGTGGCACGAAACCTGGCTTGTCCCGCCCAGCGCGGAGGAACTGGCGGTACAAAGCCAGAACGTTCTTCTGCAGCTTACTGTGACGTGCCATGGCTAGAATAAAGAACAATGGCTTTGTATTTGTGAGCTCTAGACAATAGTAGGCCTGGCTGAGAGAAAGACAGTATATGAGATACAGATCAAATTAATGGAAAGCTAGGGGAAGCCCATGCAGGAGGACTGACACAGACAGTATCTCTCTGCGATGTAGACGAAGTTGATTTGTATATCCAGAGATGGAAGATGTCTCCTATAAAAACAAACAACAACAAAACAGCATTTGTTAATCCCATAAAGCATAGAGGAGAGAATACATATAGGCTCTTATAGAGGTTTGCCATTAATGATAAGCTTATTGAGCTAATAAATGCAAATCACATCAATGCCAAAAAATACTCATACATACTTGAATGAATAAGCATTGTGTAACTATTAAATAATACATACACGTGTCAATATATTTATCCATATACAGTATACATTTTCTAAAATGAAAATGACTGACTTGAAACGATGAAACTGCAGTGAAAAGGCTATACTGCAGACCTGTTTGAATATGTATTGACCTGTTTGTTTATCAGCTCTCTTTGACGGATGGTCTCTCCTGATCTGTCAAACTGTGAATTCTCCATCAAAGCATGCACACTAACAAAAACCTTATTGTTGCGATTTACATGAGCGTTGCGTCAGTTAGTGAGTTCCATATCTCCACAATCCATTATGACCTCGCCATGCATGTTATGACAGAGCGCAGTTGCGTCAAGTCAACCACAGCAAATCTACCCTGAGACCAAGGCTGTTACTTCAAAGTAAAGGCGTTCTGGAAGCTTTTCGGTCGATCCAGAGGTTTTTGATGTGCAGTGCAGCGTTGGGAAACTACTATTTGCGTTCAGTCTCATTTCAGAATAATCCCGGGAAGTCAAGAATGTCTGTCTACGTTGGGACGGCCACCTTCAATTTTTACTTTTAGTCGGGTAATCTGTTGCTTAATTTTGGCAACTTGACGCTTCTTGCGTTGAAGAGTCAAGAATAAACAACTTCCGCTTCGCAGCGGATATCATCCTATGATGTCATGGTGCAGTTTTTACTCTTTTACTTTGACAGTCAGGAAGTGGAGTAATTTGCGCTTTCTGTCAAAACAAACAAACCAACATGGTGACCTGTCGGTGTCAGTCTGGTGGCTGGTGGATTTCTGGAAGGATTTCTAATTATTAAACGGCCTTTAAGGTCTGGTATGATATATCTTCTATTCTTCTATAAGTAGTATGCATGCGTTTAGAATTAAAGGTTCGCAATTTGTTGTGTAGAGTCAGCGAGGCTTTGCTTTGGTTCATGTTTAGTAATATTCTTCTCAACAGATTAACGTTGCACTCCAGTCCAGGGTCAGCCCAACTCAGCTCAACTAATAGCATTATCGACCAGCTAAAGTCAAACACAGTTACCTGGCTGGTGGTTCCCAAAACGGGGTCCTTAAGTTGTCCCCAGCTAAATGCGGGCTCCCTTATAAATATTCTTCAGTTCAGCCTATAAAAAATCTTCAGCCTCATAAACAATTGTACGTTGGATGTTTCTATAATTCTTGCAACACTGTCTGCAGCTCTGACCAACATGTTCTGACTAATTTGAAATGAGAGTACCACACCACTGACTGGCTTTGTACAGCATGAGTCCAATAACGGGATCCAAGTTGAAAACAAACTAAAAAATACTATTACAGTAGCTATCTTATATTAGACATGGGGCATGGCACATATTACAGGATGTGATGACCTATTGTAGATCAGCTCCTACAAGGCTTGTGGTGCTAGGAGGCTAGAGAATCTGTATTTCTTAATGGCTGTTGTTGGTAGGTGTCGATGCTCCAAAATTATATGTATTTGGCTACCCCATCCCAAAATATTTTGTTCCAGCTACACACACACGGGCAGGTGTGGACTTAATCACTATTTTATCCAATGTTACTCCAATGTTATCCTCCACGTCTAGGAGTGTGTCCATCGGTAGATTCTGTATCCTGCGCTGACCTCGTCTCCTGCAGCCCGGTCAGCACTGCAGTCATCATGCAGGCGGATGTGGAAGAGAAGGAGGTGGAGGAGCAGATGGGTCGGCTGTTGAGCGGCGAAGGCTTGGAGGTCACGCTGTTGGATGTGGTTCCCGACCTGGCCAGACCACCGGTGGTTCTGAAGAAGACCGTCTCCTACATCGTCTGCGCAGTTATCTTCAACGATAAGGTCAGAGGAACTTGTCCTATCAATGATTACATAACCGGCCGATTGCGATCACTATATTTGTAATTGTAAAAAATAATAATTATTATTATCAGTTAGTTGATTTTCACTCGAGTCTACTAGACCAGTTGGTGAAAATAGCTACCGATATACAGTAGCAACGGAAAATGTACTCAAGACACTGGCGAATTAATCACAATGAATACGGTAGACACTGGCCCTAGGAAATAATTTTGTTCTGAATAAGTTTGTGTGTTCCGTCAGGAAGAGGTGTTGATGGTCCAAGAGGCGAAGCAGGAGTGCTACAAACAGTGGTACCTCCCTGCAGGGAGGATGGAGGAAGGAGAAAGCATTGTGCAGGCTCTGAGGAGAGAGGTGAGAGGAGTATAAACACAAGGAAACTTCACAGGATGCATACAGTGGGCTAACATGGGAATTAACTTGAGATGTGACAATTCTTTGATCAATGCTTCACTATAGAAATCACAGACTCTAATTAACCATGGGTAAGTTATACACAAACAAAACATTTGTCTGTCTTTGAGGCTCAATTAGGGATAGGTGGGTGTGGACATATTTTGTCATGCCAGCATTAGTTTTGTGCTTCTCATTGAAAGGCATTTTATTGTTGGACAGGTGAAAGAGGAGGCAGGGTTTGACTGTCAACCAATAACCTTACTGCTGATCCAAGAACAGGGACCTCAGTGGATCCGATTCATCTTCCTGGTCAAGGTCACAGGTGAAAGATTACACATTATATATTATAACTAGACTGGCACAGCAACACTAATATCATCGTGGCACTTACAGAATCATCTGGTTTCCAGTCTAGTGCATACCACGCGTTTATGTATTTTTGGTAGTAATATCTTGAGTGATAGGTGTGTACAATTTTGATGTATGTATTCTGGGTACATACTGTACATATATTGGTTAATATACTGTATATGTTTATTGTATTCTGGTTATCGGTAGTAATGCACACAGTATTATAAAGTGTGTGATTAATGAATCTTTAATAAAATAAAATTGCCACATTCACTAGACAAGACTACATTTGCTTTGTACACTTTGTACACATTGTACACTTCCAGCTGTGTACAATGTATTAGTGTTGACACATACATCTCCTTCACTGTCTGACCATAGGGGGCACTCTGAAAACTCCACACGAAGCTGATCAGGAGTCTCTACAGGCGACCTGGTGGGACAGAATGTCTCCGCTGTCTCTCAGAGGACGAGACATCCTTCCACTCATTGACGTTGGACTCAAGTACGAACAATGATGTTTATGACACTACAGTGCAGAGACAGACGGTACGGAGAGAAAGAGAGAGCGAGGTAGACGGGACAGAGAGGAGGCAAACGTTCACATTTTGTTGAAGGCCATAGTACATACATTAGCTCAATAGCTTTCATCAAGATGAAAAATATGGAAATGGCCCATCGGTTGTGAGTTGCGACCAATGGCCCATCGGTTGAAACCATTTGCTGGGTTTGCCGGAGACCGTCTTACTAATTACACCCTAATTATTTGCAAGAATAAATACAGCATTTAAATACGGCATTTTAGTCTGAAACAGACCTTCACTGAACAGGACGTTTTGGCATATCTGTATTTCTGATGTCAACTGTCCACCACATCATTATCTCTTCATCTGGATGTGGTTTTTGAGATGAAGCGGTTATAAACAATTTCTGAAGTAGTGCATAAGTACAGGCAATGGAAAAAATCCAACAAAATACACAGTACACCCTACTTGACTAACAGGCCTACATACAGTACAGTATAAAGAAAGACATGTTATATTATATAATTCTGGTGTGTGCCTGTAGGTACCGTCAGTCAGCCTGGCATCCTGCCACCATGCCTATAGACATGCCCTGTCAACATGTTGCTGAGAGAATCATCTTGACCTTCACCAACTCACAGCAGGAGCTGTGGGTACTGCTGGCCACAGGTACAACGCCTCCTCTCTATTACTATTGGAAGATCGGATGTCAAGAACCTCTGCAGAAAAGGGAACATTTATCGGATTGACTGGTTAGGTCACTCTTATTAGGAAATGTGCCCACATTAACACGCAGTGCCATTACACACATCTGCTCACTCATACATAAGTTGTATTGAACCAGACATAAGTTTAATATGGAATGAAGTAATTGAATGTATTAATTTGAGGTGAATTAAACCAAGTCCTTAATAATCAGTATTTCATTTCAAGCATTTCCCCGACACCACCTATATCGCCTATATCCCCCTTAGGTGACACAACAGTGGTGCCACTCGTCCCCAGGGTAGTTAGCCAGGGTAGTGGTTCCTCGTTCATAATCAATATGCTATCCAATGACTTTCAGTTATTTTAAAAAGCCAAAAGATTGTTGATGCCATTTTCCAAGGAAGTTGACATCATTCTGGCTATAGATTTGTTTACTTCTTGTACTTCTCATACATGCTCATTTCGAACTGTCAATGTGTTTGTTTTGAAGCGCCGTCTGCCCACCTGCCGGCAGCTGCTGCCGTGAAGACCCACACGGTGACCTGGGCCGCTAGCATGGTGCTACAGCAAGCCACTCCCAGCCATTATCACGACTACGATCTTTGCACCCTGGGCGTGCTCAGTGTGCAGCATGCGGGAAGGCAGCTGGGAAAAACGGACGGTGTGTGCCTCAACGTGCTTGTGTCTATGGTGGATGACCGCCCCCAGCGCAACGAGGACGGAGAGCGCCTGGAGCCTGCGGAAAGCGCCCCTCCGCCCCTGGAAAACCCCCGTTACCGCTGGCACAGAGTACGTGACGATGCACTAAGGCAGGATATACTGGAACGAATCAAGAAGAAGACGATTTTGCCTGTAAACAGTCTGTATTGACTTTATTAATTTAATTGTTAGCAATTTGAAAATGAGTACTCTTGTTTTGTGAAAGGAACATATTCCGTAATTTAACTATGTTAGGGCTCACACATGCACCTCAACCAATGCATTCTGCAACTCTGCAACTCATGTTGTCTTTGCAGGACGCTGCTGGGAGAAGTGCTGGTTTTGTGGTCTGTAGTTTGTCTAACCCTGTCAAGGCTCACCAATGTTGAACCGCACACTTCATAGCTGTCAACGCACCACAATGAGACACTTCAGCACGTCTCTCCTATCATGTAATGAAAGTGAACAGAGTAGCGACTGAAGCTCATAATGTGTGGCTTCATGGCCCTTATGTTCTATCTACCTGTGAAGTGTCGCGTTCAACATTGGTGAACCTTGGCCAGCCAATAGGACAGAGAAGCAAGCGCTGTGCGTTGACCACACGTGGCAGGGAAAACTATCAACTGTGCCGTTATACATTTTCAATGGCCTTGTAAAACTATACACGTTTGTTTTTTTGACATCGTTTAATTTGCTTTTGGCTACATACAATCATTATCCAACATGCCAAAGTTTTTCATGCCTGCAGTTGGAGACATTCCCAGCAACTTTATCAAAGCTACTGTATTCTGCTCTCTTTTAAAATCATATTGCTTTTCTCAAAATATTTTAGAATGTTATGAGTATGGAATAACATAATTTAGTATTAGTATATACGAATACATAATGGTGTATTGTATGATTTTATTGCTTTTGATAGATGATGGATCATGGTTATACTATGCAGATACACAGTATGTTATTTAGATAGACATAATACTGTTTGCTAAGCTTGACTACAAATTCTATGTAATTCTAAGAATGTTATAGATTGCATAGCATGTTATTTCACACAGATGCTATGTTGGATGTTTGCCTGGTAACTTTGCAATCTATGTGACCATTTACGCTGTTTTTCATGACATTGTATTTATTGCAAATGCTTAAATTTGCAGCTAAATGGCCAATACCTCATATACTGTATATACGTATAGTGTACTGTTTAGCCTGGGGGCATCACGCTGCTAATCACATGATGCTGTCTTACTATGTTGATTTCTTCTATAGACAAAACAACTACGGATGCACCGTAACTGTAGGTAGGGAGTATATGACATCCATAGGAACAAGGTGATGAATTCCTTTCAAATGAGACAGAGACTACTACATCAGGAAAGTAAATAAATTAAAATGTATTGCAACCAAAAACATTTATCAAAATAGAATAACCATGCTTTGTATTTTGACAATACAATAAAATGTATTTCTCTGGTGACATTAGTGCATTCAATCACTGGGTAATAAACTCCACGTAATATTTACTTTTGATTGATTGTATGTCTGAATTGTCATTTCCTTCCACTTTGTTTCACTTCATTATTCAGACTGAAGTCCCTCTCCATCACATCAGTTTCTAGGATGGGCGTTATCAAAGCAGCAGTCTTAAAGGTGATTTGTTCATATGAACCCATAAGAATATTGGGAACGCAGACGAGTTTGGGAACGAAGTGAGTGACAGGGCTGTTGGTCAACCAGGTGCTGGGATTGGATTTCCAACCGGCACAAATGGCCCCAAAGGCAGGGAAGCCAGGCCTTGAATCACAGGGAAAAAATAAGCTAGCATTTTAAGGTGCTGATTCGGGGCTGAGCCAGGCTATGATTGAATGCTTTTGGGTCAGAAATTTCTAACATTTGAACTAAAAGGATAACGCATCATAGACCTATGCATTCTATTCAGCAGCATCTTTTTATTGCCAACAACTGATTCGGTCTATCTTTATCCAGGCACTTGCATTTCTAGACAACATGTAAAGTTAATGAAAATGAGCAACTGAGAGACTAGTAAACAGACTGCCATTGTGGATGGAATGGTTCCTGCCCAACAGATGCCAAAAAAACATGAAGCAATCAGCATAGTGTAGGATCTCAGCAGTTCAATGACAAACTTCTTTTATTGAAAACTGAAGTTATAACATGTATAAAAACAATGCAATGTGACTAACTATTTACAAAGCTCTACCCCTTGTGTATACTTTCCCCATTTTCGTATTTGTGATTTGCTTTGGCAATATAAACGTTTGTTTTCTTGAACCAATAAAGCTTCTTTGAGTTAGAAAAATAAATAATTGTATTATAGTGATATTATTACTATAATTACATAATTATTAGCACTAACAGTAGGAGTGCCCCCCTTATCTACCCGTATCAACAGCCAGGGGAGGGGCAGAGTGACACACTCCTTTGGAGGAGCTTTATCTCTATGACTACATGTAGCTACAGAACACAACACAAAAGTCTGCTGTGCTGTGATTCAGGCCAGTAGTCATTTTATCACCAGCATCTGGAGCCTCAGCCCACTATTCTATACACTTGGTGGCAGTAGAGATCTTTCTACAGTCTGCCTGCTGGCTGGCACACATCCATGGTCAGCCTATCCTATCCGACCATGTTTAAGGGTGTGGCTATTGGCCAAGTCATTCAAGGCAAGCTTGGAACTGTAGGAGCGGGTTGATGGACATTAGACAACAGCAGGACGAGTAATGTAAACGAAATCACATGAAAACAAGCCTGGAACAAACTAAACTGCGTTCACCGGGGATAGGCTGCTAGGCTAAACCTCTTTTTGTTTTAGTTTTTGTATCGCCACCACCTCTACACCGAGAAAATGCCTACAATAAAACAGTTTAGGCTAACTTATGACGCGCCGAACGACCACGGGACGTTCTCCGAGGGCGACACCATCACGGGCAAAGTGACGGTGGAGCTGGAGAAAGACGTGAAGGTGGAGGCGCTGTTCGTCAAAGCCAAGGGAGACGCCAACGTGCACTGGTCGGAGCGACGCAACGACCGCACGTACAACTACAACGCGCACAGACGGTTCTTCAAAGTGAAACAGCCACTGGTTGAAAAGGGTAGGACGAGGAGGCCAGAAATTATACTAGCCTGCTGATTTACAATAGGACTATGTGGGTAAGGGACTAAGGGTAGTAGTAGTAGTAGTAGTAGTAGAGTACCAGTACACTCGTAGTGGTCATGTGAGTACTACATTAAGTAGTAACTACTCTACTACAGATGGTTTGCGGGCTTGCATTTGTAAACCAGAGCCATCGAGTATAATATAATCAGAGTTGCGCAAACTGTTCATTTCATGGAGAGCAGTCCAATGGCGGCACTTCTACAGTACATAATACATATACGTTCTTTTTCTGTTGAAATGTGCACAGCAAATAAGTCCTGCACCCGGTTGGGCTGTTCTGTTGCCTGAGTCCAGTACAGAGCAGTGTGAAGTCCAACTGGACTGGATGGCTCTGTTGCAGAAATCACCGCGAGAAATTGAATGTGCACGCCCCAATTCCTCGGCTTTACTCACTCTTTAATGTTTTGTTTTACACTCGTTGTTTATTTAATTTGCTTAATACTATATTCACTATCTTTACTTTTGTGCTATTTTGTGTACACACAGCCGTCCTCCACATTGTAGTTATCAGTATCATATCAGTACCATCCACACCTTAGGTTATCATTAATGAGCTCATGATGACTCAAAGTAAATAGACTGAAGTGAACTGTGCATACTTGCCAGTGGCGGAAAAGTAATCAAGTAAAGTAAGAAATACTACAAAAGTGGTATCAAAATGTACCTAAATGCCCCAAGTTGACAAATAGAAAGTACACATTACACAATTATATACATTATGCAAAGTTCCCTTTTCACATGTTTTAAAATGTATAAAATCTCTAAAGATCTTTTGAAAATAGCAGATCTTCCAGTTCACAATGTACTGAATCATATGGCCAAAATGTAACTAAAGTTTTCAAATAAATGTAGTAGTAGAGTAAAAGTACAATATACAGTATATCCAAGATGTAGTGGAGTAGAAGCAAAAATATTGGAAATCGCAAACTCAAGCACAAATAGTCAACCTAAAAAAATGTAGCTATGCAAGTACGGTGTTTATGTAAATGTACTTAGCTACTTTAAACGTTTGACACTTCCTGGGATAATGTATATTACTTTAACCACAACCATTTCCTGTGCAGATAATGTTGTTACCAGAGGGATCCATCACTTTCCATTCTGCCTGAAAATTCCAGCGGGGTAAGTTGAGAATAATTCAGTTGAAATGATGAAGCCTCATTAGCAGATCATGCTTGCATTATACCAGTGGCGGAGCCAGGATCACAGTGTATATCGAAGGCAGCGTCAATACGCCAATACCAGGTAGGCAGAGCAGGCAGTCCGTCTACCATGATCTGTCTGTAAATCTTGAATAGGGCAAAACATTGAGGGAAGGCAGGGGAGGCAAAAGCCTATACAAATCTGTGCCTGCATTATAGCAGTGGTTTTTCAACCATTTTCATATAAAAGCTCATTATTTATTTGGAAGTTGAGCCACAGAAGTTGAGCCTCTCAGACACAAAACTAAAGCATATTTTCAATATTTGTTCCACTACGCCCTAATGTTGGTAAAAAAAAAATAACAATTGTACTCTCTCTAATATGTGAATTAAGCACGCATGATTTGTGCTTCTGGCTTTACAGAAGTGAGTAGTTGCATCATGCATGACTCTAATTGTCTTGATGAGATGAACATGGTGGCCGCTATTCAGGTGCATTTTCACAATAAGGCAACAAGTGCTGCTCAAATCTCAGCCAAGCCTGTGGCCAGACAGGAAGGAATTTATATTTTAACCTGGCCACTTTGTAATTCAACCACACCAGAGACCAGTGGGTCACCATGCAACTCCTTGCAACCATTATTCCTGATGGCATGTTGTTGTTTATAGGTTGACAGTACATTTCAAACACCACTCAGACTGAACACTGTTCTGAGTGGACTGTTAACTGTGAGTGTGACAACATAATGCATTTCTACTTTTTATAATAGGGCCCACCATGTACATTTCATCAAAACATTTAGAGACATAGGGCACCATTTTCGTTACACGCTAAACCCCTTATCCGAAATCCCTTGTTTTGTTTTTACTATTTTGAAACACTTTTTGGAATATTTCAACAAGTCAATCTATTAACACGTTGTGAGCTTGTAGACTGGCCATGTGAACTACTGAAAAATGTTTTTAATCATTTAAAAAGGCAAAGAAGTTAAGGTATGAGGGGTTTAGCAGTAACGAAAATGGAGCCCATACTGTACAAATATCATATCATTCATTTTTCTCCCTTTGTGGACAACTCTTATCCACCAGAGGGGGGCTCTCAAGTCCCACCAGTGGGACTTTAGAGCCCACCCTCCATTGTTTTGGGCCTAAACCTAAACGGTCACTGCGTTAACAAACCAACAGAGCAACAGAGTCATGCAGTTTAACACACAACTTTAGCATTACAATGAACAAGAATCTTCTGGTTTATCATTGCAGATCCATGCCATCCTCCTTCAAAGGCACTTATGGGAAGATTGTGTATGACGTCGAGGCTAAATTGGAAAGGAGTTGGAGGATGAATGAAACCGATAAGAAGCACCTCAACTTTGTCTCCAAATCTTTCCCCAACATTGCCCACCTGATGGTATGTACATATTATGTTTCAGTTCATGTTTGTTAAGACACTACAGAGCTTTTCTAAAGGCCATTCAAATGCATGACCTTGCAACATCTATCAAGCATTATCCCCTGCAAGGCCTGGCCTTATTCATATTGGTTTGGATGATTTGGAGGTGGGAAAAGCCTGGTCCGCCTGGTAACAAGATATGCACATGCACACACTCAACAGTCAGGGGAAACAAAACAGACCAAACGCATGCGCCCCAAGGCCCAGCCTGTTCAATCCCGTTTGGAGAAAGGTCCCCTCTATCCTGACTGGATGAAGGCTTTCTCAGCCAAAAATAGGTTTTGCAATTCATTGAGGACAGGGAGTAACTATAAGGTCAGCACATTTGATTGAAATAACTGAGACAAATGTGTCTGTGGCAAAGGCTTGTTCTTGTTCGTACAACATTTTATATTTCCTTTTTTTATATACCATTTGTAATGTTATTTTGACTGAATGTCAAGTCTCCAGGCTTTCTTCAGAATAATACGTCTGACAAAATGGCATGTTAGGAGTCCAACTAGTGCTAGTGGTTATCAAAGGTTTTATTTGCAAGGACTAGCCTAGTTATGGTCTAGGCCAGTTCTTGGAAAGTCTGGTAACGTGAACATCACTTGTGTAAATCATCATCATCAACAACTCAAAATATTTAAAATATTTATTTAAAATATTTATTTTTTACAGTAAATGTAATCACCAATAAAATCATGAATGCGTATTTTGTGCAATTTACAATGTGCAAATTACGCTGTGGAAATAACATCTTGCGCAGCCATGCAATCAATAGAGGTTATGCATGTGACATGATTATCATACCTGAAAGTTAGGCAGGAACGCCTACTGAGTGGCCCAAAAAAAAAACATTTTGCAGTTGACCAACTGAACCAACTCCCTACCGAATTACTATATTTATGAGTATTTCAGTGTCCACTTTTAAAAACTCCTTATTATAGAAAAGATTTTAATGGGATTGCATTAACATCTAGTTTCTGCTTTCCCTTTCATCTTCCTTTTTATTGTCTTTGTATTGCTATTTTTGCTTTTCTTCTTTTCTATTGTTGATTTCTATCACCTGTTTATATATTGTATGTGAAGCATTTATAAACTTGTTCTTTGAAAAGTACCCACTTTGCTACTCACTTTGTCAACTCGATTTGCCACTTACTTAATGCAAGCATGTCTATGTGCAAATGGCAAGTAACAAAGGAATTCTTTGTTACAGTCTGTTCTGGTATGTGAGGAAACTGGACACAAGAAGAATGTTGTTGCTGTTTGGCACAAACCTCCATATTCTTTCATGCTGCATAGTGTCACACAAAAGTGTCAGAAATAGAAGATTCTCAAGCTCAAACTTACATAATTACAGCAGTGTTTTGAAATTGCAGATCTGCTATGTACATTTGCTGCTTTGAATTTAAATGCTGAAAAGTAAAAGTTGTGGACATGAGCTTTCCAGGAAATAAAAATACAGAAGGGCCTCAGTCTGCTTCAAATGTTTTCTTGCTGTTAATGAGGCAATATTACTAACTAAGCACTCACTGTGGTACATGCCTTAAAATGACGCATAAGGAAATAGAAAGAAATGATGACACAGACCGATATGATGCAGGCGTAATCACGATTCCATTTTATTTGCATTATTGCATAGTGGTACAGCAGGTGCTCCTAGTTTGATTCTATTTCAGTCCTGGGCTTGCTTCTAAAAAATAAAATCTAGATGCTGCTGCAGTTCATTGCGAAAGTGCAGACTACTGGCCAATCACAACAGTCTTTTCTAGGACCCGATCTAAAAGAGCTTTATTGGCATGAGATAGAAAATAAATGAATAAATGAAAGAAAGAAATACAATCTCAACACATCACCAGACCACAGAAAATCTACTGAATATTAAAAGTTTAGAAAAGTTTAGCAGGTTTTGCCTGCAATCAAGCCCAGAAAACCATTTATTTATCTTTAATGTCACAAAATCCCATTAAAGTCTTCTTTCTGTGTGATGTGTCCTTTTCAGGCTCCCCAATATGGCTCTACGAATAAAGAGATGGGCATGTTCTCCAAAGGACAGGTACACATGGATGTAACTGTTGACAAGAGGGCTTACGCTCCAGGTAAAGTCACCACGCAGTAATTACAAAGTTACACTGCATGCTATTCTGACTTGCTCAAAACTAACCCTGTGTGTGGGTGGGTGGGTGAGTGGGTGCGTGCGCACGTGTGTGTGTGTCACACAGCATGCTACTACCAGCATCACTACTATCAGTAAAACTCGTCTTACTGGTGGTAGTGGTAGACAGTCACTGACTCGAATATTATTCAGAAATAATGCTTTTCTTATTATTTATGGCCCGTTTTTTGGTTCTCGAGAAAATTCCAACAAATTGATCTGCGTCTTTTCGTCTTGTAGTGTGACAGTTCAAAAAGCCAAATAATCAGCCTGATTCAGCTGTTGTGACGCCCAAGACAAAATGCCGAAAATGCCATCCCCACAATGTTTTCATAGCACTGGTAAATGTAATGTAATGTTCTCTTCTTTATCCACGTGTGGGGAGGAGGATACGCTTTACACATTAGACAGCTCCCCAAACCAACTTGAGTGTGCGTGTGCACCAGGGCTGCAAGTCTGCAACGAACGATTATTTTCATAATTGATTCATCGATTATTGATTATGAAAATATTCATTTAAACGTAAATATTCAAGGATTGGTCCAATACAGAGCTACATACGTAATCATTGTTATTGTCAATATACTGTAGGTCTGACTGTTTAAAAAACAACTTTTTGGGGAGTGAAAATACACTTGTAAAATGTAAAATTCATGGTGGCGGCCCTTTAAAAAATGTTTTTCCACCACTGCAGGGGAGACTGTGAACATCACTGCCAAAGTGAACAACGCTTCATCTAAGGAAATGACACCCAAGTTCAGTCTGAAGCAGAAGGTGGTGTTCCGTGCCGAAGGCCATTCCAAGTATGAGAGTAGTGTGTTGAGCAAGGTGGTCGGAGACGTCATCAGTCCCAACACGGAGAAATCCATCATGTGCAAAATGACGATTGGCTCCAACATACCCCAGACCATCCAGAACTGTGAGAACATCATCATCCTGGAGTACGAGCTGAAGGTATGTGGGTTTGACCAGGCAGGGATACTCCTGGCCAAATATAACGTGAAACTTGCTCTGTCAAGTATGTTTGGGTCCCAGGCAGTCCAATCCTAAGACCGTACCGTAAAGTACCAGCACCATGTAACTTTCCCTCCCGTCCTAGATTTGAACCTGGTTTCCTGCTTAAAGGAGCACAGAAATCCGCCAACAGTGACATATATTGTGTGGCTTAATATGATGTGGCTTAAAGTTAATTTATGTTTTATCAGTTATTCAGGTCGCTTAGGTACAGACATGAGAAGATTCTTGCTTTCTTGTGCGTTCAGACTAGCAAGTTGTCCTCGGGAGATGATAAGGACCGTGATTCTGTATTGGAATAGAACTTGTTCTTGGGGACGTGCCGTCTCAGCTTGCTTCACGCAAAACCAATCATGGCATTTCTTCTGTAAACACATCTAGTACAGATCTTTTTTTTCAATAACCAATAAGTGTTTAGGGAAGTGAAAAGCAGATGTGGAAGGTCTGTCAACCATAACACATAGGGACCATACGACAATAAGACATAACAAAGAACAGACTGTCGGTTTGATAACTGTCTAGACGATTTTGCATAACTATAGGAACGGTTTTTCATAACAGTCGTAACAGTCAATGGTATTTCATACCATCTAGAGATCTCCCTAAAAGCTTTACCATGCAAGCTCCTTAACAGCTTCACTAAGTTGGTCAATAACGTGTCAGTGAGACAGAGACTAAAACAAATGATATCATTAATCTGCTTTTTACTCATAGGCATATCTGGATATCAGCTTTGCTTCGGACCCAGAGGTCAAGTTCCCAGTCGTCCTCCTTCCACTCGGATACAGAGATCTCAACGCCCCAAAGGGCTTCGGGGGACCGACCAGCACTGATTTCCCCCCGCCTGCATTTTCCCCGGGCCCATATGCTGCTGGTCCCCCAGGCCAGGTCCCGTATGGACCGCCAGCGTATGGACCCCCCCCAGGTCAGTTGGCCTACGGACCCCCCCCAGGTCAGGTCCCATATGGACCGCCAGGTCAGATGGCGTATGGCCCCGTGCCAGGAGGATACCCTGCACCTCCACCTATGTACGGTGGGCAGCCAGGCATGTACCCTGCCCCGCCTGGCGGCGCCATGGCAGGGGGTTATAACAACCCTTTGCCAACACAGCCATCTCCTTACGGCTCTCCGTTCACCTCGTCTTCGTCATCTCCAGTGAGGCATCCTCCTCCTCCTCTTGCTGCAGCTGGTCCTCCTCCTCCTCCTCAGGTGTTCCAACCACCCCCCTCCGCCCCAGAACTCCCCCAGAAGTCCGACCTGTCCCCACCCACTGCCCAGTTGTATAACATGAGCCTGTCGGACACGTCATCCCCCTCGGCCCCTGCGTACAACCTGTCTGACACATCCCCCTCCGCCCCACCGTCGTTCAACCTCCCGGACATGATGAACACCAACTTCCTGGCCCAAGATCAAGTGCCTCCGTCTTATACTTCACTGTACCCGGAACCTCCCTCCGACTCCAGCACGTCCGATGAAAAGAAGTAACAGTGTAATGAGCGTCACGGCCTATCACAGGCACGTGCAGAACGGGTTCAGTCTGGAAACTCAGTGCCATTGGCCGGTCACCACGCACAGTATCATATTCTCACTCACGTTTCACTTCATCCAGTCACACAGTCATTCCATCTTCATTCCCGGCTACTTAGAATGGAAGTTTGCACTGCTCATCCTGCTTGCTGCTGCACACACTGATACCGCTGCGCTGCAGTCCGCTTTAAACGTTTGCTGCTCACCCTCCTCCATCTCAGCTATCACTTGTCATTTTGGATCCGCTGTTGAGGTACAAGAGATTCAAAGGCGTCCCTATGGTTGCACACCAATGCACTTGTACAGAGTACCTAAAAAGCAGAACCAATTCTTTGCCGACCAAAAATTAAGGCATATTTCAGTAAATATACATATTATATTTCATCCATTCATGAGTTTTCCTGATTGAACTGGGGTTAAGCTTAATTTTATGCTATTGTAGCAGCTTGAAAGTCAGTTTAAGGTCAGCATGCGAGGTCTTCGTTCAGAGTAGTCAGGTTGACACCTTGTGGCCTTGTAAGTTTTAACACTTCTCACCCACCACAGGCCTTTGTCACTTTCTTACCTTGTGGCCTTGTCATGCTTAGCACCAACAGGCATTGATCTTGTCATCTTCCTGTTTTTGCCTTATGAATGCCTTTACTGTATTAGAATTGTGTATGTTACAATACACTATATACATAGATGTCAGATTATTTTTGACTCACAGGCAGCCATGAATCATAATGACTTTTATCCAGCTACTGTGTACCTTGATGTTTATTATCAACCCCTACTGATAAGCTATCTTGACGTTTATTATGTGCCCACTCGGAAGTAGGAGTCTTGAGAAAAGTATCATCTTGAAATAATAACTGTCAATCAGTCCTTGGCGAAACTATAACGGCAACAGTGGGAAATGATAATCACAGTCCATCCAAATTGACACACCAAAGTCCTGTTCAACACTTCAGTGGCACTGATCAATGTGAGGGTGTGGACTGCAGAGCAACAATGCAGAGAGGAGGGAATCCACATCAGTTTTTGGCTAATTTACTGGGCTCCTGTGAGCTAATATGCAAAAGAAAGAGCAAAACATTTACATCTTACTAACCAAAGTGCATGATGTTTTCCTGTGTACTATCAGTAAAATCTAAATGGATGTTTGATTCTGATATCAAACTTGAATAAGTATGTGAGCTGTGTGTTGTTTACATGTAGATTGTGTATAAATATAGTTAAAACTAATTAGTGCCCAAATTATGCACGCCGCGTTGTGTAACTACCTCTGCAAAGAATTGTCAACTTCAGTTGTTTATATTTAAACAAATATGTCCGAAAAGAAGTAGAAACAATCATGACTATGTATTCCTCGTCCAGTTTGCATATGAGGTGCATGGATATACTAACCACTATAATTTCTCTGATTTGTGAGATAGTAATAAATGTCTGTTGTTGACAGTGTACATATTCTCTGTAAGCAAGGCTTAAATTGACTTGAGTATAACTAATAATTTCCTCATAAAGAGCTACAATTCTTTTTGCTGAGGCTACATTTATAGTACCCATATTTTTTCTATTTTAGTTGTCTACTATATTACAATGGAAATTGTAGTGTATTTTTCAGTATTACTGATTAGGGCTAACTCTACATTTATAGTGACTACAATGGAAATATGCTCTCAGGCGTTTTTGTGTTTTATCCTTTCGACCGATATGAGTTGTATAAATATGTCTGCATTTTTTTTCAATAAAAAGAATCTATTATACGTCTGTGAATCTGAAATTTAAAGCCAACGTTCTGTTCACATCACAATGGAAATTGCAAACGATGCTCTATGCTTAAACATAGATACAGATACTACAATATAGCCTCTCCCATCCACCCCACCAGAACCAACACTATATAATATGGCAATTATTACGGCATGGCAACTCTGTTTAATGACAAAGCATTGAAGCAATAAGTGATTGTAGGCAAGACCTAAAGCGACTGGACGAATATATATCCAAGATTCCAATCAGATGGTAACCTTGCTTTTTGTCGTAAAAAGACTCACTAAGTTCAACCCTGTTCATCCTTCCTATTCATTAGCATACTTAATGTAACCAAAAGTGTAAACTCTAGTTAATGATAGTAGGCTGTGTTACATAACTATGTTACATAATGGTTCCCATGCCCATCAGTACCCCCCCCCCCCCCCCCCCACTCTAGCATGAAGGCCACCTAATCTTGTAGTAGGCCTAATTGCTGGACATTGCAGATAAGAGGCACTCATGCATTTACAAGACCATCACACTAGAATCTCTTCTTCCCATCAAAATAGCTGTGGATAAGTTTTTTATCTAAAGTTGTTTATCTTTGAGGTGTGTAGTCACAGATGACATTAAGCAAACAGTAGGCTTTCATGCACACATAACCTGGAAGAAACTCCCAGAACTGCAGGACTGCTGCCACATATTAACTGTCTACCAGAGGCCTTTCATTGAGTTACATTTCCATTAATCTTCTGCACTATGTACAGTAATTGTATCTGTACTTATTTTGATGCACTATTCTGGATAAAGAACACTTTGAATTGTCTTGTTGATGAAATGTGCCAAATAAAACTACTTTGCCTTGCCTTGCCTTGCCTGTGATTTCTCCTCTGTGACACCACAGGGCAATCATATACAACCACCCTTAGGACACAGTTAGGTATTGTGTTACAGTTATGCAACAGTTATGCACCGGAGGATTTTTCTTCTTAAATGCAAACAATCCTCCCCTGATCACCCTGGCCTCTGCTTTATGCCCTAAATTGCTGTCCATCAATTTAGGCCTGGCTCAATTTAGCCCTGATAACAACTACAATCAATGATCAATAATAGCCTACTAATTACACAAACTAAAGCGGTGAAATGTAGGCCTATTCTACAGCAGGGGTTCCTTCCCAAAGTGGGGTGAACCCCAGAGGTCCTTGAGGGAGTTCCATGGGGTCCCCTGCTAAATGACACTGAGATTGTTGTCCTAAAAAAATAAACCAAATTGATTATGGTCCAGTTAAATTAAATGAACCTAATTTTACAACAATCTTGACAAGTTTTAATTACCACATAATTGGTCAAAAATCATACCTATTAAATTGTTTAGGGTAAATTAATATATGGACCTCAGTTGCACTGAGAGGTTACCGAACCAAACTGTGATGCCAAATCTGACCAGGCTTTCTAAGACTGCAAGATATTAGGGAGGATTAGCCAAAAAAGAAGAAAAAAAAAAGACCAAGTGATATCACCAAGTGATATCACTTTCTATACCTTTAACATTTTACATTTTATAATTTGGGGCAGCATTTAGCAGACGTTCTTAATCCAGAACGATTTACACTAAGCAAGAATAAAAACATGGTAATTGGTAATTCATCAAAATAGACAAGAAATAGGCCTAATCACCATGAATCATGCGCTGTACATAAGCTTAAAGGACCATTTCAACCCATGTTCACATACTCTGCCCGACTCTTTACTAATGGAGGCTCCGTGATAAAAAAAAAAAACAAAACAAATCAAAACAAAACAAAACACTATTTTCTTTTCTTTCTTTTTTTCATCGGTCTATGTCGCATAGGACATAGGAGAGCTGGTGGCAGTTCAGAAACGCGTCTTCCATTAGGGGTCTAAAGGAGTTCCTGGGCTAAATTGAGGTTAGGTTTAGTCCGGGGTCGGTATCGGTATCGACTTGAAAATGGACGGAAATCCCTATAAATAGTGTCAATTTGGATGCGGGCCGCGGGGGTCATTGACTGCTTTTTCCGCTTGGTAGGGTCGCTCGGCCCAAATAATACTCGGACCCTGGTATAGATTGCGCCGTGGCAAACTCCTTATCTTTATTTTAGATCGTTAACCACAACCCACGCTTCTACAGAGCTCTTGATCTCTCCGCCCATCCAAGGATCCGCCCTGGCCATGTCAGAGCCATCTAGTGTCAGAGATACGACATTGAGGGGTCAGAAACTGAGGACTCGAGCGCTTGTTCGTGCAACAAGCGCTCGAGCGCTTGTTTCTGAATCTGAATAGGGACAGACTGGAGTTTTAGATGCATTATTTTGAACGAGAGAAGCGCAAATAAGAGCAATTTTAGCCATGAGTGAACATGACCGTTTAAGTGTTGTACAGTAAACAACTCTCAAACGTCTCTGTAATGTCTGTTGTACGATTACTACAAAACAATCTATAACGAAGAGATTTAAGATAATTAAAGATAGGCATGGGTCCTATGCATTTCCGCCTACTTCCGCCCCAGGACATTTTTGTTGTCTCCATTCTCAATAGAAGTCTATGTAGACTCGCCATTGGACTGGCCCCACGAATTCAACGGAGTTTGCGCAACTGTCTATACTCTATACTCTCCATGTCATCGTCAACAAGCCCGTGAACTGAGCACAAGAGAGAGAAATATGAGCTACGCTTAGTTATGGTAGCTTACACATAGCTGACAGGTCAGTGTTTTTTAATTCCTGCAGAAATGGTGAAAGACCTCACTGTAACATGCGATGTCCCCAACAAGGAGGGCACGTTCGTGGCGGGCGATCCCGTCACGGGCAGAGTCACGTTCCGCCTGGAAAAAGAGACCAAAGTTAAGAGTGTTTTCGTCAAACTGAAAGGCGACGCTAACGTGAGGTGGTCTAGAGGATCGGGGAAGAATAGGAGGACCTACTCTGCGCACAGAAGATATTTCAAGGAAAAAACGTATTTTATTCCAGAAAACGCAGAAGGTATGTATGGATTAGTTCTGGTCCGTGGCTCCGCTGCTTCTATGACACTGCAAGTGCAAGGCAAAACCATAGAAGCAGTTGGTCTATGAAACTGAGTTATGTATGGATAATTATTTAGGGTAGAAAAGAAAAAAGAGGGCTCACAACTTACTTTAAGGTGCTCCAAAATTTATTTAGCGACAGCATGGTTCAAAAGCTAAGTGAGTTGCGAGCCACCTTTTTTGTTTTCTACTTTTGCTGTGTATAGAGTTTTGGCTCAGCACCATTTGGGGATGTGCGTTACTTACCCCTCTTAACTTAAAGTGGAACTCCACCCATTTTTAACATTTTAATGTCATTAATATACCTTAGAGATCTTAGAGAAATATATCTGATGACATCATCAAGATGTGTTTCACCATGTTAATGATTTTTCTTTCAGACCCATTTTTCCTGAGAGGGTACAAATTGAACCAAATGGACCCGGTAGGGTCCCTTTAGTTCACATTTGTATCCTCTCAGGAAAATTTTGAAAATGGGTGGAATTCCCCTTTATTTATTAATTTAGGGAAACCTTATAAATATTTGGGCTACCCTTGTGAGTTGCATCTAATATGGTAACAGGCAGAGTGGGCACTGGGCACTTGAAGAGAGGGCAGTAAATGTGGATATTTTGTCCAAAATATATGCCTCCAAATTAAGTCATGTTAAAGGGATATTTCACTTTAAAAAAACTTTTTTCATGTTGTCATCACTCCAGACAGTTTATACGTTACTCGATTCAGTATTTAGATATTTTGATGTTCATTTAAGCTGCCCCGCCCACATCCTACACAAAACCAAATAAAACTTAAAACTCCAAATCGATTAATCGAAAACTTTTTCTGGTGATAATATCCTCCAAATACGCGAGGGGGGTCGTTTCATTTAGTGTTTTAATTTATTTTTAAAATATTGTTTTGGAAGATTGTTTTGACCTATACATTCAAACTTTTTTATGTACAAACATGAAGCTCTCAGAGTCAGAGCCACAACTTTGGTTATGAAGAACAGCAGACAAAATATGTATGCGCACCCCGGTTCCGGAAGTGTTTTCCACATTCATTTTTCTTATAGACTTTTCGAAAATAATTTATATAAAGACGATTTCGCCACAGACAAAAAAGACAAAAAACTCCGGTCGTAACAAATCATGACACACACAATATCATCATATAATATCTAATTAGCAAGAAGTAAAAAACGGCAGGATACAACACTTAGTTTCGTTTTTCATATTAGAAATGATTTGATCGTCCCAAAAGATTGTGTGTGTCATCATGATTTGTCACAACCCGAGTTGGCTTTGTCCACGTTGTAATCGTCTTTATATAAATTATTTTCGAAAAGTCTATGAGAAAAATGAATGGGGAAAACACTTCTGGAACCGTGGCGGTGACGTCACTGCGCAGGTCTATAACCACATAAGAATATATGAATGGCGCTATCAGCTATGGTAATATATTGTATTTCCTTTGCAGAGACTGTACTTCCAGCAGGACCCCATGCCTACAACTTCAGCTTCAAAATTCCAGTGGAGTATGTGGAATGTTTTATTTCTGTTATAGATTCTTGTGCAATTGAATAATTCTCAGTCAGAATTCTCAGGCTATAGTTACGCTTTTGAAATAGCTGACTCAACACTGATTCTTATTCTTAAATAGTGCCTCAAAAATAATGTTTGAGTATGTACACACCATGTACAAAATATACAAAACAAAATGTATGTTTTAATATTTATTTGGACCAAAGAAACACTTTTGTATTACATATTTCCTTTTGATTTGTTGTGATAACACTGACATTTCCTTCTAGGAATATGCCACCGTCCTTCAAAGGGTGGCATGGAAGGATTGTCTACATGTTGGAGGCCAAGATATGTAGGAGCTGGAGGACCAATAGCATCTCGAGAACGGAGATAACCTTTGTCAACAAGTTCTTTACAGCATCTTCAACAGTAAGAAACCATGGCTAAGCTTAGTGCATTTGATATGAATTAGGTCCACCTGTGTGATCCAAAATGTTTTGGTGGCAGACTACTACAGTACCGCACAAGTAAACGTCTATTCAGGGTTTGATTTTCTGTGACCAACGTGACCACCGCGACCACCACTGAAGAACTACAATATGACATCATACCACCACAACCACCACTCTTTTCAGCAATCCGCTCTGATAATTTCAATTTCATAGTTTTCATAGTTTTATGCCTAAAACATGTCATACCAGTACATGTCCAGTACGTTCAACTTTAAGTCCATACCAAAATTGAGCCTAGGAGGTCAGGCTACAGTAACTAATGAAATCCCTTCAACCTAAATGATGCTTATTTAACAGCTTTTGGGCACAGCTAATATCCTGACCTGACTTGAGGGACCACTGTGGTTCTGCAGCTGTTTAATTGTATTTACAGTAGGATATACAATGTGCTTTCAAGAAAGGTTGTAACCTGGGGCTGGGATTGACCAGAGCCATCTTTTATGACAGGATGACCTAGATGGCCTAGTGGGTTTAAGATTTGAGTTAAGATATTTACAATGGCTATTTACAGTCCATTCATACTGGGACAGTATGAATACCACAGGTGGTAACAGAGCCTGGGGGTCCACACACACACACACACACACACACACACACACACACACACACACACACACACACACACACACACACACACACACACACACACACACACACACACACACACACACACACACACACACACACACACACAAGATAACACCCACCCCGCTAGTCTGTTTGATCTACAGTAAGCAGTGTTAAAAGGCGAGGTTTTGAGAGATGTCTTGGTAGAGGTAGTACGATAGTAATAGTGGGACAGAAAGGTTCTACTAAGGTGGAGGGGAACCAGGCTCTCTGCCTGAGAGGAGAAGCCTAGCTATAACTGAGGAATCATGAAATGCCGGCAACCTGCTGTCTATGGAAAATGTCTTTGGGAATAAGTGATGGAACTTTGCCTGGATTACAAATTTCATTTCAAGCAACTCAAATACAACAAGGAACTGTTGATATCAATCCACAAGCTCTTCATCGGTATTATTGTAGAGAAATATCCTTAAATAGCTAAACCAATCACAATGCCTGGAACCTCCCAGCAGTGTGAAGAAAAAAAAACAGCGCAAGGAGAACCACAAATGAATGAAGGAATTAAATAAGTTCAATTCAATCTATAGAGAAATAAATAATCAACAAAGGAGCATAAATGATTATACTTGAGTCAGGTAGGCAGTAGAGAGAAAGCAAAGTGGAAAACAATGAATGCATGATTCAAGGAAAACAAGGGAGAGGAGGAGGGGTGAGGCAGTGGTTGTGGTGACAGACTATGAATATAGCGTTGGTTGGAGCAGTGGTGGAGGTGATGGCGGAGATCACCGAAAATCCAAACTCTAAATGAGCCTAGGACAAGGGTCAGCAACCTGCGGCTCAGGAGCCACATGCGGCTCCTGAACACAGCCCTAGTGGCTCAGTGGCTGTAGCATTATTACATACACACACTGGGGTGATCCACACCAAAATAATATAAACACCCAAAACGTGTTAAAGTAGCACTTGGCCATGTAAAAAAAAAGCCCAGCAGTTATCAGAGGTGGAGCTTTCAATCTGAACCACCCGTTTTCAAAGGTTTACTCAGTTTACTATGTCATTAATATAACTTAGAGACGGTGTGTGGACTAGAAATGGAGTTCTGTAAAACTCTATTTTTTATAGAAACTCCATTTCTGAACAAAGGTTGTGTTTCACCATGTTAATGATTTTTCTTTGAGGACTTTTTTTCTGAGTGTGTGCAAATGGAACATTTGCACACACTCAGGAAAAAAAAAATGCGGCTCCAGACAGATTTTGAATTTAATTTTGGGTCGAAAATGGCTCTTTCAACATCTTGGGTTGCCGACCCCTGGCCTAGGACAAGGGTCTTACTTGCGCAGAGAAGCAAACACAGCTCATGGCATGCGTAGTCTGCCAGCTTTTGGAGTTCTGGGTCAGGCATTCAAAAATATGGAGTTTGTGACACACAGACACAGAAAGACAGACATGTTCACCTTGGTGTACTAAGGCCTGACTGCATTTGCAAGTAATATTTGGGTTATTTTACTGTGCCCAGAGCGCCAAACAATAGCTAACTTAGTTACACTGTTTTCCGCTTTCTCAGTGGTTATATAGTAGATACAGTGTACTAAGCCACATAGCAACATATGGCCTCTATGTTGTGTACACGAATCATAATTCACCAACACATATCCTGGTCTTAACCAAGCTTTCCTAGGCTTCTTTTTCAGTCAGAGGCAGAGGGTCTTTACTGGTAAATCTGGTTCTATGTTGTACATCATGTCTCTTGGCACAGGCGTGCCAGTTCATGATATTGCTTTCTGTTTGTTTAGGCTCTACTCAAAACACGCTCCCTTACATCTTCAGTAACTCGACACCACTGCCATTGTGAAAGTTGTAATGGGCAATGTGACTGACTGTGAATATAGTGTTCAGTTGTTTGCATATGTAGTTTGAATAGGTTGAGTTAAAGGAGGTGTAAGTGAAAAGTTATGTTTTGCTGTTAAAATAAGTATTAACTAACTATAACTCTCTATTATGATGAAAAAAGATTTTTTTTATAGATAGAGGGTCTTCCTGTCTCCAGTAAATAAGTCAAGTTATTTACCTATCATCCAAAAAGTACATGAGAACAAACCCCCTCTGAATGTACTTCACTGTATAGTTCTTCAGTGGCTATTGTAAATGTATGTATTTATGTATTCCAGTCTCCTCAGGTCGGTTCAGTGGAAAAGAAGGTTGGGACATTCCACCATGGACGGGTTAAAATGGAGGCCTCTGTTGACAAGGGCATGTGTTGTCCAGGTAACTGTACCCCAACATGCTAGTTTTAGTTTGATTTAGAATATACAGTACTGTATATAAAAAGGAATGTTCAGTCTATCCCAAGTCATCAATGTTAATTTTGTTGAAAATACTAAAATACTATGTATATATACAGACTAAATAACTTCAGATACTGAATAGGAGTAAATGGTGTGTTATTCAAAAGGCTACAGTTAAAACTACAATGGAGTGGCAAATTAGCATTACATTGGGACTAGGATTAAAATATTATCTTTTTTGATATTCCGTCAATCCTGCGTATTGTCAGAAAATGCGCTTCGTTTAACAAGTGTGAAGTCTCATTAGAATCCTAATGCCCCTCAAAGAACCGCATTCTACTCCTCCCATAAACTGTGCTTTCGCTTCACTTAAAAAATGCAGCAGAGTGTGGATCACTGCAGGTGTGAATGGAATCACATCAAACATATAGATTGAATATTACATTGTGGGATGAATAAGTTGTTTTTTGGCACACGAGAAGAAAGGAGAAGGAACCATTACACACTACACTACGCAGCGATGCAAAAGATGCCCAAGTGTTTGTGGTTGTATTCATATCTCAACAGAGAAGCCCGACAGTGACACACACACACACACACACACACACACACACACACACACACACACACACACACACACACACACACACACACACACACACACACACACACACACACACACACACACACACACACACACACACACACACACACACAGTCCCTAACTTCCCATCCCATTATGACCTGCTCCTAAAGTCTCCTAATTTGCCTATATTACCATTCATTATCCCAATAATCATTGATTTCTTATCTTTTTCTAAAGGTGAAAAAATGACTGTTGTGGCCAAAGTCAACAATTCCTCACATAAGAAAATGACGCCCAAATTCAAAATGGTTCAAAATGTGGTGTATCGTGCCCAAGGCCACGTTAACACGAGTCACTCGGAAGTGTGCAAAGCGGTGGGGAACGTTATTGAACCCAACACAAGCGAAACAATCACTTGTCAGATGGAGGTTCCTGCAGGCCACTGCCAAACCATCGACAACTGTGAAATCCTCTCAATGCAGTATGTTATGAAGGTATGTACAGTTTGTTTGTTACAGTATGTTCCACAAATTCCCTTGCATTGACATTTCAGG
This sequence comes from Benthosema pterotum, assembly GCA_039105355.1. Lineage (NCBI taxonomy): Eukaryota > Metazoa > Chordata > Actinopteri > Myctophiformes > Myctophidae > Benthosema > Benthosema pterotum. The sequence continues at coordinate 12,191,855 of CM076972.1, forward strand.
TGTTGGTATTAAATGACAAAACTCTGTTTTGTATTTTAGTCTTTTTTATTTATTTTTGTGCACAGAATTAATTAAGTAAAAAGAACCTCCTTTCAGGAAACGTGCGCCTATGATCGATAGTCAGTTCGTTATTTGATCTAAAAAAACATAAAGTAAAAAAAAAAACTCCCCCCAAAAAAAGTTCTTCCGTTCAAAACAATCAAAAGAATAATGAATGAGGTACCGCTTAAAGTTTATAATCCAACAAGAAAATCACTTAAAACGTAAAAACGATGTCACCGTTAGCCTTGGATCAGTCAAACACCCACACGCCTACCAGCGACGGTCATTGTAGATGAACAATTTCACCACAGCAGCAAGCACCTCATTACATTCCAATGGTAATCCTTCACTTTGGCCGCAGATACTGTATTCTCTGAGTGACACGTGTCAATCACCCCATGCTCACCCCATACCCATGTTACCTTCTCTTGGAATATATATTTTTAGTCCTATTAGGCTATTGTTTGAGGTTGACCACAATAATAATATCTACTTTACCACTGTTTGTCCCTTTCACACGGTTGGCGTGTCTGGCCTGCGAGACACCCCCTATGTTTGATCTCTTTGACCATGGCTTGCTGTCTCTCTAGGAGGCTATAGGTCTACAGGGTTGTGGCGCTCTTGAAAACACCCCAATTGCTGCATAGATTAGACTTCCCTTCCCTCCGGAACAGCAGCCACTTCCTCTACATCCTGCTCTGGATTAGTATCTCCACCATTTCCCTTCATTATGTGTATGTTTTTTTGTCCTTGTCACGCATGTAGGATAGCGTTACCGTAGGCAGTGGTGTGCAGTTCAAACCCATGCAGCGCTCATCTGCGTGGATCTGCTCTTTAAAGATGGAGTGCTATGATTTTTTTCCACTCTAAAACATAAACTTGAGGTATTATTGTTATAATTGGTGGAAGAATTGTTTCAAAAAAGTGTACAGTATTTGTTGAAATGTTTTTTTTGTGTGTGTGAGCACCACCACCAGCTCATTAAGTATGCCTGGTTTGCCTGGTGGGTGGTGATGGCTGAAGCCACACCCACAGCTTTAATTCTATGACAAAGGGGGAGGAGTTAGGGGAGGGGCTGGTGTGTGATGTCACCATATTACAGTTTTTTCCATTGGCACGTTTGACTGGAAAGGTTTCATCAGCCAGGAAGAAACCTTAAATACATAGGGAAGACATCACTGCACATAAAAAACTACACCAAGGGGTCCAATTAAATTCTGTCGCCTCTGAAATATGTACAAATTTGAAAAATACAAAAGTCACGACACTCCATCTTTAAGATTTCGAACAAACAAATCATACAGTTCATCGCGTGGATATGCTTTTTACGTTTAAACAACACATCCTACAGCGCTGACCGTGTGGATCTGCTATTTTGGGTAGACTTTCTGAACTGACGTACGGTGGTTACATTACTAAGGGACCAAATCCGCACATATCAAACACATTGATATTCTGTCTGTTTTCTCATGTGTGAATGAGACCTACAGTGAGTATGCGTGTTGCTAAAATAAATGCTTGTCTTCTCGTCCTCCCTGTAAGTCCTGTGAATCTCCTAGAGCAGCCCTGATAATAAATACCTGATGTGTATACACATTACACAAATAACAGAATTGCTGTTTTTCATTTATTATTATGAAAATAAAACAAAAAAACAGAGAAGATAAAATCACAGAGCCCGAGACTCGCCCCAGCCCGACTAATTAATATTTTTGGGCAAGGTTCGGCCTGAAAACGTCAGGGCGGGCCCAGCCAGCTTTGGGTGGAGTTTGAGACCTTTAAAGGTGGTGTCATGAAGTTAGAGATACAGGGTTTGAAATGTTTCATTTCAAACCATGAACAGCCCAGCAGAGACACATTGGGAGGAGCAGACACACATTTTGTGGGAGCAGTTGGTTTCAGTGCTTCCGACGCACGTTCACGATTGTAGATTTTTATCTCAGCTGTCAATCTAACCACCTGTTTCTTCTTCTCAGGCCTATTTGGACATCAGCTTTGCTTTTGACCCAGAGGTAGAGTTTCCAGTGGTCATGCTACCCGCTGGCTTTAAGTCTACCCCTCCACCTTTTGGTGGAACTGTGGGACCGTCAGCCCCCCAGCTACAGTCATTCGGGGGTCCCGCTCCCTACCAGCCGCCCCAGGCATGCGGAGGTCCAACCAACAGCGACTTCCCTCCACCCTGCCCACAGCCACAGGGTTTCGGGGGGCCAACATTCCACAGCGACTTCCCGCCACCTGTTGCCCCGATGGGACTTTATCCTGCTCTCCCCACAGGTGCTGGTGTGCAAAGCTACCCAACAGCCCCAAGCCCCGCTAGCAACAATGTTCCAGGGTACTCGTCCCAACCGCCTGCATATGCGGATTTCCAAAATTATCCATCATATAGCGACCCTATGCCACAGCAGACGCCTAGTCAACCTGGTTTCCCACCTGCGCTCAACCCATCGCTGCCCACTGCCCCCACATTCAACATCGCCACGACTGACCCAGCGATGAATTTTAACTTCCTGTCTGAGCAGAAAGAAGAGCCTCCGTCTTACACGCCCAAGTTTTAACTACCTACCCAGGTATTGTAAGTTCTCACTGTGGGGTCTGGGGAACCACAGAGGTCCTTGTGGGGGCAATATGGAAACCCATCAGCAAAACAGGGAAAACAGCACCCAGTCTGTTTTCAAAAGACTATTGTGGGCTCAATCTACAAGCTGTTCATTTATATCCATTTAAAGTTTGAATTTTATGATTTACAAGTTGGGGTGGGATGGCGGGGTTGGAGTGTGTGTGTGTGTGTGGGGGGGTCTTTTGGCTTTTGTATAACATTATGTGTAAAGTTGCATTCTCATCTGTGACACCACAGGGTAATTATGGGTGCTAGGGAGGAGAGAATAGATCTGCACACTGTTTTAAAAGCTCCAAAAATGTATTAACAACAGAGCAGCAAAATAATACATGCTACCTAGTTGGTGGCCTGTGTGTCATTTAATTGTGGCCTGTGAAAAATCAGCTGAACGGGACTGCACATACACAGGACCTCTCCTCAGAGCTATAGCCAGCGAAGATGACAGGTCACAAATGGGGCTAACCAGTTTATATTTAACACATTTATAATTATATTCAATGAAAATATGTTTTTACCTCATTCACCATTACAGGGCCATATTTGGGCTGTTTCTCCACAGCACCTTGTTAATTACACTTTTATTATTGGCCTAATAATAATATATTAAAAGTCATATAACCTAGTGAGTGTCTTTTAGGCATTTGATATGAACTGGAATAAAGCTTATTGTCTCAATATTTGATTTTATCAGTGTCATATTGTGTTTTGGACCATAATATAAATCTAAGGTAGGTTTATTTAGTGGTGAATAGTAAATAGCCGAAATTTACAGTACACAAGGTCTGCTGTAATATTTGGCTTTATTATTGTTTTATATGTGTTCCCCCATACCTCCACACAGTATGTTAAATACGGAAGTATGAGGGAACAGTACAACATGTATCTATTATAACACCTGGGTATTTATTTTCATATGCATGTTCAATGTCGGCCATTTAATTGTTAAGTTAACAGAGTTACAGTTAATTTTGTTACTAAAGACCATGTATTTTTTTTAAGTTCATCGATAATTTGTTGGTATCAAACCACTAGGTCTCTTCACGATGCACATAAGCTTCAAATCCTTTCTTGAGGTGTATAAGCTTGTAATACAAATAGAACACATTTGGTGACATTTAAGTGATGTTAGTGCTGCACATATGTTGTCTATACAGAAAATAAATAGATTAAGGCCAAGCACAGAAGGCTGGGTGACTGTAATTATATCCTGGCAAAATGTAAAGTGGGCTGTTATAGTGAGGCAGGCAGACTGATTGTGCACGGCCCTCTCTATATTGTTGGGAATTAGATGTATCTCTGAGTTTCTTTTAAGCCATGGGTTGCGAGACACGCTCATACACACACATCACGAAAGTTGCAAGTCCCTGCTATTCTGGGAGTCAACACTACAGTATATAAAGGCCCTGATACACCTGATACACAGCAATGTTTTGATCAATATCAACAAGCAACGTCAATTATCAACGTTGACCTTTCACTTCTCTATACAAAATGATCAACTCCTGGTTGTTCAGAAAAGTCAGATCATTAGCGCCCTCTACTGGTCAACATTTTGGAATCCTCCAATCACAACCCTCCTTGGCATCACCAGTGAACATTTGGTTCTTTTAGGACCTTTTTTCTGAGGTCCTAAAAACAACAAATGGACCCTAGCGGGTCAAAATTTAATGCACCAATAAATGCACTATTAATCAATAAGTTGTTGATTTGGAAAAAAAGGTGCCTTGTTCTCTTTGAAATCTCTTTGAAATATTGAAATATTATGGTCAATGCCTGTGTGAAAAGTTAGAGCAATTGGTGCAGTGAGTGAGGAGTTACATCGGTTTTAGACATTCAATCAGGCAGACATTTCCTTATTTATAGTATGGATGGATGGATGGATGGATGGATGTGGATTCTCATGATGTATTCTCATCTGTGACACCACAGGGAAAATATACTGTAGGTGCTACCCAATTGTCAACCCGTGTGCACCCCCTTGTGGCCCCTGGAGGAATTTCAAAGAAAATAGAAGAGATCAGATTAACATACAGTGACAGTAATTGTAATAGGGTCATTCCACGGAAACGGTATCATTTGCTGTCCCTCTGACCGTTTTAGCTGTATTTTATTGATGGAGTCACTGAAAAATATTTTTAAAAGATTTTTTAATCAATTGAAATGTTCCCTTTAATATTGTGTAAACATTACATGGATTTTAGCTTCATATCAGAAATTATCTTGTTTTCTTTCAGTAGACACCCCCTATTTTGTCCATTTTTCCATGTCCCCAGTGGCCATCGATGAAAGTGGACTTGACATATGACTATTAAACATCAACAAAAATCCAAAAATTATGACATGAGCATATCTATCTATCTGTACTTTATTGCTGGACATGTTTAGTTTTTGAATAAATAGATGATTAATCATTTAAATTACTTTATATAGCTGTGTCCCTCAGTTGCACTCAACTCCGTTACACAAGTCATTCTTCCCTCTATAACAACAATTAACTGGCCCTTTAGTGACATCAACAATAGGAAGTAGTATTCTACAACTCTTCTGACCATCATGCTACAGAAAGTGGCAATTTAAAACCTCATTTTACACCGTTTTAGAGGCATTTTGTACTCTCACATGTGGTCGTAAATCACAACAGCTCAACTCCGTTACATGAAATAATGATATAAAACAATTCGTTATAAAGATTCTGTTTGTTATTCCAACAATATATCTGATTCTGTAACCTCAGGCATGCCAAGTCTTCTCTTCTTACTCAACTCAGTTAGAGTAGTGACTATCTTTAGTACAAAAATCACAACTCCGTTATGAACTTAATTGGCTCAACTCCGTTATCAATTAACATGTTAAAAGATATATAAAAAAATAAATTGAATGCCTGAGATGGGAAATTATGTTTTTCTTACAGCTGAAGATGTCCTTAATATTGTGGGCTATTCAGAAAAGTGAAACCTTTCGGTCAAAATTTCGGAAAAAAAAAAGGCCAAATGATACCGTTTCCGTGGAATGACTCAATAATAACATTAACTGTTGGGTTTTTGGCACTCTTGGACTCAAAATGGAATCAAATGGACAGGACCATTTGGTGATTTTATGATAAAAATAAACGAAATAAATGGGCCATTAGCCCATGCATATCAAACTGTGCACCCTTCAAATTAAAGACACAGTATAAGAAGAACGAAAGGAATTGTGAGTTCACTGTGATAGATTTCTACAAAAGTCAATAGAACATACTGATGCATCAATGTCCACTGGTTGAATCCAGTACTTTTTGGGTTTGCTTATTTTACTAACTTCCATGTTAAAGTGCAGTAATACAAACAAACATTTTTTTCTGTTCCCTCTTTTGCCCTCTCAACTTCTCTGTGTGCTTTGCTGGTAAAAACCGTGTACCCATCCAGGTTCCTCAATCACCTAGGCCTTCCTTTAAAGCCATTTATTGTCTCCACCAGGCCACAGGCATGGTGAAGAGTATGTTCTGCCCTCTGACCGTGTGTGTCTATCAGTCTGTTACCAGCTAATCTCCCTCACTGTTACCAACGGTCGTTGGACGGACACACCTTTCTTAGTTGCCAACGATGAACCTCTGCCCCACATTTTCCAGAACGGACTGTTATTGCGCCACCAGGAGGCAGCTTTTCACATTTTTACCATAAGTGCACTGATCTGTATGAAACCATGCATAGAGGACAAGAACAATCCTTTGGGTTGTATGTTTCACTTCTGCTTTTTATAGCGCCACCAAGAGGCCAATCTTTGTAAAATACATTATTTCATATTACTCCTTCAGATTCTGCCCCAAAATCCTGCAAATCGTTACACACTAGCTCTACAGTCTCATGCTCAAGACAGATGTCTTATATTCCATCCTAATTGTGTATAATTGGCTTTCAAAGTCTACAGGTTTTGCCTATTTTGAACAAAGAAGCATCAAATTATAAACGCAACATGCAATTTACCTGAATTCTTTAACATACTTCCTACTAGGTATACAAATATAGCCACACCCTTTTGACATTGGCCTGTTATAAAGCCACCAACAGGTGGATTTTTGCTAAACACAAACACAACAAAAAATATCCTTCAAAGGCATGTGAGGAATTGGCTTATAGTGCCACCTGGAGGCCACAACCTCACCTGGTGGAGACCTGTGCCCAAAAGGGCACTTTTTCTAGTTGCTGTCAATCAATTAGGTCTGGATGGGGATCCTGGATAGGGTGCCTACACAAGTAATAATGCTAATACTTTAAGACAGCAGTTGACACAATGAGGACGTGAACGTGCTCCGTCGCCCAACATAGTTAAGAAAGCAGGCAACGCTGACGGAGTCCACCTCCCACAAGACGCCAAAAGCTGCCGGCCACGAGGCTTATACATCGAGCCCCGAAACATTCGCCGGTGGTGCTAGGCCACTGTGCTTCATATCACGTCGGAGGATCTTTTAAATTGGCTGAATAACTAGGCCTACACATCAGGGAAGGATTATCCAACGGGCACGTTGGGCCCAGGCCCAGGGGCCCCTGAGCTAGGGGCGCCCGTGAGCTTGAGTGTACGCATGATTGCTAAGAGGCTCAAGCTCAGGGGCCACCCAAAAAAAGGGGTAAAAGTGAATAATAATGGTGCACACGGTCCTTATTAACAATGGGTTTACTAATTTTGTGTCACTAAAATAGCCCCAACAGTCCTAAACCGTCATGCTGCCACGCCGGGCAGAAAAATCCTCCGGTGTAGGGGGGCCCTTTGGCTGGTGGCGGCCCAGGGGCCCTTCATTTCATAATCCGCCTATGAATATCATGACTCCCAGTCAGAGGTCCTTGACCTTGAGGGAGTTCCAGGGGTCCCCATTGAAACCATTGACCAAAGACTGAAATTGTAGGCCCACAAATTTGTAATTGTAACCTACACTCAGAGTAAAATACTGTAACACTGTAAAATACTGTAAAATTTTGCAACATACTGTAAATAGGGAGAGTCCTTTTACATGGTTTGAAAATCACTGCACTGATTTTTTCTTTAGTGGGGGGGGGGGGGGGGGGGGGGTGTTGGGGCTTGACTGTTTGACATGAAAAAGGAAGTTGGAACCACAACAACTACTGTTCTACATAGCTCTTGAATCCCTCCTCCCCCCGCCCCTCCTCCGATCATCCGCCAGACCGTGGCAGAACCTTAGACATACCGGTAGTTACGCAAACTCCGATCACTTCATGGGGCCAGTCCAATTGCAGCTCTTCTACACGTGAATGGGGACAACAAATAGGGACCCTACGTCCTGGACTGGAAATAGGCAGACATGCATTTGACCAGGCAACAGCCCAGTTTTAAATTACGTTAAATTGTTTTCTTTTAGGCTTCTAGTAATAGTAGTAGTACATCATAAAAAAAAACATTTTAGTTGTTATTCGATTTATTTGCGTCGCCCTCCTAGAAAAGAATGCATTTCCAACTCCAGTTTGTCCCTATTCAGGCTGCATGAACAGCCCTCGAGCGCTCAGTTTCTGACCCCCCAATGTCCCAACGGAACCCTGACACTCGATGGCTCTGGTCCATGTCATCATCATCATCATCATCATCAAGTCAGTTACGGTAAGAAGCCTACGCCACCAGTGATAGCTCGCGCATAGTCAGTGGCAGTGCTTTCTTTTCTTTCCAACAGAAATGGTGAAAGACCTTAGGGTAACATGCGATGCCCTCAACCAGGAGGGCACGTTCGCGTCGGGCGATCCGGTCACGGGCAGAGTCACGTTCCGCTTGGAAAAAGAAACCAAAGTTAAGAGTATTTTCGTCAAACTGAAAGGAGATGCCAACGTGCGCTGGTCAACGGGGTCAGGGGACAATAGGAGTACATACAGTGAGCGCAGAAGATATTTCAAGCTCAAAGCATATTTGGTTCCAGAAAACGCAAAAGGTAGGCCTATGGATATTATGACTCCCTCCCTCACAGTTCACCACCGTTTGCCTCAGAGTCACAACTTTGGTTATGATGAGCACGCGCGCGCGCACACGCACGCGCGCGCGATATTTAGGAATTGAGGCGTGGTTATATATATATATATATTTTTTTTTTTTTCTCTTGCAGAGACTGTACTATCACCAGGACCGCATGCCTACAACTTCAGCTTCAAACTTCCAGTGGAGTATGTGGAAAACTGAAAGTGTTATTTTGATCAGAATAGTCTATGTTAAATAAATTAAATAAAAACATTTTGTATATGGTATCCTGGTATACATGTTATGTTGCTTGAAACATTTTTAGATTTTTTTTTATTTCTTTCTTTCTTTTTTTCTTTCTTTTTTTTTTGCATCTTTATAAACAGGAATTACATATATTTTTATACTGTATGCTGTGAGAATACTGATTCTTCCATTACAGAAATATGCCACCATCCTTCAGAGGGGAGCATGGCAAGATTATCTACATGCTGGAGGCAAAATGAAAAAAGATGCCAGCACTCTGGAATTCAGTTCATGAGTTTATTTACCTCAGGAGGCAGGGCTACGACATGGATGTGTTTCGCCCCTGAGGGCTTTCTCAACACATATGAACCAAACAGGAAATTAGATGTATTTAAAGAGTGTCTATTTTTCCTGTCAAGATGTCAGCAATTACATCATAAAGAGTGGGAGTATTCAGATCATACCAAGGGTAAAAGATAACCATGGCAAGTTCATACACATGATACATTGCTTGAGAAAAATATCACCAAAGACACATATTGTATGGTTGGCCAACCAAAACAACATGCTGGAGGCCAAGATGTGTAGGAGCTGGAGGGCGAATAGCATCCATTTGGTCCATTTCTATAGACACTCCAATACCAATTCTGTAATATTATTTCAACCAATAAATCGAACCACACAAATTCTCGCTGTCAGAGTAAGAGGGATGTCGTGCCACCAGGCAATTGTGGAATAATTTCAATAGATACAATTTAAAATATACGGTACAAATGAGCCAGTTTTTTCAACGGCTCTCTTAGGGGAGTCGGATCCCTTGGAGCCATTCCTTTCAAACAGCCATGAATCCCATCTCTAGGTTGGATCTGCCACCATCCTTCAGAGGGGAGCATGGCAAGATTGTCTACAAGCTGGAGGCCAAGATGTGTAGGAGTTGGAGGGCGAATAGCGTCTCGAGACAGGAGATAACATTTGTCAACAAGTTCCTTAGAGCTTCTGCAACAGTAAGACTATGGGTAAGCATATCACATTTGTTATGATTGGTTTGGTGGTAGGCTACTACAAGTAAGATGCACATGCGTGCGAAGCGAACACAGCTTGTGCCATGCCCAAATTTGGAGTCTGTCAGTTTGTTGAGATCTGGGTCAAGCATACCACAATGTCGAGATGGAAAGTAAAACCACTATATGAAGAAGAAACCTCCACGCTTTCATCTATGTTGTGAATCATAATATGCTGTTTTCCTGGCCTGGCTTAACCGGGGTCATGTCTATGTTCCCTCAGCTCTATGTTCCCTCAGCTCTAAGTTCCCTCAGCTCTAAGTTCCCTCAGCTCTATGTTCCCTCAGCTCTATGTTCCCTCATGCTTATGCAGATGGAGGCTGTTAGTTAAGAATTATTCAAATTAATCACAGCTTCAAAATTAATAAATATTTTTTTAAAATAATAATAATTAATTGATTAATCACCATTAATCAATTAATTATTCTAAATTATTCTATTCTAATTATTCTAAAATATGGATGTTTTCCTTTACAGGATTTGAACATTTAAAAAAGAAAAAGAATCTCGAAAAATATCTGTTTATTTCTTATTTGATAAATACGTATTTATCAGAATAGGTGATCTACAAGCCCCATCCTCCAGCTATACTCTATGGCTCTGGTTACAGGGAGACGCACAGCTATGTCTCTGTAAAACCGTGCTCTACTGATTTTTTTTCAATGAGAAAATAGTCAGCCGATTGAGTCAGTGTGCAATTTTTTTAATCGGATTAATCAAAATTAATTAACTAATTAACTTTTTATTCAACAGCCTATTTACGGTAACTACAAAAAAGTTGTCTTATTTCCACAATTCCATTAAAGACTTTCATTAATTATAGATTTAGTGCACACAATGTAAATGAAGTATTATTTGTTTATTTTTACACAATTTTGGTTTCCAGCCCATAAAACCCACCAGGATTTCAAAAATTAGAATGTTTTACGAGACAACTAAAAAGAAAAATGTTTTAAACAAGAAATATCGACTATCTGAAAAGTATATTAATGTATGCAGTCTATACTTGGTCTGGGCTACTTCTGAACATTATTTCATTAATGGGGCGTGACATGGAGGTGATCAACCTGTGGCACTGTAGAGGTGTTATGGAAGCCCAGTTTTGGTTTGATACCGGCTGTAAATTAATTTGTATTGTTCAGTCTTATGTCTTGACAATACAACCCAGATTCTGTGTTCGGTTAAAGTCAGGACAGTTGGCTGGATAGTTAAGCGCAGTAATACCATGGTTAGTACAGCAGCTAGTAATATTGGCTCTGTGAGCAGGTGCCAAATCGAGCTGGAAAGGTAAATTAGCATCTCCATGAAGCTTGTCAACATACTGAACCACAGGGTCCACTAAAAAAAAACAACACCAGCCAATAACATGGCCTGAAGACTGGACCTTGCAAAACACATGATTTAGGCCATGTTATCGGCTGAAAACTTCAACACAGCCATCTTTTTAGAGTACTTTGTGCTTCGATATGTTGACAAGCTTCATGGAGATGCTAATTTTCCTATCCAGCTCGATTGGTACCTGCCCACAGAGCTAAAACTACTAGTAACTGCTGTACTTTAACCCAACAGAGAATCTGGGTTGTATGGCCAAGAGGAAGGTGTGAAACATAATAGTGTATTTACATTCATTTATAAAAGCAAAAATGGTCTTTCATAACACTTCAACAGCACCACAGGTTGATCACCTCCATGCCACGCCTCATTATTATTGAAATAATTTGTTCAAAAGTACCCCAGACCAAGTATAGTGCATAGATACTTTTAAGATAGTCGACATTTCTTGTTTGAAACATAATTTTTAGTGGTCTAGTAAAATATTCTATTTTTTGAAATCATGTTTTGGTGGGTTTTATGAGCTGGAAGGCAAAATTCTGTAATAAAAAAAATAATTTACAATGTGTGCACTGAATCTATAATTAATGGAAGTTCAAGGTTTTGAATGGAATTGTGGAAATAAACCAACTTTTCCATGATATCATTTTTTTTAGAATGGTGCTGGTCCCTTTTCACTGGACTAGTTTCAGGCGTAGTCAACAGATCATGCTGGTGCATTCAACAATCTGACTGACCATTATTTTGTTGAAAATTACTAGCCCTGTATCTAAATCTCAGAGATCCTCTCAGGGATTTTGCACATGTTCCAACTAATGAGACTTAGGATCTACGGCCAGTCCCCTATCTATCTATCTATATATCTATATATCTATATATATATATATATATATATAGAGAGAGAGAGAGAGAGAGAGAGAGAGAGAGAGAGAGAGAGAGAGAGAGCGAGAGAGCGAGAGAGCGAGAGTCACTGGATGGTAACCACTAGGTTGCCGGTTCGATCCCGGGCTCCTGCAGAGTTAGTGTCGAAGTGTCCTTGAGCAAGACACTGAACCCCTAATTGCTCCTGATGTGCTAGTAGGTACCTTGCATGGTTTCCACTGCCATAAGTGTATGAATGTGTGGGTGAATGTGATGCACAAGCTATGTAAAGCACCTTGGATAAAGGCGCTATATAAATGCAACATTTACCATTTATATATATATATATATATATATATATATATATATATATATATATATATATATATATATATATATATATATATATATATATATATACTCTGTAATTAGAAGCATTTATATGGTCAATTAAAGCAGGTTGGTAATATGTGAGTTTTTCTTAATCAAAACTGTGTCCACACTGCAACGTGTTATGTTGAGGGTGAGTTTTAGATATAGTGTTAATAATTTTTGACCAATGGGAGGACAGAACAGTGGAGGTTTGGATCAATGGCAGCCCTTATTGGTTACCCTGATTGGCTTCTTATCCCATTGCGTGCACCGGTTCGGTGGTGTCCACCCAGTATTCCGACCTCCCATAATTCTGAAAAAAGCCAAAAAATAAGAACTCCCATAGGTCCGACATCCAGTTTTTCCGACCATCAGAAGATTTGGGATTATGGGAGGTCGGAATAATCACATGGTCGGTATACCCTGAAATCTGTCCAGTGGAAAAGTTTCTGGGTGCAAAATCTGTTTGCGATTAAAAAGAGTTAATTGTTTTATTGTGTTATTGGTTCTGTGATTAATTCATCTCAATTAATCAGTTATAGTCCCAGCACTATATCCATGTTGTATTACATACTACTATTAAACTTGGTTGAGGGAACATAGAGCTGAGGGAACATAGAGCTGAGGGAACATAGACACGGTCCCGCTTAACCAGGCTTGCCAAGGCTTATTTTTCAGCCGTGGCAGATGTATATATACTGTTTATACTGATATAAAAAATATGTGATATGTTATGTTTCATTGTTATAAATAGCTCTATATTAATGATTTTTATAGATATAAGAATAAATAAATAAATACGAGACAATGTACTTTGTGTGAACTTGCACACCTGTCACTTTATTCAGTGGCTAATGTGATAAATTGGCTAATGTGTATAAATTCATTCATTCTAGTCTCCTCAGGTCGGTTCAGTGGAAAAGAAGGTTGGGACATTCCACAAAGGACTGGTGAAATTGGAGGCCTCTGTGGACAAGGGCACGTGTTGTCCAGGTAACTGTACCCCAACTTGCTAGTTTTAGTTTGATTTACAATTTATAAAAAGGGTATTGTTGCAAGACAACAGTGTTAATTTTGTTGAAAAAGACTAAAAGACTATATTTTTTATATTTAGATGACTGAGACTAAATAATTTAATAAGACTAAATATGGCTAAAACTAAATGTTATGTTATACAAAACATTGAGGTTAAGACTACATATATAGTTTTGGCAAAACTAACATGCCATTAAGACTAAGATATTGTGTTATTCGGTCAACTAACTAAGACTAAATAATTTGAGAAGACTATACTATACTAATTAGTATTGATAGTGTACTTGTCCAAGTTCCTTCCTAAGAGCATAAAGCCATTTATCCCAGTTATCATTGGTTTATTATCTTCTTCTAAAGGTGAAAAAACGACTGTTGTGGCCAAAGTCAACAATTCCTCATCTAAGAAAATTACGCCCAAATTCAAAATGGTTCAAGAAGTCGTGTATCATGCCCAAGGCCACACCAGATTGTGTTCGAAGGAACTGTGCAGAGTGGTGGGGAACGTTATGGAACCCAACACAAATGAAACAATCACTTGTCAGATGGACGTTCCTGTAGGCCAGTGCCAAACTATCGACAACTGTGAAATCATCTCCTTGCATTACCATATAAAGGTATGTACCGTTGTTTGAAGTTATTATGTTCCACAATGTTCCTTTGCATTAACATTCAGCTTTGATTAGTGTGTCGTTTGTGAACGAACCGCATCATGTGAACATAAATGAAGAAGAGGAGTCGGTCGTTGGACACACTAGTGGCACAGACATGCAGAAACGCAATCCTAGGTGGTCCTCACGATAGTCCTTGGTTATATTTTTTAACCAATAACGGGTCCATTTGGTCCATTTCTACACTCCAATACCAATACTATAATAATATTATTTCAACCAATAAATCAAACCACACAAAAACCCGCTGTCAGCGCAATAGGGATGTCATGCCACCTGGCAATTGTGGAATAATTTCAATATATACAATTTAAAATATATAAATATATGGTACAAATGAGCCAGTTTTTGAACGGCTCTCTTAGGGGAGTCGGATCCCTTGGAGCCATTCCTTTCAAACAGCCATAAATCCCATCTATAGGTTGGATCCTACAGGATGGTAGCCTGTTAAAATAGCCTAATTAAAATCTCTGCTTGTTTTTTTTTCTTTGTCATCTTTTTAAACAATTAGAAACACTTTATTTTTAGCACATTTTATTACCAATTTAGTATTCTTGCCAGTTTGTAATTCCTTCCCACAATCGTTTCTCTGTGGTGGGAAGGGATTTTTTCACTGCGTCACCCAAGCGATAAATGTTGTTCTTGTATATTAAAATAAAAATATCTGGCATATTTGACCTCATTGATGATGAATGGTATACAATTGTTGACATTACTGCAGGGTTATGGTTTCAGACTAGCCCTGCATTTTGTCCCATTGGGGCAACACAATTATTTGGGACCGGCTGGTTTATAATTACTTACCAACGGTCTATGGTGCCTCTGACATACTGCAGATTCACGTAGCTTTATCTCAGATGTCAATCTCACCACCTGCTTCTTATTTTCAGGCCTATTTGGACATCAGCTTTGCTTTTGACCCAGAGGTCCATTTTCCAATGGTCATGCTACCCGTTGGCTTGTCTATCCCTCCACCATTTGGAGCTGTGGGACCTTTGGCCCACCAGGTACAGACGTTCAGGCGTCTGGCTCCCTACCAGCCACAGGGTTTCGGGAGTCCAACGCGCAGTGACTTCCCTCCACCCTGCGAGGAGCCACAAGGTTTCGGGAGTCCAACACACAGTGACTTTCCTCTACCCTGCGAGCAGCCACAGAGTTTCGGGGGGGCAACTTCCCACAGGGGTTTCCCGCCACCTGTTGCCCCGATGGGAGATTATCCTGCTGTCTCCATAGGTACTGGCATGCATAGCTGCCCGGCAGGATACTCGTCCGAACCACCTGCATATGAGGATATACAAAAGTATCCGTCATATAGCAACCCTATGCCACAGCAGACGCCCAGTCAACCTGGTTTCCCAGTGTATTCCCGCCTCCAAACTGCCCCACCTGTGCCCAACCCATCGCTGCCCACTGCCCCCACATTCAACTTCGCTCCAAATGGACCAGCAATGAATTTCAACTTCCTGTCTGAGCAGAAAGAAGAGCCTCCGTCTAACACGCACAAGTTTTAACTACCTATGTATTGAGTGTCAAAATGTCTTATCTAGTTGTATTAAATAACGTTAAATTCACCAACTTTGCAACAGTAGGGAAAGCTTGAATTATTTTTCTATCTGAAATGTGTTTGTTTAATCAAAATCCATTGTAGACATGTTATGAGCTACTCGCTGTAAACACTTTCCTTGCAGATCTTTTGTTTTTATAATAGAGCTGGGCAGTCCCGCCTCTTTCATGACGTCCTCCGTGTTCCAGAAATGGAATCCTCATTCATTGTCCACATAGACTTTTCAAAAATGGTTAATATAAACACAATTACGCCGCAGACAAAAGCCAACTCAGGTCGTGACAACCACCACAATATTATCATGTAATATCTAATTAGCAAGAAGTAAAAAAAAAACGGCAGGATACAACACATTTCGTTTTTCATCTTAGAAATTATTTGATTGTCCAAAATGATTGTGTGTTATCATGATTTGTCACACCCCGAGTTGGCTTTGTCCACAGCGTAATCGCTTTTTAACCATTTTCAAAAAGTCTATCAGAAAAATGAATGAGGAATCCATTTCTGAAACAGGGGCGATGTAACGAGGGGCCAGGGCTCCTCCTTGCGTGGACAAATGTAGCCTACACAACTGCAAATAAATAAAAGCCTTATTTTGTACTGTTTTTCGATTATTAGTTATTTATTAATGTACCAAGCAATGGAATAAGCAGGATAACACCCGTCAAACCAATGATTTGTTTCCTAATAAGTGACTTTGGCTGTACCGCGGTCAGTTATTATGAAACAAATCACCGGTTCGGCAGGTGTAATCCCTAACAGTATGTTTTAACAGCGGGTGATGGACAAGCGACGTCGGCCGACACGGGCGGTCATTACCGTATATTCTCGAATGGCATGCAAAATGAGTACCGTAAACGACAATGCTGTGGAGCATTGAAAAAAAAAGTAGGGTGAAGGAGGAAGTGGGGTGGAACAAGGAACAAAATGTGCCGAATGGTTTGGGGTCGAAGGGGAAAAAGCAGCACTTGGAACGTCGGCCGTTTTGGCCGAAAAGCTCAGCAATTTCTATCTTTTCGGCTGACGTTGCCCCACCCACTTTTTCGCCCGTCGCCTGTTATGCTGCTATCGGCCGAATCGGCGGCTCCCATATTTGTCTATGGGAGCCGCGACAATTTACGGTAATGACAGTCGGTGTCACTGATATCGGCCGATGTAATTATACCACCTGTTTTGAATTTGCACATATTGCAGGATGCAGCTAGCCTGGCTAATAAGCCAGACTCCTAAACTTGATTGACAAAAGCTGATTACGGAATGGCTTATTAGCCAGGCTAGTTCCTGCAGGCCTGTGTCTGACCATCGACAACTGTGAAATCCTTTCAGTATGTTTCGCAAAAGTTCCCTTCCATTGATATTCCAAGTGCATTACTGCAGATTGCATGGGACTCAATATGAATCAATCTTCTGTGCAGGCTCATCATTGCAGTTATACAGTAGCTACAAGATTGTGATTTGAAACTGAACATCACACTAGCCCTGAATCATGTGCCGTGGGAGCCGGCACAAATATCTCGGAGGAAATGGGTGGTCAAGACAACGGTGTCTAGGATTATACACGTTTATCTCTCGTCCTCAGACGAGAGAGAGCCTTGCACCATCGCTTCCAGTCATCCCAGTTCTCCATATATCCGCTGGCCAACTCGTTGGTGTTCTGCACTCCTGTGTATTTCTTGAGCACATGGCTATAGTATGAGATGTCCTTGTGACAGTTGCCTATGTTTGGTTCCCACAACACCAGTTTGCTGCCTGGCAGATGTCCTGCAAGTGTGCTGCAAGTCACATTCTCCTGGCTGCTATCTTGTCGCTCACACTGAATATCCCAGCATACAGATTCTCGTTAGTAACGTGCACTCTTGCTGATGTTGAGCGTCACACACATCATTCTGGTGTAGCATCTAGAGATTTCTGCAGGGTCCAGCATTCACTACCATATACTGTAGGTCAACAGTTTCTACCGTCATAGAAGACGACGAATTTGATTTGTCAGGAGAGGCTGGAGTTCCATACACTGTTCATGCCGTTCAGGGCCCTCCAGGCAAGTGCCTTCCTCACTTTTAAATCTCAGATGTCAAGGTAACTACCTGCATTTTACCTGCAGGCGTCTTACTCGCAAGCGTCTTTGGACATCCACTTTGCCTTCAACCCAAAGGTCTATTTTGAAGCGGTCCTGCTACACAATGGCTTGAAGTCTATCCCACTATTTGGAGCTGTGGGACCTTCGGCCCACTAGCCACAGGCCAAAAGTGAAAGTGTCAATACACATGGTGGAGAGACGATGGGGCAGAGGAAACAGGGAAGGCTCTTTAAACTTTTTTTCCCTCACAAAAAAAAATCTCTCTTTTTCTCACAGTTCTAGTCTCTGTGGCTTTCGAACTTCTCTGCCTGACCTTATTCTCACACTGCCAGGAATGCATGCTCTATAAACAATTACATTTTCTATAAACAACTACAAGAGCTTGCTGAATAAAGATTACTGGGTTTTGACGTTGTGCGTCAGTATGTACTCAAGTAGTGTAGCTTGTTTGCCTCATAGAGTAAGGTTTGCCTCAATGAACATCCCGTCGTCTGAATATAACGTCATCATTAATGTGGTCACCCATATGATAATGTTACACCACACCTCCCACAGCAGCTTCCCGCTACCTGTTGCCCTGATGGAACTTTATCCTGCTGTCCCCACACGTGCTGGTGTGCACAGCTAGCCAACAGCCTCACCCTCAGGCCCTGGTACCAACAATGTTCCAGGGTACTCGTCCTAACGTGTCATATAGCGACCCTATGCCACAGCATAGGCTACTCCCAGACCAGTCAACCTGGTTTTCCAGTGTATCCCCACCTCCAAACTGCTCCACCTGCGCTCCACCCATCACTGCCCACTGCTCCGCCGTTCAACATCACTCCCACTGGCCCAGCAATGAATTCCACCATCCTGTCTGAGCAGAAGAAAGAGCCCAGGTTTTAGCTACCTAATACCCATGTATGTACTGTAAATTCTCAATGTGGGTCTCTGAGGCACTTGCCCGGGCAAGTGCAAGTGCAAGTCAGGTTCTGCTTGCCCTCAGGTCATGGTCACTTGCCCCTCAAAAATATATTGTAAATTTTGCATTTAAATATACTTCCTTGCCAGGGGTTTTCAACAGGTGGTCCGGGGACCACCAGTGGTCCCTGAGAGGGTTCCAGGTGGTCCCCAGTTAAGTTGGTTAACCAGAACTCTTGAGAGTGTACAAATGGACCCTTGCGGGTCCATTTGGTTTCATTTTTACACTCTCAAGAGTTAAAATTCATCATCTTAATTAGCCCAGGTCTACACAACTAGAGGATGTAGAAGATTAATGGTCATTTTGATCTGTATGTTAATTTGCCTGTTTTGTTTCCCAAATCCAGCCTGGAATTGTGGATAGCTAGAAAGCAGGGAAAGACACAGAGGCAGAGTGCAATGACCACCTTCAAGACAAATTTATCTTCTGTTGTGTTATAGTGCACTATGCCGATCGGGCAACCAGGTAGCAGTCTTCACTTGCCCCACCATTTTTTTTTTACTTGCCCCGGGGCAAGCGGGCAAGTGTTAGTGTCAAGCCCTATATATATACACACACCTAAAATATAAAATTTCCTAAAATATAACATTTTGAATCTCAAAAGAATAAATTTATAGTGATTGATATTTAAAAAGAAAGAAAAATCATCACGCCGCTATTTTTGCATTGCATGGGTGTGATTTTAACCAATATTTTTGTTTTATTTTAACCGCATCCTTATTATTTATTTATTTATTATTTTATTTATTTTTATTGCTTTTGTATAACATTAGGAGTAAAGTTAGGTGTAAAATACTGGTAAGAAAGTATTGTAGGGTGGAATTCTTCTTTAACACCAAACCAACTGTCACATCTGCTTGAGAAAAAAAAAAATCTGTTTTTCTCACAGGTCTAGTCCCTGTGGCTTTCTAACTTCTCTGCTTGACCTTATTCTCACACCGTGTTCTGAGATGATGTAGGTGGAGTCTGACACCATGTTCTGTTATTTAGAAGCAAGAACAACTACAAGAAAAAAAGGAAGAAATCATCATGCCGCTATTTTAGCATTGCCTCGGGTGATTTTAATCACTCTTTACCCGACATATTTATTTTAAGGCAATTATAGGCGCTATATGCAATTGTTGTGCCATTCGCAGCCTGCGAGGCGCCCCCTTGTGGCCCCTAGAGGAGTTTAAATAAATGTTACAATGATTGATTGGAAGTTGTATTAACAGCTTGGAGATTTACAGGACAACTTAATATACTGAAAGGTGAACAACACAAATAAAGCTTACGGTTGTTCACAAGTGTGGCCACCTTGTTCATTTCATCAAGACATTTAAAGATAGAAACATTCACCTCTGTAAAGCCAGAGGCACACATCATAGTTGAAGTCATATTTTTACAGAGGCCAGTTTCGAATAGCACCAGTCTGTAGGTGCCCTTTGAAAGTGGTTGGAATGAATCAAGGGATTTGATTATTATCTTAATGAATGTTCCTAGGGTTTTGGCAGTAGAGGAGCGAAAAGAGTTAAGTCCCCGAAATTTTGTTTGTGCCAAATCTGAGATGAACATGGTTTGTTGAACTCCCTCTTTTGGGAGTGAACTTTGTTGACCTTAAGTAAGTAGGCCTTTGGACATTTGGACAGGAACATGGGTATTTCTGTAGTGCATTGAATCCTGTGGAGGACCAGACCCAGTGCAAGATGTAGCCTACTCATGAAGTGTGAGATTATAGCCATAATGACAGTGATGATTATTAATTATTTTGGCACTTTTGGAACCAACAACAGGTACATTTGGTTCCATTTCATCGTTCGTTTCATAGGATAAATAAAAGTCATTTTTTTGGCGAAATTGAGAGTTCTAGGAATAGAGTTGCTGTAAAATGTGTGTTTTTTTTTCTTATCTCAATTTCGCTCAAAGAAACTAGGCATTTATCCTATCAGGCTAACAATTTGTGCTCTCTTTGTTTCTCAACTCCCCAGTGGCAAAAATAAAGTAATCTCAGATTACTTTATCTTTTAAGATGGCATTGATTTTATGATAAACTAATTAAATGGTATAATAAATTGACCGGAAGCAAAGCCAGTGTATTCTGCTTTCGTTAGCACTCCTGGCCTATAACCCATACAGCACCGTATGTACTGTGAGATCACACAATATCAGGGAGCCGGCCGTTTACCACTGATCTACAGCACGGTTTGGCACTCCAGGTGCCAAACCGTCTCCGGGGCGGCACAGCGCCAGGACGAGGGCACATTGAGAGCCATGCCCCAGGAGTGCATAACAGACCTGACTGGGAGGATGCAGCGTGCAGCTATCCAGTCTATTGATAGCTGTTGTTGACTTGTACAGTTCCATAATTCTTGTTATAAATTGAATGAGGATAGTGATAATTGTTGTACTGCTATGGCTCCATAATTGTTGTTGTCTCCACCAGCCCAAAAACATGGGAGGTTACACCCCCCCCCACACACACCTTCTACAACAGTCTGTTATAATTATAGTATAGAATAGATGGATAAATATGGATAGTAATAGTATGGATAAATTGGGGGTGCCAGAAGTAGTAATGCCATTTGGCCGGTAAATGAATGTGCTTGTCAAACTGGGGGTCCATGAAATGAAATTGGTTGAAAATCACTACTATAGCTGTACAAATCGTCTGGGTCCCTGCATGGCATATCTTTTCAAAAGGGGGCATAGGCAATTTGGGGATCTTTGACAAAGTGGAACCAGGAAGTCTTAAAGTTATGAGGTGTGGTGGTTGTGTAGAATGCCTACAGGTGTCCTCACATCGAAAATATGTTGTGAAAATATGTTGTGAAAACCTGTTGGACAATGCGGCCATACAGGCATCTATCAGGCATGTTTCGCACTAGTGTGAAGTTGCAGAACCACTGTTCTATATCGCTTTTGAATCGCCCACACCCCTCGGAGGATCTGCTTTGTCCAGGTCATCATCAGTAAGTAAGTCAAGCAACACAACAAGTTAGACTTAGTTGTGATAGCTCATCAATAGTAGTTTAGTGCTTACTGCTTTCCTTTCTTTCCAACAGAAATGGTGAAGGATTTTAGGGTAACGTGTGATGTCCTCAACCAGAAGGGCATGTTCGCAGCAGGCGATCCGGTCACAGGGAAAGTCATGTTTCGCTTGGAGAAAGAGACCAAAGTTAAGAGTGTTTTAGTCAAGCTTAAAGGTGATGCCTATGTGGAATGGACAACCCCAGGGGAGAATGGGGAGCTGTATGTAACCCGTGACCACAGAAGATACTTTGAGCTCAAAACGTATTTGGTTCCAGAAAACGCAGAAGGTATGGGTAGTGAATGGCTTTAAACATGGTTGTCTGTATAATCACGTGAATGGTGGGCCATATGAGCTGTGACGTTTGTGGTGATAAGGCAATATAGTCTTTCTTTTGCAGAGACTGTACTTCCGGCAGGACCCCATGCCTACAACTTCACCTTCATATTTCCAATTAAGTATGTGGAAATGTTTGGCATAAAATTCCTAATGCAGAAAGAAAATGTAACCTACAAATGATATGTTTGTCTGGAATAGAGTCCTTCACAGGCCTAAAATATGAGCCCAGTTTTAAGCCACAGTTTTAATTTACAAGCTGTTAATACAAATGTAATTCAGTCTTAATTAATGTGTTGAGATGTGTGAATAGCCTACTGACTATTTGCAGAAATATGCCGCCGTCGTTCCATGGGGAGTATGGCAGTATTGTCTACATGCTGGAGGCTACAGTGTCTGGGATCTGGAGGACCTCACTTGAACTAAACTTTTTCAACAAGTTCCTTACAGCATCTGCAACAGTAAGACTAAGCTTAGTGTATTTTCTATGAACTACTGTATACAGTATTTTTTTTTCCCCTGGAGCTTTCTCTGTGGGTGTAGGTATAGCTGTATACAGTACCTTGAATGAAATGTACTGTTTAGTGTGTCCATCTACAGTACATACAGAGTCCAGAGGGCCGCCAGAGAGTTCCAAGATGTACCGTTTGAGCTTGGTCTTTGAAGAAAGAAAGAACATTGCCTAATTGCTTCAGCGTTCTTTTTTTTTTAAGTCATTTAAGTCTGTTTGTGCCTATACAAAAACAAAAAAATCTCCATTTAGGCTCACAACAAATCTAGCCTGTTTTATATTTTTCAGGCTTAATCACCCTTAATCCAAAATCCATAATTACCAGTGGGTGGAGCGCAGACAGCATTCAAGCGCTTTATCACAGAGCTGAGTTTTAAATAAGCTCAAACTCTGGCAAGTTGAGTTAAATAAGGTGTAAAGTGGGTGACATGTTTTGCTCTTGTTGTTATAATGGCTGATAACTATAGCTCTATATTGTGTTAACTTGCTCTATATTGCAATGATTGAATTAACAACTATAGATAGAGCGTCTCCGTGTCTCCCTTTCATTCAAAAAGGAATGAGACCAAATACCCCCCTCTGAATGCACAATGTGTTGCAGACCTCCCACTCTACAGCTCTTCAGTGGCTAATGTGAATGTATGTATTCTTGTATAGTCTCCTCAGGTTGGTTCAGTGGTAAAGAAGGTTGGGATTTGCCACCATGGACGGGTCAAAATGGAAGCCTCTATTGATGAGGGCACGTGTTTTCCAGGTAACAACATGCTAGTTTGATTCACAATATATAAAAATGATATTCAGCCTATCTCTGCAAGACAGTGTTCATTTTGGTCACCAAGATAAAAAAAAAAAGCTGTTCAATGTGTCCAATATAATCGATTATCCCATTGATCACTGACTGATTATCTTCTTCTTAAGGTGAAAAAATGACTCTTGTGGCCAAAGT
Organism: Benthosema pterotum; assembly: GCA_039105355.1. Taxonomy (NCBI): domain Eukaryota; kingdom Metazoa; phylum Chordata; class Actinopteri; order Myctophiformes; family Myctophidae; genus Benthosema; species Benthosema pterotum. The sequence goes on from CM076972.1 coordinate 12,215,428, forward strand.
CAACAATTCCTCATCCAAGAAAATGACGCCCAAATTCAAACTGTTTCAAACGTTGAAGTATCATGCCCATCAATCCACGTTGAGTTTTGGTTTTACGGGTTCAAAGAAAGTGTGCAAAGTGGTGGGGAACGTTATTGAACCCAACACAAACGAAACAATCACTTGTCAGATGGATGTTCCTGAAGGCCTGTGCCCAACTGTCGACAACTGTGAATTAATCTCAAACCGTTACCGTATAAAGGTACAGTATGTACGTTGTAGTTACAGTGTGTTCTGCAAAGTTCCATTGACATTCCATGATGTCTTTTAGAGTAGCCTATTATTTTGACACATTTTTTTCTCTCTAATTTTTTAGAGTAGCCTATTATTTCGACACATTTTTTCTCTCTAATTTAGTATTTATATGGCAATTATTGCCTCTTGGTGGTGGGCAGGGTCGTACCACTGAGCTTATGGTGCCTCTGTCACATACAGGATTGTAGATCTTTATCTCAGATGACAATCTAACCAAGTGCTTCTTAATATCAGGCCTATTTGGACATCCGCTTTGCTTCTAACCCAGAAGTCAAACTTCAAGTGGTCATGCTGCCCACTGGCTTGACGTCTATCCGTCATCTATCCGTGCCACCTGTGCTCAACCCATCCCTCCCGGCTGCTCCCACACTCAACATCGCTCCAACTGGCCCAGCGACGAATTCCAACTTCCTTTCTAAGCAGAAGAGAAGAGCCTCCATCTGACACTCTTAAGTTTTAGTCTTAGTCTTATGTACTGAAAATTGTGACAGCAAATTTTGTCTTTTTAGTTTTAGTACTATTTAGTCATGCAAAATCGTTCTTAGCTTATAGTATTAGTACATTAAATATCAAAATATTGGTTAAATTACACAAAAACAACAGTTCCAAAGAACTACCCCCTCACTCAAATAGTTGAAGTAGCCCTAAAGCAACCTGCTTGTAACCTTTTTGAAATAATACAAAATAATTTCTTCACATTCATAACATGCAGGCAGGCAGCAGATACAGGTCCTACAATTTTGTGCGACAACACGTTTAACATTTTGGACAATAACCTCTAAACAGACCACACCTCACAAACTTACTGTGAGTTTTGGCGCCCTACTAAGGGGGTGGGGGGAGACGGTGGACCACAGGTTGGGAAACACTGTGCTGAACAATATGTACTATATCAGTAGCTTTTACATCCTTTGCACATAAAAGTGATTGAGAAAAACATCACGTGACCAGCCAGGCCCCCCAGGCCTGTCCCATTTGTCACTTTAATGTGAGGGCAATCCTATTCAGCCACAAACTGTTTTCTCTTTATCGCCAGATTTATGCTCTGCTCAACTAATTGGTATTCCAAGTTGCTTCTCAGTGTTTTGGATGTAAACAGCTCATAAAAACTGTTGACCTTCCAGTCAAATTTAGAAACGTATTAATGTAATAAGCCATATTGGTATCTAGATTATTACAGTATTTAATTCTCCCCAGCTAGTAACGTTTATAATGTTATTGTTACCACACATACCTTGTCGCTGCATATTTAACTGAAGTGATGCATGCCTCAGGTACACACCCCCAGCATGTTGGCACTTCAAGCACTTCTGATTGGAGGACTGAAAACAAAAGAGAAGTTCATTTCACTTCAATGTTCACACAGAAATATCCCATAGCCTGGAAAGCTCGGTCAGGCTGTTTAGGTTGTTACCAGGCAACCATGCACAAACCTGACACTAAAGAAATGTTTATTCAGCAGCATTAGATACAGTAGCTCTATATTCTAATAATTATTGCTACAGGTAGTAGCTAGTAGGCTATTAGTGTTTGTTCAGTAACAGGCTGGGTCAAAGTTCAGAGTTTGAGACTAGGAAAATAGTCCAAATTAATTTCCAGTAAGTGTAAGTAAATTAAGTTTTTACATCACAATAGTTAAACACCAAAACAGTCACACACAAAAAAAATAGTTAAAGTGCTGAGTGCATTTTCACTGTGCAAACCAGGGCTTAATATTCCTGCAAGACTACACCACTTTAATTTTAATGAGATTAAAGAGCTCACTATTCAAAATATGTCCAACTCGTAGAACACTACTAAACAGGACACTCGGGATTGTTTACCAGAATATAGAATTTGTGAACCAAGAAAGACCTGAAAGACAAGGTTTTTGAAAGGTAGAATTGGATTTTTATCGTCAGGTACAAGGTGGCATTCGATATGCCTGATTAACACAATATTAATTAAACACCCTAGTCTAACATCTCCCTATAAAATCCTATATAAAACTAAAACTGTCAAGTTAACCAAACAAAAGCAAAAGCAAACATTAAAAAGCATCTCTGTCCAAATCCGCAATAGCTGTGTGAATCTGCAAGAACAGTGCAAAGGAACAATGCAATGTGGGCTGAGGACAGTTAATGGAAGGGGCTTTCGTCTATCATCTTCTGGTAGATGTAAACACACAACAGGCCTAGGCACAGTTCATCGGTAACAGATTTCTGGAGGTAACACACCAGTCTACAGTTAGCAATACTACTTACACGCAGCAACCCAGGTCTGAAACCAGGGCCCGTCTGTCATTTAATCTGTGCCGTAGTATTGCAACCGGGATGTTTCTCTCTCTCTCTGCGATTATGGCCAACATGTTGGCTGTTATCTCTCCCAGAGACTACTGCCTCCACTGGGATCCCCAACCCCAGGTGGTGGCCCAGCCTGTGGGAGCTACACAGGGCCTGCTCCCCTGCCCCTTCTCACATAAACAGGCTCTACTGGCTCACCTCTCCACTTCTGCACCTGATGGCTGGCTCCGCCCATCCCCCAGGTGCAGGTCCTTCCTCTATTAGTTGAGGTTGCCATTTCATTGTGGTTGCCAGATAAATTAAGTAAAGTAGGTCAAACAAAAATACAAAAGCAAAGTAAACCCAAATAAGCAATATCCCTTAATCCAGCGCTAATGCAAAAAGACACACCAAATCATGAAAAACACAAACCACGCATCTAATCAAATTCCAGCTCACATTGGTAGATACTATAGCCTACAGATATTCACTTCTGTAGACAGGATTTAAAATCTCTACGTCTCTAAATCTTTTGATAAAATGGACACGGTAGGCCAAATAGTAAACAAGTACAAATGCTGGTCATGCCATCAACTCACAAGTGAAGTGAAGTGTGCTTGAAATGATTCTCTTGAAATGATTCTCTAGACTCTTTTAGCCTATATTTCAATCAACCAACCAACAAACAAACCAACCAACAATACAGTGTGTATACTATAGTTTCCATTTGAGTGGTTAATTAATTGGCTTGGACAATAGCACCCTAAAAGCCCTCCTGTGCTCTCAGATCAGCCGACACAGGGAAGCTGGAAGTACCCCCGCTAAAAACGTCTGGACAACGCTCCACTGGCCGCAAACTCTTCTCCCTCCTGGCCCCAAAACTATGCAATGCACTTCCCACTGTCATCAGAACCGCAGACTCACTCCCTATCTTCTGCTGCAGCATGAAAAACACACCTCTTCACACTCTATCTCAGCCCATAGCACTTGCAGTACAGTATCAACCTAGGTATTTTGGATACCTATATGCCTATAGGATGTAAATTCCATGTAAATTGTAATCTGTAACTTCAACTAATCTGTATGTTCACATTATAAATCCCAGGCACAAAAGGCTCTTTAACTTGTTGACATTTGCTGCTAGGAAGAATATTCTGTTGTTTTGGATCAAGGATGCGGCTCCATCAAAGAAATCCTGGCATAACATCATAATGGACTGTATTCCATGTGAATACATCACATGTATGTTACACTCTAAATTAGACACTTTTTTCAAAATCTGGGACCCATATTTAAACCATATAGGACCAACTCTGTCTGCTGCAGTACTTAAAGGTTTCCCCTGCCAACCTCAGGCTCCTCGTGGACCTGCATCCTTGCCGCCCTCGGATTCTCTTTCTTCATAAGGCTCTGTCTCTGTACCTTTGATACCACCTTGTCGTTCTACCTCTATGTAGCATCCTTGTAATGAGATTCTACCATGCCAATGTTAATGTTAACTTATGTCCTTGCTTTCTCTTTTCACATCTATCAATTTGTTTATAATAGTGTTGTACCTGAGCTTTTGTTTTTTGTTGTTGTTGTTTTCTGTTATTTTTATTATTATTATTTTTGCGTGTGTGTGTGTGTTTGTTTTATTATATTTTTGTAAAAATGAATAAAGATACTTTATATAAAAAAACTAATCTGTAGCCTATGTATTTGATGTAATGCAATGTTTTTACTTAAAGGGAAATCCCAAACATTTTCAAAAGATTTGTTCTGAGGTCCAGATCAGACCTCCATTTCCAGGAACCCCAGAATGGGGGAACTTTTTCATTATGTCCACACAAGATCTCTAAGGTATATGACATAGTGAAATGTTGAAAATGGGTGGAATTCCCCTTTAATGTAAATCACTTTGGATTAAGAGCGTCTGCTAAACGCCTAAATTGTAAATTGATGCTATTCTAGTCTCCCTTGACAACCAACTAGCCTACAACCAATCAGGATGTGAGTGTCTGTCCCTTCGGGTGATGGGATGCAGAGCTCTACCAAACTGGAACTGTAGACTCAAGTGTAAGTGTTTTGCTGGATCAGAGAGAGCCAACACAAACTAACTGCATGTCATCATCTGTATCACCATCATCATGTGGAAAAGACTGCTGCTGGATCTCTGCATTATGGCCGTTGCCGTGAATTACCATGGTAACACACTATTTTTTAATAATCAGGGTGTAGAGTTTGATTGTAACTCGTTATTATAGCGGCATAGCCTGTAAAGTTGTTAAAGTTACACGGAGTTCCATTTTCCTTGCGACGTCGCTGTAGCAACTGCAGTAGAAAAAACGCACAGCATGGCATGCACCATAGTCGCTGCACTGCATGGGATATACATCACTGCACATTTCAATTCATCTGACTGCATTACATAAAACTTTCTTGGTGTCACATCTGCTTTGATTGTTTTAGAAGAATGCTGATAGTTTTGAAATTGCAGTCATTTTTCTCCCCTAAAGATGCAACAGGTGCATTCTGACAGATAGCCTAAATGGGCTTGTAAACTATTTTGTTAGATGTATCAAGTCCCAATGGGGGGGGGGGTGGGGGGGGGGGTGGATGAAGCCACCCCCATACCATTTTCATTTAAATTCTTTACTTCTTTACATCTTACAGGAGTCAACAGGACTTACTGTATGTTAGGCAAATACGCATCAATAACATCACTTGTTGAAGTTGCAAGTAACAGACACGCAGCATGCATAAAGCTAAAGGCCTGACTCAGAGATATTTTTTGAATGATGAAATGGTGTTTTAGTGGTGCCACAATTGTAGTTAGTTAGTAGCAGTAGTAGTAGTGTTTCAAATCATTTTAAATATACTGTAAGCACTTTAATTTGTAATATCTTTGAAATTTGGCTTGTTTGCACGCCATCATGTTTGGTGGGGCAGTCAGGGCATTGCCCCCCTATGCCCCCATCCCTGGGATAGATTACAATGCAGGAGTCCTGTACGATTGAGTAGCCTGCAGTCCTGGTGTGTGGGCAGTAGGCTACATACTTTCTTTCTTCCATTCATTTATAAGCTTCCCACTTGCAGTTACTGTTTTCCACTGCATTCCTCACAGAGGCATCCGGCTTCCTGATCAGAAACAGGCTGCTGGGTAAATGTCTGATGGTCCACAGCGGAGGCAGGGTGGCGCTGGACGAATGCAACCAGGGGTCACCCTTACAGGAGTGGCGCTGGGTCACCCCCGGGGGGAGCCACCAACACCACGGCCAGCACGCCATCAGTAACCTGCACACGGGGGACTGCCTGACGGCTCCACGAGCCGAATACGAAGGCGTCAGCCTTAAGGCCTGTGGCAAAGACGAAGAGATGCCTCCTCCTGGAGAAGAAGGAGACGTGTATGTGACGACGAGCAGCGACCAAGCATGGACCTGCAGCAAGAAGGGTCTTCTCAGCCTGCTGGGTAAAGGGCTGCACCTCAGCGCCACCCCCCAGTCCACCTTGGTGTTCCTCTCCAAGGACCATAAGCAGGTATGGTTTATGAATATTTCTGTGAAAGAGTTGGCTCACAACCCCAGTCTAGTGTGTAGGATGCGTACAATGGGTTACAACTGAATCGATTTAAACCTTTGTCATGTCAAGCAAGGATCCCCAAAACATTGCCAATGTGAACTCTCATCTCAAAGATTGTTGTGCCAGGGACCTCAAGGCCATTAGGCATGAAGCCTGAAGAAGACCATGACAGGTCGGAACCTCGCTTTTAAACCTGCTGTTGCTTAAATAATTTTGGAGCACTTTAAAAGGATCCCTGTAGTGTCTAATAAGACAAATATCGCTTAAAACATTATACTTCACCTATATAACTAAAATAAACAAATGAAAACACCATTGGCATCTTATTTCTTTCATAAATAGAGAATATTTCACTCAACAGGAACTGCTCCAGGCGCAGGATGATGATGTCACATGTGATCTAGCTCTATAGAATATATGGATGAACATGCTCATGCGACCGGAATACCTCCTATTGAGTGAAAGATTCTCTATTTATGAAAGAAATAACGTATTGAAGGTGTTTTTATCTGCATGTTTTAGTTATAGATGGCAAGTACAGTGTTTTAAGGCATATTAGTCTTATTAGCCAGGGATCCTTTTGAAGTCAGTTGCGAGCCCCTTTTTATTTTTGTACTTTTGACTGTTTCTACAGTTTTGGCTCGGCACCATTTGCGGATGTGTGTTACCCTTCTTAACGTGCCAGGGACGCCAGACAAAAGCATTATTGCTAATTGATAGATTAGTAATGAGGTTTTACTACTTACTTGATTCAGTATTTAGATATTTAACATTCATTTTACCCACTTCCTATACAACTTAACTTAACTTAAAACTCCATTTTAACCATGCTAGATTCATCAAAAACACACTTTATTTCTGGTGAGTGACATTGTCCTCCTAATACCTGTGGGGGCTGTGCTTTTTAATTTACTGTTTTCATTTATTTTTAAAATATTGTTTTATTTGTTTGGTCCCACAATTGTCGTGCTGGGGCTGCTACATTTCCAAAACAATATTTTACAAATAAATGTAAACTATAATGTTCTGTACAAAGGACATCAAATATGTAATTACTGGATCGAGTAACTTAAAAACTGTCCGGGGTGTTCACATTAGTCTGAGTAGATGATAAAATCAAAAAAAGTATTTTTGTGAAATGTCCCGTTAACTCTGTAGCGATTAAATGCACACAGACCTGTTCACCTGATTGGAGTTTTGCACTGAAACTGGAGTTGACCAGCGATATCAGAGGGAACAAAGGCACATCAGAAAGCCCCTTTGTTTGTTTATTGTCAAACCACTGTAAAACTGCGAACCAAAAGCATAATGGAGGGCGTGCATTTCAGGTGATATTCTTTGTTAAAAGAAGTGCCAAATAAACAGTATATTCTGATGTTTGTTAAACTGAAAATACAGTACATTTCCAATATTCCAATTTGTGTTAAAGATACAATAATATGCAATGAATAATGCCGTAATAATAATGATTATTCAATTTAGAGTAGAGTAGAGTAAATAGGTTGCACAGGCATATTGTCAGTGTCCTCGTTACAATGCTTTCTCTCTAGACCCCTGGGGAGAGCCAGCGAAATCCAAAAGCGACCTCGCCCGCGGGCGCCCGGTTTCAAAAACCGGCGCCCGCTTTCACAAAAACGGGCGCCCGCTTTCACAAAAACGGGCGCCCGTTTCCACAAAAACGGGCGCCCGCTTTCACAAAAACGGGCGCCCGTTTCACAAAAACGGGCGCCCGTTTTCAAAAGCGGGCGCCCGTTTTCAAAAGCGGGCGCCCGTTTTCACAAACTAGGCTATGCCTAAACCTAACTCTAACCCTAAACTTAACCTCAGTAAACCTATGCCTAAACCTAACCTAACCCTAACCATAACCTTTTGAAAAGGGCGCCCGTTTGTGAAAACGGGCGCCCGCTTTTGAAAACGGGCGCCCGTTTTCAAAAGCGGGCGCCCGGTTTCACAAAAACGGGCGCCCGTTTTTGTGAAAGCGGGCGCCCGCTTTTGAAACCGGGCTCCCGCGGGCGAGGTCGCTTTTGGATTTCGCCCCTGCTACCCCTGGGAGACGGAACACCAAATCTACCAGTGTACTTCACAGTTCACACTACAGTAGTGACAGTTTCACCACTCCAGTAGATTAACTAAATATGTCTGTAAACAGCAGGGTAGTCGATGGAAGACACTGGACAACCAGACGGTGTGCAGCGAGAGAGACAGCCATCACCCTCACGGCCGCGTGGACCCAGCACTGAACCCTGCCTCTGTGCCTAGCGCCATGTCCATGTCCAACTCCCATCAACAGCCTCAACCAAGTGAGACAACAGCCAAGCTCGAATGATATTCCGTTACTCACATGAAATTCTTATCTTAGGTTTGTAGTTGTCTGCTTCCCACATTACGGTAGTAGTAGCATAAAATAGGGTATGACCAGCTACTTTTGCCACTTTTGAATTGAACTCTTTAGTAGTCTTTTGCAATTTCTTAATAGGAATCCTGCAAAGTAACAATTCTATTTAATTTCATATGCATTTAGTTATAGGCTAATTCCACAGATTATTTAGCTGTAGAACCAAGTCAACTCCTTCAACTCCAAGTGCTTCTCAGGGTAGGGGGTTACCAGTTGAAATATGATTATTTTGGCTGAGAACCACTGCTTTATAGTAGCCCACCAGTCCCCTATTTTACTCCCGTCTCACTTTTGTTGAAATAATATTTATAAACACAGATCTACAAACTGAAAAGGAATCACAATATGACACGTTGAGCTTGTAGATCAGCTACTGCCATTATTTAAGTGCTTGTTTTGTTTTTGTTTGTTTTTTTAGTTATTATGCAGGTTTCTGCGATACGAAGCCGAAAACCCAAACAGAAATGTAAATTTGGATTGATAATCCATTGTTCAACGACAGGAATCGTAACATTTCATGAACTGTGACAGCCCTACTGCTGTGAATAATATTGGAGCCTTTTAAAACTAAAGCGACTTACTTGCTCCCTCCCTTCCTTCCTTCTCATTTTGCATGTATTCTTACAGCGCCAACTCCAGCTAATTCTACACCCATTCTCTGTATTTCCTATACGACATAGAGTGTGTAATGTTTGTTTTCATTGGCTCCATTTTGTGATGCTATAGATGACTGTATTTCCCATCGGGCTGCAGATTGGATTAGAAGGATGCATGCTCTCAGGCTGAAGGGGTTGGTCCTGATCTCATTTAGTTAAGAGCTTTTTGTAGCAATCAATATAAACCTACTGCCCTCCTCTGGATGGGGGGAGAGGGAGGATGACTCAGCCTGATACATGAAACCATCTTTGTGAACTGATTTATTTATTATTATACTACAATTGATAAGATACCCCCCCCCCCCCTCTCTCTCTTTTTGGTCTCCATCTCTCTTCATCAAAACATGTTTATTGACCTTTGAGTTCTTTATCTGATGATAATTGTATGAAAATGATTGTGAGGTATCAATACATAATACAGATGTATGATATTATGTATGACAAATACAGGAAAAAGATTGGGGGTCGTTATATAGAGGACTTTTGAGCAGACAACATAAACATCAACTGGTAACCAGAATGCTTTCCCCAAAGCACACCCACCCTATTTTTAGCTGACCGCTGCACCCCCAACCATACTTGTATTGTTTACTTTTACTAGAATAGTTTAGATTAGGCATATTTTTACTGAATGCAGACAAATTGGGTTAGAGTTAGTTACAGAGTTAGTTTCACTGAACTTATGTGTAGGAATACCTGATGTGACCATTCCTTCCGAGGTCACCTGATTTGACCCGAGGCAAGTGGACTTTGGGGCGAGCTTTGCTGTATTCATTGAAATGCCTTTTTTCCCCTTTCATGTCCAGTTGAAGGTTTTATGGAGGTCACAGAGCAATCTCCTTTAAACCACACTACATCATCTTCAGATGATCCCACGATGGTGTTCTTCACCATGGACTATGGTGAGTTGTGGTTGTTGTGCGGTGCTGCAGTCAAGATGTACAAGATGTATTTTTTAATGTTTATTTATTTTTTGTTAAAACTGTTAGTGGGGTTGTGGGAAGTAGGAACTGATTTTGGGCCTGCATAAACGTATGTGTACAGCTCCTTCACCACTAGAGGGAGCTAAACGTTAAGGAAACGTTGGTGGATGTGGAGAGAAAGTCAATATGCTTTTATAATCAGTTTCTGTGAGAAATTTAACAAACTGAAAGAATTGCATTATGCATTATTATATCATGGCTCCCAGACATATATTATAAAAAAGGGTATGCAATCAGAGGCATCACTAGCATAAGTAACATGACAGAAATTATGTTTTAGTGGTGTAACCATAGGGTGCATGCCCAGCAGCCTGGCTGTGACCCTGTGTCCCTCTCTAAGTTTGAACTAAGTTTGAAGTTTCAACAGGGGGTGCTGTTTCACCACCAACTTGAGACTGGTCTTTTTTTCTTCTTTAAGATTACCGGTAAGCAGACAAGAATTGATAAATCGAGATAAGTGATAAGTATGCAAACTCTGAAGTATGAACTTCATGATACATATGAGATGAGATGGGAGTCTGTGAGATAGGCGGGGATTATTTATCAAGAGTATAGTGATCTGTATAATATATGTGAAAGAAAAATATGAGTGAAAAATATGTTGAACGTCAACTCGCAGGTATGGGCTGGAAGATAACCATGCTGGTACTAAGCTCCTTGGCTCTGGTGCTTGGAACGGTGATACTTATCGTCAATGTTTATGCTAACAGGTGAGCATGCACACGCATACACGCACTCTCACATACGCTCTCGCGCGCGTGCGCGCACACACACACACACACACACACACACACACACACACCACCCACACACACACACACACACACACACACACACACACAGTCACACAGACACACACACACACACACACACACACACACCCCACACACACACACACACACACACACACACACACACACACACACACACACACACACACATATACTCCTGAGGAGGACATAAACATGTTCAGACAGACAGAACTTTATGAATATCATTTTCATATTTTCTTTCTACCCTAAATATAATATCCTTCCTGAGTAATAATTAGCTGTAAAATATTTACAAGTTGGCTATTTTACAGCCAAGTCCACGCCCCCCCACGCCCCCCTGCTGCTTCTGACCTGATGAGCACCATCAACATAAACATCAGTGTAACAAAACCAAAACAGCCTGAGGGACTGTGTCTTTCTGCAGGGACACCCAGACAGCAGCACAGTGATGTACAGTAGTTGCTGATAGAGGAAAATATGAGCCACTTCTATCTTTATATGCATCGGTTAGGGCGTGAGCACACCTTATGTGCAAAAACGGAATTCACTTCCTGGATTTAAAAAGTTGGTGGATGGAAAATAAAGTTTTCACACGTCAGCAACTTTCAGTGTGGGCCGTGCTTCTAACAGCATCGACCAGGTTGGAGCCAAGTGCAAGCTTCATTTTCCATCCAGCAGATGTCTAAATACCAGGAAGTGACACCTGCTCTGAGCTGCATCTTGCATCTTTGTAATGCCACTATGTGCTTACGCTCTTTGATATAAATGCTCAAAAAATCTTAAAGAACACAAATCTTGTTCCATCTCTATCCTGTGCCCCCACGCCCCCTCATGTAACACTGATCTGTTGTATGTTCCAATTGGCTATGCTTGATGCATGCATCGCACAGCAAAACGCATGCTGGGTTACAGGTGCATGCGGGGAAGGCAGACAGTCCACAGGCTTTCGTGTAACACCAATGTTTATTTATTATTAATTTGTTTTGCTCCTAGACATGAGCGTGGTGCCAGGCGCGCAAAAAATCTAGTAGGAATACAAGAACTCTCTCAAAATGTGCCCACCCCGGATCAAATCTGGCAACCTCGGAGCGGTCAGACCCACATATCCGGAATGGTCAGACCCACCAGGTATTTCTGGACAGCAGAACAGTCTCTTACCGAGACTAGGGGGGTTGGGGTATTAGGGCATTTCTCAAATGGAGGTGATGAGTCAGTGCAACTTTGCAACTTTCGGTACAGTAACTCACATGCTTGGGCTTTATCTGCGGTATATCTAAGTCCAATTTAGAGGGCACGCCTCTGTAGTTCTAACAGTGTTTTGCATTACGACTAACTAACTTAGTTTCTTCACAATTTAAAACAATAATGCTTCCTCACAACTGCAAAATGGTTTTCCCAAAAGACCACACACAAAATGCTAAACCTTGACACTATACCGTTGCATGATGACTGTTTGCCATCAAATCTTTCTGAAAATGGTGAAAATAGAACTTGTGTTCTGATTTGATCCGTACACACACATGCGCACGCACGCACAAAGGTTTACAGTAAAATTGAAATCACAGTCATAGAAATGGAGCACACCATATGAAAGGACTCTAGAGAATGAGCCATTTCTCCTTTTGTACAAATGGCTCAGTCAGAGATCAAACAGCACACAAATATGCTATTATATATTCTATTTATTATTATTTTTATATTAGTGTATGTGTATTACACACACCTTTTGATTGATTGAATAGTTTAATGGATATAATGTATAAACAGCACAGTTTAAACACTCAGTCCAAAAGCGATAGCACCAAAACAAAGTACTTGTGGTCTCTTGACCGCACAGACTTTGATGTGAGTGAGACTCTGACAAGCCTCACTCACATCTCAAGCCTTCCTCGTGACCTGAATGTTTAGAGATTTGGATATTTGTATGTGGTGTGTTTTTGATTTTATGTGAGATCGTGTGAGTTATGTGGACAATGGGTGTAGTGTTTGGACAACAAGGTGATGTGTAATTGACATCAGGGTTTAAAGAAGGAAAGTCTAGTGCAGATAGGTATAAAGTATAAAAGCGATTACATACAGTACATGAAGTGAAGGTTGTGAAAATTGTCACATTTTTGCTTTTTGTGTGGTAACAAGGGTGAAAAAAATGTACCCTTCTGGCCTGAATATAAGACTATGTTTTTTTTGCTAATAGAAATATCCTAAAAACAGGGTCATATTGTAATTGTTTTTTTTTTGCCAAATGGCTCTTGAAAAATGAGGAGTCGTCTTATAATCTGAGTCATATATTTGGGACAATATGGTAATATCAACTGTGAGGGTGTTTTGTGGCTGGCATTACAGTTACTGTACCTACTGTTACTGTAGCATACTGCTAAATAGAAGGCGAAAACACACACCACGTTATCTCTTCTGTGGTACAGAGAATCAAGACCGCCAATGGTATTTTTTTTTATTTGATAAAAAAAATGTGCTTGCCACAAACTAATGACCTCTGCAGACAGTGATTTACAAACAAAAATATTAAAAACATTTCCCAAGGCATCTCAACCATAAAGTTACACAGTGCTTAAATTCAGCCCATAATTGCATGATAGTATGAAAATTATAATATGACTATGGACCATCATTTAATTACGGGCTGTATTTAAGCCAGTCACTTCAAGTTACATTATGGTTGAGTTGTAAAGGTATTTTTGACCGAATGTTGACCTTCTTTAGTAAATCATTTCAGAGTTGACAAGTGCGGCCTGGAATTCTATGGAACTTAGTTATATCGTGCCTTTACCCCGAAGAGTGCTATATTTTATCTCCTATGATGCATCCTTGTCATGTGGGATGGTTTTCTACCCTTTTCATATCCATTATTTATTATTTATTGGGAATTTGAACCATTTGATGACATATACCCTCGAAGTCCCATTTGGAATACCTTTTGATGACATTTAGCGCCTCAGAACTGGCGTTTAGCCATGGACCACTATTTGATAAACAACAACAATATTTGGTCCAATATTACCATGCTGTATTGATGTTGGTACATGGGAAATATAACAGGCTACATGGGAAATATAACAGGCAAATGTTGAATTGCATAGACCTGCGTAAATTAAGTTCTGCAAATGTTTAACACATTTAACTCTTGAGAGCGTAATACTAAAGCCGGGAGGGTCCATTTGGTTTCATTTTACACTGTCAAGAGTTAATGCTCTAGTCTAAAGGGTTACCAACTCTTAACTGGGGGCCACATTGAACCTTCTTAAAAAGCAGTGGTCATGGATAGTGACAACTCCTGAAGTGAAAACAATGCTTGAAATTGTATATTAAATATGACATGCATCTTAAAGCTATGCCAAATGTCAATACAGTACATGTACATAGAAGTAGCAAGCAATTACAAATAAATCAGCATAGCCATGATCTCTCAATCTCTCCCTCCCTCTCTCTTTCTCCCCTTCAGTAGGAAGAAGGTGGTGTGTGTGTTGAAATCCTACACTCCCAGGGAGGAGGTGAGCCAGCCGGGGTCTCCTGTCCCCAGCGAAAGAGCCCCGCTGACCAAGCACGCCATGCGCCTACCTCACTCCTCCCCGCCTTTACAACGGGGAGAGATCCTCATCCAGTGGAAAGATGGCACGGTTACCCCTCTCTACGAAGCTTAAGAGTCACACTGTTTTGTGTGCGTGATAGAGAGAGAGAGAGAATGTGCATTTGATTTTCATTCACGTGCACAAGCATTTAGTGTGTGTGGACTGCCCCGTGAATACTAATGGTAAAAGGACCAGGCATACAAGGGAATGTACTTATGCAGATATCAAACAGCCTGGCTACCGGTAATCTGTAGGGCATTTTCAGTACGTCTGAACAGTAGATGGAAAAGTGTAGATATAGGCCATACGCGCCCTACTAATACGTTCACCGGCACCACTATGATGCTTGGATACCAGATAACGAATACATCTTCACATGAAACAAATGCACAACACGTTGGATGTATTGATTACGTCCTCTTCTTCTATTATTAATGGAACTCTAAATGTTTTATTTCTATGGTCTGGACAACAGGGAATGGAAAGGACGGCCACCTGGTCTTAAGGTCTACACAACTCCAGGAGCACAGGCCAAATAAAATCATCCACATTTACTGTAATTTTATATTGATTTACAAAAGTTTTTTTTCCCCACATATTTGCGTTGCTCCTGGGCTGTAAGGACCTCTTAAGCTCAATTTATACTACTCTTTTGACAGTGTTGCTTGCGGACAAGATCTGATCTATAATCTGACAATCTTGTCAGCATGCAAGCAACCCCGTCGCAATGCAGAATATGTACAGTATAAATTCAACTTCAGTGGCAGTGATCCAGGCCGTGGGCAAGTCATGAAAACATTATAGATCATACTGTATCTTTCCCGTAAAGGTCTGGGGAGCTCATGGATGTACTGTAGGTATTGGAGAAGTGCACAGTAGCCAGCCAGGTGAAGATGAAAGCTATCTCAAGTCATCGCTGGCAGAAACATGAAGTGCAAAAAGGCCATAAGAATATAAAAAGTAGAGATAGAGCAGAGCAGTCTGAGAGAGTGCAGCTTGTACACAGGTGTTGGAGATGTGAGTGCTGGGTGGATAAGTTCAGCGGATTGAGTAATGGTGGTGTGTATTGAAGAACTTCTCTGTTGCATGTGTAGAATTACCAGTAACACATTTTAAAGCTAAAACAAGCGATAGCTTAGGGCTTATACTGTATTAGGGGAAGAGCACTTAGACATTTATATGCCATTCCATGGCATGAAGTGAGCTTAGGTATGCAGTGCTGTGAATGCGGGGTTCTGCTGTGAAGAAATAGAAATGGGAGCGATTTGTGGCCTGTTGTGGAATGTCTGCCTGAATAAAATAGAAGGGTTCTGTATGTTTTTCATAAGGTTATCAACTTCGGCAACAATGTATGTACATGTGTGTATGTATGTGTCCACGTGGCTTTATTTAGGCTTGATGTGACCTTTCAGAAAACACAAATAAGTGCCTTGCAATTTTTGTGACATTATGTACTATAGAAGGTTGAGAAACACATCTACTGTACATTGTAGTTACCTGAGTTGTTTGTCATCTGCCATAGAGTATGTCAGAAACTTAAGAAACAAGGCTGGATGTAGACTATATAGGGTTGGGCAGTGTAATGGCAATATGGTAACCTGAGGTGTTCGAAAATGATGACGGTATCCATTTCAACATGGTTATGAAACAGTGAGGCAATGAAAGGTTACAGTGTGGGTTCTCTCCTCTTTCATTGAAGCTTGTTCTGAGCAGTGTGAAAGTTGATGCTATACAGCCGGCACAGACCACAGCCATAGTGAGATCACTGGCAGACAGTCATTCATTCTACACTGGATTGTGCCATGTGCGACTACTGTTTGTTATTATGTGGCAGAACATTGACATGTAGCCGGATGCCAGTCTTACCAGGCAGGGTTGGCAAGATGGGCAGCGGCCATGTTAAAACTGTATGGGCCCATGTGGCCTAACTTATTTGTTAGAGAATGTTTTTGTAGTTCATTTTTTTATGGCTAAACCAACCTAAAGGAATATAGAGGGAAATGTAATGCTACATAAAGTTGTGAGATTACATTATATTTTACATTTTGTGAAGGGATAGGCAGAATTGTGTTTATTTTAGAGGTTATTCTGACGTGCAAAGATGTCTCCGTCCAAATCATTTTTTCCCCCCATAATACCATATAAGCTAGTAAAATGTATACCAGCCAACACTAGTATACTGACAAAGTCACTTTCATTCACTATCATTCTTCACCACTATATCATTATGGACTATGTTATACCGTAGTGTCATTGATGTTGTATGACTAACGGACATTGTTGATTTTCATAAGACACTGTGTCATATTTACACGGAATGAAGTTGTGTACTAAGCATTAGGGCTGAATCAAAGTAATTGTAGATGTTGGACATACCAGTGAGCCAACCTAACTACGATAACAAATTAATAAATGATAGAAATGAGTAATTAGATAACTTGAATTGCCTTTTATTTTTGGGTATTTCTAATGACCTACAATACACTCCAAAAATACAGTATTTCACATGTATGCTGGGTCCAGGAATGAAGACTTTTAGTGTGTTCATTTCAGGCTAGAGTTCTGCATCATTGAGCACAAACATTTTCTCCCAGATAATTGATATAGGTTTCTTTTCAAACAGACTCCTATTTGAGAAGGATTTTGTGCCAGGGATCCCTAAAAGTCAACATGTCATGTGTCAACTGTCAACATAATTATGTCGAGCTATGTTCGCGTTCTAAAATAGCCTAGAAAAATTAAATTAGAGCTTGCTGTAAGCGTGTAATAACCCTCTGAAACCGGGAAAACAGCAGGGTCATTTACAGCATTTACATTTTTAGTACATACTGAATTAAAAAGTAGCAGGTCCTTGGCACAAAGAAGTTAACCACTGGTTTAAAAAGGTATTTGTAGAATCTGCTTCAGACCTGACCTAGCACTTATACATAGTGACCACGTTAAGCACCATTTAATTTCCAAGTATTTCTCAAATTTAACACAAATATTTAAATATGGAGTGCCATGATTTTTATACCCTAAAACATGATCATCAGGTATTAATATTATATGAAAAGTAAGATTTTTTCCCAAAAGGTGTACAGTGTTTGTTAAAATTATGTTTTTTTGCGGACTCCCCCACCAGCTCATTAAGTATGCCTGGTTTGCCTGGTGGGTGGTGATGGATGGAGATCCAGCTGAACTGAAGCCACACCCACAGCTTTAGTTGCATGATAAAGGGGGAGGAGTTGGGGGAGGGGCTGAGCACGTGATGTCACTATTGAACTTTTTTTTTCATTGGCATGTTTGACTGGAAAGGTTCAGCCCCCAGGAAGAAACCCTAAATACAAAGGGAAGACATCATCGCACATAAAAAACACACCAAGGGGTCTATTTACATACTGTCACCTCTTAAACATGTACAAAATTGGAAAAAATACAAAAATCACGGTACCCCCTCTTTAAAAGGTATTCTGCTTCACACCCTCTTAACCCAAAGGAGACATATGACACCTCAGGACGTCATAGACAATACAACGGACGGGTGTGCATGACGTTTGGGGACATCATAAGGGCTCATTCATTGACATCAACCAGCTAGTGTCAATCCAGACTTTTATTTTTTTTGGCCTATGGCTATGCTCATTCAATAGACTCTGTTGGTGTTGGTGCAAGGTGATGACATATATATCACTTGTCCTCTGCTTGATTGCTAGCCATGGTGTTGTTGCAGGCTGGCATAGCGGACGTCCGCTCCTCCTTTCTCATGGCAACCACCACCTCATTTGGAATATTATAACTTCTAGAGACCCGTTAGACATCCGGCAAGATAGAAACAAAACATATTTCATTTCCGGATCGTCCTGATGGTGTGCTTGCAGAGAGCCGTAGCTGCACTGTCAGGATCAAACTTTCCCTCATTTTTGTCAGGGACCCCATGGAACCCTCTCGAGCACCGTTTGGGGGAGGGGGTGGCATGGGAGGGGGGTTGGCAGTGGTTTAACATTTTGTTCAAGAGGAAGGATGATAAAAGCACATTTTAGTGTTGTGCTCACATGAGCCGTGGCCTGTAGTGAGGCAGTAGCAGCCACAGACATGTTGAGGTCGGACTTTGGCATTTCCCTGTGGCACGGAAACTTCTCAGCGGGTGGAGTCTGATGTCTGGTCCGTTTACAGTTTAGAGCTCAGAGGGCCGTTTTCATGTTGTTGGCACTGGCATCGACCAGGCAGGGTGAACGTGATCCAACACATTGTCAGCACAACTGCGATTTGACACACATGGTATGTCATGCAGTGGGTGGAAGGAGTATTACTCACATTCTCTAAGTGAAAGTATCAATACTGTAATGTAGAAATACTCTGTTGCAACTTGTAAGTAAAAGTCTAGAAACATATATCAGCATCGAAATATACTTTAATAAAGTATCAAAGTAAAAGTTCTCTCAGATGCGTTTTCAATGTAAAAAAAAACACTGGTATTACGTTAATTGGGTTAAATAATAACAATGCTGACCTTAGCACTATAAAAGTGGTTACAGGTATTTTACATTTCCAGCCAAGTATTGCTGAAATTGAACACTTAAATCTCCCTGAAGCTTGTTTTTCTTCTCTACGACTAGGTATTTTGTGATTTTATTTGTATTCATTCTGGACGAGGTAGTAGTTAAAGCTACAGCTGTCCTCAGCTGGCTGCTGCTGGTAATGTTTATTCTAATGAGAGGCCTCTATAGAATTTAATGAACAACAAACAGCATCCCCACACACCCTTCCAGACCACATCCACATGCCTGACAATTTTCTTTACAATGTGCTGCAGCTTTCCCTAAAATGGCAAACTATCTTGAAGTTGAAGATTATACAGTCCCATACATACATACACATACCCATCAACACACACACACACGCACGCATGCGCACACACGTATGTGAGAAAAGTCAGTCAGCAAAGGTCAGATGAAATGTCACAGTTCTAAGAAATAATTATATTGGATTTGATTACTTTCACTGTATTCTCACTCAATAGGTATGGATTCTATTCCAAATCACATGTTTACACAAGGTGGAAGAAGTGGGTGAAAGTGAAGCATGAGCTCAGCTCGAGGCTTTCCCCAGGTTGGCAGAGGGAGAGTAGCACCCATAATTACAGTTAGAGCCTAACTGTAATCATTTGTATTGGGTGAAAAAAGGGTTACAAAAATCGTAGGACAAAAATATATTATTTGTTTTTGTGGTGGTCTCATGTAAGCCAAACTTTCATCAAGCCAGCTGTAATTACGTTGATTGAGAACATGCAGCCTTAGAAATCTCCTCGGACTGTTACTGTCAGTAAGTAAACACCTCAATAATCATTAAGTGATTTGGATTGTTTAAAATTGACTAGCAGTTCTGCTGTAATGGGTGCAGGGCCGTTTTTGCCATTAGGCAGACTAGGTAGTTGCCTGGGGCGTCATGAGGGGAGGGGGCTGTGAGGGGAGAGGGGCGAGGGGAGGGGGCGATCACCAGACATGCTTTAAAAGGATCCCAGTCTAATAAGCCTAATATGGATACATAAATTAACTAAAATTGAACATTTAAAACACATAATAATTATGTTCTTTAGTTTAAAAATAGTTCATAATTTTATCCCTTGGGGGGGGCGCCATTTTACAGAAGATTTTTCCTGGAGCCCCCGCTTACATAAGGGGGGCTCCAGCGAAAATCTTGCCTAGGGCTCAAATTGCTTAGAAACGCCACTGAATGGGTGGAATTAGCCAAGTGTGATTAGGCTGCTGCTACTTACACCTGGCTAGTAGATGTAGATCTGTAAATGGTGCATTTATATATCGTCTTTGTCACAGGCGCTTTACAGACGATGCATTAGCATTTACCCAATCTCACAAAAATGCCCTAGGAAACCATGCAAGGCACCATCCTGCACATTGGGAGCAATTTTGAGTTTCAATGACACTTTTAGCGCCAACTCTGGAGGAACCCACGCTCGAACCATAGAGTAATAAAAAATAGAGAGCGGACTGGAGCGATAGCCCCGCCCCACTTGGCGTTCGTTTCACTACAAGTTGCACACTGGCGCTTTGAATCACCCGGAAGGCTGCCGGGAGTAGGGTTTCCTTCCCATTGGAATAACATTGTAGGCTACTTCCGCCCACCTAATTTTGGTGGTCACCTGTGTGCCGCCATGACACCTGTGACGTCATGAAGTCCATTCACTTCTATTACACAGCTGCACTTCCACTTCGCCACTAGGGCCCCACAGCTTCACCACCGGAGAGCTTCTCTGGGGATGTGGTTCGAACTGGCAACCTTGCATTTCCCATTCAGTCACACCTGAGCTACTGCATCTCCTTAGGGAAAATGTAATTAAGCCTTATTAAGGTAAATGTACACACCTGGCAGTCCCCCCGTGATTGGATGAACTCAAATCATCAAGGGTACTTAACTGAATTTACTTAGAATTCACAAAGACTTCTAAATTCTAAACAGCACTTCTAAAATAGCAATACACTACTGTGGTAGTGATGGCAGCTATGCATGGAATCATGGTATATAATAGTAGGCTTTATAGTAGTCAACAGCTTCAGTTTTAATGACAGGTTTGCACTGCATACACAGCAGCACATACAAAGCACACACAATCCTGGGACTGTGTCTGCTGGTAATGTAATGTGAGAATGATCAGACAAACCGGGTTTATTTTCACATAAATGCTAGTCTATGTCTGGAGGAATGTCAGGACCATTGCTCTTCAAAACCCTCTCCACAAGGATTTCTTCATCCATGAATCAGATTATGCAAGTTACACAATAAACAGGACATTCCACATTTTAAACTTCTGAATAAATTCAGTTTAAATTGCAGATGCTTCCTGCTCCAGGAAATAAATCGGTGGCATCTTATCACGTCAAGTTTCCTCCTTAACTACAGAGATGATAAAATGATGTCACCAAGTGGCTTCGGGGGTTAAATGTAAGGCCAATACAGCTGAGCACTGTGAGCAGTCCCACCCCTTTTTGACATCGCCCTTGTCACAGAAATGAATTTCCCATTCATTTTCCTCAAAGAGGGTTGTGACAATTAATGACAACACACACAATGTATTTGTATTTTGTTTTCCTTCTGAGAAATTATTTCATTGTCCAAAGTGTTGTATGCTGCCGCATATTTTTGGCTTTGACTGTAGTCTTCATATAAATCATTTACAAGTACATGAGGAAAATCAATGGGGAAATCATTTCTAGTTAGACGTCTACGAGACGCAAAACCCTACCCTTCTCCAACTGTATAACCCTAAGCCTAAACCCCCGACCCTCAACCTAACCTCACGGTTTATGAGGTGGTTGAGCGTCGGGGGTTTAGGCTCTTAGGGTTACGGTTGGAGAAGGGTAGGGTTTTGCTACAAACATTCCTAAACCCTTCTCTAACCCTCATCCTCACCATAACCGCAAGCAAGTTGCAGCTGATAGTGGATTTCCAGTGCATGTTCGGACTAATGGGAGTTCTGATCTGTGGGACTTCGGTACTTATATCAGTCCCCACGATGGGCGGGCATGCTCAGCTCTATTGCCTCACTCACTCAGTCACTCAGCTGTGCATATACAATCACATAGACAGGACTACAACCACACACAACACGTACCTTATACACATACTACATAATACATATTATCCTATTTAAACACAACCCATAAACACACAGGCACTCGATGTCTAGAGGTGCGACCACGGTCACCCGCCTGCACAGAGGGGCACATTTGGGCCTCCTAACAAAGTTAAATTTACCTTGTGCAAGTTTCAGTCTATTCTTAAAACTGCTGTGTTATTTCAGGACTACTAGTTAAAATCCAAATTTTACTGTCACCTGTAGGCTATGTAAAAAAATATATATTCATAAAAGTGTCCACTCCCGGAGGTATGGCAAAATGTCTGACGAACAAGGTGCACGTTTAGCCGTTGGCCCTTTTGATACGGGGATGGTTGTGTCCCTCAGGGACGCGGTCAAAGACAGTCTAACCACGGTCACATCCTGCTCATCCCCAAACAATACAGTCCCACCACAAGACAGTTCACACATAAGGCACTCTTACAGCAAGATAAAAATACTGCCGATGTTTGTCTGTTGAGCAAACATTCAGTTGTCTTCACGCCAAGGAATGATGTGGGGAAACATGCCCAGTGTTGAGACTTGAATGAAAGTCTGCCCAGCAGGAACATGATACATTGCTGGGACAAGCGAGTATAGCTTCCTGAAAATCATATTCAATGCATGCAAAATGTCACGAAATGTACGTTTGCCTGCAGTGAACCCAATAATCCCACAGCTGGGAGAAATCAGGCTATAAGTATAATTATTCATCGTTGGCTGTTAGTGGCTGACGGGGATTCCCCTACATGCCCCAGGGTGTATGCAAATTGTCATTCTTTTATTGCATTGTTGCATTTACTATGGGAAAGCACTGTGGGTATTTAATTCCTTTTCAAGTAGTGCGGTTTTGTTTGTTTGACATATTTGTATTTATTTGGCAAAAACAACATGAGCCATATTGGGGTAACAATCATTGCTAGTGGGGACCATTTGAACTCTCTCAGGGACACCATTTTGAAACCAGTGGTAGAAAGACTGGAAAAAAGAATAGAATAAATGAATAATCGAGAAAGTAAATGTAGAACTACTGTCACAACTTCATAATAGTTATACCACAAGCTGCAAAATGAAAGTCCCAAACCGCATTAAAAAATACTAGTCCCCCACTTATTTTCTGGCTCAGGTTGCTGAATGGCTGACATACCATGTGCAGGGTACATATGCTAAAGTTATTGTTACTACCGTTATCCTGTACCATGCAGTATATTCTGAAAAAATATAATTTGTATATTGTCTACTCTTCACTACTACGTCGCTACTGCATTTGTTTTCGGGATTGTGTACTCTGTGTTTTACATGTTCTGTATTGGGGAGATGATGAATATGGTCGAACTGAATTGTGTTCAAAACAAAGACATATTAAAGACAGCTCTACTGTTGCTGTGTGCAAACAAACAAACAGCCTATTGTCACAAACAACAAAAGGACTCAGGTCAGATGATTCTTCAGTCTCTGGTTTCAAAATGGCAGAGAGGCCTGACAAAGCCACACAGAGAAGGGCAATTATTCACAGATGAGACTAGCCATCCCAACAGGGGGATGGGGAAAAAATCGATATGCCAATATATTGTGATTCTTCATTCCATGGTATCAATATCATATCGCAAGGTCCAAAATTGTGCAAGGTCCAAATATGCATTTATTATTTTGTTCATATCAGAAAGACTGACTGATGGTTACCCGGCTACATTGAACTGTATAATTGAACTTTTCATGGTATATATTGTTTGAATTGCTTTAAAATGTTGTACTTTTCATGGTAGATGAAAATAATGTACTATCGAATCGCAAAATAATGAAGAATCACAATATAAATCGATTTGGCACCCTAGATATCGTATCACGAGGTAAGTGAATCCCACCCCTATGAATCTTTGTGCTGTGTTCTGTTAAAGATCACCATTAGCTCCCTGTAATTTATCCATTTACCATGATATGGGGGGGGGGGGCATGGCATGGCTCCAATGTGGATCTCTGAACTTGTCTTAACGGTTGTTAAGAACTTGTCATATCTTATGGAGATAATAAATAACTGCAAACAGCGATAACAGGGGTCAAGGAAGGAGCAATAAAAATCATCATCATAAGTCATCTCATGAACAACTGAATTCAGGGGATTTGTTAGTCTATGACGCTTTGTCAGTGTCATTTAATGTTTGCACTACACACATTTGCATCATATTTGATGGACATACGACCCAATATGTCCTATCATTGTTAAAAGTTTGTATGAGACATGATGTGTGGACAAAGGGGCATATAGGGGGGGGCTAGCACCCCCCCCCCCCCCCCCCCAATAACTGGTAAATTCTTATGGAAATCTCTATAGGAAAAATGATTGGCCTATTTGTGAGTGAAACGACAAAATAGCCACCTATGCTATGGTCTGTACTGCCTTAATGTACTTGTCACTTAACCAATAGTCCCCTTTTATTTGTTTTTGGTTGGATGTGCACAGATGTTAGTCAGTGTTTCATCATGCAATGATGTGTGGGGTTTAGAACTTTTGTGGGGGGCTTATGTACATTGTTGCAGCACATGGTACTTCTGGCTAATCCCTCCAGGCACTTCACGTGAAAACAACATGTCTTGGGAATTCATGTCTGGACCCCCGAGATTCCACAGCCTAAGCAGGAGAAAAGACGGTAAGCAGTCCGAGATGCCTTTTATTGCATTGCAAAGCTTCAACTGGAGCTTGGCTGAACCCTTTCAATGGAACGCACCTCATCAAATACTGGAGGCTCGGTCAAGTGATATGGTTTCCTTCATACCCTCTCAAAGCACAATATGGAGTGCACTTTATTTCAACAACACAGTGCCACAGGCAACACAGTGCCTTACACTGAATGATATAGTCTGACATGAACAAACTGGCCTGGGGAGTCTACCATCCCAATCATTACAGTGCAGAGATCCACAGGTGTACTGTACTCACTGTACCGTCATGTACGAAACGTGATACACATGAGAATATCGTGTTTCATTTGTTTCACGGCTGAGCTGACTGTAAGAAGACTGAAAAGATGGTTTGAAAGAGAGAAGAGAGAGAAGAGATGGTTTGAAAGAGAGAGAATGCAATATTAGAAATAAATATTAAAGGTCAGCATTTATTTGTATACATCATTATATTTAAACCATCGTATTGGACTGGTCAACATTTTCACTATTTTTAAAAGGACCACAATGGACTGAATGACTGCATGGCTTTTCTGGGATTTAATCCCTTTGAATTAATTTACAATACAGTTCAGTCAAATCATCAAAAATCTTGACAGGTCGAACTTGATTTTTCCTTTTGCTGATTAAAGTAGATGGTAATCCCGCTCCCCACTAACAGCTGGCACTTTTAAAGAGACATCACATCTTTGCATGTGTGATGTAGACATAACCCGTTAGGGCTTCATACACACAAAGAACAAATTTTTCCCTTTTCGTGCTCCATGGCCACCTCAATGCCTTTCCAATGGAAGTCACAAGGTTTGACCAAACACTTGTGTGTTTAAGGGGAGCAAACAAACAAGTGTTTGGTCAAAACAGGTAGAAAAGCACTGAGATGGGCAGTCCACAGAACATTTGTTGTTTGTGTGTGTACGAGTCGAGGCCTGGGAATTTATAGGACAGGACAGGGCAGAGAGAAGACCGTTTCATTTTCCTCACAATATAAACTTGAGTCTTATAACAATTGGCCACCTCTGGAGGTGCTGGAAAAGATCAAGGTTTATACCACTACTTACATGGATGGGACATTGGGACAAGCTCTGCATGTCCCCGTTGTTGCATTCCCAGTAACTAATTGATAACATTGCTTTGGATTGAACCGAATTGAATCTTACACACAAGCGTAACAGATTAAATTTGATCCATTTACGCTTGTAATGCTGGTATGCATCACTGGCACTGCAGCTGGTAAACACATGGTCACCGCAGGCAGGGCTGGCGTGGCACGGCCCGGTTTAACTGTGAACGTTTCTGACCCGCTTGGACTAGAGACTGATGCGAGTGCTTTCGGGATCGGATGATGTAAAACAACATTTTATTTGGCATCATTATGTCATAAAATATATAAGAGCATCTCTCTGACGTCACTTTGATTGCATTTAAAAATAAAAAAGGTCCCATTGTGAGAGCATATAGGCTAGCAGCAGCCCTGCCAGCAGTCTGCTTCGTATTTTATGTTATCGGCCCACTAACCCTCTTATGATATCATTACCGTTTAATCTGACCGCCGAACCACCTGCTGCAGGTGCTTAACAGAGCTACACACATCTGCTCCCGGCATCAAACGTGTTTACACCATGTGTCTAGCTAAGGCACATGGAATTTAATGTAAGCATTGAGTTGACCATCTCTTGCCGCCCCCACCCCCCCTTGCCCTACAGTTGGGCAAAAAATATGCATCTTCATATAATCCATGTTTTTCTTTATCTGTAGGCTACATAAGTTCTTAAAAACAGCTTGCTATGGCTATGTCAAGGCAGACAGAGAACCCAGATACAGACAAACAAGGCTTTGTTTAATGCCAAATCCATAGTTTTTTATTACCGCCAAACATAGAAGGTTCTTCCAAAACATTCAGGGCAAAAAAGTCCATACAGTTAACATAGAGTCCAAAACTGAAAAGATACTTAGGTCTTCTGCTGGAGTGCGTGGAGACTCGGTGGTCAGGCTTGCAGGCAGGCACTGAGGAAGGAGATCAAGAATTAGAAGTTGTACAGGAATGCAGCAGAATGGATTCTTAACTGCTTACGTTTACACAAAACAACTAACCTAGTACAAAAGCAGAGGTGTGCACTGGCCAAAAGAGGATCTATCACTGAGTGCAGAGTGCACAGCCAGGTTTAAGTAGGCAGCCTGGTAATTGCCAGATAGAGACCAGCCAGGCAATAGCCAGGACACACCTCCCTGAAAGTGGAATGCAACTTCAACCTAATAAACATAGAAATGTAAGAGTCAGAACAGACATGCATTCAAGCTGCCATGACAGGCTATTGCAAATCAACTAGAAATAAAGGCAGTTAAGTGTGTCTATGGATTTTATAAAACCATTACCATAAGTATATTAACAAATTAGTTTATTAAGAGCTTTGAAGCACCCCCACCGGTTTTGGCACTGTCCACACTAGTCCTTGAGATACTGCTTGTCCCCTTCGTCTCTAGACAGGTCTCGAGGCAGATTCTCGTTGTCTGGGTCCCATTTTTGTCTCGACCTCAATTTGTCTTGTTCTCGTCGCTGTCTCGGAGCAAATGTGTCAGGTTTCTTTCGCCACCAACACCATTCGAGACAAAACAATACAAAGGAAATGTTTGTCCATTATGAGGACTGAGAACTTGAAACCCATTCATAAAGACAGCTAAATACGGAGCGCACCACTGGATGACATGCATATTTATCAGTACAACTGGTAAGAGCAGGAACTGTTCAAACTTTCTGATAGCCTTATTATCGTTTTTTCATATTACTTTTATAATTACTTTTATATTACAAATTACGCAGCAAGTCGATTCTATTCTGTTCGGTTGTGCCACATGATATCACATTGTGCGGACACAAAGGGAGATCCAAAAGTGTTTGCATAGGTTGGTTTGATCATTTGATCATGAGAAGTATAAGTAGTCTCATTTTAGGTGGTCTTGACTACAACACTAGTCCACATGCTCTAGATTCAGATTGTATATCTGAATCTAGATTCTGATCTAGATTCAGATATACAACATACAACACACACCTAATGCCGTATCAGTACGATACTTTGGTGAAAATAGCTTCAAACTCACAATAGCTTGCATCAGTGATGCGTTGTAAACTTGTAAGATCTACTATTTCGGGCACAAATCAGGCTTAAATGTAATGAACTACTTGACCAATATGAGCATAACGGTCACATCTATGCATGTCAGTTTCCTATTAACTTCCCCTCTGTGGGAGCGAAGGAGAGGAGTCCTCCCTGGCCATCAACATTGGTGAAATTTGAACCAATGAGGAAGTGGTGCATGGTTTTTTATTGTATTTTTCTTTCAGTAGGCCAACCACTCCAACTTAAGACACCAAACTACACCCACTCCTCCCAGTGGAACATGTCCCAAGGGCCTCAGGAGACGCCCCAGAGGCATCTTAACCAGATGCATTTGCAGAGGATTCCCCTCTATCAATAGAGCTTCTGTGCTCAAGTGATTATATACTTTAAATTGTCAACATTACCTAAATACATCTCATGTAAGTTAAGTATGGCAATTCCCTTTTTGTTGTGATCCCATTGTTGGCCTGGCAATCTAGTGCACTCAAAGGTGCCCTTGGGCAGGTAATTTGATACTGCATAAAACGTGAATGGTAGAAATACTGTAATTAATAGTTGATTGATGCAGTTGACTGCCTCTCCAGAGGAAAAAGTTTTATGTAATGTTGAGTGGGGCCTCATAGGGCACTCTACGGTAAGAAATGATTTTCAACCAGAAAATATCTCTTAGTCAGTTTAAGATGGAACATGTGGACGGGAGCTGGGTAGAAGGCATTAAATCATCCCTGTTATCAAAGAAGAACTGACAGTGGCTTCGATTTACCATGAAGAATGTTAGGTTAAAGGCTATACTAGCAGCAACTTATGTGTCGTCCCACAGTGAAAGACAAGTGTGTTGCGGAAGCACTACTGACTGCTTGATCAAGGGAGCACTGGTCAGTGCTGCACACAATAGCAGAAGCGGTTCACATATGAATCAGCATGATGCTTAGGAGTTCTACCAAGAATAGCAGATCTACACACACAAAGCAACACCCGTGTTTAAGTAAAATTTAAGCCATTTTTGTGGTCAAGCTCGAGAGTTTATTGCGTTAGCACGTCCTGTGTGCTGACGACAATGCAGGGTGAGTAATTTGTGGTGAATCAAGGGATTCTATTGAATCTCTCCCACACATGCAAGGTGAGCTGCCTTAACCTGCTGGAATTAATCACACAATGCTACATTCAGACCTGTTGCACAACCAAAATCCGGCCATCAAGAGCATTTAAAGGAAGGATTAATTGAGCCGAACAAAGTAAAGAACACAGAAAGAGAAAGGGGAGTTTTGGTAGCAGCGTTGTAAATATGGCAATGAGTTTAAGTTCATCTAGGGATCATAATGCCATAGATATGATTTACTGTATCAAGTGTGCATTTTGGGGAGAGTGGAGAAGAAGACAAAAGGGGGCAAACAAGAGGCTGCTTTGATTTATATGTATACACACACACCAAATGCTAGCTGGCCCCGGTTGTTGTATTTCGAGGCTTAGCTATACTTGGGTTTGGGAATGAAAGTTAGTACCAAATATAGCGTGGTTAAGTACTGCTGTGCACGCTATAATGATGGAGCAGGTCTCAACATGGGAACTTAAAATGATTATTAAAGAGCTTGCAGCTGAGGGAATAGACGTCTATATATTTAGCTGAGCTCCACTCAGTGTTTCCGTGTCCGCTTATTATAACTGAATTTTGGCTTCTTTTTCTATAAAGTCACGAAAATATTGGTACCGGATGGCCTTTTTGCATGGTAGGGCTTGTTTCCATGGCAGTTGCTTATTTGGGCTTTCCATTTATTTTATTTATTTATTTCATTTAAATTATTAGTATTTTCGTGTCATGGATTTCTTTTGAGATTTTTATATTCCATTTTTTATAACCCAACTACTATTTTCAAATAACGTTGTATGAGGATGCAGGCTCTAAAGTGCTCATGATGTGGCCTAGAATAGGCCACAACATTTGCAGTTAATAGGCCAATCGCTTCTTACAGACTTGTTTTCCTCAACCTGCTTATAATATCCATCACAGAATCCGTAACACTGCATGCCTCTTCATTACCCAGCTGCTCATGATGTTTTGATTTTGGTTTGACTGAGGTCTTTAAGAAGCATGGTGCAATCAAAGGAGACATTTTGTTGTATGGGTGCCCAAAGGAACAGTCAGTTCTCTTTTCTGGTTACCTTGTATACCAATGCCTGTGTCTGCTCAGTTCTAAATCAGTTTGCTATCATCAAGTTTTCTGTTGACAATTATTCTGTCTGCTCAAGAGTGATAAAAACATCCTCAGCCATAAAGCTATAGTAGTCAAGTTTAGAGAATGGTGTGATCTACATCATCTGTAAATACATGTAAACAGAGGAGGTTAGTTAGTTAGTGTTCAATCATGACCATAACATCAACCAGGTCTCTTTTTATAATTACCTGGGAGTGCACAGATCGATGAGGATCAGAACCGGCACTCGCATGTTCTGTGGCGGTTGAATTGTTGAATTGTTCCCCAGGCCACCCCAAAAATATGTAAAGGTGCCCAGTTTAACAATCTCTTTTTCTGTGAAGGGCCCTTCACAATAAAGCATCTCCCTTTCCTCCCAATTAACAATTTTTTAATCTCACTTTTGTTTCAGCAGTGGTTCAGCCATAAACCATGTGCCACGCCCCCAGCTTGAGAGAGAGAGAGAGAGAGAGAGAGAGAGAGAGAGAGAGAGAGAGAGAGAGAGAGAGAGAGAGAGAGAGAGAGAGAGAAACAATATAGTTACTGCTGTACATTTTCAGTTTAATGTATTTTAAATGTACATTCTCATTTTTTTTGTCATATCAAATGAACCAGTCCAAACCAGATGGAAGCTGCGACATTCCCTGATGTTCAGTATAAGCGGGGCCGGAGAATATTACGATATTATGGAAACTCATAACTCCAATCATGAGATGGGCAGGATTTCCTCTTTTGTCAACAAATTAAATTAAGTGCTCTCAAGGCGCTAACCGTTTTGCACCGCTTGGTTCTCAATGTCACTATAAAAACAAAGCTTCAATCCTCCCAAAACAAGCTGATACAAACGACAACTTCTTGGCCTTGAGCCCATGCATGTGCCATCTGATTCCTTTGCTAGAGAATAAATTGTGTCTATAATTGTTCATTCAATTGCTAGCCTAGCTTCTAAATTAAATGTGTTTTACTTTTCTACAAGAGTGCCATGATCTCATCTATTAGTGTTATTTTTTATTAGGGATGTCCCGATACTGATACCAAAGCATCGGCTCTTTTTGTCCCTTTTTTTTATCATATCGGTATCGGCAAATATTGTATGGGTATCGGAAAAGTATCAGTATTGGCCCTTAATTGTCATTATCGGGTCACATATTGGCAAATATCTAACCATTGATCAGACACAGGGGTAAGGGGTTGACAGACACCATGGCAGCTAAGTAAAATGTTGGGTTATGTGGAGTTTGCTTTGTGCACATTTGAGAGAGGAGTATGTTATTCCCTGTTTGTGACTTCATATAAAGGTATTTTTTCTTTTGTTCTTATGTTATTATATATATTCTACTCTGGTATCGGTATTCGGCTAACACAAAAATTGTGGGATCGGGATCGGATCGGAAATGAAAAAGTGGCATTGGGACATCACTATTTTTTATGCTATGTTGTTAAATTGTATACACCAAATGTGGTGTAGTCTATGCAGCCAGATGTCAGAAGACCATCATTGTGATGTCAGAACAGGTTAGCTCCATATATGGAGACATAGGGGTGATCAGGTCTAGAGCCCAAGCAGGGACTTTTGTGCTAGTTCTGCACAACCGGCTAACTGACAGGACTCCACACCACGCACTGCACTGGAACTGTGTGGAACGCGTGGGGCACATTTGCAGTTAGTAGGGTGAATGGCGAATGACTCACATGGATTACAAACGTACTTATACACAGACAATTGCATGCTTTGCGTTCATTTCTGCATGCTCCATGCGTGCCATTCTCCACCAAGTTATGGAGTTATACGTCAGGCATGCTGAAATATGGAGTCAGAACATGTTGTGATGTAACTGATGTTATGACAGGTCAGCTCCATAATGGAGACCTATGGCTTCTGTCCAGAGCCTTAGAGCCTGGGCAGAGGCATATTTTAGCAGTTCTGAACAACTGTGGTTCCGACCGAAGTCAGAGGGAGGAATGCTCCCCAAGTTATATAGAGCGGGCCGAATGAAATATCGTTGCCATCAAAAGGGACAAGACATATGTGGTATCATTACGTTCGTATGACATCCAGGAATGTGTCAAAGCAGTTTCAGAAGAGTAGCTGAATGCATGCTTTTGGCCTTTATATCTGATAAAAAATGATTAAACCCTAACTCTGAGACGAATGGGCCGATTTGGGTGATTCTGACATCAAAGCGAAGCAATTCAAGTTCAGGGCCATGTGTCAAAGGTCAATGTCTTGGTCATTTTGGATCAAAATCAAAAGTCCTGTAATACTAAAGTGGCCCACATAAGTTCGGGAAAGTTTGGAAAAGTTTGTAAATAAATTATAATATTATATAATAATAGTAAATTGGTAACTTGCAACTTTTAATTGGTGATTGGTCACCTTTATAACGACATATAGTGTGTAGCGATTGGAATTCCTGGAATGAGTAACACTGCTAAACGTGTGTGTTTCGCCCTCACAAATTGTGCCTAAATGAAATCTGTTCTGTTGTGTTGGCATTCACTCTTGTTTGTGCTGGAGGGTGTGTGGCAGTCACAGGTGTGTGCCACTCATGTGTGGCACATAAGCATGAGTCCTGTCACTTTCCTGACGAACATAGCATCTTTATTGCTGCCCCTTGGAGCATAAACAATATGCTCCAAGCGGCAGCAATAAAGATGCTATATATGTTCGTCCCTTCAGGATATGACCCGTCCAATAGGACAATTGAAAGCTGGTGTTTCAGCATACACTGTGGCAGCATCATTTGGTGTCATCTCTGGTACGTTTCACAATTGAAGACGAGGGGCTCCATTTTTGTCACCTCTAAACCCCTTATCACTTAACGTTGCCTTTTTAAACTATTAAAAAAGATCATTTTTCAATAGTTTAAATGGCCAGGCAACAAGCTCACAATGTGTCAATAGATACACATGGAACTATTCCAAAAGGTTTTTAAAAATAGTGAAAAAAATGATAAGGGGTTTAGGATAAGGGGTTTAGATGGTAACGAAAATGGAGCCGCATGTTTTTTTGAGAGCCCATGGGCCTGATTTTCTTAACATGCGCTGTCTGTGACCCGTACTGGCAATGGCAAAACCAACACAGATTGGATGGAAGCTAAAAACGCCCAAACCACACCTATGCATAATGTAACAGGTCTAGGAGGTGTTTAAGGGAAATATGATGGTAACGAAAATATCAACTTTAGCGTGGGAACGCCTCTTCCCTAATTCTAGATGCTCTAATTGCCTATAAAGGGCGAGTCCCATATTTTCAGTTATGGAGTCCCATATCTTCAGAATCTGAGTCTAGTGACTCTCAAAAGAAAGGCTTGATGCAAGCCATGTGCCATTTTGGCAAACTTCTGGGGGGTGCAACCCACATGTTTAGCAATGTTCAGGAAACAAGATATAAGATACAATACCAATTGGTATTATTAATTTGGGGAGAATAATTCCCAAAGTTAGTTTTCTGAACTTATGTGGGCTACATCACTATAATACAGGATATTTTGATCCAAAATGACCATGACATTGACCTTTGACACATGACCCTGAACTGGAATTGCTTCAGTCACCTCATAAATCAACTCTGCACCCCAGATAATGTATACTTTGATGTCAGAATCATCCAAATCGGCCCATTCGTCTCAGAGTTATGCCTTTCACTATATATCATTATCAGACATAAAGGCCAAAAACATGTATTTTCATGTACTTACATCTATTGTAGCTACTCATCTGAAACTGCTGTCTTGTCCCTTTTGATAGGCGGGGGCGGGCGGGCGGGCGCGCGCGCACGCACGCACGCACACACGCACGCACGCACACGCACACACACACACACACACACACAAATTAATTAAATTGAAACTATGAATTACTGTCAATCTAATGCCTTTAATTCACTTTGAGCTAAATACGCATGTCATTGTTTTGGGATGCGCACTGAACATATGGTCCACATTATAGGCTGTGTCCTGTCAGTGTGTGTTCATTCATGACACCCTTTGCTGCATGTCTCTCCTATCTATCTTAAGGCAGAAAAGGGTTGCATTTTTTACTGTCTCATCCAAGGCTCAGACGTGAGAAAGTAAACAGAATGAGAAAGGGAGGGGCAGTGTAACATCATACAAAATGACCCACATTTAAGCAATATTAAAAAGGACTTTATTATGTCATTATACAAAAGCATTTCCCCCTTGACCAAAAATCTAAAATACAAAAGGTTTTCACAGCATAGGCACATCAGCACCCTGCCATAGAGCTTAACACAAAGGCACTGACACATCAGAAGACCTACAGTACAAGGGCAACACGCTGTCACTGTCAAGCAAGAAGCTTGCATCTAAAATATATACATTTTTTAAAAATTACCTACTCTTGTTTAATTCTCATAGTGAAAGTGATTTAGGGTGTGGGTTATATACAGTGAAAAGTACGATGAAATCCTTTTTAAGAAGTGATAGGCTTATATTACAAGATTGTGTGATTTAATCCATTTCCTCAAATGTGAAACTCCTGGACATACTTTAGGTAGGCTACAAAGTTTCTGCTCGACAGCGACAAAATTCCAAAGTTATACTTTTGAAATAGTCCATGTTTTTGGTTTTAGTCTTTAAAAACTTGGATAAATTAAGAAAATGTATGTTCTAAATTAAATTATGTATCTTAACATTTACACTAAGAATTCATTTTGAGAAGGGTTGTTCAAGACAACATTCTTCTCATAAACCGATGTATGGACAAGTGGACATATTGAACTATCAGAACCTTAAAGACAATATCCCTGAATTCATTAGGTTAGCCTTGAAACGATCTGGACATCAAAAAATATTACACATTTCCGGTCAAGGCTGGGATGCACAGACATACAGTACAACAATGTAAACAAATCTATACAATAAAACATGACGAACTAAAATCTACTTCAGTACAAAGCTTACAATACTCTCCGAACATAACGTCTAAATAAAATACACTAAGATTAAGAATTAATGTAATTCTGTGTTTAAAAACAAAAAAATGCTTTCCTCACCCCCCTTATGTTCATAAACAATCATTCCTCTAGGGCACAATCGTCACAAATGAAATTATTTGGCCTATTAAGCAGAGCGACTACTACAGTTATGCCTTTGGCTGTTCCCATGAACATGAGCTGTCAAGAGTCTTTGGAAGAATACGTCCCAACTGGTGCTTTTAGAAAGACAAGTGCTCAATCCTCTTGTGTGTGTGGGTATTTACAGATATGCATTCATATGACACTAGAGTAACATCCTTGTGTTAAATCGAGTGGCCTCACGCCATCTCCTTGGTCCCGTCTTTAGAGTGGTCATTGGCCGTGATGCTGGTGAGTCGGACTCTCTCGTTCTCCTGCTCCTGCTCCTTCGCCTGCCGGTCGCGGTACTCTCCCTCCACATGGAAGCCGACCATCAGCTGGTAAATCATCACGCCGAGGATGGTGCCCAGGAACGGCGCGAAGATGGGCACCAGGAACCAGCAGTTTCTGTAACTAAAAAGGTAAACAAGAAAAGCAATTAGTGTTAGCGATTGGAGTCTAGAATAGGCTTAAGATGCGCTTAGAATTTATTTAAAGGTAAAAATCAATGTATTGCTCAAACTTGTAAACTAAATTAAATGTCTACCGGTAATTCAATGTTCTCTGGCTTTAATATTAAAATGCTTTCAAGTTTGCATGACTCAAGTTAATCTCATTATGTGTCTTAATATGAGTCCGTTCTTGTATAGCCATGGGGGTTTTGCCAACATCCCCTGAATCAGGATACTTTAAATGCCAAGTTTAACTGTATTCCATTTGTTGCCATAAATGATTACTCTGAGTGAACCATTTAAACTAGTTAAATGAACCCAAGTTGCAAATGCAATTGTTTTTTCCACTCTACCCCAAATCTCCTCTCTTCACATGACTATTATCTTTTGGAGCACATGCCAGAATAGGGATGCTGGCTGTGCAAGTGGTTAGACCCACGCAAGACCCAAAATCGGCCGATGTGGAAAGAACATAGAAGACTCACGTGAAGACTCCGCTGCCCCAGCCGGCTATGGCGGTGAAAATACGTGGTCCCAGGTCTCTGGCAGGGTTGACAGCATAACCCGAGTTGAAGCCCATCGACATTCCAACCACCAGAACCACGAAACCCACCGTGAAGGCCTCCAGGCCTGGAGGAATGGGGTTGTTGTAGGGGTCCACGATCGCCAGGATACAAACAATGAGGGCCGTTGTCCCAATGATCTGCAGGAGTATTGGTGATGTGAGGGTCTGGTCAGTATGAAATACTACAGGACCGTATAGGTAGTAGGGATGTCCTGATCACACTTTTTTGCTACCGATACAATTCTGATAATTTCATTTTGAGTATCTAACAATAGAACACATGCCACAATATTAGAACCACAGACAATATCTGGTCAAGTATTGATCAGGGACGTCCTGATAAGTTTTTTTTTGGCTATCCAATTTTGCTAATTTAATAATGACGCGATCAGTGTTTCTGATTAAGATTGAATCAACTGTACATACAGTATGTAAGCACAGTTTAAATTTGAAAAATCTTTATTAGAGAGTCGTACCTGATCAAAGAAGCCGTTGACGAGGGTAAGATGCTTTCCAGGGTAGGTGGCAAAGATGTTAGCTGTGTTGTTGGGCCCAGTGAGAGTGAAACTTCCTGGGAGGTCCCACAGTGCATCTAAAAGGGACACAAAGAGGAGGGAAAAGAGCTTCTTTATATGGTCCCTCTGGTTTAAATTAAGTAGAACGACACATACTGTAAGCCACAGGCATCCGATGTGGTTGTAGAGAGACAGTTTTGTCAAGGGCGGTCAATTAAATACATAGTAAGGACGCACATAAGCAGGCATGCACAATTTAGATGCAATGTAAATGTTGCCTTACCAAGACAACTCCCCTTTGTATGCATACATGGCCCCTAAATACTGTAGATGTGAGGGAGAGTTCAGAATCATAAAAAATGATTGAATTTAGAAATTCTTTTTTTTTATGTGATTCTGAACTCTTTTATAAGATCTTAAGCTAATATCATGTTTATTTTACTTGCGTATGAAGAGCCCATGTTGTACAAGCAAGGTTATTATGGATTAGGGAGTGGCCATTAAGAGATGACAACATGAAAGGTGATGTTGCATGAAACTATGTTTGTACATGTTGATCAATTACTTTTTATTACCAAGTGAGCCGCAAGTCATTCAACTCTCTTGAGCACGCACGTGGGTGTGTGAGTTTGAGTGTGTGAGTGAAAGAGAGAGTTTTGTCTAATTTTGGCCTGGAGCCATTCCTCACCATAGTACATGCCGAAAATGATGGCAGAACCCAAGAAAGCACCCAGCGTCTGGAAGGCAAAGTATACTGGGAACTTTCTCCATCGCTCCCTCCCAAGCAGACACAGGGCAAAGGTCACCGCAGGGTTCAGATGGCCTCCTGTGAAAAAGATGCATGTGTCACAACAAGCATGTTGAGAAAACTGTAGGGTGACTGGAAACCTCATTATGTCTCAAAAAAAAAAAAAAAAAAAAAAAAAAAAATCAGGATTTAAACTCTTTACTCTATGGACTTTTGTGCGACACTGTAGTGTGACAAACTGGGATGTTATGGGAAGTTATGAAAAAAAAAAAAAACAAATGTTAAGTTTTATCTGCTTTTTCATAAACTTCATAATAATAACCTTCTTTATCGAGGCATGGAGCAGCAGAGCAATAACCTTTGCACCTCCTCATAACAACATTTCTGCCTGAATAATCCTAAGGTGTTCACCTTAGGGTTGGTTAGATGGGCACACATCCCAGTTCTACAACGTGAAAACGATTAGCAGGTATTTGAGAAAGCATTTTCACATGAAGTGATGTTTGTTTTGATTTTCTTTTTAAAGCTACAGTATATAAAATCAGTGTTTTAAGCATACCTCATAATGCAGAATTGCAACAATGTCTGAACTACAATATAGCAGGAGACAATAGTGTCAAATCCAGTGCGGCATCTCATCTGCCAAGTGGTAGATGTAGTAAATATTAGACTTTTGTGGTAGATATTAGACTTTTACAGGATCTGGGATTTTGGATATTGTAGTATTGTGATCCAATAGAAAAGCTTGGATCTTGTTTTGTCGTATTTTGAATGTTCAGATGAGTGGGTTCCCGACATGCATATGAAGTGCATGAGAGGTGTGTGTGTGTATGTGTATATGTTAGTGTAGAATGGGAGAAACTCCAGCTGTGTAGCGGTTATCTGTCGAGGTGCTGCTATGTATAGTGGTGTGTGTTGTTTTCATTGATAATCGTCCATGTGACCTGTCTGGGGTTGAACGTGCGGCGTCTGTGTGTCCTGTCATGTGTGGGATATTTTTTTGTTTCTCCAACTTTTCCGCTCATGCACTGCACAGGTTGGCATCACGTGTCAAAGGAACAGACCTACAAGCAAACTACGCCATCATAATATTGGAAATGCAAGTAATTAGTTAAAACATCCAAAGTCAAATATTATTTCTATGACCTATGATCCATTTAAAAACTGTGGGAACACTGTACCCATACCACAAGTTAAAATGCACATTAACTACCGTTACAATGTTTTATTCACCTACACTCCCTCGGGGCTCTACACTAACGACTCTACACATATACACCGAAAACAGCGAATCTAAGCTCAAAACAACGTGTACGGGCTCATTCACAACGTGTGTGCTATTTAACGTACCTGAAACTTGGCCGCAGACCAGGATGCCCAAGGTGGCGGCGAAGCCGAAGGCAAAGTTGACAGTGAGGAACAGGCCATGGGTTCCCTTGCTCAGCACCAGCTGGGCCACGGCACCGCAACCGAACATCTGGAGAAGGAGGAAAAACAGAGAAAACGGGTTAACAGCATATTCCTAGTTTTACACACCTTTTCCTTTGACTTCCTCT
Source organism: Benthosema pterotum (assembly GCA_039105355.1). Lineage (NCBI taxonomy): Eukaryota > Metazoa > Chordata > Actinopteri > Myctophiformes > Myctophidae > Benthosema > Benthosema pterotum. The sequence continues at coordinate 12,254,456 of CM076972.1, forward strand.
GCCTATAGCATCTCCAGCAGATGTTTGTTTTCCGCTTCTGTTTTAACTTAAGAGGTTTATTTTTTAACTTGGTTCGTTTTTCCGTTGCAAGAGAAGGACGCTTGTGGTAGAGGGAGAGACAGACATGATGCATGCCAACACTGGTTCTGGGTCCAAAATTGGGATCTGGGGACATTGCAATTTTGGCGATGACGCACTTATGTACCAGCACCAGCGACCATGCAGCTGACATGGTTCAGGGTTTTGAGCTACTGCGAGGCTGTAAAGATTATGCCACTTACAGTATGTCACGTATAAGCTTGAAGAAGAGTATACAGTGTGGCTTAAAGGGCCTAACAGAATGTACAATTATATTTAGCAGACGATCTTTAGTCTTACCCAGAGCTACTTGCAAGTGTGAGGGATCTGAGGAAGAGAGAGTTGGCACTCTAGTAGTCAAGCAAACAAGTTAAAGTCACTTAAGTAGAGTGCAAAGAGAACACTGTAGCACTTCAAAGAAACTGCGACACGAGGTAAACATCAAACCGAGCATCTGTCTAGCATCATGTATTCATCAGGTTTTTATTCTTTGTAACACACAGCCAGCCGTCGTGTGTGCAAATATGTCTTCCATTTCTTACTCTGTGTACCAAATCATAACACAGACTGCATTGAGTTTTGAATTTACCTTCTAGACATTAAGAGGCCCTTATGTGTATGTGCATTATACCTTGGCATACTACATAGAAATTTTGGAAATGCTTCAGAGAGATTTGAAGTGTTGCACAAACCTCTCTGAAAGACACAAGCAAACCACGAATGCTGTTGATTTATGATGTTTCATAATAACTTATGGTCAAAAATAGCCTGTGTAAAGCCAGACCAAATTTGCTGTTGGCATAAAAAAAAATGACCTGTCAGCAGATAGGTCTGGAAATAAGAAATTGGAATACTCAATTGTACACCCACTACCGCAGAGAATACATTTGCATGCCATGTCCTGATTGGCCACCCCAATTTTGTAGAGTAGGAAACGGGCCTACAATTGGGCTATTCCAACCCATTTGCAAGCAGGCCTTTCTGTCTAGCCTGGCTTGATCCAGGCTAGACAAAAAGTTGTTTCATAACTCCCGTCATGAAGGCGTCTAAGCGAGGACACGATCATCATCTGGGAAGCTGCAGAAACCGAACCGCCTTTTGATTAAAACTTCCTTTATTGTGTTGTTGAATGGAAGGTAGGATGTTATGCAGACAAAAACAATAATGTATTGACATCTGACCCTGCAAACAAAACAAAAACAAAAAAAAAAAGGACTGCTGTAGCCATTATACAGTTGCTTTATCTGACGAACAAGTATTCAGTTTCAACCTGGAATGAGTATCCAACATGGGGGACACCGCCCACCTTATCATGCAAAAACATCATCTGCTGCAATAAGGGACATCCTTATTATCCTCCCTACACTTTCCTCACTCTTTAACACTAGAATAATCAGGAAAGCAAACAAAATAATAGCTCATTTAGCTATTAATAGCTAATAATTCTCACCCCGCAAATCACCTCTTCAATCTCCTACCATCAGGCAGGAGGTACAGAAGTATTAATTGCTCAACATCTCGTTTCAGAGATAGCACTTACCCTTTAGCTATTAGACATTTGAACTTGTCGTGCTAGTTTACAGCAGTAACTTTGCATGTATGTAGCAATATGCAATGCATATAGCACTTTAAGCAACCATATGTTTTCCATGCTGGTCTGTGCACTGTACTGTCTTTTGTGGTCCTCTGTATGTACGTATATTGTCTGTATATGTTGAGCATGAACCGAGACAAATTCCTATCAACTCTGTTGACATGGCAATAAAGTTCTTGAATCTTGAATCTTGAGGAAACAAGGATGATCATGTTGCATGTCACAGATCTGTGCCAGGTGTGCATTTGTCTAAGTAATGTACTGCATCTGTTCCAACAGCATGTTCACGTGGGGGTGCCCTAACTCTGGCCTGACAGCGCATCACGTGTTCGAGTCCCATTCGTGACGTCCTTTGCAGCACGTCTCTCCCTTTCGCTCTATCCCTCTTAACTGTTGTCTTCACTAGAACTATCAATAAAGACACAAAAACAAAACAAAAACTATCTTTAAAAATATATATATAAAACAGGTTTGTGTGTGGTCCTTGCTGAGTTTGCCAGTCTCGGAAGCCCCCCTACGCCCTGACAAGTCAGCATTCCACCCAGACAACAGGGCACACATGTTGAGGCTCCATGGAGGCCGGCGCCTAATGGAGGTTTCACCCTCACAGGGATCGGCTCAGTTTAAATTCTATTCAGCCCCAAATAAACCTGGCCAAGCATCCACTATAGTGGCAGATCAGTGCCCTGGTAGAAGAGTGCTCACGTGTGCATATGGATGCATCGCTTTCAACTCAGAGATCCGTCACCACGTTTGTCTGAATGTCAGAGGCATCCCATTGCAAATGAGTAGGCAGCAGGTACAGTACTTGGAACTGCAACAGTGCCAAATGACTTGGTGAGATGAGATATGGGATTACAACGGAAAAGTGCAGATCCGTAAGGAACTAACACTAAGCTCTTATCTATAGGCAGTTCAATACACAAGGACCTTTAAAAAAAAGTGTTCAATAACATTTAATCATTGATGCACATGGCTGTCCATTCGGATAGAAGCTCAGCAGTGGCGAACAGAGTGAGTCAGAGAAGCCTCAGCACCTGTGATCTAAGAGTGTTGGAATGAGAAATAAACCCTTCAAATCCCGGACTACAGTAAATCACCAACACTAACTTCTTCTCATTCTTCTGTGAAGTCAAACAAAACGTATTTTTGGAAGAAGGCGCCCAGAACCAAGGTTGACGTTCCAACTGGCAGTTTTCTGTAACATTTTTTGTTAAAGGGATTCCATTGTTTCTTTGTTCACACAGCTCCCTTCTCGCTTATTTCATGATGCAGCCTTTTTCACTCTCAACATGTTTTACCACTTGCCTTAAATCCTATACATTGTACAATAGGCTAGTGTTTCCCAACTCAGTTCACTTCATGGGGCCAGGCCAATGGCAGCTCTTCTACATAAACTTCTACTGAGAATGGAGTTGGACAAAAACAACAAAGAGGAACAATTGCTGGACCGGAAATATAGGCAGAAATTCATTGGACTGGCAAAGGTGATTTTGCGCTGCCCTCGTTAAAAAACAGTGTATTTTAGATCTCCAGTTTGATCCCTTTACAGACTGCATGAACAGTGCACAGCACCTTCAATATCGTAACTCAGTCGATACTCTATGGCTCTGTGATGGACCAAGTACTGGGTTCGCCCACTCCAACACCACATGTCTTCACTGAAAACAGCCACAAGCTTGTTTTCAAATGATTGTGAACCAACAGCCAGTTTAGCATCAGCCATCAACTCATTGTGACTTAAAATAACAACAAAGTCATTGTGGGAATAGAACATTACAGGCCCCCATACTGTACTGTATATATGCACCAGCCTGCGGTTGTCCTGAAATCAGTGAATGAAACTCAGTGAGTACATAAATACACACACACGCACACACACACACACACGTGTGAGGTGGTGACATCTCTAATAGAGGAAATAGAAATATGTCAAGCACGCTTGTCGTGTGTCACCTCCATTGTTCAGCACGCCGTCCCACCCAGCCCGTCACTTGCTGAACAGACGTGCCACACCTGCCGACGGCATACTAAATACTCACTTACAGTACAGTTACAGCACAGCGTTGGGTAGCACTAGTCAACACCGGCGTGGCGTGATTCTTTGATGATTACGAATCAATCTACCCATATACGTCATGTCATAGCATACATTATATTGTTATGCTTAAGACATACGCGCCACACCTGCCAGCATATTGAATAAGTCACCCACACCTACTATACACAGCCATGATGAGTATAGTCATCACCAAATACTGGCGTGGCTGGATAAGGCCTTACCAAAACAGGTTCTATGCTGAATTAAAACAGATCTGTATATACACCTATGATCATGGCACCTGGGGGAAAAAAAGAAACTCTGAAAATGGCGCCTTTATAGAGGGATTTTGAATGATTTTTTTCAGAATATTTTACTTGCATATATTGTCTTTTGTTGTTTAGAGTGCTAGCAGCTACTGTAGGTTATTGTGGTTTAGGGAGTGGCCATTAAGGCGATGATCAACAACATGAAAGGCTACAGGTTTCTACAGGTTGATCCATTACTTTGTTAACCACTAAGTAGGCCACAAGTCAATCAATTCTGAGTTACGCTGTGTCATGGAAGCCTCTCAAATACCCATAAAGCTGTAATTGAGAAAGAAATTATATAATAATGCATTTTAATTTTTAAACCAACCTCATAGATCCAAAGTCCCATTAGACCAAACACATTAAGTTTGGCGCTGCTCCCGGTTTGCGGTTATGTTTAGAGTTACAGTTTAGACTAGGTTAGTATTGTTTGGACTAATGGGAGATCAAACCAATGACATATTACAGATTAGAGTACATCGATATATTGAAATTGTAGTGGTTGGAGTTGCTCTGCCCTACAGAATTAGTGTAGATACTGGTGTGTTGGTTCACACGTAGTAGTGCAATGCAGGCAGCACTGCATCTATCCTGGCCAATAAATGCCTCTTGACTGAGTGATTGATGTTCGGCCTTTATACTAAAGCGCTTACATAATGGGATGAAGTTACACTAATAACAATGAGTCTGAGTTTGAAGGGAAAGATGTTGCAGTGTTAAATATGTGCAGAATTAACCCTTTGACAAATACAAATCTCATGTTCTAATATGGAGAAGTACTGTACATTTCCATCAGATCAAATATGTGGTGTCTGGACTGGAACTACTTGTTCTGTTTTTAATGGCTTGTATTAAGCCCTGGGAACATGTGACCTTGGAGACACACACGTCCCGGATCCAGCCTGCATACTAGTGTTCTTAGTAAATAAGGTTTGTGTTCACTGTGTGAGTAAACTAGCAGTGATGGAAGTACTTACATATTTTACATAAAGTATGTTAAGTAAAAGTATCAATATCGAAATGTAGAACTACTCAAATTGTACTCAAGAAACATTCCCTGTGGCTGATTAGTCACCACATGGGGCAAGGAAGGACAACACATGGTAGGTGGATAGGTTTATTCCTCTCCATTCAAGGAATAATTCAACATTTTACACTGTTTGCCACTGAGATGTAGTGAAGTAGTGACAAATAGAACTCAAGTAAAATATAAAGTGCCTTCAAGCACTTAAGTGCAGTACGCAGATGTCTTGACTTAAAATAAAGATTATTGTTATTCCATCAGTATCAGCATGTAGTCTAGGGACATTTACTGCAGGGCAGAGCAGGCTCAACTGCAGACATCTTCAACAGAAACACTTCATGATGCCCCAAGTTCACCAAGCAGCATTATCATACAGTAACATCTCGACTGTTGCAGTTAACAAATAAACACATCACCTTCTCTCTTTTTGAGGTCTCCCAAATATGTAATTTATTGTTGTAGATATTAAAGCCTCCATTGTCAATGCCAAACAATGTCTATTATACTGCTAAAAGGCTCTTATCTGAATAAAAGATAAGAGCTGTTTCAGAAATGCCAGAATAAAATGCCAGGAAGCTGCTCTTCATTGATTGCCAAGATAAAGGCTTGTCTTATTGGGAAAGGTGTGATGAAGAATCTCCTCTTTTGGAATAGTTTAATATTTAACTTGTATAATCTGAGTTTGTATATTGTGTCATTGCATTTTCCCAAGCTTCCCTTATTATATTTTCCGAACTGTGGGGCAAAAAGCATGAATAATGTGGAATAAGTACTTCAGAAAACCCAAAGCATCTGCAACACATGGTGAAGGTTCTCTTTGAAACAAATTTGAGGACATTTAACTGCAATGCACCTTTTTACCCATAGCAGCCATACTGGCACAATACATTCAACAGGTGTGCATAATTACATCCTTCACAGGTGTTACCAATGATGATACTGAATCTAAAGCTCTTTTCCATTTAATGTAGCAGAGCCTTTAGTTTGTACAAACTTTGCAGTGAGTCAACATGCACCCAGCTGACTCTGTTTGACCTGAATTGAACAGCTAGAGCCTGTTTGTGAAGGAAGTAACATTACACACACAATTGGCTATTAGGAAAATACCCAATGCATTAAATTAATGCAAACACACAAACAAACAAATACTTACCACCAGGATGAGGGTTCCGAGACATTCAGCCAGGGCCTGACGAAGCAGTAGGTTGCGCAGCCTGAAGGTCTGTGCCATTTTTTCCAGATACACCTTCTGTCTACCCATGTTTAGCTTCTGTCTGGTGGCAGAGGAGTCAGGGATGATGATGTGTCCTCTAGGGTCTGTGGAGACTCTGATGTGTGTGTGTGGAGAGTGGAGACCTGGCCCGGTCTTATAAACACAAGAGATGCATGCTGGGGCTGGACCCATGCCAGGCAGCGTCCAACCCCTCCCACTAGAAGAACCACGCCTCCCTCCTGACTGTCACTCTGTCTGACACACACACACACACACACACACACACACACACACACACACACACACACACACACACACACACACACACACACACACACACACACACACACACACACACACACACACACACACACACACACACACACACTTTGTAATTGTAATACACACCCTTTCACACCTCTTTTCTCTCTCTCTCCTCCTTTTCTAGGTCCAGTCCTTTTGTCCCATGTCTGAAACTTCATCACCCAACATTATTCCTGCTTTGTCTGCTTTCAATGGATGTGTGAGAACATTTTTTCCCCACACACAAATCTATGGCCGTATATCAGCACAAATCAGTGTGCCATTTCGTCTTTTACACAGGCTTTTTGGTGGGGATTTGGTTCCACTTAAGCTATATTGGCTTTGTTCTCGAACCACGGGGCGTGTTATGAAACGTTTCAATCAAACTGAACATCAAACTAGAATATTGTAGGTACACATTTACTTGAATGGAGCTTTGGTGTAATGTTTTTAATCTGTTACTGAGATTTCCAAGAAGTGGTGGTGAAAGTTAAAAAGAAAGACATAAGAATCATCATTATGTTGATATAAATTATCCCCAAAACAAAACCTGTTTTGAATATTTTACCATTATTCCATGCGTACTTTTTTGGTACTTACAGGAGACGATATCTATTCTGAAAACCACAACAAGAATTCTTGTTTTGAAACACACGCATTTACCAGCTAGGCATAATTATGCACACTTTTTATTGTATTCCTTGGGAACGATAATTACTTCCCAAAACCACAAAAGGAATTCCTGTTTTGAAACCACTCATGTGTTACTGGTAGGCTACAGATATGGTAGAGATATCTGTTTTCCCTGTAAGTGAAAACATGTCTGGCACAGATTGGTGATAAAAGTTGTCTATAGGCGGCTAGTGGTGGAGCCTGGGGGAGTCTGAGTCATGTCAATCGAAAAAAGCAGACGTCTCTGGACTCCTGCGTCATGCATGTTATGCAACCTTTTGCTGTGAGGCAAAGTTTTATTGTCGCCTCAAAAAAGGAAGGAATGGAATTAAACAGAACTCTAATCTCATCGTTATCCCATCATCTTCATCATTTCACAGAAATGTGATAAGTGAGTTAGCGCTGTGTGCGTACTGCGTAGATATGCACAATGTGGTTGAAATTGACCTTTAGGCTCCCCATCTCAAGCCATGTGTGCACATGCAGGTTCACAGGGTGTGCACAGAGACAGAAGAAGAGTTGGATCTGACCGAGACGAAGAAGCATAAAACCTTGCCTTGAAGCCCCCCATCCACCTGGCTACTGCACACACACACACACACACAGCAGTTATCAGTTCATTTTACTGTTTGGTTTGGCTGTTGACCAGCTGAAATGGAAAGTACGGTATGGTTTTAGCTTAACTGTGGTCTCACAGTGGAGAGACATAAGATGGCAAAAGTTTCAAAAAGTCCAATATCAAGTGCTTTGAAACAAAAACACAAAATGTGATTTTTACATCCAGCAAGTCCGGAGCAATTTCAATCAATATGATTACAAGCACCTGCCAATCAGTCTGCCAGAAACTGTGCAAAAAATGGAGCAAAACGAGTTTAAAATAATGAAGCATTGAATTTATTGAGGTAAAGTATTCCAGGGCCAAAGGGCATCTGGATCTGGGTGGCATAAGTTGGCTGGGCACTCATGACTGGCAGTGTTTGCTGGAGAAAATTATAAAGTTGTTAAACAAATGTTTTCCAGATGCAGTGCACCGGGGAATTTTATTTGTGTGCGTGTTACCAAAGTTATGTTCATGATGGGATACTCTAGTCTAGTCTATCGGCATGAACATAATCTACAGTAGGGTCTCAGAATTGGAATTGTACCTGCCTCATATTCACCTTATAATTCTGGCTTTTGTACTCTCCCTGTCTCCAAACTCTGTCTTTCAGTATGAATCCCATGACTGACCTACTTCAAAACAGATGCATAGGAGCAGTTCTGTGCCCACTATGGTTTTTCACCCACCCCCTTCTGAGGAAGACTGGCTCAGAAAGAAAAACACTGCAGAGGAGGATACAGGGGAATAACAGGAGGATAATGGAGGTTTATGCCCAACAAAGGGGGTAAAGAAAAACAAGAAACAAAAACATGTATGACTTATATTCTTAATCGTTATTCCATCAACCGTGGAAAATAACATTTTTTGACTAATGTGATGAGAGTCCGATTAAACACTTACTTTGGCGCATCATGGTGTCATACAAAAACAGATGAAATAGCCAATGCACAAATTATGTTCCGAGGCAAAACAACATGTGCTTGTAGATGGATTTTTTGGGGAAATAGTGAAAAGGTGTTTTAAAAATGTGGTATATAATTCTTTAAATAATGTACTTTGATAAACTATGTGGTGATTAACTGAGTATGCTAGAAACAGCTTTCTTCTCATTATGGGAATAGCCTTATGTTCCACAGTAAACAGCATCAGACAGCGGTTATATGTTTTATAATATGCAGGTCTGCGTGCCACATGTTAACCAGATGTGTAACGTTCCCCTGCAGTGGGAGGGCCTGGGGTGCCAGTCTAGAATTAGTTTGCGACGTGGAAGCCAGCCAGCAGGACGTGCAGGTGTCGAAGGGTGACGATAGATTGATCGCCCTCTGACAACAAGTATTCCGCACAGAGATGATGACAGCCACCTTACCGGTAAATTGATTCATAGATTTATGTTTTCATGTCATTTAAACCTGCTATTAACATTGTCTGTTTATGTGATTCCTTATTTGTTGCTAGCTATTTCACTGTTGGTAAAATTCCAATCCAACAGTGCGTTTTGTATGCAGGCGATAGAGCTGATTCTCAAAGTGGGGTTTCAGGGACCCCCAGGGGCCGTTGGGGGGTGTGCCATGGCGTCCCCAGCAAGATGAGTTAATACAGCATCACAAGCAGTTAAAACCATTTTATCCATTTATAGTTTGGGTTCTCAAAAAGGACTCTGGGCTGTTTTTGTCACTGCATATACTGTGCGTGCCGAGAGGCCGGGGTTCGATCCCCGGCTTGGTTATACCAAAGACACAGCTACAATGGTTGGGGTTAGGTGTCTGCAACATTCTAGTGTCATGTCCAGGGGTTGTACTTGTACATTAAGATGCCTCACGTTACAGAAACAGGAGTTAGGCCCCTGCTATATGGGCAATATATCATTGTATATTGTAGGCCTATACTACTTACTTAATAAAATACGTGAAGCTTGATGTCTAAATGTTTATTCAACGATTAGAAGTGTGTATATGTATGATGTGTCTCGATCGAGGACACATCAGACATACACATCATCAGGCTTGCCAGACTGGGTGGGTGCACAAGAAACCTCTATTGATTCAGCTATGGAGACATTACTCTCCGAGGTCATTTAAACTCAAGCATCCCTTTAATGTAAATGCATGATAAATGATGCATTCAATGCATCATTTAATGTGAATGAAGCACAGCATTAGTTCATACAGAGACATTGGAATCTGCATGGCTGAGTTGTAAACAGCTGTCAGATGATTGTATCAATCTAATCAGCCTAGCTTCCTCAGAGGAAAAAACAAAACACTCCCATTTCCAGAGTAGTAGGGACTCAGTAAACTCTCAGTAAACTGTCTCTATAAATGAACCTGGTGTGGAATGAGTAACAGAAACCAGTGGAAGCAGCTCATGTCGCAGATCTCGAGGGAACTCAAATGATGATGAGAGCATCGCCTGATTTGCCCCAAGCTTAGCCTTTAACGCCTTTAAGTCTAACTGTATTCCATTTGCTGCAATAAATGGTTCATCTTCTTTACCTGCCTGTTCCTGCCTGAAATCTTTTGGTAGTGAACCTGCAAGCAAATTCAGCTCCTGGGTCCATCCAATAATGTCTTAGATAAAGGATGAAGTAAACATACAACTTTGTAACATAAATTGTTTGTAAATACGATCAGGTATTATTCATGAATCATTCTACACACAACAGTTCGGTCTTGTTCACAATTTAGGGGATGATGGAGATAAGAAGATCAGTCAGTCCTCTTTTTGGTTGGGCCGAAAAGAGAGTTGAGCCAGAAGGCAAAGCTCTCTGTCTATCGAGCAATCCTTGTTCATACTCTCACCCATGGTCATGAAGTGTGGGTCATCACCGGAAGAAAGTGGTGGGTAGAATCGGGCAAAATTAGTTTTCTCAGACAGCAGTCAGGCCTCTCCTTTATAGGGAGAGAAGTTCAGTCATGCGAGAGAGACTCTTTGTTTGGAAAGAAGCCATCTTGAGTGATTTGGGCATACAGTTAGGATGCCTCTCGAGTGACCGACATGCACATTCCGCTGACCCTCAAGCAGACAGACCGAGGATGAGTTGCAGGTTTTATATCTTCAAAATCGCCCACAAACTCCTCAGGCTCCCTCAGAATGAAGTTACTAAATGTTACTGTGAAGACACTAGCGTCATTTATAATGGGTGCGTGGGTGCGTGGCACCCATGGGCCCCATGCCACTCTAGGGGGGCCCCGAGGCCCAAACAGACTTTTTTCCTTCTCCTTTTATTAAAATATATCTTGTCGCGTGGGGCCCACGCGAGCAGCATACGGGAGATGAGCTAATGTCACTTTACTTTCATCTAAAAAAGTGCAGTGAACAGCAACCTTATTACAGTCAGACGTACAAAGATGGCTAGTGTCAAAGCTGCGACATTGAGGCGTCAGAAACTAAGCGCTCGAGAGCTGTTTGTGCAGCATGTTGGTCCCTATTTATTGTCCCGATCCTCAATAGAAGTCCATGTAGAATGGCCGCCCTTGGACTGGCCACTTAAAGAGAACGGAGTTGTCGCTGCTGCTCGACTCTGTGCTTACTGTACCTTTTGAAAGTCCGCCGAGATTTTTTTGAGATTCCAATCTAAAAACTCTCAGGCCATTCTCACCCGATTTCAATAATTCCAAGTGTGGTCCAAGTATATCCAAGTATATTTTCAGTTGCTATATAGGTCATGCGTTTATAGTATGCATTTATCACACAAAAGGAGAGGGGAAATTTTAGCATTTTCTCCATGCAGTCTCTGTGCCCCGTGCCGTGCGTATCGGGGATTCCCCGTTCTTATAATATGGAATACGACACAGCTGTGTATATGGAGCTAATTACATGATCTCAGTCTGTTTGCACAGTATAATCTATTTTACTCTCTATATAATAAATTATATTTATAAAATATAATCTTAATATAATCAAGAGCTATTTATAAGTCCTCAATATAAAATCACAAAGAGCTTAATACCATATGCTTATCTTATGTGTTTATCATATATTTTAATTTAGCTTTGAAAAACAGCCACTGCAACCATATAATCTATAGTAGGATATGTTAATCACTTATCATGTGTGGCATAGCCCTAAATGTTAATATATTTTAGTTTTTTCTAGGGTGGGATGTCTGTATTCATCTATCAAAATACATTTATCTAAATACATCCATTCATCTTCACCTGCTTATCCATAGCATGGTTGGCTGATTGGTGACTCTTGTTATAATTTTCTGGCTATTCAACCTATAATGTAATGTTGCTTGTTGATTTTTCTTAGTCAAGGTGGGATAGGACGAGAATATAGGCCGTAAAAGAGAGCCTTCCCAAACGATCCAAATTATCTGACAAACACCTCTGCACGCGCATGTGTGAGCGCACGCTGAGAGGGCCCTTTTGATATCGGCACCCATGGCTGGTGAACCTAAATGTCGCCACTGAGTGAAGAGCAAATTCTGGTTCTCTGTGGAGGAGCTGTTGCCCGACAACGGATAAGCGGTTGAGATATAATTTTTTTTTTTTTTTTGGGGGGGGGGGGGGGGGGGGGGGGGGGGGGGGGGGGGGGGGTATCTGAGGAACCCACATCATGTCACATTATTGTAGAATATTCACATCATGTATGATGCTGTTGTATTTGTGCACAAGTAATGACTTTCTGTTTGAGAGTACAGAGAGATAGTAAGATTGATAAGCGTGTTTCTGCAGTGGCCTGCCATAGGGTAAACAACTCAGTGAGTTAGCAGGAATGCCACTGGGTTATAAGATTTCTAGGTTTGGGGTAATAAACCTTCTTTGTTAATTTGTGCTCGGAGACACAAGGGTAATCAAGTATGCACATACAACATGCACTGGTCAGTGTACATGTAGATAGACACAATGGTTAAGTCAATGATAAAGGCCTCTGCTCAGGTGCAGAGGGGGGCTGTCTACAGGGGCTGTTCTTCAGGTGCTGGCTCTCAGGCAACTGGGGTCAGTCACTCTCGGCAGTTGGAGAGATTAGGGCAGAGGGAGATAGAATGCCTGCTAAACATGATTTGGTGTAATGTGGTAAATTTTCACCGGTACAAATAACGTATGTATCAGCTAAACATACCAAACACATCCTGTAAAAACATAGTTGATCGGATCGAAGTATGGAGTTCTGGGCAGCTGGTATTCTTCAGATGGTTGCGTTTATTTCAGAGAAGCATCGGCATTACAGCAGGCAGTGTACGCCTGGGCCACGCAGGGCCCAGACAACACGCGTGTGTGTGCCTTAGTGACACACCAGAACTGACTCCTGTAGTACAGAATGACTTGCTTTTTATACATTCAAAATACGTGACAGTCGTGTAGGACGTGCGAAACATCTCAGACAAAATGGAGGACAATCACTCAGACATGTCTCCATCAATGTTCTTTCAAGAGACTCCTCTGATCACCATATCTTTGTTATGTCAACATTTCCATTGTCTCCCAAATTTAATCATCTGCAATCACCAGGGGCCAGGTCAAAAGCTCAAAGGGGCTTTACCTATGTCCGAGGTGACAACTTAGTAATTAGCACATACTGTAGATTCCTGTAGCATACTGTATTGATATGTGTAGCTATATGAATATTGATTATTAACAAGACTACAGTAACTAAGCTGAATGTCCTTAAATAAAATGATTGCAAAAGGGGACATGCCTGGACTCTACTTCACTTCCCACACACAGTCAAAAGTACTCCTATAGACTACAATGAAGATACGACATAAGCATCAGATAATAGTTTAAGCAGATGGCCAATGACCGTTGTAAGTCACTTATAGGCCCACAAAACAGCCGCCTCCTGCACTCCTGTCCACCAAGTCCTAACCGGTAAAGAATGCCCCTGCCCTGGGCAATAGCCAAATCATTACCAGACTGCGCACAGGCCTTTAAGAGAGCTGTGCAATACGATTAGTGCATACATTTAAACTTTAGAACTACAAATAATGGAATTTAACTATATATTTTAATGTGGGTTCTCTCAAGATACGACAGGTCCTTGACATGAAAGAGTTCGAAGGGAGAGCGAGTGCATGTTACGGCAGAATGGTGCCAATCGCTGACAACAATCATGACTGAGTTTCTCGGTGGCATCACCGAGAACAGGGAATACATGGGTGGGTTTCAATCGGCCACGGTTGTCTCGGCAGTTGCGCCGTCGGCCACGGAACGGACCAACACTGCAGCGGAACAGAGCGTCCCCGGTGTAGGTGCACTCGCTCCTTCCGGGAATTTGAGCATGACATAAAACATAATATCAAAAACATCCATAAATCAGGATCCAAAGACATTTTGTAGAATCAGCCTCGGGCCTTAAGGGGTTCATGTTATTTTAGCCTTTTGTATGAATTATTCTTTCTAATTATTCTTTCTCAACTATAAATCACTAGCACAGGGACCACCTGGAACGCCTATAAGGACCAACCCTCAGAGTCAATGTTGGGAACCGTCGAGTTACCATACAGTCATCATAGAAGTACAATTATTATTTTAGGTAGCCCACACTCGCAACATCCTCCTCACGTCCCCACAGGTTAACTGGGAATGGCTGGACTGCTGTACAGTACGTGCAATATGCCTGCAGGCGTTCCATGAATCAGCTGTGTGAAAGTGTAGAGAACTGTGGAGTCATGTCCATGCATGATATCAGTGACTAAACCAGCCCAGCGCCTCCAGGCCGACTGGCAGGTCTGCAGCACTGGCAACATGAGCTGATCAACAGGCAAGATCAGGGGCGGATTGGCACATATTTTCCCACCGGGACAATTTTTTGGGCAGCTGGTTAACCAGATGTAACTCTTTGAGAGCGTAAAAATGAAACCATTTCATTTTTACACCCTCAAGAGTTAAAATATTCATCATGTGAATTAGCCCAACTTAGTCTACACAACTAGAGAATGTAGAAGATTAATGGTCATTTTGATCTGTATGTTCCAGGCGAGCATCTAGCACATTCTAGTGCATTTTGGAAGTGCCACTAGTGCATTTTGGATCTTGGCAGTTGGCAACACTGTCTCCAGCAGCGCGAGCGCCCTGGCGCACGGAGTGAACGGGAATATGGCAACTTGAAGGCTCTGGTGTAGGACACCTTTTCTTTTTTGAAGGCTAGAAACACTAGTTTGCCTGGCCTGGGCCTGGCGCCCTGGCCTGCCCTGGACTTAAAAAAGCCTGCCCTGGACTTAAAAAAAAGTGGCCTGCGCAGGCCACCGGGAAAACTCCCTGTACTCCAGATGGCCAATCCGCCCCTGGGCAAGATGAATATTTCTCTCATTATTATTACAGTTTCTGGCTTTCTTGCACAACATATGGTAGTGTGACGTGAGTGGGGTCCATGATCCGAAAACCCCCTTTGTGCAGTTTCGCAGAAGACCAGGTGAATCAGCATTTGTATAAAACAAAAATCTGATCTGATTCTTATCTGAGCGACTGGGTAAAGTTTGTGGTTTACCCATCACCCCGGTTGCAAACAAGAGTTGTCTTCGTTAAATTGGGCGCACTGCAGACAAGACGACTATGACCTCGTGATATGTGTCACGTAGTTACATAATCTCATAATCAAAACCACAAGGCCCACAGTGGCATAATTATCCCGCGACTGTCATACAAACAAACGGTAGGACACATTTGTTTGTGTGTACAAACGAATGTGCAGTGAGTGACACTGCACACATGACACACGGATGGACACATCACATACAGACGCACACTCGCACGCACGCACGCACACGCACGCACGCGCACACACACACACACCACACACACCCACACACACACACACACACACACACACACTGATCAGACAAACCCATGCACAGACAGACAAACCAACAAGGTTTTCTACTTCTGCTAGCAAAATAAACAGTATAGATGTGAGACTCCAGTAACAATGATGTCACGCGCATACCCTATTTAAAGGGAAAATCAAGTTTACTCTAATGAAACCATTAAAACTCCATGAAGAGAAAGCTGCTACTGTAGGAGTGTGGAGTTAAAAGGAGATTTAGTTGGTCTTTAAGAGATAGAAAGCACTCTTTTCTAGCCTGAACAACAACACTCATTGTCGCAGCAAAGGAAATCATTTTGCAATGGTTCGTAGGAACTATAAAAGGAAAACCTCCAAATTCCTCAGCATGTCATGGGGCGGCTTTGTTTTTTTGTTATTAGACAAAATGAAAGATCGGTGGTAATTGCTTTACATTTGATGCTTTCTTTAGTCTTAGTGATTTTGGCTATTTTTAACAGGGAGGCGGGGGCATTCCAGCATGGTCCAAAATATTTTTTTTAACAAAAAATGTGGCAATTCATTTATTTTATTACTTAGACCTAATAGACGCCAATGAAGCTTATCTGGACATAAAAGATCATGAGATGACCAGGGCCCACTATTTATTTGGCATTTGAGCTATGGACCACCATTTGATGACATATTAGCCCCACAGACCACAAAACTAAACCATTAATCTTCTACATTCTCTAGTTGTGTAGACTTGGGCTAATTCAGATGATATTCTCTTGAGAGCGTAAAATGAAACCAAATGGACCTCCAAGGGTCCATTTGGTTAGATCTGGTTAACCAACTTTCCACCATTTAACTGGGGACCACCTGGACCTCTCTCAACCACTGGTAGTCCCCGGACCACTGATGAAAGCCACTGATATAACCTTTCATTGGGTGGGCAGGATGCACATTTGGGCGGGCTCTGCACACCCCTGCCCCCCTCTAGATCCGGCCCTGCTCATCATTGATTGATGTTGATAAGAGCTACTGTACATGGTAACTCTTATCAACAATAGTTACATCTACCTTTACATTCAGAAGATGAACTGAACTTTTGTGGCCAAATATAATTTCCTGGGGTTTATTAAGACTATAGCCTAGTGCAGGCCTGGCCAACCTGTGGCTCTTGAGCCGCATGCGGCTCTTTGGCTGGTTTCATGCGGCTCTTAAGGGCCTTTCACGTGTCAAAATTGCTGGGCCTGGCACAGTCATTCATTCCCTATATTATGATTATGAAATCGATTTTGTGTGTATGAGCTAACAATGTTATATTTTTTGTTTGTGGAACTGGTTGAACTGAGAATTTGTGTCGAGACGGTGCACACAATGTTAATTGTTTAAAATAACTGGCCTACATAATCCATCTATTTAAATAAACCGGTTATCCTAAGTCGGGTCGTTGAGGCTAGGAGTCATTATCATGTTGGTGTGTGACGTTTACAATAAATCTGAATGAACAGTGGTTTGTGTGTGTGTGAGAGAGGAAGGGATGGGGTGATGTTCGTGTGTGCCCATCTGTATGATGTGGCTCTTTGCAGCAAGTGGCTCTTAGTCTCTGAGTGGTTGGCCACCCCTGGCCTAGTGGGTATTAAAAAAGAAATCACTATAATATACAATATATATTTTAAATACGTGTTTAGCCCTGTGCTCAAATGCACCCCACCCACCCTCCCAAAAAGAGCTAAAATCCATAAAACTAAAGAAATCAGCGAATAAAGAAAAAATGCCACCCATCTTTTACTTTCTCTAATAACAACCTAAAACATGAACCTTGGCTGAAAAAGTTGCACGTTGGTAAAGTTAAATCTTTTATAGCTACAATAATCAACTGGAGTTGACCAGGGATCTATACTAGGCCCCCTCTTGTCTTCATTCAAACCAGACAGAAAGTTGCAAAAGAAACCATTTCCAACCCAGAGGTTTGATGGAATGCATTGAAAAATGGGACATAACAAGCCTTGGAACAATTAACAAACTTACGAAAGACAAACACATTGTGAAAATAGCTGATCTGCAAAACAAGCTTGAGCTTTATCTGTGTAACTGAGTCAGACTAATTCAAATTGTCAGTTTGAGGCTTCCCCAGTTCCAATGCGGGGCGTAGCAGCTACCTGGCGGTTTGGGAGCCATAGACATAGATCAGGGTTTCCAACCTTTTGATTTGATAGGGCCCACTATTTAATCTGCATTTGAGCCACAGACCATCATTTGGAGACATTTTAGCCCCACAGGCCCCCAAAACTAAAGTTTTCTTTTGCTTTTGACCACAATATGGATTTGGCAAATAATACAGTCAAACACACAGATCAAAAATGAACACTAATCTTCTACATTCTCTAGTTGTGTAGACTTGGGCTAAGACTTGGGCCAAGTCTAGCTGTGTAGACTTGGGCCAAATGGACCCTGGCGGGTCCATTTGGTTTCATCATAAAATATTCATCATCAGAATGTTCATGTTTACACTCTCAAGAGCTACAGCTGGTTAACCAACTTTCCATCATTTAGAAACCTGGAACCCTCTCAAGGACCACAGGTGGTCCCCAGACCACTGGTTGAAAACCACTGACGTAGATGGCTTTTCCTTCTTGAAATGGCCTTATCTGGACCCACAGTAATTCATCAGGAGGATCATACACCACCTTAATACATGAGAGCTTTTAGGATCATAAACATGTGTGTGTGTGTGTGTGTGTGTGTGTGTGTGTGTGTGTGTGTCTTGTCCCCAGTACATTTCCATCTTCTCTCTACTTTCCCTCGTAACTCGTCAGTACTGTAATTACGATAATGTTCTGAGTCTGACTGTCAACAGTTACTATTTAACACACATACGCATGAACTCACACAAGTGCCCCTGCATGCCATGCCATGCCATGCCATGCCCCCCCACCCCACCCCCCACCACACACACGGAAGGCAAAGAAAAAAAAAAAACTTTGCGCAACATTCACTGATATGGAGCAACTTATCAAGTGGGACTTTTCTTTTTTTCAAAATGAAACAAGAGTCAGTGTCAATACATGGACACTGTTTCTCAGGAAAAAAACACTACTTTTTCATATGATATCATATTGCCTTTATATTCATTTCAACGCTGATTGTAGGACATAAATAGAGAAAATATCAGATGTACAAGTTCCCAACCTGCTGTGACCAAATCAGGGGCATTTTTGCCATTAGGCAGACTAGGCAGTTGCCTGGGGTGCCATGGGGGGCGACCACCAGACATGCTTTAAAAGGATCCCAGGCTAATAAGCCTCATGTGGATAAGTACTGTACATTATACTTGTCCCCTATAACTAGAATTGAACATTTAAAACACATACGTAATTGGTTGTTAAGTTTAAAAATAGTTTTTAATTTTATCCCTGGGGGTGCAATTTTACTGTGCCTGTCATAGGTATGACATCACAGGAGATTTTCCCTTTTATTTTAAGGATCCATTTGGTAAGGGGGCGCAGGGAAAATCTTGCCTGGGGCTCCAAGTTGCTTACAAACGCCACTGGACCAAATGATTATTATCACAAATGAAGCCTCTATTTTTTTTTCTTTAGATAAATTCTTCTTAGATTCTTTAGATTATTTTATTCTGTTCACACGAAATGTATTTGATGGAAATAGCCGATCTACAAGCTCGCATCAGATCTCAAATTCAAAATGCAATATCTCAACATAGCCCTGTATGAACTCTTAGTGTGCACTGTGCAGTGTGTGAGAGACTGTCATCATCTGTTCTAATGGTCAAGGTCAATGTCAGTACATGTAAAAACACCTAGGCCCCTTTTCATTTTCCATCAAAATAACTTTGGTTCATGTAAAAACACACAGACCCCCTTAGCACCAAAAGAATTTTGGTTCATGTAAAAACACCTGGGGCCGCGTTTCCACCTGTAACCCCGAGCCAAGTCAGGGCTAAATGCCCTGACTGCCCCACCAAACATGATGGCATGCAAAACAATCCAAATTTCAAAGATATTTCAAATTAAAGTGCTTATATTTAAAATGATTTGAAATACTACTACTGCTATTAACAGTAGTAGTATTAACTACAGTTGTCTCAGCACTAAACCAACGCCATTTGATCAGTCAAAACAGAAAACGCTCTGAGTCTGACCACACAGCATGCTGCGTGTCTGTTGCAACTTTAACAACAACTGATGTTATTATTGATGCTTACTTGCCTATTATAAGTCCTGTACAAGTCCTGTACAAGAACTAAAGAATTTAAATGAAAATGTCCCTCATACCATTCCATTTTCGCCTGCCCCCCCCCCCCCCCCCCCCCCCCCCCCCCATTGGAAAATGCTACTCATGAGAGACTACACACCTAGTCTCGCATAACCACAGTCAGACAACCATTCCACAAACTCAAAATGGTATATAGAGTCTGGAACTACATTCAAGTAAGGAACCTGCCATTTCCGTAAATCCATTCTTTCTTTAAATTCACATCTGATAATAGTCATATCCACAGTAAAATTGCAATGGATTACAAATATTTCTTGATCAGCTTACATTAGGCATTCCCTTACTGTCAAAACCTATTCTTTAGGCGTCATCAAACACACCCTTTTCCCTACATATCAAATTCACTGCCCCTTCATTAACCTGAAGTGAAATATAAGACAAATCTCTCAAAGAGCCAAGGCTGGCTGTACCGGGGATACTCACGCAACATATCAATCTCACACACCGTACTATATAGATACTGTATATACTACTTGAATTTTGTTCATGTCTATATCAGAATAGGATTGAAAACTGATTTATTTGGGCTTGTACCTGCAAGCCTGTAAGAGAACCTTTTGCAGCATTGTTGCGTTTATGCAAACTGTTTTTCCCATGAATCAATTACATGTGAATAATGCCCAAACCCAGGGCAAGTATGAGCAAATACCGTACATAACTACGGTAAAAAAAAAAAAAAACAATGGGAGGACCGCAGACTGGCTCACGGGCTGTGGAGTGGAAGATTTGGAACTGGAAGGTTGCTGGTTCCATCGCATCATGGTGCCCTTGAACAAGTCACAGAACCTCTATTGTTCAGTGGTTCCTCTGTCCTAACCATTCAGCGGCCCACTGTCAACTGCTGTGGTCCCACTCCCATTGTCCATGGAGCGTGATTTGGAATCCTATGCCAGCTCCCGGATGTGGGAATGTTTTTCTCATTATGTCCCAGACGGACATATTTTTTATGCCTGTAGGGTATTGGTTTAGGCATAGTTTTAGTTGCAAAAACGAGAACCGTCAGCAACAACCAGCCCATCACAGCTGGGTTTTCCTAAAAGCTTCTCGGAGATGGCGTGGGATCCCAAATCATGCCAATGGATGCCTCTTATCTCCATATTTTAACTTGTTGTGTTCCACAAGATCGAAACGTGGTGCAAACTGCAAAGCAATAGGCTTTGAGCTTGTGCTACTTTTGACTTTGTTTCTAATGGTGAAATTTATGTTTTGGGCATGCAGCATGAGGCTTCCACCTGACTGGACAGACGATATACATTATGAACTGTGGTCATACAATCACCTGTCACAAATCCTGTGAACACACAAGCTTTTTGCTTCAGGCCATCAGAGCTCTGAACAATGAATGACCTTCCAGCTCAACTGTGTCTTATCTGAGCACAACCTCTTTGCATAGGTTTGGGTTGGTCACTTAGAACTGCGAATACAACTTCATATTGCTTTGTGTCAACTATTCAATCAACAACAACTTTATATCAGTCTGATAAAATCTGATTTGTCTCAGAGCCTGTGACGTTTTTATTTGGAACCATTTACGGCTGATTCACACCATAACCTCTGCTGTTTTGACACGTTGACTCAAGTGTTTTGTTTTGAAAAAAAAGTTGACTGTACTCATAATACCTGGGTCTCAACCTCTCCTCTGATCATTATCACCACTGCTTTAAGTCTGACTCTGTGCTTTACTATACTGTAACCCAGGGGTCTTCAACAGGTGGTCCGGGACCACCAGTGGTCCCTGAGAGGGTTCCAGGTGGTCCCCAGCTAAGTTGTTTTAACCAGATGTAACTCTTGAGAACGTAAAAATGAAACCAAATGGACCCTGGTGGGTCCATTTGGTTTCATTTTTACACTCTCAAGAGTTAAAATATTCATCATCTGAATTCACCCAAGTCTACACAACTAGAAGATGGACAAAAGCAAAATAAATCTTTAGTTTTGGGGTCTGTGGGGCTAAAATGTCCTCAAATGGTGGTCCGTGGCTCAAATGCTGAATAAGTGGTGGTCCCTGGCATCAAAAAGGTTGAAAACCCCTGCTGTAACCTATTTCTTGTCCCCAAACCACCATCCTGTGTCCATGCCGGAGGCTAAGGTGTCACTACTACCGACCTTTTGTTTTGACTCTAACAGTGGTGAGGGAGACGGTTGTATATAAACAACACCCAAGTACGCCCAAGTACAGACCCCTCTGACCCCTGGATCTCTGAACAACAAAGTACATTGTTGCAGGCAGAAACATTGCATCTCTACACATTTCAACCTTTCATTTTATCATAAATGAATTCCCTACTTTGTCACACCAGTGTCAAACTCTGTATTTACAAGCTCACAATGTTCATTTGTCGCAATGTGGCGTATTGTGAGCTTGTAGATCTGCGTGGCACTGTTGAATATTTCTATTAAGTGAAAAAGTGGTTAAGTGCTTGGGTTTTAAAATACAATTAGTATTCCATTTAGTTACAAGCTATTTGTGACAAAATAATCTGATTTTCGATGCATAGGAACACAACACAGGTTCTGAAAACTTAACACATAACAGACTTACATGGTTCACGTGCACAGCAATGATGCGCACGCACACATGCACGTCTGTCTATAGATTCTATATGGTCTGAAACCATAACTCCAAGAATTCAGAACCATGGAAGCTCCAATCTAAAAGGAATGCTGCAGGGTGCTTATTGCCAGGGCTATTCTAGACAGGAATGGTATGGTATGCATTAACTTTAAAATGGGAAAAAAACATACACATGTGCCTATTTGTAGAGCTTCCATCACTGCCGTTTTGTGAAATATACACCACTTAAAAGATTTGATCACAAAATGCTGAAAAAGTGACCATGATGAAATGTAGTGCTGTTCAGAAGCTATTTCAGTATTCAGTGATTTGGCCTCGTTTGATGGAGTTGTCTCATCACCATTATGGTCAGTCATTATCCTCGAATGAGCTGCTTTGAATTCCGATTCTGAAGTCACCAATCATCCAATACTTGAAATCGTTGCTCGGGGTGAAACATTTAATTTAGCACCACCGGATTACTTTGACTGATGGTGAACAGAATGTGTTGCTTTCACTGCGTTGACAGTTTATCCACTGGGCAGAGCCCACCAGACATCTGATGGAGACAGCACAAGCCCCTGGGGCACCGACTACTAACGTCACTTCCTCGCCAGCTTTTTGAAATGTGATCCCAATAAAGATTCTTCTCAACAATAACAGTGACGGATATTGGGCATGTCATTGTTGTGAAATTTGAGAACATGTGCAAACTATTTGTTTCGGTACATTTCTCATCATGGATCAGCATTATAGTTGCCAGAAAGAATGATGCTAACAGAGCAAAACTGACAATTGTCATTGCTTCATGTATCCTTGGTTTAACCACATTGGTTTTTCAAGTGGGTCTTGCTTCACACCCTTACCATACATACATTCTGGGAACTTCCCAGCACAACCACAGTGGTATAATACTGCTGTGCAAGGAGCTGACCGCTATGCCCAGCATAACCACCATTTTATGGTGTCGGCCACTGGGAGCAGTCAGGGGTTCAGCGCCTTGCTCAGGGCCCAGGGGCATTTCATTCAACAGGGTTTAGGGAGGGGTGAGCGCTCTTGGTCAACCACTTCTCTACGCATGCACGCACACGCACACACGCGCACACGCACACACACACACACACACACACACACACACACTCTTCAGGACACTTCAGTTAAGAGGGCAGAATAGAAAGAAAAGTGTGGACTATTTTATCTGTCAACATAGTTTCACAATTGATCCAGGAAGAAATGTCTGTGCATCTGTGGTTGCGTTCATCACGCAATCCATTTTTGGGAATGTCTAACCCAAATACAAAAAAAAAAAAAAATGAATTAATTTAATTTAACTCCTTCCAAGCTATTGTTGTGGCCTCAAAACGGCATTCCCAGCTAGAGATTTGAGCCAAATCAGCTCCAATATGAAGCGAGACTGATAAAAATGGATGCACTTCCAGGAGTATGGAAACAATTCAGAAGTGCACAAACTCGTCCTTGGCAGCATTTTAGATGCTAAAAACTCATCCTAGGTAATAGAAATGGGTTAAGAACTTCTCATGGTTCACCTGACAGGTTAGCGAACTGCATCAAAGGGGTTTTAGTAAAGAAAAAAGATGCAAATCCCCACCAAAGTTCTGTATTTGTTGGCATCAAATGAAATAAATGCAATTCTTTCTCAATGCTGCACCCAAAAGCTCTGCTTACAATCAAAAAGCCAAGATTCTTAAGAAATGCAAAACACAAGTTGCCAGAGTTGGATTCATCACAACCGTTAGTTTTGTGAGATGAATGGCACCCAATGGTAATTCGAAATGCGAGGCATGTCCAGTTTGCTGACAAAATGTGTAATTTGTATTAGTTGGGGCTTGAGCGTTCTCACAAATATTTGGTTGGCGGTCTCATGAGGGAGAAAGTTTGAATACCACTAGCTAGCCATTCAACCGCATTCACGCACGCAGTCTGGTGGAGTGTAATCACGCCAACATTTCACTACGTGTATCATTGCAGTTGGACAGACACCACAAAAATGTTGACATTTTTATAACCTCTAATAACTTGACTGAAATACTGTTCTAAAGTGGTTACTTCTGTTTAGGGTTTTACAATGGTATTAACAAGAGTGTCATTCAATAGTATCTACACTGGATGGCTTGGAAAAACAAGGTTTCCTGGCTGTGACGTTTATGTGTGACGACGACACATCACAAATGAGGTTTTTGAAATTCCCAGAAACACATGAAAGGGCAGTGATGCAAAGAGCCTGCATCCTTAGACCCACTAAAGTGAGAAAGGACACGATCATGCCATTCTCCGGGGGTCCTGGGATTCAGTACTGTAATGTGACATTGTTGAGGTTGGACTCATAAATGTCCCTATGGGACGCATCTAAAAGAGAGGTTCCCAACCACTGATACACAGGACATGTCCAAACAGCCACTGGTACACTAGAAGTTGGGGAACACCAAGTTCTCCAGGTGGTGTGTCACCAGTATTTGTCAACCAGCAGTGAAAAATTGACTAGGTTGAATGAAGATGGCAAGGATTCGTCATGCTCGCACTAATAAAATACTACACGGTAAGTGATTACTACTACAAACATGTCAAAACATTCAACAACTATCAGGGTCACCTCTATGGCCCAGTCACTGCATTGTTATGTGATTTCATCACAAAGTCACATTGTGTATCGCCATCTAGTGGCCATTCAGATACTTTCTCCTTTATATCAACTAGTACCACACAACAATGGCTGAACTGATGGATGGAGAGAGAAAAATGAAAGGAGTACATGAAACAAGATTTAACAAGGATGCCTTTATTAGACATCAAACTATATCCTTCAATCAACATTATTCATCTTTTATGTATTGTTAACAGATTCATAAATTGTACTGTATTGGGTGGTAAAAACAAAACAAAACAAACAGAACACAAATGCAATATCTAATGTATAATACATCCATTGAAATTGATGGTTTATTCCTGTGTGTGTGTGTGTGTGTGTGTGTGTGTGTGTGTGTGTGTGTGTGTGTGTGTGTGTGTGTGTGTGTGTGTGTGTGTGTGTGTGTGTGTGTGTGTGTGTTTTCTCCACCAGTGCTTCCCAGACGTCTTAGCTCAATACCCAAAGGAAAAAATCAGAGGTCTGCCCGGAAGCCAAACTAGTGAAAGTAGCTTCTTCCCCACCCTATTTATGGAAATAATTAGATGTGGAAAAACATTACCATCATTTATCATTGATGAAAAGCTGAGACTTGTTATCTTTGTTTAAATCTTTAGAAATTATTTTAAATATAGGAAAGGGGACCCTTTGTTTTGGAGAAACAAAGCCGTCCCTAGACCTCCCATCTCTCGGTCCTGGCCTCCACTGACTTGACCAGTCCCTTCCCCATGATGCTGAAGTCCTGGATGATGGCCTCCACGTTGGGACTGGTTTGAGCCTGCTCTCCGCTCACCTCCACCCGCCGTGCAGATACCTGGGATGTCTGGATGACAGACAGGCAGGCGCCGGGCGCCGTGGCTTTGATTGATTGATTGAAACTTGTATTAACAGTTTG
The DNA here is from genome assembly GCA_039105355.1 of Benthosema pterotum. Taxonomy (NCBI): domain Eukaryota; kingdom Metazoa; phylum Chordata; class Actinopteri; order Myctophiformes; family Myctophidae; genus Benthosema; species Benthosema pterotum. The sequence goes on from CM076972.1 coordinate 12,280,392, forward strand.
CAGTAATGGGTACGTACGGTTCAGGGAACGTACAGGTCAACACACAATACTGCCGTGTGGATAAAACCAAAAAAAAAAGACTCTTTTATGTAAGAGTCCTCCATTTTCAATTCATCGGAATGCACTTGACTATAAATTGCTTGTTTTAGTCACAACACATGGTATTGCCGGATTACACATATTAGTACACATATTTTTTTGCTGGAGCGTTACGGCAATACAGAGACACTTCTGCTATTTTGAAAATCACTTTAAATTGTTTAATAGCCGGCCTACAATCCCACAATGTGTCTATGCTACTTTAATAAAATACATGTAGGGAATAGGGGTAAGGTTCCGGCAAAACGAGGGTTCAAAGTATTCAACCGCAGAACGTGAGTCAAAATATAGATAGTCCTGGTCATCTATTACTGACTACTAGGCATGGTACAATACACTTAACTCGTGATACATATATGACAATATATATGTAAATATGGGATTTTTTTTTTTTACAATATTTTAAACAAATGAGCGACAAATCTTTTTCATGATATATTTCAGCCCCCCCCAACCCACACTTTTTATTTAAAAAAAACACAACCACAAACCCACAACCACCGCAATTGTATAATGTAATGGCATATTAAACCACTTACCGGTAAGTGATATTACGCAAGAGGCTGTTCTTTACTGTCTTTGAACAAAGATAATCGCTAAAATCATAATTTTTTAAATGACAGATGTAGCCAGACAGGGAGGTGCCGGGTGCCGGGTGTGGTGGATTGATTGATAGAAACTTGTATGATAAAAACTTGTAACAGTATGCAGAAATGGTACAGTTCAAGAAAAGTACGATAGAACTAGAAGGAAAATAAACTCAAGTAGACACATATGGTGGAGGACATTATTTGCTATTTATATTTTATCAACAAACTTCTTTGCCTTTTTACCATTTTGAAATGCATTATTAAATTGTTCAATTGGCATGTCTATGATCTCACAATGTGTCAATGTAGGTCACTATTAGAAGAAATTAATTTTGGGGATAAGGGGTAATGTTTGGTGAAAATACAGTAGGGCACAAAATACTCATCTGCAGGACTTGAAAGTCCTATAAGGCAGCGCATTAATGATAAAAAATAATACAAAATAATGATAAAAATAATCAAATTAATTAATTTAAACATTTTTCGATTACTTCTAATCTGAATTTAGATGCAGCGACTCCGACCAAAAGCAAACCCACAGCACAGTGGTGCTGTGGACAGAGCAAGCAGCTGATTTCATGTTCCTTTATGCTCATTTAAGGCACAGCTAGAAGGCTTTTTCAACCAATCAGACTGTTTCCTCGAAACAACCGATAATGTATAATCTACCATACAGAAGAATGAACAAAATTACGTTTTTATTCATAAAATCCACACCAGACCACCGCTGACGACCAGTGTGAAATGATGCACGTGTGGGTGGTAGGGGAAGATGTGGGAGGCAGGCCCAGTTCTTACCTTGAACTGCGCTGGAATGAAAGCCTTTGGCTTCCACAGCACTGCGATCACCGTGCCGCCGTAGGGGTCATAGAAGAAGAGAGCCAAATCCCCAAACGCGTCCTTTTGGAATGGATTAGAAACAAACATTATGATGTGTCACAACAGTTGCCTTTCATCTTTTGATTACTCGTACAGTTCTCTCCTTTTGGGGCAGCTTGTGGGGGGTTCTACGCAGGGTCTCTGCAGGTTATCAGTTAAAAGGACTAAAGGAGGGGGCGTGGTCTCTTTCTAACCTCTATGTGTCATGCTGTATATGTGGGTCAGGGCTTGGCTCTTAAGGAGATGTCCGAATCAATATCTGGAAAAGGTGATTCATATTTCTAGGAAGCAGAACCCATTAATGTGTTAAACTGGCTATTAGTCATGAATGAATCTGATACAACCACAACTTAAATTATTATTAATTATGTGAAGTTTCGAGCACTAATCTCTTTCCTCAAGAGTGCCGGAGGAGAAGCGATTGCTTGAAACGTCAGCATGATTCCACAGAAGACATTTTGACTTCTTTGGAATCAAAACGATGGAAATCAGTCAGTAGCAGATCTACTTGTACACTAGATCTGCTATTTTCAGAGCTCGATATCCAAGCCCAACCAAACAAGAGATAACTTTTTAGTTATTTTATTTCTACTGGATCCCTTCTCCACTAGTCCATTCTTAACACAATCTCTAAGTGTGCAGATGTGAGAAAAAATAAATAAAATACTTTTTTTGTCATCACACACTGGCACAAGTGGGTGGAGCTTCTAAAGACAATATAAGTTTGGGCAATAGTATGTTAATGTATTTGTTGGTGAAATTGTTGTTACAAAGGCAATGAGCTACGATCACGGTGGGCTCAATATTTGAGCAACTATAGCTTAAGTTGAGGTTACTGAGGTTAGGTTTAGGCATGGGTTAGTGTTAGGGCCCTTGTTGATATTGCAAATTACGAACTGCGCTCACTTCCCGCACACAAGTAACATGCTACGTGTCTTACTTGTGTATTTAATCTTAGTCATGATGATCTTGTTAGTAATTTTGTTTTCGTTGATAAAAATGAAAAATCTGAGAGAAAATTAACGTATGAGGAGATGAGATCTTATCCCGGCAGGGAAATTTAAAATGTACTGTAATATGAAACCAAATGACGGTAAAAGATCTTATAATGGCATAAACATGTTTTTTTTGTTTTCATTTGTTTTTTAAGGGGGAATTCCACCCATTTTCCTGAGAGGGTACAAATGGAACCAATTGGACCCGCTAGGGTCCATTTGGTTCACATTTGTACCCCCTCAGGAAAAATGGGTCTGAAAGAAAAATCATTAACATGGTGAAATACATCTTGATGATGTCATCCGCTGTATTTCACCATGTTAAAGATTTTTTCAGACCTCCATTTATAGGAAATACAGAATTGGGGGAACTTTAAGCATAGTCAACCACACACACGCACACGCACGCACACGCACACGCACACACACACACACACACACACACACACACACACACACACACACACACACACACACACACACACACACACAGCAGCAGCACTCACCCGTAGCTCTGCGAGGTAGCAGGACACAGGGTTATAGCCGATGACGGGCAGAGCCCCTCCGCTGGGGGCCACACTGCCCTCCATGGCACCGCGGCTGAAGGTGACGGCAGGAGGGTCCACCGCCCGGCTGACAAGGGGCACCTGCTGCAGGTTCAGGTGGATGAGCACGTCGTAGGGCTCTAGTGGAGGACGTAGCGCCACCTACAGGGCACACGCACACGCACACACACACACACACAGGAAATCAATGAAGTGCTGTGACAAAGTGGATGCTGTGCTACCTTAGTGTGCCTTGACACACTATTGTGCCTTGACGCAATATTTTGATCTGAGTTTTATAAATTAACCAGTAAAAACACTTTGAGACTGAGCTATGTACATTGTGTAATACACAATGTACACTATAAACACAAATAATAACTCTGTAGGCCTATACAAAGGCTAACATGCATCCAAATGTGTGCATATGTTGGACTTTACAATGACAATTGGAATTCAACTGTGTCACTCCAGTTAAACTGTATAGACTATCTATACTTTGTAAAAGCGAAACATGAGCTAAATTGTACATCGTGGGTTCTTTCTCAGTCTAAGAAAATATCAAGTCTCTTCACCAAAAAAGGCGGAGCAAACATGGAAACATCCCATTATCCACAGTCTGTTTGCTGCTGCCCCCAGAGGCAAATTCAAAAAGGAGAACAGGGAGCTGTTTTGTCCTCTCTTTTTTGCCGAATGGCATTATACGAACCTTGACATCATGTTTCTGACTGCTGTCCATCATTTGAGGTTCCAGAGCCTTGAGGCTCTCTGCCGAAAGCATGACCACACGCTGTAGCATCTGTAAAACACACATACACACACACACAAAGGTTTCAGTGATCTGAACCTAGGATCCATAACAACCGGTGTGACCGGTGACCATCCTCCACCAAGAAAACAGACTGAGGAGAGACTATTGCGCATTTCAAACTCTGCCCCCCTCATGCCCTGAGCATGAGCCATGGTGCGGGAGACTGGGGAGCCTCCAAGTCACTATGTCTGACACTTAACAGGTCAGTTAAGAATACTGTATACTGTATATGTAGGATTTAAGAAGGTAAATCATAAGACAAAGGGGGAGCTTTGGAAAAAGGTTTGACTTTGATTCATTATATCTGTCCAATAAATAAATAAAAATAAGTCATAAGAGGGAACTACCTAAAATGTTGCAACATCCATGGAGCATTATAGTTGTCGTTGGGCAGAAACTTTCATGTGCAGTGTTATGTTTTCTCTTAAATTAATGGCCTACAGTACAGTTCAAACAGGCCGTAAAATAGCAGATGGGCAAAATAACATCGAATTGTGGTGTGTGATCATATGGTTTGAGCATGTAGATCTTCTATTTTCAGTATTTTTCTTTTAGTTTCCGTTTTGGTACGGGGTTTCCTCCACCAGCCCTAGCGGTAGACACCTCTAGAGCTGGACGTCACCCAAGACCCAGCCCGCCCCCCCCCAGCTCAAAGGGGTATAAAACTGCAACACAGGGACTCTGGGTGTCAACATACAGCGTTTAAGCAGTGGAAGTGGGACCTCGCAGCGGACAGGAAGCTTATCTGGGTCAAACACCATGGGGGTGGTCTGTGGTCAGCTCTACCTTCTCCGCGGGCTGCTCTGTGCAGCTGTGGTCTGCTACCACTACCAACCTGCTGACACCAAGGAGGTCCAGTCTACCTATCTGACTTACTTCTCCTCCGCCGAGGACTCCACCGAAAAGAAACTGGTGAGAAATACGTTCACGGAGACTCTTGCCGAGCAAAAAAATAAATACAAATATTTTTTTTAAAGTTTAAAATATGAATGAATCAGTCATTTACATACTAAATTGTATCTGCATATTTACATATTCACTTTTAATTATTAACGTTCCATAATCTGTCGGTATTCATATTATTTAACTCCTTTAACTTCCTATTCTGTGATGAATGGTGAAAATAGCATACAAAGTGGCACATTTGAGACTCACTGAGTCTCAAGTTTGCAGATTGGCATTTTCTTGGTAGAGGGATTTGGTGTAGAAGAAGAAAAGAAGAGCGTCTTTAGTATAGACCCCCCTCCCCGGGGTACTGTAGTCAATGAAGTGCTGTTTATGTAGATGGGGTTTATAAAACCGGGAAAGTATACGTATACATATACTTTCCAATATGCAAGCTGCCATCGGGGCACTTTGTGTGTGTATATATCTGATGTTTCTAAAAAATCTTAAACTTGAACTTGTGGTGCTGTTTGCAGATCAGTGATTTGCACGGGGTCCTGGAGAGGCTGCAGAACAACAGGTTTCCCCCTCTGGGGAAGAAGCAGCAGAGTTATCTGCCTATGGTGGGTGATGATGATGATGTAGTACACGTGTATTTACCACCCTATCCACCGCTCCTCTTAGAGAGAAATGTGTGCTCTCTCATTCATACACTAAAAAAAAATAAAACATTATCTTCAGTGACATGGCTACACAATGACACAATGTTTTGACCACTTCAGCTCTTCTTCAGAATTTTTTGTTCAGAACCCATAGAATGTTTGAGATGTGCATGCTTAATATCTTTTGGGTCAATAGAGAAACTTTTTGGGACAGCAGAGGATTTTTTTTCTGATGAGGATCTATTGTCCATAACACCCATAATAAGGAAGCTGACCAGTCATGCATAATTCCGGCCACGCAATGTGATAGTGACCCGTTTGTAGAGAAATACATTATGAGGCCTCATTTCAAAAGTAGTGAACATGACCCACATGGGGGAACTTGTAGATTGGCCATTTTCACTATTTACTTGTTTAAGTGTTTTAGAAATGTGTTTGTTTGGGAAAGGTTTTCATTTGTGATTATTCTTTGGGACATACTGTAAATCCTTTAAAATTTACCTGCGACAGTGCATATTAATAGTGATGGTCTGATGGTGCGTTTCTATACCCCCAGTGTGAGCCAGGAGAACAATGTGCGCTGAGGAAAGGCTCCAGAATTGGAAAGCTGTGCGACTGCCCCTTGCCCAGAACGTGCAACTCCTTCCTACACCGCTGTTTGTGACACTACACCTCTCCCCTCTCCATCTCTTTCTGTACTGTTTACACCGTCATTTGCTATGAAACAACAAAACCATGACACAGAATCACTGACGACGACACTCTTCTGAACTAAGTTGAATGTATTTTGACTACTAAGTTAAATTCTATTTTGACTACTTCAGTATACCCATTTCCTTGTTTCGTGAAGCGGTAATAACTGCAGCTGTATTTTATCATTTTGTAATCTATTACAGGTGCTACAGTACGTCACTACACACTCCATTTGTCATAAGTTAACTCCCTGTCATTATATTTAAATTCCAAAATTCATGGTTCCCTATTTGGAGTAGAGGTTTCTTTCATTGTGAATATCTTGAATATATTATATATTTTTCATAGGTGTAATTATTGCTTTTTATGTGGTTATCTTTACTTATTTTTTTGCCTGTTTTCATACTGTGTTGGCCATGTCTTTCTCACCTTTTTTTTTTACCTCAATGTGACTTCCTGCTCAAATACAGTTTATACATATTTCAGTGTGTTGTAATACTCTTAAATGTTAAAGGAAGCTGCTTATGTCAGTACTGTAAAGTACCATTTACAACGCATCATTCATAATCATTGTATGCTCTCTTGCTATATAGATATTATGCATATTATATGTTTAAGTCAGTATGAGTGCGTATTGTACTTTTGTAGGGTAGGTTGTGGGTAATTTGTGTTTGTAATGCGTACAGTACTGAGATACTGTACACACTGTCTATAATGTCTTAGTGCAGACAGTGTAGTTACATGTTTTAGGGCGCGTACCAAGCAATATGTCCAAGTTAATAAGAGTGACTATATAATATATAATGTGCCTTTTGTGGGTCTGTCTGTCTGATTATATTGTTACACTCTAATGACCAGTCATTATTATAAATAGTCTTTGTTTGGCTCATTTTATTCACTACTGTATTGCAGTTTGAACTCTATGGCAAGTTGGCAACATCTCCTCATGTTAACCCATTTAGGCCTGACCTAAGGATTTTGAAAAACCTGAAATATTTATATTTCAGCATCAAATAAAGTTAATTATGGGATACTGTACATACTGTACAGAATCCAAATATGGATTCCCAGCCTGAAAGGGTTGAACTACAACTGTCGAGTTGGCGCATTGCACACAAATAGGCCATACAAAGATTAAGAAAGATTAGATATACTTCTAAATAAATACAACATAATGACTACTTATAAAGGATGTTGTGACTTGAATTCTTTTAGTCAACATCATTACTCTGAATTATAGTGTGTGTGTGTGTGTGTGTGTGTGTGTGTGTGTGTGTGTGTGTGTGTGTGTGTGTGTGTGCGCGCGCGCGCGCGTGCGTGTATGTTTTTGAAGGAAGCCTTGGTAGTGCTCATAAATCAGTTGGGGGAGGAATGCCCAAACCAAAAGCTAAGGCAGTGGGATATTTTGTTCAGTGTCAAGTTGGCAGTTGCCAACTCGCCATACTGTACTGTATACTATATTTCCTGTTAAAATGTGACCTCAAATAAAAATGTTAAACGTGTTAAACGTTTTTGTATAGCCATGTCCAAATGACAGTGGCCTGGTGGTTAGAGTGTCCGCCCTGAAACTGGGAGGTCGGGGTTCGATTCCCGGCTGGGTCATACCAAAGACTAAAATGGGACCCAATGCCTCCCTGCTTGGCACTCAGCAATAAAAGGGATGCATTGGGGGTCAAATCAATGAATGATTCCCCAGAGCGGGTGCACACTGTGGCTCACCACTCCAAGAATTGGGTCAAAAGCGGAGAACCAATTTCACTGCAGTGACATGAGTGACTGATCATTTGACTTTGATCTTTTAGACAAGCTGTTTTACGCTACATCATCATGCTTCCAAGGAAGACATGGTGTCTTCTACGGTGCTTTAAGCATTGTGTTTTACTTTAGCTGTTGAATAATAGCAGAACTACAAGCTCATAGCTCGTATTAGCTTGTATGTCTGCGTTTTTAACCCAAATCATTGTTTCTGTGGGGTCTCCGGAACAACGTATTTTGAGATGGGGGGTCGTGAGCCAAATACAGATAATTCTGGGGTTCCTTGACATGAAAACGTCTGCATCAGACCTTTGGTGTGTTTTGTCTGCGTGTGCCCTGCTGAGAAACATAGAAGCCTTTTTTAAATGAATGTCCACAATGGGTTAATCCATGCATGCACATGTGTATGTGCGTGAGTGTGGGCGTGTGTGTGGTCTGACCTGTACACTAGGAGCCCCTTTGGTCCATAGAGATCTCTTCTTGTCTTGGGGGGTGGCGATAAACATGACAGGTAGGGACTCCCTGGAGGCCATGAAGTCATTCCTGATCTCGGTGTAGTCGGAGGCTGCACGTGACAGAGAGGAAACATGGGTGGGTGGGTGGGTGGGGTTGGTGGTCCGACAACAACAATTTGACCCTAGTCTAAAACTAACTGGGGCGTATAAACGAACCAGGATGTGTGTGTAGGATGTGTCCGACGCACACAGAAAGAGGGAGAGAGAGAGAGGCAAATCTAAACTGCATAAAACATTAAAATATTGCTGAAGTAGAACCTTACAATAGTCATGATAACCGGTGTTGAAGTGGTTCTGTTTTGGTCTTAACATCAATATTGTTTTTTCTGAATCTGAATCGTAAAATTGGGTTAGGAACTGCAGAACATTCTAGAGAGGTTGTAAATTCAGATGCAGTTGACTAGTTTAGTACTAGAGTGTGTTATCTATGTAGACAGCTCCACCTGTTTACATGTCCAAGTGTCCTTGGGCAAGGCACTGAATTACCTCAATTAGTCAGTTGGTGTGGGATCGCTACCAATGTGAATCTCTGTGAATGTTAAGTTACTACGGTGCCATTGAATTGTTGCCACCATGCCACCAGCACCCATAGCGCCCCTAGCGGGAATCGAACCAAGGACCTTCTAGCTGTGAGGTGACACTGTGCAATCATGCCCCCTGAACCATTCATTGTAAAGCATTTTGAATTGAAAAAGGGCATTTAAAATGCCATTCTATGAATATCACTGCAGGCAATTACGACCTGATAAAAACAGATACCGGTAAGTCTGTCTTTGTTGTTGCACGACACTTTCCACAAATCAGCATAATACTCAGTTAAGATAAACAGCTTGATAGTGTCCATCTTTCAAATATCAAACATGCCTGCAAAGTTTTCTTCGAGGAAGCTGCAGGGATAACACTGTTGCATTCTATATAGACCCATTCTTAACAGCTTAAATCTTATAATATTGGCTATCCTTCAAATATGCGTGCAGAGTTTACTTTGGGAAGCTGGGGGCATCAACGCCCTCCGCTGATTACAATGCTTCTGCTTAAAACCGGTGTAAATGTGGGCCGGTTCCCTAGGAAGGCCTCTGCGGTAAAGAATCTGTGGTGGAAGTTTATTTTGGTGGCAAAGGGGCGTTTGAGAGTGCCCGGATATAGGCCTACTGTACGGTTCACTGGAAAGAAAAGTTATTTTGGTGGGAAAGAAAGAGGGCATGTGAGTGTGCGGATATGACCTATCTTCTTCTTCGTGAGCTTACCAGTAAGCTGGTTGTTTAGGTTCACCACCAAGGGATTGTTCTTCCAGTCAAAGGAAGAGAGTAGATGGAGGAAGCGGAGGAAACCCACCTGCAGAGAACTGAGAGACAGAGACATACGTTTCATGCACGTGACCCGGTGAATAACAAAGGCACAGAATTTAGTATGGAATATATAATGGGGTATAGGGTTGTCCACACCAACCAATATACCTACATCTATACATACTGTATGGTTTGCCATCTACTTGAGTTAGCACATTGTTTTTAAATATTTTATAGTTATAGTTACAGTTAAGAGCTGGCTTTTCTTTGATGAAAAAAAAATGTAATTTTGTCCAATCTGTATGCTAGAGTATGTTAATACAACATGGATTATACATTTTGTGTGGTTGTACTTTTGTCTCGCTACCCTTCCTGTCTGGCTTGACAGGAATTTTGACCCGAAGGTTCAATCAAAGTATGAGCAAGCTGGGCACACTTTTGCTATTATCAGTGGAAAGGATTTCAGCACTCACGCAGGTCACAAGGGTTGAATTCTAATGTACAATATGTATGACAGGAAAGTCATATAGCGCTGTATTGTTTAAATGCCATCAAAGGTCTGAGAAGAACTGGCATCCTCTTCTTAATGGCCTGCTATAGTGCCCCCAGGAGGTCACAATAACCTAAGCTGACCTGGTGGAGACCTGTGCACTGAGACCTGTCTCCACCAGGCCAAAGGCATGGGGAGAGAGTATGTTTTGCACTGTCTGTGTACAACACTATCTCTATAGTTATGTGATTGACACAGCTCTGTCCCGTATTTCATCCAGACTGGCTAATCCTGTCTTCCAAACCATTATGAACAAAATGCCACAATTCATGAGCACATAATGTGATTATACAGGAACATTCACACTAGGCCAAAGACAAAATGATACTAAAAAAAAGGCATCATCATGGCACTATAACTAATTCCTGCACTAATCTTTGTGCAACTTTGTAGGCACACTCCCTAGAGGCCAAGGAAAAACCTATGCCCTGCATTTCTTGCTTCTGCCTGTTATTGCAACACCATGAGGGGAAGTTCAATAGAAACTCTTAAAAAGATTCCTGGTGGAAAGAGCTAAAAGGGTGAAATGGAAAAAAGTCACCAAAAAGCCTATACTCTCACCCTGTGGGATGATGATTTATTATTGTAAAAAATGCTCATCAGCATTAGGAAAGCATTTTAACGACAATTTAGTCCGGTATGTCGCCCACTAATAGGCATTTTTTCCAACGTGTTCACGCTGACATTAAACTTGGACCCTTAAATTCGACAGTGAAAGAACCAAATGACGGCAAATGATGATGATCACATGTTACGTTCAACCCAAACTGACCAAACCATGGTCTGGTTTGTCACAGATGGTTAGCAGCACTCAAGGAAAACATCATACTTAACATTTTTCACTGTGTAATTATGGAACACATACAAGCATTCAGATGCTCGTTGTGAAACGTGTTGATCACTTGTAAAGCACTTCATTTAGAGAGCAATTTAGAAAACAACTAAGCACATTTATGGGATTTATAAATATTGAACTAATGAAAAGTGAAATTGTGACTAATACCAAATCCATTGTGACTAATATGTCAAATCCATTGGAACACAGTTTCTTTTCACATTTTTTGATTCCAGTCATTTGAAAATTATGTTATTGGCTCCCGATTTCACATCACCTGATCTGATCGAGACAACCCTATTGTAGTTAAATTAAATGACAACCAGTTACCCGGGAGGGGTGAAGGGGGCCGGCTGCAGGAAGAGGGACGCCACCAGCAGGTCTGCCGTGTCTTCTGTGATGTCGTCGCTGAAGAGCTGGGCACCCAACCAACGCTTGGCCAGGCGGCACACACCCCCGAAGCACGGGTGCTGCTGCTGGAGGCTGGAGGGGTGAGGAGGGGAACAGGTAAAGATACAGAAAGGTAGATAAAAGAGTGTGAGAATGGATTAGATGACTGATGCAGATCAGAGTGATAAAATTGAACACACACACAGTGTGGAGTTTGCATGTTCTCCCCGTGTACCCTAGGGTAGGTAAAACCAGGCAGTGAACCTGGTCACTAGAGGGGGAAATGAACTGGTTGGAATGACGTTCCATGTTCAACCAGGGAAACTCCCCGTTGTCAGGTGGAAATCGGCAGTTTGGACTCCTCAAGCATTGAAGGAAGCCTGAGGCCAATCTGCTACCTCCCCAGGTTGATTTGACTCCTGTGTCCCTGTGCGAGCCATACCCGTGCAGTGTGCTGGTCAGAAGGGGCTTGTGAAGAGTCTCCATCTCCAGGGCCTGAGCCTCGTCGTTGTCTCGGACCAGCAGCAGTCCCTCGGGACTCACACTCTCCCTCAGCACCTGAGGCTCACGCTTGTATGCAACCTGGATCCGGAACGCCAAGCCGTCCTGTTGCACGCGCACGCACACACACAAGATTGTTTCATCAATACGGTGTACACACACAGCACCAAATGGTGTGATTTTTCCTTAACTGAAAAACAAAATCGACAAACCAAAAAGGCCCCCACAAATGGGTCCTGCTGACCCAACCACTGCTCCAGCACATATTTTCAGCCCGCAAACCTCAGAAAAATGCTACCAACCCAAACCTAACCCTGGAGGTCAGTTAAATGTGCACATTTTGATGAACATTTGTCAATCCACACATGTAATGTATTCATTCCATTATGGGGTATGTTAAAATGTATTTATAATATGTTTATAATATAATAAGTGTGCAAAATGTCTTTGATGGGTGTCCCGACCCTGACCTTGTGAAGCCCTGTTCTAGCATACCTTCCAGACGTCCAGGTGTGTGGGGCAGGCTTTACAGGTGTAGTGGTGCTGCTTGTGAAGCTGCTCTGCCATGCTGATGTGGAAGGCAGCCTTGAGGTGACGGATGGCCAGGCGGTCCTGTGGCCACTTACCGCTGCCCTCCATGTGACAGATCACTGCAACAGAGACAGAGCCAGGCTTACTAAGGGGCAAATGATAGTTTTCAATTAGCCTCAATTAGTAAAAAAGAAACATCAGAAAAAAAAACATTAAAACGTTCAGCAGCATCATTTTACAAAACACTCCAGTCAGAGCCATGTGTGGCTGTAGTAAATAGGCCAGTAATTCAGTACTAGCTAGGACGTGAGCGCCCTCTGGGGGACACACTGTATATACAGGTGTATATAGAGAGAAACAGAGAGACCCTGATAGCTAAAGCAGTGGTTTGCAACCATTTTGATATCATCATATCAAAATGGATTGTAGCCATGGGACCACAATTTGATAAATGGATTGTAGCCATGGGATTGTAGCCATGGGACCACAATTTGATAAAGTTTAGTTTCTCAGACCTAAAACTAAATAAGTTATTTTTGTTTGTGTCCACAATTCCATGCTGCATTTAGGAGAGAACAGACAAAAGTTGAACTAACAATTCTCCTCCATTTTCTACTTGTGTAGAGGATTGGACAAAGAAGACAAAGAAGTCATTTGGATGCTTAATTTGAGTCAGGATAACTAAGACTTTCACCGTTTTATGATGAATTGAGCAAGGTGGACCTTGTAAACAAGTATACTGCTTTATTGTGTTGCCCATTCACAGTTGAACAGTTTTTGCATCGAATTGTGCTTCAAATGTACTGTCATTCTGCAAAATAAATACATCAACCAATCAATAAAACCCACCATACTAATAATGTGATCATGTCCCAAAAGGAAGTATGCACCGTACCTGTGACAGGGGTAATGTAGACAGGGCAGGGTTTTCCTTCCTTTGGAACCAGCGACCTGGATGAGGGTTCTCTGTCGAAGAAGGAGTAGTCCAGCTTTAGAGGCACAGGAGGAAACACCTGGACAGGAGATCACGGAAACATCAGCACATCGGTAAGACCGTCATCACTCAAGAGCCATTTGGAATCCTTATGATAGTTCAAGGCAAGCATCCCCTAACCATATCATTACAGTAGGCTCCGCCAACATACTTGTGATAGGACTTGTGGCGTACTAAATTCCACACTACAAATTTCAGCATAATAACAGCCCGCTCATTGACACAGATACTTTACATCATTTACAACCACTGCAACTGAAACGGTTCAATTCAAGACAAAGAAGCCGCGACTCTATTCTCTCACGTGTGCAGTGGCGGCCGGTCAATAGGGTCGCTAGTGCGCCGCACCACCATGCAATACCTCATGAATAAAACGTGAATAAGAATGACAGAGAAATGAAATCTGCAGCTTGCCATTTTCTTTAAATGAGCAATCCATCACGGCAAATCGTATATAATATAAGTAACTAAAGCCCACTCTAACCACAAAGTGATTAAAAGTTGTAATATACTTGAAATGTCAAAAGTTGTTTACGTTGTACAACGTTGCTGGTAGGTTACTGAGTCTCACGTGTTGGTTCGCATTCGTCTTTAGGCATTGAGCTCTGCACTGAAGGGCAATGCATTGCGGTCCTATTGACTTCAATGCAAACGGTAGGAGCGATTTGGGTCGCAAAATGTGCGCGACCAAACCACTTGAGGGCAGCACACAACACAGTTTTACATAGTGTTGAATACAACTCCACCACAGACATGAATGAAGAGACACAGAGCCAGGTAAAGGGAGGAATATACAGTAGTTGAATTAATTTTGATAATGGAATAACAAGACAAAGATATTATAAGATTACTATAAAGCAATGCAGAAAACACCAATTGAAAGCAGAACACTGCAGGATTTTTTTTAAACTAAAGAGCTGGAACCAGATAAATGTAATCATCACACAAAAATCCAAGGACAGAGGAAGAGAGTATCCTACACCAGTAGCCTACTCAGGAGGTCCAGGACCTTCTCAAAGAGCTGGTAAGGATTGGCTGACATCCATTCACACCAACTCATTGTTTTGCTTCCATTGAATGTGATGATACCTGGTACATATTCTTGTCCCCCCCCCCCATTATTATTATTATTATTTTTATAGCGCCCCCCCCCCCCTAAAGAAAAAGTCACCAGCCGCCACTGCACGTGTGACCAAACTTCTCAGAAATTAGAAAAATATAATAGATTATTATGAAGTGAATAATAGTACTGCTAATGAGACAAAAATATGGTACCTGTGTGTATCTGAGGGCTGGGTGGGCTCCTTGTACCGAGGTGACTGACAGAGGAAGATCCTCTAGTTTCCATAGTTTCCCACTGAGGTCATCAAAAGACTGGATCACGGCCAGACTTTCCTCCTCTCCGGTGCTCGGCACCTTGTGGACACAGCGTGCATCAGGCAAACAATTAGCTATTCAATATTAACTATTGAAAACATTGTTTTTTTTTGTTTTTTACTGCTTTGAAATAACAATTAAGAACAAAATATGTAACCCAGTAAACAAAATAAAGTAAACAAAGTAAAACAAATCTGACACACAATAGGTCCACTGGACAGGATAAAACAATCTACCCTAATCTGCTCAATGCAAATACCGTACTGTACATTTGCCTTAATCTAAGATGCCACCATTGACATGTCATTTGCATAATTGTGAATCTATTCCAAGCATCACTTTTGCACAAAAAAAAGACTCTTTGTCACATGCTATATAAACAAAATGTGCAATTTATTCCAACCACTGCACTTTATTTATTGGACAACTAGCTATGGACTACAGTACAAATGATGATGGTGAATAGCCATTCCAAAAACTTAATCATATGGCTATACATTTATTTGAGGAGCCCTAGAGTATAGACAGAGTTACGCAAACTCCGTTCACTTCATGGGGTCAGTCCAGTGGCGGCTCCTCTACATAGATTTCTATTGAGAATGGCGACACTAAAATACTCTTATTTGCACCGCCCTCATTGAAAACAACCCATTTCCATCCCAGGTTTGTCCCTATTCAAGCTCGAGCGCTCGGTTTCTGACCCCTGATTGTCGCAACTCCGTCTATAATCTATGGCCCTCTATTTGTTTCCATCCGTACCTCCCGTCCCACGCTGATGACGTCGTCCATCGCCGCCCCAACATACGTGACACATGTTTCAGGGATGTCTGCATGTCTACGGACAACCAAAACAAACGCACAAAAGATGATGTTTTTTCAAAGCCTGTGAAGGATCGTCTGTCTGCATGTCTGATACAAAGGAATACACACGGAACGAAGACTTGAGGATTGAACGCACGACGACACTGACATGTTTACCTACAAGCTGCCTGCCGATTACAAAATAAGACCTTATTAACCACAACAAGGCCTGCAAAAACGCGTTCTTTAATGTAATAAATCCACAAATGGAGCACGTCGTCATGATGAGTGAATACGACGACGAGGAGGACGAAAAGCCCACGACGTCGTCGAGCCTGATCGGGCCATCATCATCCCGATGCACGCCGCCGCCGCTGGAGGAGAACCAGCACCTCCTCCACCACCACCGACTCTCCTCCACCTCTGGGGGATCCGCAGCAGCACCACGGCCGTTTAGAAGCAGCAGCGGTGCGGCGGAGGAGGCCACCTCCTCCTCCTCCTCCTCCTCGGCGCCCGGCATGCACAGCATGATCCCTCTGCTGCACAACACCTCCACTACCACTACCAGCTGTGGGACCTCCACCTCCTCCAGCACTGAGCTGCAGGTATAGCCTAAAGATCTGGTCCACAGCTCTCCTGCTGTTTCTATGACTCTGCCTTGCAGTGCCGCAAAGCATATTCCATGTGTACACTATTAGAGTTAAAGACCCATAAAGGGTCCATTTTGGTTCCTGGGAACCCCCTGGTCTGTGATTTTTTTTTGTGGCTTATTCTCCTCGTAGCAGTTTTGTATTGACTTGTGCTTTCGTTGAACTATCTATACATTATACAAAAGGTGAATATAAATTTCGATCAATAGTGATTGCAAAGCACAAACTGCACAGGGCAGATTGGCACAATTTGCAACTTTAAGTTTTTATCAGTTGGAATACCCTCCATTGACATCCTAATGATGAAAATGCGATCTGTTATTACAAATGACTGCTTCCAAACTCCAGCACTTTTATTTATTGGCAGAAAGCTCATAACATGAGCTATCAAACAAAACACTTTGCAGGTAGAAAGAGGGTAATTCAAGCTTCCCCTACAGCTGCAATGTTGGTGAGAGGTGAGTTTAATGTTGTTTAATACAAGCAGATCGCAGATGAAAACTTTCGTTATTAGGAGGTATTGCAAGGGTTGGTTAGCCATCAAGGTCACATGTCACATTCGGAGGGGATTCTTTGACGGATGTCATGATTGTCCTTGGTAGTCAACACTATGCAAAATGTTGTGTGATTATCTCGTAACTGGAACTGGGGAGCGTTTGTTTAACCATTGTGCCGGGCCTACTGTACTCCTACCCTGCAGGGGGGCATCAGGAAGCGCATGAAGCGCAGCTCCGTGTGGGACGTGTTCGTCAAGACAGACAACGAGGTCCACTGCAAGCTCTGCGATGCCAAGCTCAAGTACTTCAGCAGCACCACCAGTATGATGTACCACATCAGGAACAAGCACTCACACACGCCGCAGGTGGAGGACCAACACCACCTCCACCACCACCCGGGGACCGGCGCCAGCGGGGTGGACCCGCCACCACAGGCAGCCATCGAGGCCATGTCACACTCGGAGGTGATTCTTTGACTGATGTCATGATTGTCCTTGGTTCTTTGACGGATGTCCTTGGTAGTGTCCCAGATGGGTCCAATTTGGTTCGCTCTGGACGCTCTCAAGAGTGGGTCTGGATAACAGTTCCCATAATGCATCCTTGGAGTAGTTTTACCGTGACAAACTGTATTCCAGGGAGTAGTGTCGATGGCACCAGAGACACAGGGCTCACTGCTAAAATCTAAATATCTAAAACCATGTAATTTATTTATTGACTAAGGTTTTAGACTAGCTCTGGTCCATAGCTCCACTACTTCTATGATGCTTCCTTGCAGTAGCACTACTGGGGAAAAAAAAAAAAAAATCAGTGCTATCTTCTTGCACAATCCGACCAGCTCATCTCACCTAGGGTTTTACCTATTTACCAATACAAACACGGGATGTATGATTAGAAAGACTACTTTCTGTTGTTTTTTTTTCTGGTGCTTCCACTAAGGAAAGTAGACTCTAATCACACAAGTCGTGTTGTATTGGTTAGTAGGAAAATCCTTTGTGAAATATCCACAACCGAACAGAGGCTGGTTGGGTCGGGTTGTGCGAGATAGCGCTGATTTTCCCATAGCTCTAGTGCAAGGCAGAATCATAGAACCCGTGGAGCTATGGACCAGAGCTAGATTTTAGAATGTTCTTGCTCTTTGCAAGTGACTCTGTATAAGCACATCTGCTACATGACTAAATTGTAAACTTGTATTGTGATTGCAGGTGACCCAGCGCATCTGCGTGATGCTGGAGAAGGACATGCTTCCTCTCAGCATGGTCGATGGCGCGGGGTTCCGCGAACTGTTGGCCTATGTCGCGCGCGACTACGCTCCGCCTACGGCCGAGGAGGTGGCGGCTCACGTGGAGGCGCACTTCCGCTCGAAGGCCCGCGAGCTGCGGCAGCTGCTGGACACGGCCGAGGCCGTGGCCCTGTGCACGGAGCGCTGGGCCGCCGCGCCTGCCGAACGCTACGTGACCGTCTACTGCCACTTCATAACGGAGGACTGGCACGCCAGGAGGGCTGTGCTGCAGACGCACGCCATGCCGCCGCTAGTCTCTCAGACCGTGCCGTCCGTAAGTACTACGGACGACTTTGCGGAGAAGCTCGTGGAGACCGTGGGCGGCTGGGGGCTTGCCGGCCGAGTGACCGCTTGTGTCTGCGACGACGCGAAGAACGTCGCAGCGACGGCGGCGGTCCACAGCTGTGCGCGTGTCACCTGGGACTCCGTGGCGTGCTTCGCCCGTGCGCTGCAGGCGTCAGTCGGCCAGGGCGTGAGCGGCGACCTTCTGGCCGTAGTCGCCGCTGCCGGCAGACTGGCGAAACACTTCAACGGCAACTCACATGCCGGCGTGGCCCTGGAGCTCCGGCAGGCGCAGATGTGTCTGCCGGGCCACGCGCTGATCCAGTCCAGCAAGGACCGGTGGGAGACCATCGGCGACATGTTCGAGAGGCTGATCGAGCAGCGGTGGGCCGTCAAGGCCGTGCTGTCGGACCGCACGGTCACCAGCCGGCAGGAGGCGCACGTGCTCGACATGAAGGACGAGTGCTGGCAGACAATCGAGGACATCGCGCCCGTGCTGGCCACGCTGAAGTGGGCGATGACAGTGGCGTCGGCCGAGACGGAGGCGTCGGTCTCCAACATCTACCCCATCACCTTCAGCCTGCTCCACACTCACCTCACGGCGAGGGAGCACGAGAGCAAAGCGGTCACAGAGTTTAAGATCAAGGTTCGGGAGTCGTTGAGGAAACACATGGAGGTAGGGCACTTGTCACACTTAGCTAGGTTTAGAGGTTTAAGTCTGTCCTGCCTGGTCCTAGAAGTGAATTCCCTGTTCATTTTCCTCATACGCTTTTCAAAAAGTATTTATATAAAGATATTCTAACCACGGCCAAAGCCAACTTGGGTCATGACAGGTTCGGTCCAAATAGTATGTCACAATCCGATTTGGCTTTGTACAGCACTTAAAATTAAATGAATACTTTTTGAAAAGTCTCAGGAAAATGATTGGGGAATTCACTTCTGGAACAGGCGAACTACGTCGTTCCCTTACAAAGGAATTGTACTTTACACACTGCTTTCACATAGAAGAAAAAGCTCAAATATACAGCAAATTATAACAAGCCACAGGATCAATTATCGCTTTATATGCCCTAAGTTCTTCCCACCTGTAAATTGCTCTTGAGCTCATTTATGCAGGTTTGTACACTCAATGATAAATAAGGGCCTATGTGCTTATACTGCATCTATCAGTGACCCTGCAGAAGCCAGTGTATTACCTGCTTATTTGTCGCTTGTTTAACCTGCAAACATAATTTCCTCCTTGTGACTCATCTCACACTTACTGTAAAAATAAAAATGTCCTGAAGCAGCAACAACATTCATTCATTGTTTGCAGGTTGATGCCAGTGACCTGGCCTCCAAACCAGCTTTGATGGCCTCCATGCTTGACCCTCGTCACAAGCACCTCAGCTTCCTGACGCCCACCGTGCGACTGGCCGCAAAAGTCAAACTGCATGAAATGGTTTCCAAGCTGGACGCAATAAGCAGCACCGTACTGGCCGCCAAGATCGAAAAGATGGAGACCATAGCCGCGCATCCGGTGAGCCATGCGTCCCAGCCAAAGGCGGGCGACGCCAAAAACGCGATGCTGTTGCTCCTGGGGGACAACTACAGTTCGTCCTACGCGGATGACTCCGAGGCTCAGGTGGAATACTACCTGAGAGACATCTCGCCCTCGCTGGACATAAACCCTCTCGACTGGTGGAGGGTTAACGCTCCGAGATTCCCCGGCCTGGCAATTTTGGCGAAGCGCTACCTCTGCATACCCGGCGTGTCAGTGCCTTCGAACCTGATGTCCGAGGAAGACAGAAGGACATATGCGAGAATGCGGGCGAGACTCAGCCCAGAGCATGTTGACATGATGATCTTTTTAAATAAGAATGGGTAGCAAAGGAGCTGTCCTTGTAGATACTTACATACAAATGGATTTTACTAAAGAATTCTGACTATCCGAATATATGAAGAAGATATGTATATTATCCATTGTCTGGAAAAAGTTTTGAGATTGTGGAGTTAAAGCAGCACTATGTAACTTTCCTCTCTTTTCTACCTCAGATTTGAACTCTATTTGAGCAAATTGAGGCTGCCGACTTTCTCAAGGTGATACATTGAATGTTGACCAACCAGGTCAAAATCTGTGTCAAGAGAGACATGACCTTTAACACAAACTATGTATGGAGTCCCTCTCCAATCGTCCTCGTCCAAAGCTTGACCTGCATAGCAACAGCTGCCAAACTATTTGGATTGGCATTGGACATTGGCTAAACCCCACCCCAATTGGTCAGAGAAGGGCTAATTGTATAAGTTATGTTGTATTAAACATAGAGTACCTACCACACAATTATTGTACGAAATTAAAATCAATTCATAAAAGAAAAGTTACATATTGCTGCTTGGTAGTATCAGCCTAGGCACGTTCCTGTTAGATTGTTGAACATGAATGCGATTACATACAGTTGCCTTTATCTAATGATTCCACATGGATATCAAGATCGCATCAGAACTGGGCCACCGAAATCCAACGGAAATGGCAGATTACTGTCGCTCTAACGATGCTGCTCACAACGTGCCACAAAGCAACAGGCTGTGAGCTTTCAGATCTGATCACTTTGGTACGGTTAGAAACAACATTGAAAGTTGAAGTGGTGAAGTCTGTCTGTGTGTTTCATAAATAGTGAACTAACAAATATTACCAAGACCATGTGACTTTGATAATAACTACATTGGATTTGATTGAAGCTCTATTACTTTTCCTCAAAAGTAACTGTGTTGTGACTGCAATGATAACCATGTACTGACAAAAGCAGACCACGCTGTGTAGAAACTCTGTAAAAATACATACAACTGTAGTAGGTGATTGATGATCTGTTTGGGGATCAGTCTTTTCTGGCAGTCTGTCTGTCCTTTCCACACCACCGTTTCAATGATGGTTCCGTCCGGGAAGCGCCTCAGGTCGGACAGAGGGCCCCACAGCTGGCGAAACTGCTCTGCCTAGAGAAAGACAACATAACCATCAGTTTCTGTTCGATGTCTGTGTGCCGTACATCTGTCGAGTCATGTTTTAAATGCCAATTCGTTTGGTGGAACGCTTATGGCAAGGACCCATCACAAGTCCTGAAACTTGCTATCGAAATACATATTTAAAATGTTATTCAACATTTGATATCAACAAGTTGTTAAGGAACTTTGACTACAAAACCCAAGGAAAACTAATAAACAATCCTGGAAGGCTGGGTAGGATGTCAGATTTGATTCAATTCATACAAGTGTTTTAATATCCCAATATACAGTAGTAGCCATGTTTTATTCAGTCATCACAAAATACTAAATGTATACACTGCATACAATAAATACAGACCGTAAATCAGTTTTACCACATGTTTTTTTTTAACCACACACACACTTTTAGTACCTTGGGGCTGTCTGCCTGTGGTCCTCTCTCCAGGACGGCTCCTGCTTGCTCTGGCCTCAAGATCAACCCGAACGATAAGGGGGGCTGAGCCTTGTGCTGGGGGGCTGCGCTCTCCACAGACCACTGTGACCATAGTATGCACAGGAAGGAATAATAATTAGGGCTGTTGAATGATTAAAAAAAAATCAATCAAATTAATTTTCAATGAGAAAATGCTCAGTGGGTTGAGTTATTCTCAACAGCCTTAATAATAATACACTTGATGAATGCAAAGCACAGAATGCAACTTGACTCTTTGAAAGGTGTACAATATAAAAAAAAAAGACTGGAAAATTGGGGCAGAGAATCGTGTTTTTGTAGGTGAAACAGTGATATGTATAGGCTCAACCTGTTGTGGGCTTGTAAATATGTTAGGTTAACTCTTTCAATAGAAATAACAAGAGACACATGTTGATTGTTCCACTGGTGTTCAACCAGTGGTCCTTGAGGGTGTTCGAGGTGGATCCAAATGATGGTAAAGATTGTATCCAAATTGACTCCTAATAGATCATTCTGTGGCTCAAATGCCGTAAAAGTAACACTGAATTGGATTGATAGATTATTTTTTTTCTCTTTTGATTAACTGTAGCAGCCCCACTCCCTGCCATGCTTACCTCCGGGTCAGGAGACAGGGAGTGGGTGAGCAGCTGGACCCTCTGGCCCAGACCTCGCCGTAGGAGGGCCAGGATGTAGGGCAGCACCGTGTGGACGTAGTTCCCACTGTGGTCCATCAGTTCACCCAGCAGGTTGAGCTTTTTACAGCTGGACTGAAGCTTCACCAACTCGCCCAGACTGACCGGTGAGAAGCAAAATAAAACATCGCAATTTAACATCAGTTTAGTGGTTCTCAGACCTTTCGTCCACCCAGAAAGATATGCATTTGGCTACTGACCCCCGTCAGAATGTGTTGTGCCAGGGACACGGCAGGGAAAAGGTGACACCAATGATAACAGGTAAAATGTAACACTAACCAGATGTGCAAGCTTGCTAAATGTAGCTTGTATATATGGCATTTAAAAAAAAATGCCATATACAAGACTGTTCAGTTTTCTGAAAAACCCATGCAACTACTTGCATTGCAAGCATCCCCAACGGCAGCTGCATTGGTGTGGACAGGCCTAAAGCCCAAACCATACCAAAGAGCCGGGTCGGACCACGGCTGTTTTAAAGGTCAACCACCTTAATAAAAATAGTCCCATCTCAACCCTTTGGCGCAGTTTATGCTTTAAAGTACACAAGGGGTTGCATACTACTTGCATTGATGCGGTCTTTCCCTAGCCTTAACCTTGCAGGCTTATACAAAGGCTAAAGCATAATTTAGACAGCATGCTATGTCAATGCTAAATGGTGCATTTACATAGCGCCTTTATCCAAAGTGCTTTACATCGATAGTCCATTACATTCATACACCGAGGGTGTTGTAAACCATGCAAGGAACATGAGGAGCCATTGCGGTTCAGTGTATTGCTCAAGGACACTTTGACACCAACTCTGGGGGAACCCAGATTCGAATTGGCAACCTTGCAGTTACCCCTGAGCCAATGCCGTCCAGGGTAGACCTTACAATACAGACTATAGATACTTTAGATATACCATTTAGAAAGATGATAGGTTCTTGGTTTATTATCTCTTGGTTACTATTTCTATGCATTTGCAGTAGTACCTCATGTTGTCCTTGCTTACTGTAAAGTGTCTCTGGATTAAGAATGCCTGCTGCAGTAAGTGCCTAAATTGTTAAGTATAATAGATTGTTGTATAGGCACGTACTGGAAGACGTGATCGCACATGCGTATCATGGGTTTGGGGGTCATGAGGAGTGCGTGGAAGCCGTCCACTGTGGGGTCGTCCCAGAACTGCATGGACAACGACGCCTCGTGCTGCACCTGAGGAACGATGACATTTGGAGAATTTGGTCAAGCCACCATCACCATTACCACATGTGTAATACACCACTGGAAATCTGTTTAAACCATCTGTGGTCTCCTGACCTGTTTGTAGGTGCAGGCTGTCATCTCTGCACACAGGTTGAGATGACCAGAGGGGTCCACAAACACCACTTGGAAAGCACTATGAAAGTCATCCATGGACGGCTGCAGGGGAAAAAACAAAAGGAAAAAAAATATTAGGAACATTATACATTCGCTTCGAGGAACAAAACAAAAAAAAGAGGTTACATAAACTCTAATACTCTTATATGTTTCCAATTTTGAGTGCCAGGCTACTTACTGCAGTTGAGTCAGCATCTCTGGCCAGAGTAATGCCGTTACTGGTCAGGTCCGTGGAAGCTGATGTCAAGAGAGGGACAGAAAAGTTGGAACACATATTGTACAAGTACGGTTGCAGCATTACGATAATAACCAATTTAATATTCAGACATCAGTATAGCAGATTATACAGAATAATAATATAAGACAGACAACAGCAGCTAGTTTGTTGATGCACACAAGGCTAATTTATAGTGGACACCATTGTTCGATGGATAGTCTAAATTATGTTCAACTATTCTTGTTTCAGGTCTGACGGACGGGACACCGTCAAGATTCTCACCCAGGAAGTGCAGGCTGTTACGGAGCAGCTGATAGGCTGTCATGCTGTTACCGACTCTGTGGGTGGTCAGGAGATAGGCCAGCAGCATGGAGCCCAGGAAGCCGTTGAAACATCCCGTTCCCTGGGAGAAACGGAGAGCATGAAATGCATGCACAGACCGAATGTCGGTATCAACAATTGTATGTTCTTTTGGCCTATTCATTATGATTCATGTTATAGGTGATAACTGAAGACTACAACATGACTACAACATGACACAGTTCACCCAAACACATCTCTCTGTTTTTAATTAACCAGCATTTCGGGGGGGCACCCTATCACCTGAAACTGGAGTATGAGTATAGGCCTTTAACAGACATGACCCAGGTCAAATTGTAGATCCATGCTAGTGACTTCATTCACTTACCTGGTCAAGCTCTCTTTGCCGGAGCCAAACTTTGAGCAGGGCCACTCCATCCGCGAAGGCCGAGCACCTGGAGCTGACGGCAGACAGGAACTGGAGGTGACTCCTGGGCAGCAGGTCCCCCAGAATAGAACTACTATAATGTGGAGTGGGAGGTTCATTCTCTGCATGGACAGACAGACAACAACATCAAAGGTTACTGGGACGTGTAGTCGTATGTCACGATTATGACATTTAAAATGACGATTAACTGTCATACAAATAATTGTGATTAACAATTGAATTGTGTTTTGTTTCAGTCACTAGTTCTCACCAGTTTGGGAGGCCTGGATGCCAGTGTACCACTCTGTCCGAATGTTGTTCCTCTTGGGGTGGAAGCGGCTGGGCTTGAAGAAGCCAGGAGGCGGGCAGGCATGGACGCGCACGGTGAACCGAGAAGATTCCTTACCTAATAATGGAAATTAACATTAGCCAAACAGCCACTCAAAAGCGCTTATACAGATTAATTGTGACAAATGTTAATGCTGGACATAAATACCAGCGCAACTCTTCCACATTAACTCATAACTGGGCTGAGCGTTATTTGACACGCCAAATGAAAGTAATACATCACCCGGAATATATCTAATAATGTATGGTGTCATTTTCAATGGTTCACACCTGGAGGGGTCAACAGCAGAAGGGGCCGGAGGCGATTTCCGTGGAGACAGGAATAGCGCATGTCTCCGATCTGAGAGGAGGAAGACAGATGGCGGGCCAGGCCTGCCAGGTAGAGAGCCCTCTTCCTGGGGTACCTCTGGTTCAGAATGTCCTTGGGGTGAAGGATCTCCTGATGTCCAAGCACAACCAAACATGAGCATCACATCCATCTTGCAAGGCTATATTTTATCATAAACGACGGATTCTCATATGGCATTCCAGGCCTAAAGCAGACACATTTATATCAATAATATTTAGAGCCGGATGTAACAATGCCCAATTGGGGGGCAGGAGAAAATGGTATGGGGGCGACGACGAAGCCGCACCCATACCATTTTCAGTTACAAGACTTTTTTTTAGGCAAGAAAAGCATCAAGTTGCAACAACAGACACGTGATATGGTTTCAATGATGAAATGCTGTTGGTTTAGTGGTACAACAATTGTACCGTTGTTTCAAATCATTTTAATTATAAACACTTTAATTTGAAATATATTTGAAATTTGAGTTGTTTCCATGCCGTCATGTTTGGTGGGGCAGTCAGGGCATTTAAGGGGGCATTGCTCCCCCATGCCCAGGTCTAGATCCGCCCCTGTGCCACAGTCATTTCCTTGGTCTGAGTCCTGATATGATCAATAAGCTCACAACGCTTTACATTGCAACAGGATGTTAGCTTGTAGATGTGTAATTGTTTTATATTTTGTATAAAGTTTTTTCAACTTCATTGCCTATAATTACATACCAGGGACAGTGCGCAGACACACACTTAGCTGAGGCATAGGAGGGCCTAGTGCCTCTCAAAAACATAATTGACACATAATTGCTGACGTGGGCATCATCAAAATAGTCAAATAATAAATAATAGCCTTAATAATGGCCAGACTGATGTACTGTATGTGTTGTTGTGGATGGAGTGGGCAACTTACAGCAGGCATGGTGACAGACAGGTCCACGGTGACACAGGGTTTGTTGCAGGTACCCAGAGGGTAGCTACCTATCAGATCCACTGAGGCGGGAGGAGCCATGTGGAACTTGCCCTTGGTCACTTTGGGCACCAGTAAAAAAGGAACCTTTACTGTTCCAGTCAGCCATGACAGGTCACTTATCTGCACAGAGTGAAACAGAGAGAGAGAGAGAGAGAGAGAGAGACGGAGAGACATTTGTGAATGAGCAGACATAGTTTGACATAAATAAATGATCGTTTGACAGTCTAAACCACTTAGTTCTTGGCCGTGGTCTCTAGTTTCATTTCCTGTGGCGTTTCACAGCTTTTTCCTTTAGTCTCATATGTAACTTCTGCCTTGAATGAATGAATGAATGAATTTTTATTAACAGAGATGAGAGTTACAGTACAAGTCAAGTACACACTGCTACAAAACTGATAACAGCTTGGGGAATTACAGTACAATTCAAGTACAACTGCATCAAATCTGAAAAAGCTGATTGGACACACTAGTTAAGCATACACTTGTTTACAATAGTGGCCAACTTGTTCATTTCATTAAAGCATTCAAATACCGTTCATACAAAACAACTACTTCAGTAAAATCAGAAGCAGCAAATCATGGAGGTAAAATCATAGTGGAGGTAAAAAGGGAAAAGAGAAATGTACAATGAGGAGAGGCGGGGTGGATGGGGGGATTTTATATACATTTTTGTTTTACAGAGGCCAGGTTCGAATTGCAGCCATCTGTAGGTGCCCTTTGAGAGCGGTTTTGAAGGAGTCAAGGGATTCACATGCCTTTATGACTGTTGGTAGGGCATTCCACATTTTGGTGGCATATGAGCGGAAGGAATTAAGACCCTTGTTTGTGCCAAATCTGGGTTGGACATGGTTAGTAGCACTCCCTCTGGTGTTGTGGGAGTGGACCTCATTGACATTAAGGAAGTATTTGGACAGGTACAAGGGTATTTTGGTTAAATACCTTAAATACATTAAGAGCTAGAAAACGCAATATGTCTCAAATCTGTCATTCTGGCTCTGACAGAGGACACAGGCAATCAGTTAAAGAAGAGAAAAGCTTGAATGACATGCCTAAAGTAGTGAGTAATAATAAGTAATAATACACACCTCAACAGCAGGGGATTGTGGCACCGTTTGAAGCAACTTGGTGACTGATCGGACGAAGGCATCGATTTGTTGTTTCCTACGTTCACTCAGGGCGACCTCTTTCAGCAACTCCTCCATCTGACATCATCAGAAATGGTAAATTATTTTTATAGCACCTTTATTCGCCTTTAAGGTGGTTTACAGAGATCGTGCATTACATTCACACGCAATCATTCACATACCGATGCCGAAGGAAACCATGCAAAGGATCAACCTGCATATCGAGAGTAATCAAGGGTTCAGAGTCTTGCTCAAAGACATTTCGAGACAAGTATATAACTATGGGGATCTCGGGTTTGAACTGAGAACTTTGCAGGTTTCCATCCAGTCACTCTACCAATGAGCCACCGCCACCAAATCATAATATAAAACACACTGTTTTAACTGCATATTCAGACCTGTATCCAATTCAAACTCAAAGAACATAGTTATTGCACTAGGTTAGTACAGTGGTTTTGAACCAGCAGTTCAGGGACCACCGGTGGACCTTGAGGGGTTAATTAACAAGAAGTCTAATTAGAGAATGTAGAAGAATTGTTATGTTTAGCCATCTCTGCTCTGGTACCAACATCAACACATCCTATCCCATGATAACAACATGATAGGTTTTGGATAGGTATGGGCTCCATCTCCATCACACGCTAAACTTATCCCTAACTCCCTTGCCTATTCATTTCTTTATTCATTCATTCATTCAACTATTATTTCAAATAGCCAATCTACATTGATTTGTGAGTTTGTAAACAAAGGCAAATAAGTTAGGGATAAGGTAAAGGATTGAGCGTGTGAGGAAAACAGAGCCCTAGATGGTGGTCCGTGGCTCAAACGTCAAATAAATAACGGACATTGAATAAAAAAAAAACTCGGTCATGGATAGAATGTTTACTGTGGCATGTCTAAGTCTGACCTGCATCTTCAGCAGGCTGCAGTGGAACAGGCTCTCGGCCTCTTTGAGCTGGTTCAGCTCCTCCACGGTGGGTGGTCTGTACAGATCATTGCGGGACATCTTGATGGGTCTGGCCACCAGGGTGCCCAGGCCGTCTCCCCCATCGTCTGGCTTGCTTCGTTTAGCTGTAGTCGGGCCGGCATCATGATCCTGCATCTCTTCATCATCATCATCCTCCTCTTCGCCATGGGATGAATCCGCCAGAGGCATCTGTGCCAGGGAAACAGAGGGACGTGATTGTACAGCTGAAGGATTCACATACCTAGCTTTTTATCTATACATACTCCAGTTTTAGGTGATAAGGTGACCACTTAGAACTTACAACATGGCATCAATCTTAGTGGTAAATGACTCATCGCTCACTCAAACACACCTCTGTTGTTTTGTAACAACCAGTAACCATTTCAGTGTGCTCTTGGTCACCTAAAACTGGAGTATGAATTACGAATAGCAGTCAATCATCTCCGTGCTGCTTGACTATTAAACACTTCTGTCCTTCTAATCTCCATGCATAAAACCCCTTTGACTGTTACAGTTATATCTGGTATTTTTTTTTTTTTTACTTTTCCCCCTTTTGAATCCCCTTCACCAAGCAATCAGTCATGCAGATACGGTATAATATCCACTTGATCCAATATGGTATATTGTTTTAATTGACCACACACACAAGCATGTTATTTTGTCTAGATAGCTTGACGTTTAGACAAGTATGACACTGATAGATAGATAGATAGATAGATAGATAGATAGATAGATAGATAGATAGATAGATAGATAGATAGATATCCAATCAATTACAACAAACGGTCTCTGTCAAGGCTACATTGTTGTAGGTTTAACTAATTAGAACACGATCAGTAATAAATGAACAAATACATTATTCTCTCATCCTACATCTGTGGACGTAACATGTGGGCAGTAGTAGTGTGAAGTATCCATGCAGCAGGCTGATATTATTGTGCCAGTGGCGGGGAGCCCTGGGGGTCCATGAGGGGGGTCCCCACCTATATGGTTTTTAGGAACCAAATGGACCCTTATGGGTTTCTAACTCTGAATGTGCAAATGGAACCAAACGAACCATAAGGGGTTAAATCAACTTTTATTGTAGAATATAAATGGGGGTCTCAGACGTTTAGGTAGCCATGCAGCAGTAGGCTTGCCTTGAGCTATCTGAAAGACTCCAGTCCATTCCTACCTCTTCCTCTGTATCCTGCGTTGTTGTTGTGCTGATCATAATTCTTTCTGCTTTTAATGATGAAAGATCATCCACTTCGCTTACGATCGCAATAAAATAACGGATATAGGTTACCGATAAATGTCTTCTCTTTCTTTCACCATTGGTTTTCACATGTGCAATGGGTCAACCTAACACCCTACTGCCCGGGTCTGGAAAACATTCCTCTGATTGGCCCGAGCATAACGTCAGTGAACGCCGATTGGTCGGCTCTGCTGTCGGCTATAGTTCAGTTCCCGCCCCGTTTGAGCAAGGCAGGTTGCATGAGCAGCACCATGAAACACGTCCTTTAGAGGTGAGGTTGCATGAGCAGCACCATGAAACACGTCCTTTAGAGGTGAGGTTGAGCAGCACCATGAAACACGTCCTTTAGAGGTGAGGTTGAGCAGCACCATGAAACACGTCCTTTAGAGGTGAGGTTGAGCAGCACCATGAAACACGTCCTTTAGAGGTGAGGTTGCATGAGCAGCACCATGAAACACGTCCTTTAGAGGTGAGGTTGCGGATCCTTTCCACACGAGAGCGCAATACACCCCCTCCGTCATTTAATGTGGCCCTCCCTCAGGTTAATATCAGAATATATTATTGATTTAAGCTAATTACTAAAACAAATAGACTGACAAAACGCTTCTACCCCAGAGCTGTGGCCTCCATTACCCCACATATCACGATAGATTGGTCTACATACTGCTGTTACCATTATTTATTATTATTTATGTATTTTATATACTTTATACCTTAGATTTTTATTACTGTGGATGCTAGAGAGGTCAATGAAGTTTTGTTCGTACATTTTGTATAATGACAATGACAATAAAGATCATTCAGTCATTCATTCATTCATTTTATAAAATGTATATTTTATTTAGTTCATTAGGTTAACAACTATGACAAAATGCATATTAAGAAATAAATTTCCATTACAAAAATTGATGAAAGGTCGATCTGATGATGTGCATTGTGGACTTCTGTTGAAATCATTGTGCATTGCGAAATTGCAATTTTCAGGCTTGATCATGTCCGGTAGACACATAGGCTACTGTGCAATTCTTTTTTTGTGTGCCACTTTGGCAACTACAGCTTTCTTACAGTGTCTGTAATGACAAGAGGTGACATGTTCAAGTTGTTCATGATTGAACTGAAGAGCTCAGTAAGAGATGCTACTCCTCATCCTGTGACCCCCAATTTCAAGTCACTTTGAAGGAACAAGGGTTAAAGGCACTGGCGGAAATATAGTTGCTACACTGTATGCTCTAACGCAGCCTGACAGCAAGTTGTTGTCAGAGGGAAAAAGGGTTGTCGGCCTGTGGAATCTAACATTCTCCAGTCTCACAACCTTTTCTCCACACACCCTCGGCCACAGTGACCTCACCGGTCATATGAGAGGCAAAGCCATACGTTGGAGTGGTTTGCACTGCTCAGAAAAAAAAAAGACAGAAAAAGACAAATGTTTGAATAGCCATGTTATGAACTCGAACAAGCTCATTGGTTTAATCGGCTCCTGGATGACAACAGCCATTTACAGAATGGGATCCCATAATTTATGGATTTGTATTTTACATAAATGTCATATATGTGAACTTTTGAAAATGGCACCGCTGCTTTACAAAAAATACTGTGGATCTTATATATAAATTACAAAATTATATGTTTCACTTTATAAAAAATACTGTGGATCTTATATTAACCTTATTCTCTTATGTGATGAATGTATGAAAGGTCCCACTTTCAAGAGTTCACATACATTGTATATTAAAAAAATCATATGGGATCTGAGGCAGGTGACATCATCACAGTCCTTGATGATGCAATGACAATGGTGGCAATTGTTCAGTATAAAGGATTTAGGTAGATACTCTTAATATAATTCTCAATTGTTTAACTTAGCCCGATAATCCATATCTGTCGCACCTCAAATTTACAGGTGCAACAAGGCACAACAGCAGCCTCTAAAGGTTGTAGTCCTGCAGGTTCACCTTCTATTAAATAAGCCTAAAGGATGTTCACTTTAACAGCTCTTGTTCGTAGTACCGAAAAATCTCTGGAAGCAACCACAGATGGCCTGATGATGCTGAGGAAATGGAAGGACGAAAGAAGCCAACCAGTAGAGAAGGACGTTTGCACCCAGCAGGACTCGCTGACCACAGTAGAGCAGACTAGCGACCAGGAAAGACAGGTGAACACGGTAAAGGAGACACTGACGCCACTCCCGGAAGACGAGGAAGCCAACAAAGGGAAAAAAGACCAAGACGTCGCCGCCCTACAAGACAGTCAGAAGGAAGAGGAGAACAAGGGGAGCTTCGTCCCATTGGGGACAGACGCAGCCTCGAAGCTGCTGGAGTACATGGATAGACTTGAGGCCGACTATAAGGCTCTGTTAGATTTGAACAAGAGACACAACAAGGATCTCAGCAGGATTTTTGAGATAGATGCAGCCTGGAAAGAGGAAATCCAAAAGTGTGAAGAGCACTGGAAAAAGTCACTGGAAGAGGCAATGCAAAAACACGACAGGAGGCTAGAAGAGCAAAACGAGCTGAACGCCATCACCTCCCAGAGACAGGAGTTCATCACAGAGGAGAACGGACACATCCAATGCCAGCTGGATCTCGTCAAGAAGGAATTCCGACAGAAAGAGATTCTTTGGGCAGAGGAAAGGCAGGCTTTGAAGGAAAAGATGGATGCAATGCAGCAGAGCTTTAGTGAAAAGATGGAGCCATTGCAACAGAGTGTCAACGAAAAAGTGGAGGCGATGCAGCAGAGCATTCATGAAAATATGGATGCCATGCAGGAGAGCTTGAATGAGTTGCAGATGCGATACAGAAAGAAGAGGAGCATGTGGAGAAGACTGCTCTTCAAGAATAAAGAGATGGCATAGATGCATGGGTTATGGATTGAGAGACACTGGGCAGTGGGCAGTCAGGCCAGCTCACAGAGTGGAGCAAGAGTTCAGGTTGAATAGATGTCCAGAAATAGGTGTCCATGGGCTAGGGAACATGGTTAGAGTGAGCAGAGGAGCAGAGCAGAAAAGGGCACAGGGCTGTATACTGGAATGGACAGAGTAGCACTTGACTGGGTGTAAGCAGGCAGGGTAAGCATTAGGATAGAAACTTTAAGAACTGGGCTGAACGCAGGGAATGGAAGAACAGAAACCGGACAAAAAAGTGCAGTAGGCTTACCGTCCTGGCTGGGGAAACAAACAAGCACACAGGGAAGTTCAAAAAGACCTTCTAAACAAGCAGACAGACAGGTTTACTTTGAGAATAACAACACCAAAGCGACAGGAACTTTACACTACAATACAGTACATTAGCAGCTCGGCTTTGTGTTGTTGGAATGGAAATGACTCTGATAAACCATTTAGACAGGAATGCGGACTGAGAGGACAACTATAGCTAAGACACGGCAACAACACAAATGAAATGAAATGACAAGCACAAACATGCATAATTGCGCATGCAGATGCGAAACCCCTATTGACAAGCTGGCAGAACTGGAAGAATGATACAGTAAAAGTAGCACATCGGGTCTAAGGTAGACAGAACAGGTACACAAACAGAGTGGGGATATAACAGAACTGTAGTAGATCTAGAAAACTTGATAGATGTAGTAAGCCAAAAAAGATTTGACAAAAATAAGAAATAAAAAACAGAAAAGCAATAATGTCATGTGTGTGTGTGTGTGTGTTTTTTTTTTAAGATGAGAGTGACCATGAGCTCCTTGTAATAGCATAAGTCTTCGGGGCAGCCCCACTGATTCCACAAAGTTAGATCATGGACCTTGAGTAGCACCTTGGGCGGCATTGTGACCAAAAATGTTATTTATCACTACTGAGCCGCCGGATGACTCATAGGTTATTTTGTTCACTCACTTGATTTTCCAATCGATCAACCCTCCTCCTTTCTGTGCTGCCAAGTTTCATGAAATGTTTTTTTTAGCCTAAGTTGTAATCATGTTGTAATAAAATAAGAGTATCCCCCACCTCACATGGGTGTGATTTATTAACAGTAAACGTTGTTATGTATGATAACTGAGGGGTGCTAGCCCCTCCTATATACAGCTTTCTGTCCTTACCTTGTATGAATTCAGTTCAGTCAGTTCAGTCTACTACATGATCATAAGATTAGTTTCTTTACTACACACAGGTGTGATTTTTTTATTTTATTTTTTTGTTAGGGGTGTTGTGTCCAGCTTTTGGTGTGTCTGGGTTTGTGTGTGGAGAACACACATTTTGAACACAACCATTAATGCCACTGACAATGGGAATCAACAATTTTGAATGTTTACATAAACACAAACATCGTGTGAGTGAAGTTGTTGAGGGAGGTGAGGGCACACATTGTGATTGGCCAGTATTGGATGATGTATGATGATTTGACCCTCATTTCACACACGTGTGATTTTTCTTTTAAGAGGTATTAAAAACACTTAAACGTTCTTAAATTGTCACTGCAGTAATGTGCACAGAAGTGATTGATTTGATTGATTGATTGATTGATTGATTGATGTGATTGATTGATTGATTGATTGATTAAATTTGATTTTTATCTTATCAAATTTTAACTTAAGGCGTATTTCCATATGGCTATTATTTTGCATTTCACTTTACTCTCTATGTCTGTATAATACTGGCTTGTTCTAGTATAGTTAAATGCATTGAAAATACATGGCATAATCAAGACAAAGCTCTGCAATGTTTCATTTACAGGCACTTTATAGAGGCTATATTTTGTTTACAAAATGTGTGTGTGCCAAATGCCAATAGAGCACTTCCAAACAACTATATCTATCAAAGTAAAGACCACAGCATAGAGTTTCAGATGGAAGATAAAGCAGCTAGGTACAGTATATACAGAACCTCAACTTGTTGAAACATTTAGGCCTGAAGAATAACTGAACATGAGTGGAGAGAGGGATTTTAAGCAAATGTTTCATTGGTCACTGCCAAGTCCCACCATCTTTCTTCGGATGTGCCTTATGTCTTTCTGAAGTTTCTCCTTGTCCAAGCGGGACCTGGCATCAACGATCTGCCTCAGGGAGTCGATGGCATCGTGAACCGACTTAAACCCTGTCCGAAAAGCAGGAATTCCACACACACACGCACACGCACACGCACACGCACATGCACACACACGCACACGCACACGCACACGCACACGCACACGCACACACACACACACACACACACACACACACACACACACAGGGTTTGTTTATATGTTATGTAACCCTCAATAGGCCCATACGAGATAAGAAACATCTCTTTTGTTCAACACAGGACAGGGTAAAACAGATTAAGGTAAGATATAATCATTCAATGCTAAACATCTGTCTGTCTGACTTACAATCAGTCAGACACAGTATAGTTACATATGTGTACTGTATGCACATATGTAAAAATCAACAGTGAATATGCATGAATATGCATTCATGACCAATGAACAGATGCACATCTACAGCTGTATTTATGTTCAAACGTCAGACTGCATCAACAGTGTGTATGAGAATGACATATACTCATACGCTGGTATACAGTGCATTTATCTACAGAGCCTTCAGCAGTATCTGGTACAGTCGTCCAAGTACGAGTGAATATGAATGATTCTCACAACCGTTCACATCATATCACTCCAGTCTCACATCTTTCCCATCACTCTTTCCACATGACTCATATTCACAAGCCTTATCAATTATGCACCGCTGCCCTCCCCTTCCCGTGCCATCTCCTTCCATCAATTCATCCCATATTCTAAGTGGGGTCGGGGGTGTGGATGGATGGTCCCCACGGTGCCAGGAGGCGGAAGAGGACAGATGCATATTGGAGTCTTGACAGGACATTAGATTCATAGACTGACGTACCCTTGTCTTCCCTTTCATTTGTCTCTGGGGAAATGAGCTTCAAATTGGTAGGTCGAGGAGTTAGAGAGATTGATGTGTCACTTCAACGCAGAGGCAGACTGCCATGTTTTCTGCTCCATAACCTGTTAACACGGTACACTGGCTGACATGCGTAGGCCAGCTTGCTGCTGGATTTCACAGGTTCTGATTGTGAAATGCTTCACTTGCTTGAAATGACACCTTTATTCAACTCTGTCTTCGACACTATCTTGATATCTTACTACGGTGTGGGACGTGCATTGCTCCTGGGGATTCATCTAAGAGTAGCTACAGTATGTGTGTGCAGTCTGTCTATCCATGGCTAATCTCACACACTGAATATTTTTGAGTGGTGCAACCACTCCAAGGCCTGGCTTTGTTCCTATACCGTACATACTGTACACACTGTACCCTGTATCTCTCACTAATTAACAATATCATGGGGTGCTGTTTCACAAACATGTAGTACACACACAGCACCACTCAGTTCACACCAAATGGAGTGATTTTTCATGTTAGAAATATATTTTTGTGTGAATATTTTGGAGGAATTCATAATGTTAGCGCCACCTTCCTGGGACAGGCACAGGTAACTGAATCTGTCAGCACAACAAGGCATAAATACTTTGACTCAATTAAGTACTTTACCGGTCCACTTTATCCTTAGTTTTAGTCTTTTGAATAGAATTTTGTTAAGCTTTTGTCATGTTGTAAGGTACTGACTGGTCTGTCATTTACAGACACACATTTTTAAACAGAAAAGTATTTGGTGCAAATTCGTCCCCAGTTTTCTCTTCCAGTGCTGTACCCATGGTCTTGGGATCCTCCATACAACTATCTTCTCAAGGTCCATCCAGAAATTTCTATTAACCTTCGGGGACACCTGCCAATCATCACTGGCATCAAAGGCGCAGAACCAACCACAGCGCACCAACGTGGGGAATTGATCAACTACGTGGGACCTCCATCTATGTGACAGCATTGTGTAATTTTTTACATAAACTAGGACCTTACCCGTTGTTATAATTAGTTGTTGAGTGGTGCAATGTAACCACTCCATTAATGAGCAATGTGTGATTGTTCCTGAGACCCTGGATGAGTCTGTGTGCTTTTGCCTCGCTCTCTTCAGACAGAAAAACATGGTGTAATCACTAAAGCCTATATAACACCAACCTACCCTCCTGGTAGTCCTGTTTGAGCAGCTGCAGCTCCTGGCGGAGGCTGCTCTCCAGTGAGTTGATGCGGCCGCTGACTTTGGTCTCTGAGCGCTTCAGTCTCTCCAGCTGGCCATGGCTGCTCCGCTGCTGCTGGCTCTCTGAATGTTCTGCACGGCTCTCCACCACGTGCAAACGCTCGGCTAGCCGGGCCTCTGCTTCCAACTGCACACACGCACACGCACGCACACGCACACACACACACACACACACACACACACACACACACACACACACACACACACACACACACACACACACACACACACACACACACACACACACACACACACACGACACAAGACTTTGGAGGCTATCATGACAGAGGCTGTAGACCTGCTACACTACTGCATGCATGCATGTGTGTGCATGTGTGAACACAAAATTTTGCGCTACTTGCAGCCTTTCTTGATTTACAGTAGATCACTTACATCATTAACCCTCACCACTATTACCTCAAGAATTTCATTTAAACCCAAACATTCTCCAAAAATCCCCAAATTAATATTATTTGGACTTTGGTCCATGCTGGAATCAGTAAGAGAATAAAGAAAACAGCTATTAGCAGCAAAATTGAAGTCAAGTGCACTCAATGCATGACTACAAAAAGAGGTTAGGTCTAGCTGCGGTGTTGCTTTCTGACAAGAACTAATCTAAATATGAACAACCTTGGCACGTACCATAGCTAGCTAGACTGGTTCTTGTCAGCAAATGACACCTTTGTTTGTTCTACAGAAATATAAAGTAGGTTTAACTTCATGTACCATCCCCAGCTCCTCCAAGCTTCATAAGAGGTTTCCATGAAAGACACTGAACCATAACCTCTTACAGTATATACTGTGTAATAAAGAAAGACCTCATTCTTACCAGTTTATCCTGGAGTGAAGTTTGCAGTACATTGTTGCCCTGTGTATTGGTCTTCTCAGAGGCATGGATCTGCTGTTCTGTCCACTTCCTCACACTGTCGATTTCCTCTACGGCATCCCGCAGCCCAGCAGAACTTCTATACATGCAGAGAAGGTTAATAACTACATTGTGAACAAACAAAGGCAGATATATTTTTTGATTATTGCAAATTGTAACAATATAATTCAAAGTGCTTTACGCAAACGTCAAGATTATTACGTTATTATTGAAAATTAGAGTAATATAATAAATGACCACATTAAGAACATAGCAAAAAAAGAAAGAAAAAAGATAAAACTACAAATATATAATTAGAAGGCAACACACAGAATGAATGAAAGCAGTCCCGTCCCAGACAACCTTAGATGCTTGGATGAAGGTAGCAGAAGATGAGAAATGTATTTAGGTCATAAACTATAATGTTTTATAAACCGTTGTGAAATAAATATTTTGACAGCCAGGCAGCGCCAGCCTGTAGTGTAAGGCTCTGAGAACTGGAAATGATCAACTGTCTTGGTATTAGTAAGGACTGGAGCAGTAGTATTCTGAATCAGCTACCACAGCTGTCTGATTTCTTGGGCCACCTGAATTGTCTTATTTTACTGTATTTTATTTCAATTCAATTTCTGTGCATTCAAAGCATTTCTGTGTATTAGTAGAATGATGTAGTGGGGTTTGAGATGGTGGAGACCCTTTATATATGTATAATATGTAATAAGAAACTTGGTGTTGCCCTGGATCATCACTCTCATCCAAAGTGCACATTACAGTGGTCACCCTCCATCCACTGGTCACTCTTTATCCAGACATTAGTCATATCAAAATTTGACTATTCTAAGTCCTTACTAGCATAGGCCTACAGGTATTACCGTGACGGAGCGAACTAATACTTTTGTACTTATGTCACTTTACATCATCACCTAAACCAGCCAATCGGAGTACCCCGAGGGACGACCAACCGCCGAACACTGCGCACTGATCTTTACTTACTTTATTTGTTTATTTTGACGGGACAATGCATATTAATGAACATTACAATGTAAATATGCCGGATTTATATTAGCAGAGTTACTATATAGTTTCCGTCCGCAGTCCCCAACATCAAACAAGAGACCAGTTAAAACAAAGACAGCAATAGCAGAAAAGTACAAATTGCATCTAAAAGACAGGTAGAAGTTGAGTGCTTAACTTAACTTGCGCCCGCTCCTCTCACGCAAGTAAATATAACACCATAGAAATCAGCTGCATTGCTATTTCTGAGAATAATAATATACTAAGGGATTTTACCTGTCTTTTTCAGGATATGATATTATTGCATATAGCCTTTGGAAGCATAGAATTTTTAGCTCCAACTTTAGAATGTTACTAAGCAACTAGGTATTACTCAAACAAAGTCAAAAGTATAATATAACAGTGACTCACTTTGCTCTTCCCAGCAACCCAATCTATTAATTTACAGTTTGAAGTCTGTGAATAATATAGAGTTTGAATATACAGTAAATGTAAGGCATTTCAACTCATTTGAGGTATTGGTATGCAGCCCTTATTATTGTGTGTTTCAAATGGATTTTGTATGCACAGAGAATAAACCTAAAGGAGGATTTTTTTAAAGTCCGCCTGTTAACAAGATGCACATGCACACACTCCACCGGCCTACATTACATGCACAAAGGACCATCCCCACTCTATAATGAATGGAGAAGGGCACCTCTCATCCTGGATGAAGGTTTTCTCACCCACTACCAAAACCAAAACTAGGGTTTTTTGACCACCAAGGCTCATTGCGGACAATGAGTACCTCTTTATAAGTATGCCTAAAGTGTTTTACTTGTCAGAAAGGAACCCTAGGAACCTAAGGCAACTGCAATTCACAAACGATGGCAGAGAAAACTGATAAACCAACTAGATGAGTGCCCCTTGGTGACACAGGTCTCCACCAGGCCAGATCAGGTTGTGACTCTGATGACATCGGAGTGAGCGTATGTGAGCGGAGCGAACAAGTAGGCCATGGCCTACTCGTACGTGAGTGGAGCGAGCTAATATGATGACATCACCTAAACCGGCCGATCGGGTGCGACCTGGACCATCCACGGTCGGACCATCCACGGTCGGACCACCAAATGGACCCGCAAGGGTCCATTTGGTTTCATTTTTACACTCTCAAGGACCGCCAGTGGTCCTTGAGAGGGTTCCAGATGGTACCCAGCTAAGTTGGTTAATCAGATGTAACTCTTGAGAGTGTAAAAATGAAACCAAATGGACCCGCAAGGGTCCATTTGGTTTCATTTTTACACTCTCAAGAGTTAAAATATCCATCATCGTAGTTATCTGAAGTCTACACAACTAGAGAATGTAGAAGATTAATGGTCATTTTGATCTGTATGTTTGATTGTTTTGTTTCCCAAATCCAGCCTGGAATTGTGGACAAAAGCAAAATAAATCTTTAGTTTTGGGGTCTGTGGGGGATAAAATGTCCTCAAATGGTGGTCCGTGACTCAAATTCTGAATAAATGGTGGGCCCTGGTATCAAAAAGGTTGCACACCCCTGGCATTAGGGGAAATGGGAGCAGGTGAGGTGAGACACGCAGGTGGGACAATGTAGTCATCAGGGCAGTGGATGAGTGGGTGTGGCACTGACTGTCCAAGTGTCCAGGGCTGCTGCTGGATTCTTTTTTCTTGCATGAATTTTGAAGATGAACATTCTTCCTGCTTGGATATGCATGGAGGATATTCACATGATAAATTGTCTCAGAGAAGGGCACAATAAGATATAATGGCATAATGCCATAAAAACGATCCAGCAGTCAGTGCTGATAGTTGTAGAGGACTTTTAATTTAAATAATAAAGACAACGACCTACTGTAACTTGTGCGATTAAACTTCAGCAGTGTATAAACCCACTACTGCTCCTATTCATTTCATCCTGTTGGCCCCCACAATCAGGGCCGTAAATATCGCTGGTGCTGTCTGTGCCGTGCACCAGGGCCCATCCCCCTTAGGGCCCACTGAAGGGGAAAAAAGAAAAGAAAGGCTGCTGACGCAGCCTTTCCTCTGCGCCACCACCAGCCAAAGGGCCCCCTACAGGATTTTTCTTCCCGACGTGATGCGTAGTGTCTGAACATGCATATCAATTATGACATACAGCAGCGGTTTTCAACAGGTGGTCTGGGGACCACCAGTGGTCCTTGAGAGGGTTCCAGGTGGTCCCCAGGCTAAAATGAAATGGACCCGCAAGGGTCTGATGGAAAGTTTGTTAACCAACTTTCCATCAGACCCTTGCGGGTCCATTTCATTTTCACACTCTCAAGAGTTAAAATATTCATCATCTGAATTAGCTCTTAATTAAGAAGTCTACACTGCTTTGTTTGCAAAATCCAGCCTGGAATTGTGGACAAAACAAAAATAATTCTTTAGTTTTATGTTTTTGGGGTGAAATTGTCATCAAATGGTGGTCCCTGCGTGCCCCCCACCCCCCCATAGCTCAGGGCCCCCTGGGCCCGGGCCCAACGTACCCGTTGGATAATCCTCCCCTGCTGACAGCATTATTCACAATTTAGTTATTTGATGTTCATTTTAGCTGCCCTGCCCCCTTCCTATACAAACCCAATATAACTTAAAACTCCATTTTAACCATGACAGATTTTTTGAAAACAGCCCATCTTTTTCTGGTGACTTATATTGTCCTCATAATACGTGAGAGGGCCGTGGAATTTCATTCGCAGTTTTCATTCATTTTTAAAATTATTATTCATTTGGGTGGGCATGAAATGAAATTCCACGGCCCTCTCACGTATTATACAATATCAGTCAGTCACCAGAAAAAAGATGGGTTGTTTTAGAATAATCTGTCATGGTTGATTTTTTTTTCTTTTTTTCTTTTTTAAGTTTTAATAGGTTCGTAGGCCTATAGGAAGGAGGCGGATACGCTAAAATGAACATTAAACAATCTAAATACTGAAAGGAGTAACTTATAAACTGTCTGGGGTGTTCACATGAGACTGAGTAGACCATAAATTGACTAAAACTTTTTCTTGAAAGTGGAATATCCCTTTAAACGCTGAGACTGGTCGGGCCTGGCAGTGGGAGGGGTAATGATATTGTCCAATCACCTTGATACCTGTGAACTGTCAGTCACGAGTGTGAATGTAATGTTCTGATGTCAGTTCCTCTAAAGAAAAAAAACAACAACAACAAAAAGTGTGCGTGGATTGAAGCGTAGCATAGCGTCAACCGTAAACAGAAAAGTGGTTTCAGAAAGCGAATGGAATGAGAGCCACGGGAAGAGCGTAACGCTAAAACGGACCTGAACAGACTTATAAATGACTTTGCTGAGCGCCTCCCATTCATTTCCTGCCCAGGCTGCCCTGGTGTCTACTATTTTGTTCATACAGGTAAGTAGCCCTATGGTGGGCTGGAAGAATGACAGGGTGGGCAACTCCAATTTTTTCATTATGAAGCAGCTGTGGTTTTCAATCGTTTTGACACCAGGGCCCACTATTTATTCAGCATTTGAGCCACAGACCACCATTTGAGGACATTTTAGCCCATTAATTAGCCCATTAATCTTCTACAAGTCTAGTAGTGTAGACTTGGGCTAATTCAGAAATAGGCTATTTAAACTCTTGAGCCTCTTGGCAGTGGGGGCGGGGCGCCATTCCGAAACACCGCCACTTAGAAACACCTCCATTTCGAAGCATCCCCATTCCGAAGCACCCCCATTTCGAAAAAACAAGATTTCGGAATGGTGATGTTTTCCCATTTTACTAAAGACATCGCCATTCCGAACCCCCCCCCCCCCCCCCCCCCGCAACCAATCAATAGCGCACGCTGTCCCCCCCCCCCCCCCCCCCTGCTCAAACGCGCGCCCCCTCTCTCCCTCTGCTGCTCTATTGCCCCCCGACTGAACGCCCCCCCCCTCTGTGTTTATTTATTCATTTCGTAAAGTCTACAGATATAGCCTAGCCTTAGAGCATTATTAAAGTAGCACATTGGCTCCTCACTGTAGGCTATGTCACGCCATACCAATAA
The DNA here is from genome assembly GCA_039105355.1 of Benthosema pterotum. Classification (NCBI taxonomy): domain Eukaryota; kingdom Metazoa; phylum Chordata; class Actinopteri; order Myctophiformes; family Myctophidae; genus Benthosema; species Benthosema pterotum. The sequence continues at coordinate 12,323,187 of CM076972.1, forward strand.
TGTAGGCTATGTATAACATAAAGCATCGGCATGGGCACATGTAATGTCCCCGACATGAAGCTGTGTCCGTAATGTGTTCAGTACAGTGTCCAACAACACACAGCCACGTGTTGCGGTTTACAGCTGAGCTGACAGGCAGGCAGACAGGCGGGCGGACGGACGGACGGACGCACAGACCTAAAATCGGGATCTAAAATGCACGCGCGGCTGTGCCAACGCTCAGTTACACACGCCTTTTCACACCAGGGCCCAATATTTTTTCTGCCACGGACCACCATTTGGTGTCGACAGTCTCTCATTCTCTCTGAGCCAAAACTAAGGATTTTCAAGTTTTGGTCCACAATTTAGGAAATAACTGGTAAAACGTTGGTCAAAATGACAATTCTAGGCTACTGCATTTTGTTCTTGAAAATTAATTAGGCCTAATTCAGATGTTTAAATAGCCTATAATTTCACTCTTGAGCGTGAAGAGAACAGATCCATAAGTGTCCATTTGGCAACTGTCCATCATTTAGCTGGGGACCACCTGGAATCCTCTCAGGGACCACTGGTGGTGGTGGTCCCCGAACAACTCCTTGAAAACCACCGCACTAACGGATCACATTTCGTTAAGGCTGTAGCGCGCGGCACTGCTCTCTCTCTCTCTCTCTCTCTCTCTCTCTCTCTCTCTCTCTCTCTCTCTCTCTCTCTCTCTCTCTCTCTCTCTCTCTCTCTCTCTCCCCAAGCTCTTAATAAAATAGAACTAATGTTGAATGAATGTCTGAGTCTAGGCTATAATATTTCAGAAATATTAGATTCACAAATAAATAGAACTACTCTGTCATTCAATAAGGTCCCTGCATGGTCTGTGGCTCAAATAGTAGGCATTATTTGGAGGCCTATTTGGCTATTATTTGGAGATTTTTTTTTCTTCTCAATATTGGGGTGGCACTCATATAGGCTCGCTATAATAATGATCAATCAGAATATTCACACCTGAGGATCAGAATCAGATTCTTATTAGCCTATATTTGTCCGAGGAGAGCAGAGCGTTTTCTCCTGCTCAGTGCACTGACAGCACGCATTCGGCTACATATCAGCATGTTGTATTAGGCCTAATTAAATTATTAGCAAAAGCCGTTGTGTAACTTTACATCGAGACCCCAGGCCCAGGTGGGATAAATACCATATATCCTATGTAGGGATATTCTTCTTCTTCATACCGGTACAATTTGTCATGAAATGAAAGTAGCTGTCGATCTTTTTCCATAATGCAGGTGCAATCAATCTGTATAACGAGCTCAGCCGTCCATCAATGTTGCGCACCAACGGCTATATCATATAGGCTAAGATGCTCGCATCCCCTGTGTGAGTTTTAACGTGGTCAACGGTTCTTCCAGCTATATGCCCATTTGTGAGCCCAGTCTGTCTCAGACAGACTCCTACAGTAGGCCTACATGCATGATTATGAGTGCAGTGCTGCAGGGACTGAAGTTGCATATGGGGCTATGCAGTGGCGTAGCCAGAAACTCAATTCAGGGTGGGCATGAGCGATTCAGGGTGGGCATGCTGCGTGCGTGATGGCCGCAAATTCTCACGTGCCAGAAAAGCTATTAATTGCTATTATTGCCATATTACGGTTGTATTTCGCCTTGTATAACCTTTACTGTACTAGGGTTATCTTCTTGAATTAATGTCTTGACATGAAATAATAATCCTGTCACCAGGGTCGTTTGCACTATGAGAGATTATGAGCCTAGTTTAGTGCTAATAACAGATTTGTTGATCAGAGATTAATTTTAATACGAGTTGTGTTGCACCAATTAATTTTAAGCATTGTTTAACAGATCTGTGATTAAATCCATAACCTCTGATTAAACAGAGATTAAAACTTTAAAGTCTGATTAAATCATGGATTAAAGTTTGTTCTGTGTCCGCCATCTTGTTTTGTGATGTAAACAAGCAGCAGCCTAGAGCCTTTATCCATTAGCGTCACTATTCCATTCACATTTGAGAACATGGACTGGAGTTTATGTTTAAATTAATAAAATATTATGCTGCAACAAGAAACAAAAGAAAAGCCTGCTTGCTTGCTAAAAAGACAACAGACGTTCGCTCAACAGTGCTTCACTCTGTGGTGCTCAGCACAGGGAGTAGCACATTAAGGACAATGACAGTAGGGTATCAGCAGCAATTGTGCACATTAACAATTTTATGTACGATCGAGTCGACACGTGTGGAAACATTAGCATAACAATGTGAAGCAAGCACGGGGGAGCCATCAGGTAGAAGAGTTGCGACATTGAGGGGGTCAGAAACTGAGCGCTAGAGAATAGGGACAAACGGTTTCAACGAACATGATATTATTTTCAGTTAAATCAAGCGGCAGACTACCTTTTATATTCATCATAATTATCAAATTCAACTGGATTCAAACAGCCCCCTGTGTTTATTTGAGCTGCGCTTTTGTTTTCTCTTTCATTTTCATGAATCCATCTGTTTACATTTAAACCATCTGTTTACATTTAAACCACGTCTACTGCAGGTTTAGAATTAAGCCCTTATTGGTACTTAAATCAAAGTTGTGGTGCAACAGGTTTGACATTAATCCAGGTTCACTGTGAAAAATAAATCCACAATTAAAAAACAAAAGCCAAGATTAAAGGATGGTTTAAAACTAAACCGGATTATAGTGAAATCTAGGTTTAAAGTTTGGTGCAACTGAAATTATAGATGATCCTTGATTTAAACCAGATTAGGGTTTAATCCTTCTTGGTGCAAACGACCCTAGTGTTTTGTTTCATTAGCACAATCATTATCAAATAGATTTCATCTGTTCACTATAGAATCGCAGTCATTTATAAATTAGTTACCAATGTGTCTGCTGATCATGACAGATTGTCTTTCAGGAGAACAGACCAGAGTTAACTTTTGAAAAATCCTTGTGAAAGTCCCCCCAAGCGCTATTGTTTTCACAGATATACCTGCCAATTAATAACGATCTGGCAGGTTTACAAACAAAGGGTGAATGAAAAGCCCCATTTGCATTATAATGGGTGATTAGTGCCCGCAAATCACCCATTATACTGTAACTACAGTGAGTCTAGACCTCTAAAGCTCTCTCTAGAGGCTCTCTGGTGTTTGTCCTTTGTTTTCTCAAGTTCTTAGTCATGTTTTCAATGGGTGGCCAGCTCTCTATTTAGGTGGGCCGCGGCCCACCCTGGCCCACCCGTAGCTACGCCCCTGGGCTATGTTCGTTGCTGTCGCTGCGCTGCTTACCAGAGAAAGCGGCGGTGGTGCTGCTGCTGCAGCCGCATTGTTTTCTATTTATTCCCATTTACTTATATTTTCTACATAATTTGGCAGGCCGCGGTTCTCAAACTTTTTTAGTGTCTTTTATCCACATGTGGGATTGAGAAGGATACGCTTTACGCTCAAGACATTTCCAAAATGAGCGCGCACGCACGCACACAGCTAGAGGAAAATGTGACATGTGCAAATATGCGATCATCATGGGCCAACAGAGTAGACAAACAGACAGACAAAATAGCTGTTAAAACAGCATCGATTTTCAACTGATATTCTTCTTCGCTCGGCCCTGCTTTGCGCTATTTGATTGTGGCGCGCGTAGACGAGGGTGAGCAGGGGGAGAGAGAGACGGAGAGAGAGAGAGAGAGAGAGAGAGAGAGAGAGAGAGAGAGAGAGAGAGAGAGGGAGAGAGGGAGAGAGGGAGAGAGAGAGAGAGAGAGAGAGCGCGACTGGCGAGACAGAGAGTAATGATAAAAAGGCAATGAATAATAATATATTCGGAATGGCGTGGTCTTTAAAAAAAAGAAAAAACATCGCCATTTCGAAGTGGTATTCTTCGAAATAGCAGTGTTTCGGAATGGTGATGTGTCGCCTTCGGAAAGGCAGTGTCTTTTTTTCCACGGAGAAACCCCGCCATTCCGATTAATGGAAGTCAACGATCGGAATGGCGGGGCTTCGGAATGGCGACGTCGACGTGTAACCCTTGGCAGTATCTGAGGACAACGGTAAAACCTGCAGAGCAGTGAAAAGAGAGAATACAACATAATGCAAGTGGATTCATAGTGGTCTGGTCTACTTTCTGCTGCTTATGTGCTAGCCGAGGCAGCAGATATTTATGAGATTGGAAGACAAACCCATCAGTGAGCCAACAGTGAATCTGTACAGAGTACCATTTCAACAAAACATACTATATGGAGGTGCTCTCTCTCTCTCCCCCTAATATGTACACATATATACTGTAGATCTATATGTCTTAGGTCCTGAGATCAGCATGATGCAGATGATTAGTAATCCTCAAGGGGATATTGTATGGATGTCCATTGGACATCCATCCTTGTTGTGACACAAACAGCTCACATCTTGCTGGTGTGTTTGCACATTGATTGATCATCCGCAGATATGGGATGTTCTTGTCATTAGTCAAACTCTCCACGATTCTAATCTGTGGGAAGTAGGTGTCTGTGGTGTTTAACCTGAAGTGAGTCATTGTCAAGGTTCAATCATAGTGAACACTTTCGTCTGTCTGTCTTTGGTCTGTATCTGTCTATTTCTTACACACATGCATAGTCTCACACCCACCCCACCGTATACAGTATTCTGATAAATGGCACCGGTATCTCTGCATTGCTCTGGCTCTTGATCGGACAATGAATTACTACGACTTCTCTCTTAGGGGTAATTTCGTATTATCTACAGTTCATGCAGGCCGGAGCTTCAATTCATTCATTTGGTTTTCTTCTCACTGTTGTTAATGAAGTGGCACAGAAAATCAATGAGGCACACATGTGAGTGTGTGTGTGTGTGTGTGTGTGTGTGTGTGTGTGTGTGTGTGTGTGTGTGTGTGTGTGTGTGTGTGTGTGTGTGTGTGTGCGTGCGTGCGTGCATGTGTGTTTTCCATTATGCAGTGCATGACTTCTGCAGTTCTCTAACTCTCTCTCTCTCTCTGACGCTGCAGTACATGTCTCCACTGCAAATGAATGTGTATCTATTACATACTGTAGATATGTCAGTGTCAACAACAATCTAATTCCTGTCCATGCCTAACACACATGGGATATTTAACATGCTGTACACACATGGTCTGGTGTGTAACATGCCATTTTACCATAGAACAGAGCTGAAAAACAATATTATAATCCTACTATAATCCCAAAACTACAGTCCCTCTCCGATCAGTAGTGCTTACCATTCATTTATTTTCGCAGAGGCACAATTGTTCAACAAAACTGCAGCAATTCTGCAACAAGCTATAGAATGTTAGAAACCCATTGCTGACCAGAGCCTTTTCTGCCGCTCTGCTGCATAGCTGTAAAACAAAGTGGCCTGTGGGAAACCTGATTAGGAACACAGCCAACCGTGACCACAGTGTTAATGTAACTCTTGCTTTGTTTTTCTACAATATGTAAGCAGTGGCTCAAGATTCACCTTGAGATGTTTAAAGAAGGCAAGCTTTCAATTCTCAACACCTCTCCTGATCTTTAAAATCAACACTGGATTGTCTAATTTAATCACTTTTTTGAGGGTTGCTATCGCCCAACCCATGCCCTTGGCATTTGTGTAAACACAAACATTGAAGACATAACAAAGGACGGGCAACTGGAAATTGTGACTGGCCAAAATGATATGATGATAAGCGCCCCCCCACCCCCACCCATGTCACATGCATGTTTGTTACTATAAATTTAATTGGCATCATTAGTTGCCATGTCATTATGAGCGAACATTCTCAGAGAAGAATGTTTAAGAAAATTGTAACAAGAATGCATCTGTATTATTTATACCAGGGGTTTTCAACCTTTTTGATACCAGGGCCCACCAGCATTTGAGCCACGGACCACCATTTGAGGACATTTTAGCCCCACAGACCCAAAAACTGAAGATTTCTTTTGCTTTTATCCGGACTGGATACCGACTGGATTTGGGAAACAAAACAGAAAAATTAACAAACAGAAGTGACCATACAAATGAGCATATAAAATGAGCATACAAAATGACCATTAATCTTCTAGTTGTGTAGACTTGGGTTACATAAAATGATGGATATTTTAACTCTTGAGAGTAAAATGAAACCAAATGGTCCCGCAAGGGTCCATTTGGTTTAATTTTTACGTTCTCTAAGGGCCCCGGGCCACCTGTTGAAAACCCCTGATTTATACCCATCGTTGCCTGTATAGATTTATCATTTCATCACTTGGGTGCCCTGCTGGCCTAATATGGCCCGGACATGTGCCACATATAGGTTCGGTTCTGGCCTGCCAGCTTATCGCGTGTTCGAGTCCTGCTCATGACAACCTTTGCTGCATGTCTCTCCCCTTCTCTCTGTCTCTCTTCCCTGTCTGTCTTCAATGTAAAGGCAAAAAACCAGGAGGAGCAAAATCATTTCCCGACTGTGACCATTGTCATTAGGTTAAGGGTTATGGTTAGGCATATGTTTTACTGAGGCTATGTTTAGGGCTAGGGGTTAGGGTTAGGTTTAGTAGCGACTGGGGAAGAACGGTCACGACCGGTAGTAAAACGGCCGATTGTTAGTAATGGTCACGGCTGTTAGCCCAACGGTTGCAAATGATTTACAACAGTCACGGTTTTATAGCGGTTGTGTTTCGGCAATTACTTTGCTGTCTTCTTTACACAAAGGTTTATCTTTTCATCACTGTAATGCACAAACCTCACCAAAATCACCCTTTAGAGCCAGATGGAAAGCAATGAAGCATAAAATAACATTCACTGCTGGGCTTGTCACTTCAGTCTCAGGGGGATGCCGGGTGTTTGCTTGAGGTGTGTGTTTTTATCCTGATTCTTCAAGCAAGCTGAAACTGTTCCTCTAGCTCTAGCTTAATGCCTCTGGATCGCACAGCGTGGAAGCAATTATTTGTGCCCATTTATAATGTCCTGCTAGCTAAAAGAGTAACTCCGGTGTGCGCTTCTGTAAATAAATTCCAATGATTACTCTGCTACAAGAGAAATCCAGTTAAAAAGAGCTCATTAACTGTATACTGTAATTCGCACCGTATCTCAGAGTATCTCAGATGTTTTGTCAGTAGATCGAGCTCACAAAGTAGTTACATTGGCTGTCAATTAACATTGGAATCCCTCCAAGAATCCCTGAACGTCCCCAGGGATTTGCAGGGTTGGGGGAGAATATTACTATTTAACAGTATATTCTGTGATTTAATTTTTTTTTTTTGGGGGGGGGGGGGGGGGGGGTACTGACTATATACAGTATAAGGAGACCCCCAGTGAGACCCTTGGATAAAAACAAAACATTTGATTTGGTTTTGGTGAGAGGTGAGAAAATCTTCATTCAATCAGGATGAGAGGGGCCTTATCCTCCAATCATGATCCACTGCCTTGGCAGTTCTCCTCCACTGTAGCACATGCACAGTACATGTGCACATCTTGTTATTGGGGCGGGACCGTTTTTTGTTTGTGTTTTGTTTGTTTGTTTGTTTGTTTTTTTCAAAACACCAAAATCACTGAATGTTCCTTTAAAGTAACTACTTTCTTGTAAATTGATTAGCAATTTGTCAGCATGCGCTCACCTGGCCTCCAGTAGTTTCACTTGGCTTTGCAGTTCAGACAAAGTTCTCCTGTGGCCCTGGGACTGCTCTGCTAGAGAGGCCTCTAGTCTGCCTTCTACCTGATACAGCTAGTAATCACACACACACACACACACACACACACACACACACACACACACACACACACACACACACACACACACACACACACACACACACACACACACACACACACTCCGTATATTGTGCGTTGTTTACTATGGAAGGCATTAACTGTAAATGCTTGTGGCTCTATGTCAAAGTGAAGGCTTCATACATTGTGTGCACAGAAAGAGAGAGCAGGTTTATTGTGCTAGGGGAGTCTCGTGTGCTCTAAGAGCAGGCTGTCAAGGTTGTTTTTTCTGCTATCGATCTTGGGATGGAGGAAATACACCATAACAGACTGGCATGAGGAACCGGTTTACAATGAGACCTTGGTTCCTCTGGGGTGATTTCATTTCACCCTTCAGAGAGTGTGCGTCGTCATGTGAGCGTGAGACCACATGATAGCATCCCTGCACATGCAATAAACTAAAATAAGGGCAGAAAAATCGGCAAAACCTAATCACTGTGTATGACGTATATTATTTAAGGCTGCATGTAGGAAAACCAGATAGATAGTGGGGGCTATACAGTACAGTGGTACAGTCATCTCGAAGAGAGTCCAACTTGCCGCATTTTAGTCCATGTTTGTTTGACTTCTAAAACACCTTAAACATTTACTTTAATTGCTTTGACAATTTGACAAACTACTACACTTGTTATCTTTAATATATTACATTACTAATAATTAAATTGTTTCTCTCAACATTTCGCTGAGAAGACTTACCCAGTTTTTAGATTAGACGTCTATTAGACATCTATCTTAAATTTGAAGTCTATTCAACGTCTAATCTAAGATTAGACCGCAAAAAAACTTTCACTTTTAGATGTTTTTTAGACAATTGTGCTCAGTGGGTAGATCCTACAGTAGATATGGGGACACCACACACCTTGAGCTCCATCTCCTTCAGCCTTCCATCCAGGGCGGACCTGAGCTCTGCCACCTCCTGACGGAGCATGACGGCCTGCTGTTCCCCAGACCTCACGTCAGCACTCAGCTTGGATATGCTGGCATCACACCTGGAATAGTGGAGGACCGGGGTGGAGGGAGGATGAACAGGCAAACAAACAGGAGGGAGATCAGATGAGATATCGTACTGTACACGTCGGATAATCCTATTGTCGCTCTCCGCCGAGAACGTGGGAGAATATCCCCCTTTTAATGCGCTAGCTAGACCCCTGGGAGACGGATTGTTCCAAAGCGATGGATTACTGTTGGACGCACCTATTGCCGTGATTGGGTGTCCAAAATTGTTACTTTTTAATTGGAAATTTAACCACTTTCTCCTGACCTGAGTGACCTCCCCATGTAGGCAAAACCTTTCAAAATATTTGAGTGGTGAAACTTATGTTTCACCATTCACCGGGAGGAGGAGAAGATCTTTGTCGGTTCTCTTCTCTTTCTTCTTTTCTTTTTTTGTAAAGTGTCCTGAGACAACTTGATGGTGATTTGACACTGTCCAATAAATTTGAATTGAATTGAACTACTCCAGGGCCCAGCTTTGTCCCTATGTACACCTATCCTACAGTATGTCGCTATGTTTAGCATACCAGCAGGGGGCACTGTTTTTTATAGCAGGTTTAGCAGATCTACAAGGTCAGAACACATCATCATTTGAAATATGAGCTTGTAAAATCAACTTTTATGGGACACAACAAAGTATAAAATACAGGTTTCATTTATAATAGATTGAATGTGACTGAACCTATTTAGTTAATTTAAAGGAGCGTCAAGTATGAGAGTTTGATTAAAGGCCACAGGGATAGGGCTCATAGCGCTTGTTCAGCATCAGCAGTCTCAGAAATCTGATGTTATGGCACCTGATACTGCGATATTGTTTTCCCAGAGCTTTGATGAATCACTAGAACAGATAAGTAATAAATATTTGTGTGCTTTCCCATGAGTGCTGGCTTCCAGCAAACAGCAAGAATGTTGTATGTGAAGTGAACAGCATGAATGATCAGATAGAGCCTTCTCTAGCACAGCTCTGGCTCTTAGCGTAACTCTCAAATGGCTCTTTTCACTTAATTTATGAGGTCGTCACAGACCATGCCAAGAGGTGAATGTAATTTGCAGGCCAAAATAAATTAACCACATTTATCAGCTGGGCCAAAGGGCATGTCAAATGTATTGTGCTATATGTTGGATATGTATATGCAACTGTGCATGACAGTATTGTATACCCACATGCATGCAAGCTGCACTACTACACCTGCATGTGTAGTTCGAGCATGGGTTTGTAATCATCATAATATATCTAATAGCCAAATTCCCAACAGCCCACTATCAAATAATCACGCTGTCTCATCTAAATCCACATTATTTCCCAGATGGGCAGTGCAGCAGTTCTTTTGCGAGTGGCTCAGTAACTAGTGTGTATACAAACAACCGTTCCAATATCCCTGGCCTACTTGTTTATTCATGACTGTCCTCCTAGAAGAGATCATTGATTAGCGTAGGAAAGGTTTTCAATGATCCTTTAAGGTGAACCATGAATCATTTTGTGTGGTATTAGTGACCCATACTAACCTCTCCACAGAAGACTGATGAAATTGACCAGCCTTCCGTGAGCCAATCGGTGATGTCCTCCAGACCAGCTTGCCTGGTTCCTCTTTTTAGTCTAATTAGTTGGTATTGTAGGTTATAGTATGGCATTGTGTTGTATTGTACTGTAGTACCGCATTGCATTAGCTGGCAGTGGCTAATTAGCCAGATGCGGATCTACCTTGGCAAAAGAAAATGCCTTCAGCCACACAACAGTGTGATGTGAGACAGACAGACAGACCGATGCAACATTTCTCATTGTACATTTGCACATACGGTGTATGTGATATTTGTTCCCTGCATTTGTAACAATAGAGCACCTATAGGTAGCAATTAGGGGTTACATGTCTCGCTCAGGTCAGCAATTCCACAAATTCAACAGTAATGGCTTGGAGATGGATCAATGCCAGGTGACCTTTAGTTAAACTGGTGATCTGCTAATTCCCAATGACCTGTAGTCTACCACTCAAACATGTGTATTATTGTCAGTCCCGAATACACAACACACACACACACACACACACACACACACACACACACACACACACACACACACACACACACACACACACACACACACACACACACACACACACACACACACACACACACACAGACACACCACAGCGTGGTGGAAACAGTGGAAATTTATATGGATTTATATGCATTTTTGTCAATAAAAACTTCAATCAATCAATGTTGTTTTTACACAACAGATTTAGCGATGGAGACATGAAGGAGACAGATTTCGCAAATTATATAGGTATATAGATGACAAATACATCAAATGTAGATACTATTAGAGTTGTCATGTGTACGGTATACCTAACCTGGCCACTCTTCCTCTCAGGTCTCCGATCCCAGCCATGTTCTTCTGGTCTAGGCTCTGCACGGCCAGCGAGGTTCCAGATGTGACTGAGTCCCTCTGAGTGATGTTGCTCTCCAGAGCCTGTTCAGACACAGGCCAGCGTAGGTAAGTAATATGCTCTTTGGTGCTTATTCATTAACACATTTAGTCAAATACAATGAACAGACACTTTGTTTCTGCGTAATGCGTAATAACAGAACAACGTCACAAGAATGGTGGAATGGTGTCAGATTGTTAGCTTGAAAATTAATTCTTATTTATTGGAACATTTAACACAGCTTTAAAAGTATTTCTAACAAAAACACAATTTCCCATATTACGGTATTTCCCGTCCTATACTGACATCATAGACATGTCTCCATAGTACATTAATGGGTGCATTTCTTGTCATGTCTTTTGTAGGTCTGTGCAGTTGTTGTTGATTCCCATCAGGCTAAATGAATAATCGTTGTACAGGTCGGTGGTCAGGCCCACCTACATTACCTTTGCTTTGGTAATTATGCTTACAGGCCCAGTGGCACACAGGTGTGTCCTTTGCAGATAACAGAATTACTATGGAGACCAGTGTCATCGAGCATGTCTCCTCTATCGGCTTTTCCAGGTTATTCACTTCACTTCACTTCACTTCTTGGTTTTAATTGCCACTCGCTCCAATGCTCATGCAGAGAATTAATTAGCTGAACGGAATTATGATGATATATTAGATTACAACAATCAGTGTTATCATTTAGGGTCCGGTGAGAGCGGATTAATGGTGCAATTGTGCCTACTGCGTGGTTTGTTTAGTGGTGCTCGCCTGATGTTTGACTCTCTGCCCAAGATTACAGAAGAAAATTGATGGTTTAATGAATCAAATTCACATCCCGTGCTCAGCATATATAGCCCAGTATGCTACGGACCGTCTAAGTGCCATACTCTAAGTGGTATTGGCAAGCACATGCACCACAATATTCCAAAGATGATAATGCCTTTTACTTTTTTTTTTTTTTTTTGCGCTTATAGGAAAATGTCTCATAAGCATGATGGGATTCAGGGGGCTTTGTAGGGCATTGCACCACTCTATGAAGTGAACTCAAAGGGCATGCACAGGCTGCAGTGCCAAGTTTGTGTGTACATGTAGGTTAGGAGTATCATGTGTGGGTGTTTGTGTGAGAGTGATTAAAAGATAAATGGCACAACAGCAAGAGTGAGAGCAAGGTACAGATGGTAAAGGAAAACTGAGGAAGATGAGAGGGAAAAAGGGCAAAAACAGACTTGATAATAATAACGCTTGACTTGTGATCTTCATGGAAAGAGATGTGTTGGAGATCAAGAGCGACTGTTGATGACAGAACATTTAGTCCTGTTTTAAACCATACATCGCTTTACCTTTAAAGGTAGGGGAAGTGATTTCACTTTTGTCAGATACCACCCAAAAATATTTTTTTTCTGTTAAAATGCTCTATTATAAGGTGTGGAAACCACATATGGAGTTTCCCCCTCCCCCATGTTAGCAGAGGAGCTAATAAAAGTTCCCCAGGTCACCACAATTCTCCTCCAATCAGGAGCGAGCAGCAGGTTCACATAGTGTAGCTACTGTTGGGGGCCCCTAGTGCACCAGGCTGGTACTACACCATGAATTTCAAATCACTTCCCCTACCTTTAATTATGGAAATGTGTCATACCATACCCCCTGGGTCTCGGCAACATATTGAATCTTCAGTAAGGTTCTAAATGTTTAGGATCAATTTTTAGAATTGACCTCAGGCCTAAATCCTTGTACTTGACGCCACATATATCGTAAAGTATCATAAATAAGGCAATGTGTATTTTCTTGTCATTGTCCAAACATAGTAGATGTAAGACGAAGTCTGTAGGATTTTTGATATTCCATCCTGATTGGAATGAAACTTTGTACGCACATTCACAATTGACACCCTTTTCACATCTATCTATCTATTATACCTAACCTGGCCTGTGTGGAGATTCTGGAGACCACTTTTTCTAGTTATTGTTATGCTTTTTTGCTAACCATATAAGGCTAGTATAAGCAAAAGAATCCAGCAGCAATTGCACATCCTGTAATGGATGAAGAGAGCACCCTACCCTCCCACCCTCATCTCATTGTACAGGGACAGGGTCACCATACAGCACACTGACAAGCTGTATCTCCATCTGGTACGGAGACTGCAGCTATGCCTCAGGCCAGAAGTCCCTGTAGTGAGTGGTGGGGACAGCTGAGCACAGTGAGAATGTCATTGGGACTTCACTTTTTCCATTCATGCACAGCTTGACCAAGACCTCCAACAGACAATCAGAATTATTAAATATTTGAGATATTTAGAGAGGCGGTACCGTACATATGACCCATACAGTATATGGCCATGCCCCTTTTGTGCCCATATTATGGAGCTGACATATTAGTTTGTGCCTGACATCTGCCGTGACGACACATTTCAGTTAGAGAACACAATACATATTTGGGGTGGGAACTCGTTATATGGTGATGGCTATTTGTTTGAATATGTTTTGTCAAAAACAACTACAATACACAATTAAATTATTTCAGCATCAAGACAACTGTCACGACCATCACAGACTATCCAATTTATTTTTTTTTTTTTTCAAAATCGTAGTTCAACAACATAGTAGTTTAATGTTCCCTGAAACTGTGTAGCCTACAGCATGTGATGTGTTGTGTGAATACTATAGTTCTGACAACCTATCGTCAGAACTGCAGACTCATTCCCAATCTTCTACCGCAGTCTGAAAACCCACCTCCTCTCTTTTTCACTCTTTGCACCTTACAGGTGAATGATATACTCCACTGTTATGTTCATAATTTACGTATGATTCATGATAACTAGTCTTTATGTACGTTGTATATGATATATCACCATATTACTGTCCTTGCTTAATGTAAGTTGCTCTCGATTACGAGTGTATAAATTGTAAATTGTACCTGTATGTCCACACTGAGCTGCTTGACGATGTGTGTGACGGTGCTGATGTGGCTCTCCAGCAGCCTGCGGGACAGGGCCTCAGCCAGGACGGAGCCCTGGGTGGCGTGCAGGCTGGCGTGCACCTCCTCCTTGATCCTCAGGGCCTGTTCCACCAGCGCCGCCAGAGTTCTCTCCTGACCACTCATACGGCCCTCTAACACGTCAGCTCTAGTGAGGGGTTAACGTTCAAACGCCTGTCCATGGCTTAGGACTTCAAGGGATAGTTCACATTTTTCACTTAAGTTGTATGAAATACTGATATAGTGGTTGTGTTGTATTAATTGATTGCCCAAGTCCCGCAGTGGGAGTTCTGCTCTGGTTTTGGTGAATTATGAAGTTGTAGCAAATACAGGACGTAACATATCATATTCCTTTCATATTCATGTATTGTAAAATCAATATGAAAGATTGAATATGAAAATATTACAATATAATTTAATTATATTGTTCACGTCACTGTTAATGTAACATGAGTTCTTGGACAGACCACATTAAATATATCAAAACCGTATTATACTGTAAGGGATGATACAGAGGACATAACCACTTCTTGATTAAATCATCAGTTTATTAAACAAAATGGATATACATGGATAGAATGAAATGGTTAAGTGGAAATCATCATTTTGAAATAAAAGAGGTAACAATAAAATAAAGTAAAAGTGATGGTATTATTCCTACTGGGTAAAGGCTAAGGTGTTAGTAGCATAAAGTATACTTCAGGATATAGTGTAGAGTGCAAATAAAATAAATGAAAATAAAACAAGAATAATAACTGAAGAATAACTTCAAGATGTAATTGCGGGGCATGAGTGGAGTAAGTCACCAATAGGCTCAGTGGCTAATGGGTAGAGGGCAGCTATAGAGCTATGCACACAGTCGCACCATGTCTGCCATTTGCAGAACCACACATTCTACCGGGTTGTCATCATTTACATGTTCAGTTTCATACGACCTGTCCGGGGCTCTGGGTTGGACACGCGGACTGTAGGCTGCAGCTCACCCCTCAGGGATGAGCCAGTCTTTGGAGGCCGCTGTGTCAGTCAGAGGAAGTGGCTGTCCCATAGAGGAGAGCAGGATGGCCGGAGCTGGTCGTCTGTAGTAGAACGTGGCGATGATGGCGCTGACAGGTTGGTAGCGTGGTGGTCTGCGAAGAGGGTGGCAGTACACTGGCAGTGCTGCTGGTGGTATCTAGGCTGGCATCTCACAGAGGTTGTAGAACGGTTCGGCTGGTGCGGCTCAGAGTGTCAGTGTCACGATGTGATACAGACAGGGCGTTGGTCTATGGCGCAGGTTGATCCAGCATGGACTGGCAGGCCGCATGGCAGTGTCGGTGGGCGGCAGCGCCACCGTGGAAGACCCGGGGCCTAGCAGGCGTTCCCCTGCTGGCCCTGGTAGCTGTCTCATGTGAGTGAAGTGTTCAGAATCAGTCGTTGCCAGAGAAGAGAAAGAAGGACCATAGTTCCTGGGTTTTGTCCTGAGATGAGGGGGGTTGGGACATCACCCCCCCTTGCTCCTCAGAATGGGGTGTGTCCCACCCACTTCAAGTGGAACTGCTCTCTCTCTCTCTTGTTAATATTGGTCCATAAAGTCCCTTTTAAATACAATATCATGTAGGATATTGTAACGTCATATTTGACTGCCAAAACTAAATCAGTATGGGATTTCACACATTATGATACCAAACAGTACAACTAAGGTAAGTATAAGATATAAGGGCTATAATTAATTAAATCAAACATCACAATAATTCGACACAGCATGCATATATACGCTACTAAATAAAACTACTGAAATATAGGATAGTTTGTGGTTCGGAGGCCGATTGTAATTTAGTCAATTGTTCTAGTAGGTTTGGAGTTTATTCCAAGTTAGTTTCCAATGATGAGTCTGTGTCAAAAGAAGAAAGAATTGGTGTCATGATTGTCATCAAAGGGTTCAGTTCCTGTGAAACTTGTCCTTATCTCTCAGTTCTGCTGATTGAATGGTTGGTCTGGTGAACAAGGGAGGTCACCATCCGGGCATGGGTCAGAGGGCAGGAAGAGGAGGTCTGTTTCTCCTTCCACCTAACACTCTTCCAGCCAGGCCATTAAACAATCACCAATTTATGTCCTTATTGCGATATTCTGTGTTGCTGGTGTCCGCCCACACGCTACATATCCCCCCCTGCGCCATAGAGAATGGGAAGATGATGTCATCAGGTTTTCATTCTCTAGGGGGCAAAGGAAAACAGCCAGGTCCAAAAATTGTGACTCTTGTGCCCCATGCCTTCGTGAGGGCATCAGCAGTGAACAGCAGGAAGCAGGAACCGTGCACGGACTTTCGAAGTCTCTGTGTCTCTGTGGAATGGTATGAAACCATCGCATGTAAATCATGACACACCCCACATGCACACGTTCAAAACCCACACACTCCAGGCAAAAGTATTTCTGCCTAAAAGAATGTTCCTGTTCTGTCTTTCTGTCGGGGCAGCTGTATAAGGGGTTGGCATCGCCAGGGGCTAGTGACACACCAAGAAAACATGCATACATCTAAGTTGACAAGGGGGAACTGAGAGAAAAGTTGCAGAGGTCTTTGCTCATCTAATTTTCAGGGCTAATTAATAGGGCGGCCCCCCCTTGACCTAACTAGGTGAAAGGAAAAAAGGAAAAAAGCAAAGAAAAACAGCTTCTCAGTGAGCATTTGGGTTAGTTGGTAATCAATACCTAAACCAATGGAGACAAAAGGAAAAAGGAGAAAGGAAAAAAAAAATGAATAAATGCCAATAGATGGATGCTAAGATATGTTTATAATATATTTTGTTTGCTCTAGGTTAATAGCATATTAAATGACTATTGTCAGGGTAGCAAAGGCCTGAACAATTTAAAACAAAAGAAACAAAATATGAATAAAAGTAGATTAATGGGTGCTAACATATGTTTATAAAATATATACTGAATATATTTTGGTTTGTCCTAAATAAGGTAATAGTACATGCATTCACTTGTTACTCTCAGGGTGGCAAAAGCCTGTGTGGTTTTAGTTCAGGGTATCATGTACAGGAAGCAGTTGAAATGGTCATGGGTCACACTTAATGATTAGTGGTAAACCTTTTCCCTATAATGTTTTTAGGAGTGGAGGATATTTGGTCTAATGATCTTTCTTAATTATGGGGACCAGGATCCATCCATTAATGCCATGAACTAAATACTGGCAGATATTAAAACCCTGTAGCTAAGCAAAGGTATTTTGCATTAATTGCTATTACTCAATTTGGAGAGGAGAAACCAAACATTACACATACAGAATCAATACGTGGAGGCAAGGAATATTTGCTATTAAGCCTAGTAGAAGATATATGTTCTATGCCATTATAGTATTCTCACAACTCACGACCTACAGATTACACTGATGTCATCCTATCAATAATGAGCACTTGTGATGCTGTTCTGACAGAGTTGGCCAGGATTTGGCAATTATAGGGTTGTGATACGGCTTGCGCCCCTCCCCCCCTTTTGTGGTGTTGATGGGTCACCAGTCTGACGCAGTGTTCATCAACGTCAGAAAACAGTGAAGCATTGCTGGTAACCATATAATTGTCAAAACAGCCTCCTGCAAGACAGGTCAGGGCACTAATTAAACAAGGCGGTCTTGCACCGTCACTTGTTGGAACTCACAGGTATAATAGCACAGAAAGGCTCCTCCAAACACAACGCAGAATGGAGCAGTGCACTGGTGTGAACACCAACGTGGAGGTCCTCTAAACTGGAAAGGGTTCATAAATTCCCCCCCACGGCACGTGGAGGGCGAAAATAAAAATCACAAAAACAAGAACCGTCTGATTATATCACGCAAGTATGGCCGGGCATCGGCCATAGGCCTACAACGATCACAGGTGTGACACAACGAGCAAAAAAACGTACTGTTCCGAGCGCAACGAGAGGCGGAAAAAGAGAAACTAAACGCGGCGGGTGGGCACTGTGGGAAACAAAACAACGTCACGGACACGTCCCAAACCGAAAACAGGGCCACGCCTGGGAAAATGAAATGGCGATCTCGCCAAAACGAGCGGGGCGCCGCTCCAAAGCAACAGGAGCGCACAACATAAATGCGGACGCGCGTGGCGCGCACAACAACACGGCACAAGCACAGAGGCGAAAAGCCACTCGAAACGCACAAATTATACCAGAGGACCGAGAGAACAAAAGGCGAGCTAAATGCAAAACCGGCGCGAGCCGAAGCCAATGCTTAAAGTTAATAGTGAGCCCTGACGTCAGTGAGACAGGGGCGGCCAAACGCAAACGCGAGGTCTACTTATTATTACGAGAAACAATAGCGAGACAAATGGCCAAAGGCGCGAGCCCAGAGAACTAATAACCAAGCAGAAAAGTTCCAATGTCCAACGTAGGTATTGGGGCTAGAATAGCAAAGTACACGCAAAGGTGGGGATGTGAAGGGCACCGTTTGAAACGGACACAACACCAACTAGAGCAGAGCGTTTGGAGCGTACCCAAATAGGAGTCAACGTAGGCGGGCGCACGGAGTGCGCGGCCAGCATCAGGCACTTTTAAGCACACTGGGTGAAATGGCGATAAGGACGTGCGTAAAGCACGGGTCCAAACCAGACGAACGCGCCTGGGGCAAAACCAAATCACATGAATCGTTGACGGGCACGCGGAGCACCAGACACAATAGCAACCACCACGTGAAACAAATAACAACTGCCCGGCGAAACGGCGCGTCACAGCCAACCAAGGCCAGACGCACGAATGGGGCACCGTGTGTGTGCGCAAGTAGGACGCCAAACACCAGGACTAAAACAGCCACATAAAGCAACAGAACTATCCAATGTTCACAATGGGAACCCTGCCCAAGGTACGAGTAATAACGAGCAGGACATTAAATCACGCCATACGGAGTGAATAAAACACGCCTCATGTGGCAACAAGGCAACAACCAAGCAACAACTCAAATTTGTCAGTTTAGGCAACACTGCTCGATATTTGAGGCCTGGTTTCTAAGAAGCACATTACTGTGGCAAGAGCGATAATAATAACGCTCTATTGCTGACTTCGAGTTTACTGGAAGTCTCAGCAAGGAACTCAATCTGGTAATAGCAACTATAAGAAACTATGACTCGGACGCACACGAATCAAATGAGCGATGTCGAAACGGGACATAAATAACACTATGACAAGGCGATTATGCACAACAGTGCGGGGCACGTGCGCAGCAATCAGGAGTAAGACAGCAGCGTATCGCAATACAGTACTAAAAGCGCAAGGTCGCGTATATGACCCCCCACTGTCGCAAGCAGCAGAGGATGGAGGGGGAACAGAACGAGCAAAAACAACGACGGGCAGAGCCAACCGAGCAGTGCCACAGCAGGCACAATGGCGGGCACAGCGAGAAAACAACGCACAAAGTGGTGATCTCGCAAACAGAATTAGCTAGGGCAACCGTCTAAACAGCGCAAGCGCCAGCCGCTACGCCAAGGGGCACACGCACCACGCACAGCGGACACACGTGGTATGAATGCAAAAACACACGAGCGCAAAACGCAAACACAACACCCAAGAAGAAGGAGAATATACCTATATATAGATATATGGCGAACGGCCGTAAGCAGAGCAGAGGCCAGACGCGAGTACTAACGAAACAGCAGAGGTGATTTCCAGTGGCTCTCAACGTCAGTATGACGGAGAGCGGCGAATTACGCACACGCGACGCCAGGGGCACAAAGTCCCAAGTACTAACACCAAAGCAGACGCGTTCCAAATATGTTCCTCATCGGGGCTGTGGGGCCAAAACAGCAAAGTACACGCAGTTGTGGGAACAAGAAACTGGTCTGGACGAAATGGAGATAATTAGACCTGTGCGTAAAGCACATATCCAAAACCCAAACGAGCGCGTTTGGGATATTTCCAAATAACATTTAACGTTGACCGTGGCACAGAGTGCGCGGCCAACACCAGACACTATTTAAGCGTACTGGACGGAAAGGAGATAATTAGGCTACACAATAGGAACGTGCGTATAAGCACGGATTCCCAACCAGGCGAGCGCGTCTGGTAGACAACCAAATCCCTTTTACCGTCGGTGGGTGCGTTGAGCGCACGGCCAACCCAGACACTATACAGCAAGTTCACCAACAAAATCGTAACGATCAGCGTGAAACAAAAGCAAAGGGGTGCCCAGAGAGGGCAGCCAGCGGCCCAACGAACTCAATGCTCACTCGGGACACTAAAAACCACGCGCACGAATAAGACCCGTGTGTGTGCGTGACGCAAACGCAAAAACACGGAATAAAATCAGCCACATAAATAACGGACCTAAAGCGCACTAGCCACCTGCATTAGCTACGAGCCATAACGACGCGACATTAAAAACACAGAGTATGTAAATCATGTCCCATGCGGTAAAAGACAGGACAAACCAGTACCAACAACTCACTAACAGAGCACCAATACCCAATTGATATTTTAGGGGCCTAATATTTTTGCGATTACCATCCTCAATTACCGGTAGGCTAGTGTTATGCAGTGAAATAAGTCATTCTTATAATGTAATTACTACTGCAGTTTGTCCTCCTAACGGTAAACAAATTGAACAGGATAAAAATAGCTGTGTAATTCCGCCCAAGGCTGAATTAATTGGTGATCACGTTTAGTTCACAAAACTGGTTGTTGGAGTGAACTAAAATACTTAATTCAATCTAAAATATTTGTTGTTTATTTTGCTGATTCAGACCGTCGCATTAGGGACCATGCTTTCTGACAGAATTATCTCTCGTATAGTCGTAGGCCTCCTAGGGTTCCGACACGATTACTAACACATAAAGTGGTTTCTAGTAATTCTTTTTCATCAAGCATGAGCGACAGAAACACGTAGGTTACTCAATCAGCTTTCGCAAACATTTAGCAGCACACATATGGGTGATAACTTAATATCATTAAGACTTATTTACTACCGCAAAACGCGGGTTCAGCTCCCATACACTAACTGTTACTATAACAACCTAGTCGAAATTAATGCGACTTTTGGTAGTCACTGTTGCACAACAAAGGCACGTAGAAACGAGCACGTATTTATATGATAGACTTAAGTATTAAGATGGATCTGCTATTTTTCATCCTTCTCACAATTTCTCTTGTTTTATTAGCTGTCACCTGAACTTTTTGCTTCTCCAAAAAAAAAGTTTAGCTAGCGTTAGGAGTACAATTTGTGATAATGCAGACAAAGATTGCTTAATTACTATAAGATAACTTATTCAGCACATAGGGTTATCACAGCATATGAATGGCTTTTGGCTACTTTTCATGGGGGAAGTAACAACTGCTTGCTTATTTCATTTAATTCAAATACAGTCTCTGAGTTTCAGAGGAACCTCATCACAGAAATCCTACAGATTATCTTAATGTCACTAGAACTTGTTAGGCTATATACCATATGTCTATAACAAAACAAAAATGACAATAACAAAAGGCATCTATTATTATCATTATTGTTCTATTATTACATAATATATCATATAAAAAGTTTTACTTTTTATTTTGTTTCCCTTTGATCTGATTTCCAGTATCAACTTTTACAGTATGTACGGTATTGATATAAGGATCTGCCTCACACGGGGCACCATTATGTAGCAAATACAGGACGTAACATATCATATTCCTTTCATATTCATGTATTGTAAAATCAATATGAAAGATTGAATATGAAAATATTACAATATAATTTAATTATATTGTTCACGTCACTGTTAATGTAACATGAGTTCTTGGACAGACCACATTAAATATATCAAAACCGTATTATACTGTAAGGGATGATACAGAGGACATAACCACTTCTTGATTAAATCATCAGTTTATTAAACAAAATGGATATACATGGATAGAATGAAATGGTTAAGTGGAAATCATCATTTTGAAATAAAAGAGGTAACAATAAAATAAAGTAAAAGTGATGGTATTATTCCTACTGGGTAAAGGCTAAGGTGTTAGTAGCATAAAGTATACTTCAGGATATAGTGTAGAGTGCAAATAAAATAAATGAAAATAAAACAAGAATAATAACTGAAGAATAACTTCAAGATGTAATTGCGGGGCATGAGTGGAGTAAGTCACCAATAGGCTCAGTGGCTAATGGGTAGAGGGCAGCTATAGAGCTATGCACACAGTCGCACCATGTCTGCCATTTGCAGAACCACACATTCTACCGGGTTGTCATCATTTACATGTTCAGTTTCATACGACCTGTCCGGGGCTCTGGGTTGGACACGCGGACTGTAGGCTGCAGCTCACCCCTCAGGGATGAGCCAGTCTTTGGAGGCCGCTGTGTCAGTCAGAGGAAGTGGCTGTCCCATAGAGGAGAGCAGGATGGCCGGAGCTGGTCGTCTGTAGTAGAACGTGGCGATGATGGCGCTGACAGGTTGGTAGCGTGGTGGTCTGCGAAGAGGGTGGCAGTACACTGGCAGTGCTGCTGGTGGTATCTAGGCTGGCATCTCACAGAGGTTGTAGAACGGTTCGGCTGGTGCGGCTCAGAGTGTCAGTGTCACGATGTGATACAGACAGGGCGTTGGTCTATGGCGCAGGTTGATCCAGCATGGACTGGCAGGCCGCATGGCAGTGTCGGTGGGCGGCAGCGCCACCGTGGAAGACCCGGGGCCTAGCAGGCGTTCCCCTGCTGGCCCTGGTAGCTGTCTCATGTGAGTGAAGTGTTCAGAATCAGTCGTTGCCAGAGAAGAGAAAGAAGGACCATAGTTCCTGGGTTTTGTCCTGAGATGAGGGGGTTGGGACATCACCCCCCCTTGCTCCTCAGAATGGGGTGTGTCCCACCCACTTCAAGTGGAACTGCTCTCTCTCTCTCTTGTTAATATTGGTCCATAAAGTCCCTTTTAAATACAATATCATGTAGGATATTGTAACGTCATATTTGACTGCCAAAACTAAATCAGTATGGGATTTCACACATTATGATACCAAACAGTACAACTAAGGTAAGTATAAGATATAAGGGCTATAATTAATTAAATCAAACATCACAATAATTCGACACAGCATGCATATATACGCTACTAAATAAAACTACTGAAATATAGGATAGTTTGTGGTTCGGAGGCCGATTGTAATTTAGTCAATTGTTCTAGTAGGTTTGGAGTTTATTCCAAGTTAGTTTCCAATGATGAGTCTGTGTCAAAAGAAGAAAGAATTGGTGTCATGATTGTCATCAAAGGGTTCAGTTCCTGTGAAACTTGTCCTTATCTCTCAGTTCTGCTGATTGAATGGTTGGTCTGGTGAACAAGGGAGGTCACCATCCGGGCATGGGTCAGAGGGCAGGAAGAGGAGGTCTGTTTCTCCTTCCACCTAACACTCTTCCAGCCAGGCCATTAAACAATCACCAATTTATGTCCTTATTGCGATATTCTGTGTTGCTGGTGTCCGCCCACACGCTACAATGTCGTTCCAATCATTTTGTGTGGGCCCCAGCCATTTGTAGGCTATTGTTGACCTATTTCTCAAATATTAGCACAAACTTCATTCATTTGTGACCACTCTATCACATGTGAAAGTGGGGTCGAAGTTGACAAACGTTGTTGGTTAATGTACGTTGTACTTACTACTTTTAATGCGCGGCCCCAGTGCCAGGCAATCAATTAATACATCGCTATATTAATGGCAAGCATTTCCTACAACTTAAGTTTGAACATTTTGAACAACCCCTTTAAGTAACCGATTAGAGCCTATACAACATCCAACTATAAATGCACCAAGTCTCTGGGTGTATATGTAATCCACAACAATTCTCTGCTCGGGCACCTGCCTATAGGCTCTCATAGGCACTGCCCCCGATCCCCAACCCCACCCAGGCACATAAATATAAATTGTCAAACAATAAAAAAAAAAACCTGTATAAATTTAATAATTAAAGTCTCTTGTTCTGCCAAAAGTAATTCAATTCTATTTCTGCTACTCTGAAGAATTTGAAGGCTTGAAAATCTGTGACTAATGCACTCGGGCTACTTACCTGTATGAACAAAATAGTAGACACCAGGGCAGCCTGGGCAGGAAATTAATGGGAGGCGATGAAGGCCATGGATGTCACCCCCCTTTACTCTATCCTTAATTATGCTTCTAAAAATATGATATGCTCTGAGGCAATGTGGCCTTGGCGCGACCCATGTTACCTGCACTGTCCCTGCTACTTGTGTTGTTTATTATGTTTAATTATATTTTGGGGAAATAAAATACAACGTAAAATGACACTAAATTAAGTGTACCTGTTGTAGTGTTGATATGGCTGCAGCACTGACTCCTCGGCCATGGTTACTCCTTGGCCTGAAATGCAAGAACAAAATGTTTGTTTGTTTTACAAACTACAATTGTTCCTGCTAATTTATTGTATTTTAATAGCAGATTCAATACTGATTCTGTACTGAATTATGTTATGTTGGCTCTAGGACAGATATAACAACCAAAATAAAACTCGAGAATCCTCAAGAATGCAGGATTCCAAGATGTAGACTATAAAAAATACTTGGGACAATATATGAGAAAAATAAACAACAACATATACCTAATACCTAAAGTGAACACAGAACCTACATTATAGCCCCTTAGAAAATGTGAAAACATCAATATCTATTTATTCATTTTGAAAAAAGGATCAATCAGACTGAAGAAATGATTTGTATGGACTACTCACACAGCAGCGTTGCGTCTTTGCCTGACTACTGTAGATTATGCAGTATGTTTGTTGTGGTCTCTGGGTAACTGTAGTGGTTGTGTAAGGGGTGTGTGCCTACTAGCCAGGGTGACCTTGTCAACAGCACTGAAATCTGAGATTGATGCTTATAAACAGCAGCTTAGACAAGAATATCTGCTTGTCATTTTTCTTCTTTTGTTCTTCCAGGGACATTTTATTAACTTTCAGCCAATGTGTCTGTGGCAGAGGTCCAAAGGACAACTAATTTCCCATATGGAAAATGTTGTCATATATGCAACTCTTGGAGGTGGAACCTTTCAAGCCCATTTATATCTGCTTTGAATGTCATATATAATACTACTTCTTTTGGTTTTCATTGTTTACTTATTCACTTTACTATTTACTTTACTATGTGATTGTATTTTTAGTTCTTCTTAGTTCTATAGCAGTGTGTAGTAAGACCATAACTCGTAAAAGCAATTATTATTGTGGATTTCACTGTCTGGCACTGAACACACCAGCTTAGGAAAAGAGTTAAGTGATCATGCTTGCCAGAAAAGGATGCCAGCCCCAGATTTACAGTATATGACTGGAGTGTAACTCAAGTTGATTTTATGCTGAGGTGTTGACTACTGGAACTGCAGTATGATGTTATAGGCAGCACCGTTTTATAAGAACCAAAGATATCATATCCTTCCTGTGCTCAGGTTTTATTTAATGGTATCAGATATACTGGTGCTATTCAGTCAAGTTAAATGCACTATTTCATGAGTTTTCATAAATGAATAGCCATTGCCATGCTGTAGAGTGGAATGATAAAAGCACCAGCATTTAAAATTGCATCATAAATGAAAATGAGTCAGTGGGGAACATTTTTGGGTATATTGTGAAAGAAACCTTTAAAGGATCTCTGTGTGTGTAGCAGGTGGCTACAGCCTCTGTCGTCATGGCCTGCAAAGTTTAGTATCTGCCCCCGGACCAAGGGGATGTCCTCTTGGTCTAGTGGTTAAGATGGTGGACTTTCACATGGGAGACGGGGGTTCGAATCCCGGGCATTACATGTGCTACATTACAATACAGTCTGTAGTGGTTTGTAGTAGTATACAGTATTTGTCATCCATGTCATATACAGGTATAGTCCATATAGTTACTGTACAGAATGGACATCCTAGATCATTTCAATGAATTAGGACACCCAGCATGTGAAGCATTCATAAGTGGTACAGCTATAGCATTTCAATGTTTTGTGAGCTTCTACATCTTTTTAAACTATTTTTCCCTATTCTTTGTGAAAACGTCTTTACATTGACAAATACCAATATCTATTTTATTTATATAATTTTCTGTTTTTTTGCTGTGACATTTTTTATAATAGCTAGATATTATAATGTACTTATCATTATAATTAAAGGGGATATTGATAATTGAACGAGTTTGTGTACAAACAATTTAATCTTACATTCTCAGATGTGTCCTTCACAACTGTATCAAGTGTCATTTATTAAGAGTACTAGCTACTTTGCCATGATGATGAGTCGGCACCTCGCGTCAACTGCTTTTACTTCTAGTGGATCTGTATCAGCACCATTGATCTGTATGCTGCTCCTGTTTTTCAGTCATAATAGCCTGTGTGTGTGTGTGTGTGTGTGTGTGTGTGTGTGTGTGTGTGTGTGTGTGTGTGTGTGTGTGTGTGTGTGTGTGTGTGTGTGTGTGTGTGTGTGTGTGTGCGCGCGTGTGCGTGTGCGCGCGCGCGTGTGTATGTGTGTGTGTGTGTGTGTGTGTGTGTGTGCGTGCGTGTGCGTGTGCGTGTGCGTGTGTGTGTGTGTGTGTGTGTGATGTGCGTGTAGTGGGAGAGGTAACAATTACCAGAAACACAGAAAGCGTTTCATACAGTCAAAGAAAGACAGTTTAGAGGAAATGAGAGTGATGCAGCAGAATATATACAGTATGCACGATACATAACCACACACATACAGTATCAACCTCTATCTGTGCAGTTGCATTGTTGTTTGTGCTTGTGTTTTATGGGGCAGTTGGGTTATTTACAAGAAATGCTACTTATCTTGTTACTTAGTGAGCTCATTATTTTTGCAGTG
Source organism: Benthosema pterotum (assembly GCA_039105355.1). Lineage (NCBI taxonomy): Eukaryota > Metazoa > Chordata > Actinopteri > Myctophiformes > Myctophidae > Benthosema > Benthosema pterotum. The sequence goes on from CM076972.1 coordinate 12,350,030, forward strand.
GTTGGTGAAAGCTAAAAAATAAAATAAAAAAAGTTACCAAAAAGTAAAAACAATGTTTGTTGACCCGTATAAGAAATAGGCCTACACTGAGAGACTGTAGTCTCAGAGTGTTCACATTTTTCAAATGCTTAGCGTTACCCAGTCTGTATACAGTACATTGTAAGTGTTCCTAAATAAAACAGATGTCCTGTTTTTCCCTCACTTCCATTCTACTTTTGCAGTTGTGTAAATCAAATAGCAGAAGTTTTAATGACATTTCAAAATATATTTTTGTGAAGGAAAATGACAAAAGAATGACATCTTTCTCTCAGCTTTTGTGAGGTCCAGTCACAGTTTTTCTTGAATTTGTTTAGCGTTGAAGAGATGGCTTGACAGAATATGTATATTTATGGTACAGTATGTATGGAAGTGTTTATGTACAGTGTGCTGTGAGTGAATGAATGCATATGGGGCCGCGTGTGGGTGTGTGAAGCATGTGCGTGTATGCCCTTGTTATACATGTGTATACATATACGCAACAAAGCACACTTACTGCTAATAGATTGTGCTGTGCATAGTCGTTTGGAATGCTTTCTCTGTGCAGACTCATCAGTAGCATGCCAATGTCTAAAAGCCAATATCGTTCTCAAGGGAACTGTTATAGTGTCCAGTTTACTCCCTACTTAACTCAACAAGGAGTTAAGTGCAGCTGAGTTATCCCCTTATTGCTCTGCTATATAATAGGCCTTAATTGAATTATATTCCTATGAACTTGATTCACAGAAAGTGTGTTTTCTATCACCACATGACTATTGCTCTTTGTACTGTACTTTGTTGCTAAATAACTTAATCCACCAAATAGTTTGCTTTAGAGTGACTCAATAGTTTTATAGTAACCCAAAATTTGTTTTACGTCATCCTGCATCATCGAGAGCCTACATCATCGAGGGCAACCACACTTAGCAATTGAAGATTGCATGCATCGCTATTGTTTATTTCTAAAGGAATTTAATATGCCTTTGATTCTTCAGATCTCATTCCTTCATTCTATTTTTAATTGTTCATTTACCATTGGCCTTCCAGAATTGTGTTGATGATTTATTCTCTATATGCTAGGCTATAACTAGGCCTATAATAGTTTACCTTGACAGACACATCACCTTGCAACCTTACTAGTCCAAAGTCATATTTAATCTTCCTGGATGGCAGTGAGGGATGTTGTGATGTGATGTGTGTGTGTGTGTGTGTGTGTGTGTGTGCGTGTGTGTGTGTGTGTCATGCATACATGCATGACATGTATGACTCTGCAGTGCATCCAGAATATATATATAGGCTGTATAGGATTACATGTGCCCCCGACTGCTTCAAGTATTACTGATAAAACGAATCACATAGACCAAGTGTTGGGTAATTAAATATTACCTATTATTAGTGTAACAATATAGCTAAAATATTGCTAAAATCCTTAAAACTAGAAACCAAGGAATGTAAAACAACAACACCCATCCTTAACCTAAATCATGAACAATGTGTGAAAAAAAGTTGTCCCTTAAGGCACTACTACACTGTTGCATACTACCTTATGCTTGTGCTTAAAGGGGTAGCGGCACAGGAGAGGACATTGCAGGTGGCACCAATTTGTTGAAATTGGCGTGGGACTATAGCAACTACACAGATGGAGAAACAAAGATGGAGAGAGCTACATATAGGATTCCCTCTGTGTTGCGTCGTAGTGTAGTAGGAAGGGAGGATGCTGGCTGATGGTTATGTAATCCACCAGAGTAGCCTTCTATACTACGGGAAACCGACTCGATTGACTAGGGGGAGGCGCGTTGATGCGTCCTTATCATTAGAATATACTAGGCTACCAATTAATGGGCAACTTGGCATAAACCCTGGACAGTGGAAGGAGAGGAGACACTTATACTGCCGGCACTACATTACATGCACGAACACTTTAACACTTTGCAACAACTTCACCGGGCAGGAAGGAAAGGCAGCTGAGACAAAAACTAGCACCGCTTATTAACAGCCGTTGACAGATCAAGTGACATGCAAAAACCCACATCCATGTGCGACTGCAGCAGCAGCACCGCACGTTGTTGAAAGCTTTCACTGTTGGCGCACGTACGGGAGATTATAGCAGGCAGCAGGTCTTTGATGATTGATTGATCATCAGTGGAAGTTGCTATACCTAAACCGTGCTGCTGCACCATCCACAGCAGCAGCACCCATCAGCCAGACCACCACCACCACCACCACCACCGCCGCCGCCGCCGCCGCCACCACTCCACCAACGGTGGTTGAATAGGTTTCACCGCTCGGCGTGCGCTCTTTACAGGCTGGCCGGCTGCTGCACGGGCACCATGGCAGACAAATCGCCGCGCAAAGGTGCAGGTGGCGCACCGGAGGGTGCACGGGGCCAGCAGCAGGAGTCCTACCAACGGAGGATGTGGAAGAATTTCCAGGAGAAGACGAAAAAACCCTGGCTGAGTCCTAAACTGGGTTCCGAGAGACGCAGCGGCAGTAGCGGCGGCGGAGGCGGCGGGGAGTCTAGCAGCAAAAAGGAGTCGGGGCTGTGGATGTTTAAACGGAAAAAGAAACAGCAGCTGGACCGCGTGTTCTCGTCGTCTCAGCCCAACCTGAGCAGCACCTCGTCCGGCAGCAGCCCGTCGTCCATAAGTGACTCTTCGGGCCCTGGAGGAAGTGCGGGCAGCAGCGCCCTGGGACAGCCGCCGATGCTGCAGCAGCAGCTCGGGGCGGCCGCGGGACCCGCGACGGGCAGCAAGCCGGAGCTCTGCACGGTGCACGGCAGCCCCAAGCTGCCCGTCCCCCAGCTCATCATGACCCAGCAGAAGAGCTCCTCTCTCGGCTCGGCGTGCTTCGAGAAGCTGGTGGTCGACCCGGCGGCGATGATGACGATGATGAAGGACGACAACACGAACACCAGCGATTCTGTGAGTATTACTGGTGGAAAACACGTTGGTGTCTATCTAAAACGCGCGCGACAGTGACACGATCCTTCACTCTCTAGCCAGCTACTGTTGGACGAAATTTGAAGGAGGGAGCAACGTTTCACGTTGAAAGGAAAGCATGAGTGTAACTATAAGGTTGATTAAAGTAAGATGTTCATTGATAAGCGGTCTGTCAGTGCAGCTCACATGGCTACAACAGTAGGCTACTATGATGCCCTTGCATGGTCAATTCTTCCTAAAGATTGTGTTTTGTTTTAGGCTGCTCAGTGCTACTGTCTTGCATTTTGCGTTTGACAACGCCATGGATAACATCTGAATAAGTCATGCACCATGTATTATGCATACATGTACTATAGGCCCAGTGTATGATTCCGACTCAATCAATGAACGTACAGTAATATAGTAAGCTGACAGCATGTGTGTGCTTTGATGTGTCATGCTGCATTATAATATCAATCACCACCGCCCCCACGCAATATCATGCATATGGAAATCAGCTGCTGTTGTCCATGTGTTGTAGTGTTGGACTTATGAAAACGTTGTTGTGATAATAAGCTCATTATCAGCTAGCTTGTATCTCTGTTCACCCATCTCCCAACAACACACAGGGGCTGTCCTTTTGCAGGCTGAATTTCCTCCCTGCGTGCCATAATGTTTTTTCTTAGATGCACTGAGTATTCCTTGTTTCAAGGGGCCTATAGGGCACACAGTGCACACATATTTCCTTAGCATAAAAAGTGGTCAGTAGGCCACTAAATTCCAGGCATGCCTCCAGAAATGCTTGAGATTGATTGCAGGTGTATTCCTTGTTGGCTCCTTGCCAAATGATGCTGAGTCAGTATCTTCTATGGAGGTGAACATCATTTTGATGTAATTTACCCATAACATACTGTATGTATTATTTATTAATACAATGTACATGTGGCTTGCAGGTTGTCTCCTTTTTTGGTTACTACTACTTGTGTTTTGCACCTTGCAACCAAATACTAAAACAACATTCCTGGTTTTTGACATTGAACATGTGCTTTTTGACACTAATATATAGACAGAGATTATTTCTGCTAAAATATGCATGTGTGGACAGAGATTGTTTTCAATGTACAGTAGGATAGTTGTAGCCTGGGGTAGATTTAGTAATAGTAAGGCAAGAGAGAGACAAAGTGCATGGAGACAGGTTTGTGGAGCCCTTTACCACCTCTTTGGGGATGTATTATTTAGTGAGCTCTTAGTCCTAGCAGAATATAGATGTTTTGCACCTTAATTAAGACTCAGGGGAAAGCTATGTTAGATAATCGTTCTGTGTGCCTCAATTTGGCCTCAGCCTGAAACAAACCAGGCCAGCCGGCCCTTGACGGTCTGCTTGTTTAGTTAAATCATCTTAGGGTCATCTTACAGTAGCCTATAGAGTTCTGTTGAACATGCACACACTGATGAGGAATCCCTATGCTGGGTGGGTATAGGAGGTAGTGTTTTTCCTTTGTTCTACATGTAGCCTATACATAACCTTTTACACCACAGCAACAATATTACAACTAGAATGCAATTTTCCGATTGCAAAGTGGGGTTGCCCTGATGAGGTTGTAATGGTGACGTGATGACGTAGAAAAAGAACGTTTACATCATCATACATCACCTTCCTTGGTCATCACAAGGTGAAAAAAGGTTACAGAGAAAACGCATCACAATAACAATAGTGTGGTTGCCCTTCAGGCAACCCTTCAGGCAACCCCACTAATTAGTGATGGGAGATTATTCGGCAAAGACATTGGTATCGTCTGGTTGTAGCTGTTTTTAGAAATCGGCATTGGTTCGATTAATCGATCAGACCGTTTGAATATTCTGTCAGATAAGTCTGTCTTTACAGATACAAGTTTACAAATTAAAAAAAAAAACTTTGAAAGAAAGATATGATATTGGCATACAGCATACTGTACTGTGGTGGCCGATATGGATAAAATAGTTTTCTCACAGTAGTTAATGTATCCACCCTATCACAACAAAAACTCTGGACACGTTAGTACCACTGCATTTCATGCCACAGAAGCCTTTTTTCACCCATCTTTCGTCCAATCTTATATCACATTTCTTAACTGATCCTGAGCTTGTCTAATCATTGTCTAGGCCTCTTTAAAAGTGCTTAAGCACTGAAGCACTTTCTAATACATGCCTCTCTACTGAATTGAATCAACTCTAGTGGGAATAGAGGAAGTGTACTAGAAGTGCTGTAGAAAGTGTATGGGTAAGAGACCCTGAGCCTCAACTCTTTTGAGAGACCAAAGGTCTCTTATATCCATTTAATTTCTCAGTGAGTGAAATTCCCCAGCTGAGCTGTGAAGCATTGCTAGTGTTAGATATTCCATCCAGGCAAATAGACTCAGAAATTGATTCTGCCCTATAGTTCATATCAGGTCAGTTTACACTAAGGGCACAGATGTTGCCAAATAGCCTTTTAGCCGGTGAAGTGTGGTTGTCATGTCTGCGTTGACTCTCAGACACAGACTGTTTTAATCATGCCTTTCTCAGACTAATCTTTCATGCTTTCGATGTCCCACTCTGGAATGGAGAGCCAGCGAAATCCAAAAGCGACCTCGCCCGCGGGCGCCCGGTTTCAAAAGCGGGCGCCCGCTTTCACAAAAACGGGCGCCCGTTTTTGTGAAACCGGGCGCCCGCTTTTGAAAACGGGCGCCCGTTTTCAAAAGCGGGCGCCCGTTTTCACAAACGGGCGCCCTTTTCAAAAGGTTATGGTTAGGGTTAGGTTAGGTTTAAGCATAGGTTTACTGAGGTTAAGTTTAGGGTTAGAGTTAGGTTTAGGCATAGCCTAGTTTGTGAAAACGGGCGCCCGCTTTTGAAAACGGGCGCCCGCTTTTGAAAACGGGCGCCCGTTTTTGTGAAACCGGGCGCCCGTTTTTGTGAAAGCGGGCGCCCGCTTTTGAAAACGGGCGCCCGCGGGCGAGGTCGCTTTTGGATTTCGCCCCTGCTGCTGGAATGTCTACAGCAGCCTGGCAGCTGCACTTCAATGTTCAAGGTATGCGTCTGTTACTGAGCCTTTTTTGGATGTTTTGCTATTGTACCTACCCGTTTGGCTCAGATACCCAGTAGATAATAAAGATAGGTGGTTATAGAATTAATTCAAATTAAGGCATTCAACTTGATCTTCATATTAATCACCATAACTTATAATGCTCATTATGAGATTTCCATCATTCTGTCTCACTGTCGGGCTGTGGGGACATTTCAGAAACCTGCCTACCAGTGACATCATCAGTGACTTGAGGAGTTCATGATCTAAATGAAATGACATTGTTTTTTAGTGCTGGAAAGCAAATCCAAATCATCTTCATGGTCACATCACAGGCTTACAGGTTTAGAACACATCTTGGGTCAAATTTGTTTTTGTTTTTGATTGTGCCCTGTGCACCTTTTTGACTTGAGGCCTACTTTTTAAAAATGACTTGCTGAACAAGATCTACCAGTCAAAACAAATATTATCCCATTGGTGAAAATAATTTAAAAATGTACATGAGGGAGGTTTGTACATAATGAAAAGACAAAAGCACCGGAAGGGTTTTCTTGTGTTACTGTATATAACTTTAGGAGAATGTCATGTGATTTCCATCGACCTGCACAGCCTTTGCAATCTATATTGATTCACGTGGTTTCCTTTTGGGCACCAGAAAGTGAAAGAAAAGAAAAGAAAAAACAGCAAATGAGAGTAGAGATGTTGTGGACTGTTTTCCTTAGATTATAGAGAGATCTGTTGTTAATTAATGAGATTGTGAGATGATACTTTATTATGACTAGGAGTCTAGGACGGTCCTTACCCGTTATATATAAACACCAAAATGTGTACAGTGGAAATGTTTTTACTGGAGTCTCTCACAGGACATGTGTATGGAAGATGCGTTCAAAGCAGATGTGTATAATGGTTCCAGTTGTGAGCTGGTAGATGCTAGTCTACATGAGGAAGTGCTACCTGTGCTTAGGTGTTGCTGGCCGAGATGAGAGGCAAACAGTTTGTTGACACTGCTTGTGAGAGGAACAAAGAACTGCTTGTGGTTGGATCACGCTGACTGTTATGGGCCTTTAACCTGCTAAGTAATGGTAAAAGCAATGTTTTGACATCATTTTTTTGTCTTTTACTGCATCAAATTGTTAATTTGAAAAAGTAATATTGCAATATTATGGCCAATGCCTGTGGGAAAGGACAGAACGATTGGTGCAGCCAGTGAGGAGTTATGGCGGTTTCAGACAGACAGACAGACAGACAGACAGACATTTCCTTTAATATAGATGTGGGTTACAATACTTCAGTCAAGAACTTGTTTATGTACTGTACATTACTGTGGTGTACTGTGGCCTGTAGACTTAAAATTATTAACTAGAAAGTAGACTAGACTAGACTAGTATAAGACTAGAAATATGAATTGATAATAATAATACTAATTGAAAATATGAATTCTTAATTGTCCTTTCTTAATGAGTGAATGGGTTCATATAAACTAAGCAGGGGCATGTCCTGTATGTGCATGGTGAATGTTTTGTTGGATACAACAAACAATTCAGCCACACCATACAATAAAAGGGGGCTGTGTGATTTTGGGTCTGCTTCTGCCAACTAAATGACCAAAATAGCACAAAATATGAGTGTGAGCCTCACACTGGTTTTCCTGGTCCAAGGCCAAGTAGGTGGCTGACGGTGCAAAAAAAACATCATGGTCCTTGCTGTGACACTGCACACATTGGTGCATGGAGACTCACTAAATCATGAAAACTGAACCACAATGCTATAAAGCTAGATATTCATAATCATGATTACCAGTGTTGCCATTTATGCTTATGTGACTTTTTGGCTTGTTTTTTGTGGCTTGTCACAGTGAGTTTGTAGACTCGGACCCTAGTCTAAATTATGGCAGTGTGTTCCAGCCAATTTTCCTAATGAGATTACAGTGTGGTATTGTCTGCATGATCTTAGTCGCTATAGTTTCAAGTCTTCTCCAATACAGTGTGACGTTAATTATAGTCCCATTTCCACCACTCATCTATGACTACTGTCATATCCACCGCATGATGGCCATGGTCAAAATGATGATGGGATGACGACGGGATACGATAATGTTGCAGGAACTGTCCAGTTGACAGTTCCTTTAACTTAACCAGGATTGATTCAGTGTCATTGCCATAAACACAGTAGAGGATATAATCACAAATGTCTTTTATTTGATGAGGTCTGGGAGAACTGGTGATTTGTTTGTATTTGTGTGCTGGTTTTGTGTTTGTATCTTCTGTGTGTCATTGTTAGAGCAAGTGCACTCAACACTTACATTATAAGCACAAGATGCAATATTCATAATGCCACACTGTAATGCTATTCATATAGGCAACTTTTCATTTTCATAGCAGCCATCAAACTACTATTATGACGATTCTAAGCCTCAAGCTCTAAGCCAAACCATAAATAAAGATAGTATTTGCAAGCAACACAAGATTGCAGTTTCATTTGGAGAGTGATGGGGACTAATGCCAATTTTTAACAGCAATTCCATTATTGTTTTCATAGTGTAAAGATACTGTGTGTGTGTGTGTGTGTGTGTGTGTGTGTGTGTGTGTGTGTGTGTGTGTGTGTGTGTGTGTGTGTGTGTGTGTGTGTGTGTGTGTGTGTGTGTGTGTGTCATTTTACCTCGTCAGACTTAATATTAATCTCTCACACACTTATACATCAGTAGCTAATGTGGTTTGCTTATGGCAGGTATTATCTCTCTCTAACTGCGTGGACAATTTCAAAAATAGTGAAAATATCTAAACTCACAATGTGGCACCTCCTTTAGCACTTTGGCATAAATTCTTCCCCTCTGAAGTGGCCGAAACATTTGTTTATGCTGCCGGCGAAGTCTGCAAAAGTCTGACTACTTCAGTCTCAATCTGTCAGCAGCTTAATGGCTTCCAGGCTGTGTGCAGAGACAAACGGTCCTCAGTGCACTGTGCTGTCACACAATCCCACTAGCGGCCTCAATTACAGGATTTGCCATCATTTTAAATGGGAGAGTAATCTGGAAGCCGATTATAATTTATATGAATAAAAGTACTACTTTTGTTTATAATTACAGACCTTGGTGAGGAAACGTATTTGATTGCTACTGACGCTGTTCCTCACCTGCTTTATTAACTTAGTAGTCCTCTCTATAAGGTTTTTTTAAGTCGTTTTGTTAAGTGGCCTAACCTGAAATTATTTTGGCCAAAGGGGTGCCGTCCGAATTTGAACGGCAGATGAGCTGATCTGATTTGATCTCACCAACGTGTCGTCATCCCCGGCCCCTCCCGCGCCCCTCCACTGCTGTGCTATGTCACATCATTTGGAGCGACGCCCAGCCCGAAAGGTTGACTCCCACTTCTAGGCCACCGTGGCGAACAAATTAGTCCAGGCTTTCCGTTTTCGCCCAATATTTTCAGGCCAAGCTGTGTAGAGTTTGGTTTCAGTGCAAACTTGGAACCCGCCGCCTTTTCACTTACAACTGCTTCACTGTTTACCTAGGCTATCTCCTCTGTCTGAAAGGATATCCATTATCCTCTGTAGAGAATCACATCATTTGGGACTTTACTTGACTCCAACCCTTCCTTATTCAGTTTCTTGTTATCTTGCTGGTCTCCAGCAGAGCCCAGCTGTTACCATATCTCAAACTGCTCTCTCTCTCTCTCTCTCTCTCTCTCTCTCTCTCTCTCTCTCTCATCCGTTTCAGAGAATCTACAAAGCACTTGACCTTCATGATAAAGCACGCCCGGTTTAAACGGGCAAAAATAAGTTTTACTTTAATCAGATAAAGTACTGTATGTCCATCCATCCCATTGGTACAACTCTTCATAAATTAAGTAAACAAATAAAAATGCACATTTGTGCTTCACTTCATTCTGGGTTTTAATAAACAGAGTCTCGGCAGCATTTTAAATGTCCCTTTTGACTTGACTGATTAAAAGAAAATGTTTTATTTAAACCCAACCTGACATCCCTCTCCCAGCTGGTGATTCTGAATTCCTTGAATTGTAACACAGCTCTTCAGGCATCATCGTGACCTTGTTTCCACTGCTCATCACTACCCACCGTGTTCCAAGCTTTGCTTAAATGGAGCACTGTAAAATATTTAGCATTAGATAAGCCAGACAGCTACTCTATGCTGTGTCAAACGTTGACTTGTGAGGGAACTTTGAAATATAATGTTGTTTGGGTCGCTGGTGGAAAACCACATTTAATAAAGCACTTGGGGTGATCATTAGTGATGGAGTGGTCGGGTTCTTTTTCAACCTGCGGCTAGCCGACTCGGCAAAAAAGCCTATCTGAACCCACCTGACCCCTTTTAGCGCCCATAAAACAACTATCTGACCCAGCCCGATTACTTCACTGTCTGATTTCTTCCAGGCAGTGAGGTAACTTCAAAAACTGCTGTGTCACATTTATTAAACATCTGAAAATATAACAGTGATTTCATTTCTTTCTAGATCCTATGCATTTATTTCAGAACTGTCATTAGAATGGATTGTTCAACTTGAAAAAGAGGTAAATTAAAGATTAAACTTATTTGTGTATATTTGTTATCCTGTGTAACCCTTAGGACAGCTCACTACAGATCAATCCAAATGATTTTGAATTTCCTCCTGGTGGAATATTGGGGAGTAAAACAATATAAAGATCAATTGTTACAAATGTGCCATACTAGTGATAGCCAAGCAGTAGAGGCCCTCAGTCTAGCAGTAGAAGCCTTCTGAATTTGGGCATCTAGCATTGGGGAAGAGGCTTTCCCGCACTAAAGTTGTTATTTTGGTCACCATTCTAATTCCATAAAACACCTCCACGACCAGTTACATAATGCATAGGTGTGGTTTGGGCATATTGGGGCGGCTGTGGCCTAGGAGGTAGAGGAGGTCGTCCAATGACCCGTGGGTCGGCGGTTCGAATCCTGGCTCCTCCTGTCTATGTGTTGTCTTGGGCAAGACACTGAACCCCAAATTGCCTCCAATGAGTTGGTCAGTGTAGATGGCCACCATTGGTGTGTGAATGTGGTAAGTGGGGACGCTGGCGTTGACTGTTCGCCGCTCTACTTCCCAATGTATGAATGAATGGACCGTTGTAAAGCACTTTGAGCACTTGGAAAAACGCTATGAAATGCAATCCATTGTATTTAATTTTCAACCTATGACTAGTGCTATTATTGCTTCATATCCCCACAGCATTACTTTGTTGCTGCACTCTCCCTCCCCTGGGTGCATCTTTTTGTCACTGATAGCTATAGGCACATTAGGCAAAGCTGTTTGTTTGATTAATCAATACTGTACACAAATAAGGTGGTCACTGGTGGAGTAGAACTTATGTATTCTGTTTGAGTAGCCTGATTGAAGGCCTACAGCTGATTTATTTCGTTAGACTGTGTGTGTGTGTGTGTGTGTGTGTGTGTGTGTGTGTGTTTGTTTTTGGTACATAGTGAGGACACACACGTGCTTTCGACTCACAGAGTGAGGACCGTTTGGGAAGTGAGGACATTTTGCTGGTCCTCACTTTATTGGGGGATAGTGAGGACTGACTTCGTTGTTAACCCTACAGAGTGAGGACCTTTGGAAAGTGAGGACCGGGCTCCACAGCGCCCCCCTACAGCGCTGTGGTCGGTCGGTCGGCCGGTCCTCACTTTCCTTTATGCTTATTGCTAAGCATAATGGAGCTATGTTGTGCCAGGATGCATAACCAAAAATGGAATAAATGGTTTGTACTTGACATTCACAATCATTCATGGCCTTGAACATGCTTGAATATAACTTCCAATAATAATTACAGATTAAGTTATAAGGTTCAAGGTTTCTTCTTTGTTACTTCTCACATGCAGGTATATAAGAGCACAATTCTTCATTCAACATTGTACTATGTCATTAATATACCTTTTGAGTTGTTATAATAAGGTTTAAAGATACATCGCATGGATGCAACTGGGACGTATCCTCAGTGATGTATCCCAAGGTCATCTGGGTTTCGGGTCTCGCAACATCATACCCCTCACTCAGGCGACCCAGCCGGGGTTGATCAAGTCCCGACTTACGTCCCAGTAGCTACTCTCGGTCAGTCCACTAGGGAAAGACCCAAGGCCATACAATCCACTGCTCCAGAACTATTCCGCCGGTACTGGGAGGCACTATACTACACTACCTTTTCTAAAGTAATGCAAGGAAAGTAACAGACCCCAAGTCTGATGAACTGTCACCCCATGTACCAGTTGCAAGCGATTTTCAGTATCCTTTCTTCCGGGTCGATTTTTAAGATGGCAGTCTATGGGAATTCCGGGGGAGCTTAACTTGTGTTTAGAGAGGGACTACCTGTCCTAGTACCCCCCATCCTCACAAGGGCTGCCCATGCCCTGCCCATTTGTTTACAAAATGCCAGAGGGAGGACAGATTGGTGAAATTCAGCCTTACATTACATTGCACTGCTGCCGACCCGTGTCTCATCTCCAGTGTTGGGGAATATTACTTAGGAAAGTAATATATTACTTATTACTTATTACCCCTTTAGAAAAGTAATAATATTACACTACTTATTACTTGGATGCAAAAGTAATATGTAGTATATTACATATTACTTTTTTATATTACTTTTGCACCCAGATCCCTGAAAAAAGGAAATTAGCTACAACTACACAATCTGTCAGCTACTTTTAGAGCTGAATCTAATGAAGAAGAATAACAAGAGTCACAAATCAGCCAAACATCAATTGGGTGACTGTTGCCCCCACGACCGACTACCGATAAGCAGGTGAAGATGGATGGATGTATTTAGATAAATGTATTTAGATGAATGAATACAGACATCCCACCCTGGAAAAAAATACTAAAATATATTAATATTTATATGCCACACATGATTAACATATAGCCTACCATAGATTACATAGTTGCAGTAGGCTGTTATTTCAGTCAGTGGATTGTTATTTAGTTACAGTTCTGTCTGTCAAATATGTTTTAATGCAAAATTAAAATGTATGATAAACATACATAAGTATAAGATCTTTTTGATTTAATATTGAGTATATGAGGGCTTATAGCTCGAGTGGCTTAATCGATGATTAAGCCACTGGCATCGCGTAATCAGAACAGCTGTGTAGCCTATGGGAAATCCCCTGACAGACAGCGCATATACAGGCAGGCTTCGAGTGTGGACATTTCCCCCAGCTATTGTGTGAAAAACTCATATTATAAACGCATGACTTATATGGCAAATGAAAATATCCTTGGATATACTTGGACCACAGTTGGAATTATTGCAATCGGGTGAGAATGGACTGAGATTTTTTCGATTCAAATCTCAACAAAGAATCACGGGAGAGGTAAGCGCAAAGCAGAGCAGTATAGCGCCAACTCCGTTCTCTTTAAGTGGCCAGTCCAAGGGCGGCTCTTCTACATAGACTTCTATTGAGGATCGGGACAATAAATAGGGACAACAAGCTGCACAAACAGCTCTCCGGCGCTACGTTTCTGACGCCTCAATGTCGCAGCTTTGACACCAGATGTCTTTGTATGTCTGCCTAATAAAAGTCCGCTGCTCATCTTTTTTCCGATCAAACTAAAGTCGCATTAGCTCATCTCCCTTCACCAACGCAATACTGTTGAACGCAGCAGCATGACAAAAGTAACGAAGTAATATTAGTAGAAGTAACTGTAATATTATTACTATTTTCTAGGAGGTAGTCTCGTTACACTACTCGTTACCTGAAAAAGTAGTAATATTACTCGTTACTCGTTACTCGTTACTCGTTACCCCCAACTCTGCTCATCTCTCTGTCTCGTCTTTTGTTTTGTTATGTTTTACGTTGTTTTAAGTGCTTGAACCCGCTTTCTCTTTTCGTCAAAATGAAGTTCAAGATCGGTATGATACTGTGGCTGGTTATGTGCCTTGTCAGCTGTTTAATCGCTAAAGTATGGAGCTTAAACGGCAAGGTCGGTGTCCTCACCTGCAGCCAGGACCAGCTCCTGTCACTCAGGCAACCAGCCAGACCAGGAGACTCTGACTTCGACTCGCTGGATAAGTATCCAGAATTTAAAAATACCGGAACGCGAAAATGGACTAAATTCAAGAAAAGAGGATCGAGAGGCGGAGTGAGAGAACGGCTAAGGAGACGAGGCAGCAGACCCCCCCTTGCCGGTAATAACTCTTTTTAATGTTTGCTCGTTGACCAACAAGAAAGAAGAAATACGCGCTATGCGTCCGCTTTCCCGTGCAGCGAATCAACCCGTGCTGCTTATTGGGGACTTTAACTCTTGTGACTTGTCCGATCACCTCCCCAACCTACATCAGTATGTAGACTGTCCGACGCGCTTGGCACGCACTTTGGATAAGTGCTACGGCAACATACCCGATGCTTATAAAGCCACCTGCAAGCCTGCCCTGGGGAAGTCAGACCACAAGGTCGTACATGTTCTTCCACGTTACAGGGCTCGGCTGAAACGGGAAAAGACAGTAAAAATTGAGATTGTGACCTGGACAGAGGACTGTAAGGAGGAAATGCGATGCGAGCTGGAGACAGATAGAATACAAGGATAAAGTGGAGCATCACTACTTTTCAGGAAATGCCAAGAAAGCATGGGAAGGTTTAAAGGTGATGATGGCCAGGGACTCTAAGCAAAAGCGCACCCCCCTGTCACCCCTCTCCATCCTTTGCTAATGACTTAAACATCTTTTTTAGTCGCTTTGATAATAACGACTTCAGTACTGAGCGTGATAATGTGTGTAGGTCCATTCCTGAATATGTCCCTATTACACTTAATGAACATGAGATTGTAACTAGCCTGCCCTGTATCAAGCCCAACTCTGCTCCTGGGCCTGATGGCCTGAGAGGCAGAGTTTATTAAACATTTATAAACTTAAAGGTATTCTTTTGGAGCTTTTTCAGTACCTGCTTGATTCTTTAACTATGCCCAACGGATGGAAAATGTCTTGCATTGTACCTCTTCCCAAAAAGCCTGGAGCCACTGAACTGAAAGACTTCAGGCTCATTGCCCTTACCTTTATTCTGGGGAAATGTTTTGAGAGAGTATATAGCTCGACTAATAACAGAGTCTGTTTCTAATTGTTTTGATCATCTACAATTTGCTTATAAAAGTCAGAGGGGAACTGATGATGCAACTGTCAGCCTGGTCAACACCTTGACTAAGCACATCCAAGTTCCCACCCACTAATATGCCAGGGTCCTGTTTATTGATTTTACTTCTGCTTTTAATAGCATGCAGATACACACTCTCCTGCAGAGACTCATTGATATAGGGGTTAATTGTGGTATCATCCACCTAGTCAGAGACTTCCTCTCTAACCGTCCTCAACAGGTCCGTGTCAATGACACCCGCTCTGACATCACTGTGCTTAACACAGGTGCTCCGCAGGGGACAATACTATCACCTTTACTTTTCTCCCTGTACACTAATGAATTCAAATTAGATCAGGAGAAGTTTAGTCTCTTTAAGTATGCTGATGTTATGGCTTTGGTTGCCATGCTAAAAAAGGGAGAAATAGTGGGGGAAGAAGCATTCAGAGGACACGTGTCTTCTCTTCAAAACTGGTGCGACGTAAGCTCCTTAGATATTAATATAACAAAAACAAAAGAAACTACAAGGTTCCTTCACAATTTCCCCTCCGCTCCACAAGCAGACACAAGTTCAGTGGAACCCCCTTTGCACGGAACCTACAACCACCTCACTTCCTGTCACAGTCTACATACAGGCCTGGATCCCCAGGCCCAGTATTCTATTGTCTCCAAACAATTCACAGCCAGCAGAGCCTGCTGTGTTTCCTACAAACTGATGATGATGCCATGCGTCTTTGAACATTGATCTATGTAAGTCCAAATGCCCTGACTCTGATGTTTATGGATGGATGCATTTGATTGAGATGTGATTTGGTATATTATATTATGAAATTACTTTTACTTGGCTTGCTATTTATTATTTGAATGCTCTATTAGGTAGTATATTAGACTGTATGCAAGTATTTAAATGCCATATTTATCTTCTACTTTAAGAGAATATTACAATCTGTTCCTTTTATAGAACCATGAAGAAGACAATAGGCAACGCACATCGACTGATGGGTGCTGGGCTAAAAGAATACTATGAAAATGGATGGAGCCCGCACACCAGATAAGGTACAAAAAGACTTTCTTTATTTGGATCGTCCAAATAAAGAAAGTCTTTTTGTACCTTATTTGGTGTGGAGGCTCCATCCAGCTTGCAGCAAAAAGCAGCAAGCTCATAAAGTTTATCCAAAATAGGAAGCTTTGATTCCTAAAAGGTACCATAAGTCATTTGGGCGATTTGGAAAATCCTACTGGATGTAGCAGCTTTCTGGACTGGAGTGGGGGGGGGGGGAGGGGGGGGGGGGGGGCTGCACAGGTGCATTGATTACAGGCAATTCTACTACACTACATCTCATAGCCAAACATAGGCCCATTTACCCACTAGTAAGTGATTTGTGTGATTTGGGAAACCCTCCAGTCCTCCTGGTTACAAGATGTGCACATGCACATACTCTATAGTGGGGTGAAGTGCAACAGTGCCCACCTTGGGGTACAGTATACACTGGAGCTGTGTGTAAAGTTGGTCTGACCTCTTCAATAGCTTGTTTCATTTATGCTCCGAGTTGAACTGTCAGCTAGACTGCACCCATCCCCCACTCCACTCTACTGTAGCATTCTGTAGCAGCTTTACAAAATGCTAGAGTGGAGTGGGGGATTGGGGGGGGGGGGGGGGGGGGGGGGCTGCGCAGGTGCATTGATTACAGGCAATTCTACTGCACTATCTCAGAGCCAAACATTGTATAAGGCTCATTTCCCACTACAGTTATATAAAAGGTATAGTTAGTGATTTGTGTGATTTGGGAGATCCTCCAGTCCTCCTGGTATGTGCACATGCACATACTTTACAGTGAGGTGAAGTGCAACAGTGCACACCTTATAATGGAGCATTTTAACAGAAAATGTTTTTGAACCACTTACTATACCTTTAAATCCTTAATGGTACTTTACTTTGGAGATATGACTTAAGCATTAACCACTTCGATCCTGTGCATTTCGGCCACACTGGCTGCTTAACTGTAAATCAACTGATTTGGCAGTGTACCAAGTATAGAAAAAAACAAAAACAACAACAAAAAAATTGGTCATCTTATGGTCTACTCAGTCTCATGTGAACACCCCAGTCAGTTAAAATGGTCACCACGTACCTAAATACTGAATGGAGTAACTTATAAACAGTCTGGGGTGAAACACTTCTTTAACAGAGCCCAGAACGGTGCCAAGACCAGTTATTTTCTTTTGTTTGCGAAGGCTTTCAGTTCAGCTCTCACATCACCAGAAGCTGAAAATAGCTGATCTAAAAGCTCACAACGCGACGCAGACACAATGTGCTGTGAGCTTGCAGAGCTGCTCTATTTTCAGCATGGAACACGCAGTAGGACAGGGGTCTCAAACTCATTTTTATGATTCTTAGGGACGTCCAAATAACATAAGTCAAGTAGTTCCAATTTGATCTGTTCAGTGAATAGAGTGGACTAGTTGCTGCAGGTGAGAGCACCAGCCAGGAAGCACCAGGAAAGCAAAGGATTGCTTTCCAGAAAGGCATACTTTTCAATATGCACTAATATATAATAATGCACAGATGATGGTTGTAAAAATGTACATCATGGTTTCTTCATAAGAAAACAAAAAGAAAGTTCCACAGGTTTACCAAGGTCCAAGGTGTGAGATACTGTTCCAAATTCCAAACTGTTCTGCTCTGCCCTTCATAGAGTAGAGTGCAGGGTCGTTAATTAGGCTGTGTTGCTACATTAACGACCCAACCGTGGCAGTATGGGGGAAGGGCAGCAGTTGAACTGAGCTTACAGAAACTACAGCAGTGAATTGTTCTGACAGGTGAAAGAAAAAAGTCTGAGTATCCTATTATTGCATCATACTGATTTTTGCCTCACACAAACATCTCTTCTAATCACATAATATAAGTGTATTTAAACTGGCTAAAATAAATATTGATAGACAATGTTTTGGATATGTGATATAGTAGTGATTCTTGTAGCCAGTCACCTCTTAAGAATTCAAGAGGGTGCCCACTGATATGCCTCGGGCATTTTTAATTATTAACCCCTTAATGTCCAAAATATATATATAAAAAAATCCATACCAAATAGAGTTGTATGGTATTTAATGCAAGGGCAGTTCAGGCTCAAGGCCTACTGTTTTGGCCAGAGCCTGTGCCAGAGTGTTTGTGAGCTGGAGGCAGGTGGTGCTCAGTCCTACAAAGGTGACATCGACAATACTGAATTATGTGAGGCAGAAGAGCTGAAAGTGGCTGAAAGCTACAACCAAGCCTTCAGCGCCTCCAGGTCCTTTAGACGAGCTATTCACAAATCTCCTACATACAGTGGGCTGCTGAAAATATACTGACTTAGAGGACCAATCTGCTCATTAAATCACAGTTTTTCCCATGTGCCATAAACATACATATATTTATTGGGGATTTGAAAGTTTGAGTGTTACAATGATTATGAGTCGGGCTGTGTGCAATAATAGAACTTATTAGGCCTATACTGGGCCTTTAATTATTATTTAATTATTTAATTATTTGCATGATTGGGGTTTGTTTGCCGTGATTACTTTACTTTATTTTGCTTTATTTACATAAGTTACTTCCTTTGATTTGGATTGGTTGATTTGCAGTGTTTGTTTAGTTTAGAGGACTCAGTAAATCTATTACTATTGTTTGCCTATACATCCGCCCTAGAGCATCATGATATATATTGATATGACTTAATATAACCCCCGCTTCCCTTCTGTATTTTAAAGTAGTCTTTCTAATTGTGAATAAACTTTACACTTTTGATACATCAGCCGCTGGTTCTATTCATACGGAGCCCGTACCTACAGTAACAGTATATGGTTCATGCTGTGGTTAATGTATTTATAGGATCTCTCACTCCTATATGTGATAGTGGGGTTGTTAAGTCATAATTGACCCAGTGTTACACTGTCAACAATTAACCAGGAACTGTTGGATGCAGTACAGTGCTTGTGGGCAAAGTGAAAAAAATCACATAACCATGCATTCATCTCTGGTCCTATGTCAAAGAAGCAGTCTTATGGGTGGTCCGGTAGGCTATAGGAAACAGGTGGTGAATAAATCTTTAGCAGTCTGCTCATCTTCACCATACTGGTAATCTGTGTGGTTTGCCAAGGTTAACCCACTGGGTTTTTCAAGAGGGTTCCCTGCCTTCAATTGTGATGGCATACCCTATTTTTGTGGGCCTGGTCAATGCCCGGCCATCACCCACTCCTGCTTCCAAAATCTTGTTAGCCGAATGTAGTATTACGCAAGTATAGGGCAGTGCCCGATTAGCTGGGCTGTTGCATGCTGGTTATTTCGTTTGGGGCTACACATGCATTGACAGACAGGTCCTCAGTGATAGAACAGAGCTGAAACGGTCACCAAGTACTGAAGTGCAAAACTACCTCCCCAACCTTCCCTCAGCAGCATTCAGCAGGCCGATGGAGTTAGGGACAAAGGAACATAAAGCAATTCTTATGAATGAGGGGGGCTTGCAGGCGCCCAGACGGTAACAGTATGTACTATGTACATATAGAGGGTGAGCTCTATCAGCTTAAATGGACTTAACTTTAGTGAACACCTGCTTATTATAGATGTGGTCTAGGCTGTTCATTTGGGTGCCAATCTCACAAGGGAGTTCTTATCCTTGACGCTAAGATTACCAAATCAGCAGATAATCAAGAAAGTAATGATAGACTCAACATAAGCACCATAGAGCAGTTTCATGAGAGTTTTATCCACATTGAACTTAGCCAGTTTCCTCAAACAGTGTAGATGCTGTCAACCTTTTTTGTACAACATGCCAGTGTTGAGGTCAAATTTCAATTTCTTTTTTTTTTTTTTTTCATTTACTTTTTATTGAGTTTTCAAAATTTTCACAACAAAACAAGACAAGACAAACAGCAAGACAGGACAGGACAGGACACTACATTCAGGGGGAAATACTCATTAATAAAATACAAATGTCATTAATCATCCATGTATAAACTTACAGGTTCCACTTCTATGTGCTATATAAAATGTAAATAAAAGTAAATGATCAAATAAAATCAGGTCTTGTGGTAGAAATATGAATAATCCATCTAAGCCAGCTATCATTAAACACTTCAGTCCGTCCTCTAAAACTGAATGTAATTCTCTCCATAGTATATATACCATAGATTAAATCAATCCATTCATTCATTGTTGGTATAACATTTGTCAGCCACTTTTTTGTCAGGGCCTTTTTGGAAGCCACTAGCAATACCCTCAATAAATATTGATCTTGTTTTGCAAATTGAAGAGCCTCCAGATCTGCTAGGTACAAGAGTTTAAAATCAAAAGGAATGTCAACCCCAAATACTGCTTCCAGGACACTGTGGACATTTCTCCAAAATGGAACCACAGAAGGGCAACTCCAGAATACATGAAAATGATTCGCCAATGTTTCTCCACATAATCTCCAACAGTCCGACTGATATGTGAAATGTCTTTTCTGAGCTGGAGTGCAAAAGAAACGACTGACATTTTTTCCAGCTGAATTCTCTCCATGTAACAATGTGATGTTGATGTTCTATCAGTCTGTAATGGCTAGCTCGCTGTTCTTTGCAAATGCACAGGGGGTTACATACATACATATATATACATCTATTATGTTATCTTATAATATCTTGCTTGCAAAGTAATTGGTGTCATTAGTAGTGACATGGTACTGACTCCTACAAAGACTAGTGCTAGGATGAAGACATGGATAATATACATAATACTAGGCGCATTTGTCACTATATTTGGCTTTTTTGAGACCCCCCTAGCGTCAAAATTAGTGAAAATCTTCTGGCGGAAAATCTGGTGCTTTTGAGTTGGAGCGAAATTGGTTGACAGTCACCAGAGACAAAACCCTTGTTTTTCACCATTTTTCCTCCTATGATAGAGTCCTCCTTCCTTCCTAGAAAGGACCATTGGTAACCAAATGGACCCCTTATAGATCTGTAACTCTTGAGAGCGTAAAATGAAACCAAATGGACCCTTACGGTCCATTTGGTTTCAGTTTACGCTCTCAAGAGTTAAATTATATTATATCTGAATTACCTAATTTTCAAGAATCGACACATTTAGAAAATGTAGAAGAAATGCTATTTTGACAAACGTTTTACCACTTATTTCACCTAAATTAGTCTGAGAGACTAAAATCAACATCAAATGGTGGTCCTTGGATAAAATGAGGAATAAATAATGGGCCCTGGTATGAAAATGGTTGAAACCCACTACTCTAGTGCATTTTGGATTTCGGCAGTTGGCAACACTGCTCGGCTAGGATCATCCCTGGGAGCTCCCTGGGGGAACGAGAAAGAGGCCTAACAAGTTGTTGTTTTACGCAATAAAGGGAAATGAAACCATCTCTAGATTCACTACATCAGTGTCTTTCCACCTCTGGAACGTGCATGTATATTAGTGTTTACATTTATCTGGCTCCATCACAGATGCTGATTCTGGAAGGACATGTGAGGGTATAGTGACTTGTAGTAAATTCAACATTTGGCTCTGAAGACACAAGTAAAAAGTGCTCCAACTTCTCTTGTATTATAATTGTTATATTCAATTTGTCCCACTGCTGAGCATAGTACAAATAACTGGCTTACACACTAAACCCACAGATGGCTCCATCCCAAAGGTACTTTATGGTAGGTTGAATCTGCTTATACAGTGTACAAGAGAGGGGAAGAGGGGGGGAACAGGCAGCGCAAGTTCGAATTAAATGTTTTTATTCAAGTTGAACAAAAGACATGGTTTACAGGTCTATAGATGCAATAGATGCATTTGTTACATAATTACATTTTATCTAAATACTTTCATTATTAACGCTAGTTCAGATAAGCAACACACCAACATAGAAATAACTGTTAAGAATCTACAGCTTGTGGCCGGTCCTCACTATGCCCCAGAAACAAACAGGAGTGTGTGTGTGTGTGTGTGTGTTTTTTCCCGGTCCTCACTTTGTTTGTAAAAAATATTTTTTAAAAAAGAGGTTTTCAGCTAATCTAAGTGAGTGTTTGGGATAAGGGTGCCCCCAAGAGTCCAGAATGACCCTTGGTATTTTCGTAAATCAATCAGAAGTGGTGGTCCTCAGTCTGTAGGCATTTTACTGTAGACCTCACTATGGACCAAAAACAAGGATGTGTGTGTGTGTGTGTGTGTGTGTGTGTGTGTGTGTGTGTGTGTGTGTGTGTGTTATTAAGAGTATTAGCTACTTTGCCCTGAGGAGATCAGGCTCGATGAGTCGGCGCCTCGCTTCAACTGCTTTTACTTCTAGTGGATCTGTATCAGCACATGGAGTGGCACGCTTCTCCTGTTTTTCAGTCATAATAGTGTGTGTGTGTGTGTGTGTGTGTGTGTGTGTGTGTGTGTGTGTGTGTGTGTGTGTGTGTGTGTGTGTGTGTGTGTGTGTCAATTAACAGATAGCTGCCCGCTGGGTGTGCAGTTTATTCATACATTCTGTGAAAAAGTGGTAGATATTGACAGTTCTGTCATTATTACGCTTGACAAGCTGCACTTACTGGTTTAAGGTTAGTATTAATACAATAATATAGCTCTATTGTATGGAATGGAATGGAATGGATCATCATTGCTAGTTCTTTTTTTCTGGCCTGTTTTATGCGAAAAGACAAGTCTGAAGGGTGATGAAACTGAATATGCACATAATGCCCCAATGCCTGACAGCCTGGTGCAAGCCCAATAATGTCTTTGACTATACAATAGATCTTTATTTAAATGGACACAAAGGAGTGACAGCAGGCTTTTACTTCTGAGATTATAGGACAAGACTATAGGAGACACCACACAACAGTTAGTCAGTCACAAACGGATTTGGCATGCTTAGCGGGTGCTTTTAAAATCGACAATTTGTTCCCAAATTTTTTTGATGAAAATAACAACTTATGGGACTGTGTGACTTACACACCCATGATCACACCTCCAGTTGCAAATAAAGGTGTCGGCATAAGGAATAGTGGCAGAGGCACGAAAGTAGAGACCTTAATTTACGGGCAGCAGGTGATTTGCGGGCCGCATACCAGTAGATGCGACAAAAATCAAGCCCAAAGTCTCATCTGTAGTAATGCAAGGCAGTCACTTCTCATCCAGTTTCCAGTGTTTTGAGGGCAGCAACAACATTTGTTGCAGTTTGGCTTCCTGATTGAGAATCAGTCTCCAAGCACTTCACTTTAACACCCACATATTGGTCAAACTAGACCTATGCGTGCCCATCATCTACCGGCCTACTTGAGAACGATAGAACTTTCGTGACCTAATTATACCCGCGCCGTGGTCAACTTGTCATAGCCCCTGCTGTAACTATTTGTGTCCCTTTTGTGCCCATACTGTATATGGACAGCTCCGTTTGTATCTGCCTCTTTGCCTGTGTCTGAACTCTGAAGGGTGCTGCCAACTGACTGAAGTGGACAAGTAATCAATTGGCAGGTGTGGGGTTGTCATGGAAATCATGACATGGCTATGACAGAAATGCACTGGGAAATGCATAGGTGAGGGGACTTTGGCTGTGGAGGCCCACTGCTAGAGCCTGACCAGAACCTGTTATGGTGTATTCTGGACAACGGTGCATGCCACCGACTCAAGGCCCAGCACTGCACTCCCCGTGGGGGTGTGGAATGTGTTTGTCGAAGAGATGTGGATTTATGTTCCCAGAAAAGTATTTTATGTCATATTATATTATGTCATTACCGGTATGTCTGCCCAACACGTACAGTACACCCTGTCCTTTGGCTTGAATGCCCTGTTCTCCATGGTGAGAAATGGCAACGCCACGCTTCAGCCAAGTGTCTGCTGCCCCCATTTGTTGCTGACCCAGTCATATTTTGTCACTCTAGCTTAGGACTCAGAGACCCCCACCTGCTGCCTCTTGGTCCCAACTGTCCTTCTCCAGCTCAACAGTTAGAAGCACTCATGCCGCTGCGCGGTTCATCAGACTCTCAGCTAACGTTGCAGGATTGTTTGTTCTTCATGTATTAACCACATCCTCAGATAGCGTCTCCAGGCTTGAAACAGGCAGGGTTAGGGTTAACCTAACCCTGCCTGGCCCTGGTGGTCAAGTTTGGTACTGCAGGCGGGTGGAATTCATGCACGAGCGCCCTGAGAGCACGCACGCTGGTTTGCTTTGTGCACGCGAACAGGGCAGTTTGTTGTTTTCTGAATAAACCAGCGGTCCTCACGTCATATACTACCTCTCAAAACATAACAGATGTATTATATGACAGATAATAAGCTCACAGCAAACCCACAAGCTTGTTTTCTGATGCTGTTTACTTTTTTTCCTTTGCTCGTTCTCGACGGCGCTCGTTCATGAATTCTTTCCGTTCCCATAATCCCTTGCTTCACTGCTTTGCAATTACCGAAAGTATTATATACTGTTATATACAATACTAAAGTATCCCAAAAACATCTCATGCCAAAAAGAGTGATAATCTGAGCACTGTTTTCACCCAAACAATGTAACTTTAGTAGCATGTGTGAGCAGCACCAGCATGACACAGAAACAATATGGTTAAATGCACATGCAGGTGTACAATTGAGTAGGCACACCCACGACAACCACAAGAAACAACATAAACGAAATGATGGACAGGAGAGCAGTAAATATTAAGAAAGGTGCTTAGGACGTTTTTTTTTAACAATTCATCAAGGGAGCAATTTGGTTTGGTTCAAGACGAAGAAAACAACATCCATCTGTAATGCCTGTAAAAGGGTGCTGAGCTAAGAAAGCCGTAAGCTGGGAACATCCTCGCTCAAGAAACATTTGAGAGGTGCAATGGACAGCCAACTTCTTCCACTGCACTTGATAGATTCCCACACAGCAGCAAAGAATACTTACTACAGCCAAACCAAGAGCACAAGGACGTCATAATCAAGTTAGCAATTGAGGTTGTAGCCCTGAATGAAAGCGAATTTGAAACTGTGAATGTGGAAGGATTCAAGGCAGTAGTACGAAGGTGATGTCAAGGCCCGGAGTGGCATGGTCGACACCGTGAAGCTTCTGCGTGATTCACTACAGTGTCACGAAATCTGTCAAAATGTGCAGATGGCATTCGGGAGAAACTCATTCCCATTCTGAGGCAGCAACCGGCTGAAGGGAACGCTTCCGCAACGCTAGACATGTGGACCGATAACTACAAAACAGTCTATATTTGTGTCACTTAACATTACATCAATGTGAAATGGGAGCTCAAGGAGCTGGTGCTTTGCACTGCTGAATGGGATAATACTTTTATGCAAACAGGAGAGCACCGGAGAGCATCAACTAAACAGAAACTTCGCAAGTACAACCTGGGGGAGATCTACAACAAACTGGTGTATGTTACTGACAGAGTCTCAAACATAGTGACAGACAGACAGCACTCTCTGATGTTACTAGTCTTAGATCCTGAACGCTGTGCTGCACACCACACTTGGAAAAAATAGGATGATCCCCTCTTATGATGAAGTGTCTGCTCTCATTGATGCCGCCAAGTCCCTTGTGACTTATTGTAACCACACCAATGTCCACAGTAAGTTGTGTGCCAATAACACTGAAAGCATCCGTGGAGACATGCTGGAATTCAATCCACACAATGCTAGATTCATTCCACAGTCAGTATGAACAAACACCGCTTGGCTAATCTCGGGCCAAGACGTTCTGAGGATCATGGTTTACCTTTCTGTAGTGGTTCAGGTATGCCACCAAAGCCTTGGAGGATTCTAAAACACTGAAACCTCACCTGTTCACTGTTTCCTTTAGGTATTCAAGTCCCTTTGGTCTTTGGAGCACCAACTAAAAAGTTTTGCATTTCTATCAAGCACCTGTTTGCTTTTGCTTTTTGACCAAAAAATAAGTGTATTTTGGTAAAGGTGTGATACTTATATCACACACTATGTACTTGTAGACCTTTAAAATACAATCAAGTAATCATTTTGTTTTAATTTAATGTGGTAATGAACACAACACAGAGGTGTTGCATTATTGCACCCAGCCCTGTCATATTATGAACATATACACTTCCATGGCCAGCCACTACATAACCAGCTGTGTAAACCACGGAGGAAAGAAGCTCACAGTGCAAATACATCAGCGCATACATATGTCAATACTGTACTTGTCAAATTGGAAGCATAAACAAGTTGAATCAAGGCGCGAATGTAGGGCAGCCTTGCCCTACATTAATGAATGCCTTCTTTATTTGACCTGTGCCGCTGCTTGTCATTTGCTGACATGATCTTACCAAAAAGATGTAATGTCAAAATGAAATCTACCATGAAGGTCATTAGTATTTAATTGCACTGTCTCTGCTCTATGCTCACCCCTTCTTCCCTATCTCTATCCCTCTCTCTTTCTCTTTCTCTCGTTTGACAGAATTGGAGCAGCAAGTGCAAAAAAGGTGGAGAACGTTGATAGAATAGCACATTAATAGACTATGACTACAACTGTATGTTGCACGTATAGCTTTTTCTTTCCTGTGTCTGCCCAACTCAAACAATGGGTGTTGGAATGGAGGGGTGTCACAAAACGATGACTTGGACATAGTGGCAAGCGTGTGTGTGTGTGTGTGTGTGTGTGTGTGTGTGTGTGTGTGTGTGTGTGTGTGTGTGTGTGTGTGTGTGTGTGTGTGTGTGTGTGTGTGTGTGTGTGTGTGTGTGTGTGTGTGTGTGTGTGTGTGTGTGTGTGTGTGTGTGTGTGTGTGTGCGTGCGTGCGTGCGTGCGTGCGTGCGTGCGTGCGTGCGTGCGTGCGTGCGTGCGTGCGTGCGTGCGTGCGTGCGTGCGTGCGTGCGTGCGTGCGTGCGTGCGCGCGCGCGCGCGTGCGCGCGCGCGTGCGTGTGTTGTCTACTGATACTATGACCCTGTGAGTTGAGCTGTGAATGCATGCTGTCTCATTTAGAGAGGGTTATCTCTGTGCTGGTCTGCAGTGAGAGTAGCACAGCATCACTAGTTGGCATTTTCCAAATGATGAAGATCTATTATCGTCAGCCGACAGCCTCTGGCCAGTCCAAGGATGCCCAGACCTCCAAGCTGCCCGGGCAAGATTTATGGGTTTTCAGCTCTCACTTTTGTAATTGGATGTAGAAATAAAACTGTCCTAAGGGAATCTTAGCCCTTCTACTATGCTGGTTCTGTGACAGCTTTAGCAGCAAAATCAAGATATTACATTTAATATCTATGATATAGCTAATGGCCCTTCTTTTTCTTTGTTACTATGTTAGTCCATATAGATATTTGTCAAGGTTTAAGGTTTAACTTTATTGTCATTTTTTACATGTTGCCATGAAAAAAAAGAAAAACGTACTCAAGTCCAGCCAGTGTATGCTAAAAAGTATACAGTGGCTGGACCTGGCTGGACAATCGTTGTTTGGAGTTTTGTTCTGTCATTGCCTTCTACTCCAATCTTTCTGACTGTACGAGGGAGGCACAGTACATGGCACTGTGTGGGTGAACACTGGACTGGGAGACAACGAGGTGACGAGAGGAATTTGTATGTAATACTATGGACAGTATATGACAGCATCATACCCGTACATTATGAGGTAGCGCCCACTGAGTGTCAAAAAACAACTTTGCCTTGGCCTTGACAGCCCACAACATCCAGACAGAAAAGTCTGATTGCATAAAACAATGTTAAACTCACCAACATTGCAGCTGCATGGAAAGCTTTAATTGTACCTCTTTCTATCTGCAAAGCTTTTTTTTTTTTTCATGAAATGTTTTCCACAATGCATCAACATCCTGCAGCCCCCTGCATTATGTGACAATTAGAAACAGGTGGTACGCAGCACCACTGAGTGATTTCCAATTTGAAGAACTTCCAAGTTCCAGCAGTTCCATCCTGCTCAATGTTTTGCCACTCAGGCTAGAAGAGGGGGGACTGTGCTGGAGGGAAGATAATGCATGTGCTTAGGAGAAATACGGCACAGTATGTTCTTCTCTTAAACTCATAGTCATCCATCAACCATCAGTTTCCTGATGGTTGTGGTTCTGTTTTTGAACGGTAAACATGACCACATCCTCATTTAACAAGTGGGTGTTGCTGTTGCTCCACTGCATGGTTTGTTTGTGGTTTGTCTTGCCGCACCACCTTTTATCTTGCTGGGTAACCTTTACAGTTGTCCTCAACAATGAACACTTCAGTAATTCACCTCTGTCGTCAAGGAAGATGTGTAAATAATATGTAGGCCATTTATATAAATAAACAAAACATTTTGCAGGCAGCATGACACACATTGTGCTGTGTGTCTCCCTGTAACCAGAGCCATATATAGCTTGAGGGGGATCTACATGCATTGGTAGCTTGCAGATCATTTTTATAAACTGGTGCCACACTTGGCACAAGCAGGGTGATCATTGGCACACTGGCATACTGTATGTGTGCAAGAGAGAGTTTTTGGTCTAAAATTATCCTGCACATAATTCTACATTCATTCAAACCTTGGACTGGGGAGGGAGTCTGCAGGAGAGGTTGGCTATTGCTGGCATAAGCCTAGCCCTAGCCTCAACACCCAGGCTTTTATTTTCGCCTGCTCTTCGTAAATAGGACAGCCTGGACTAAATCATTGGCCACGGTGGCCTAGAAGTGGAGGTGCTGGGCTTGACTGACAGATCTGTGAGATCCAATCAGGGCAACCGACTATTTGAGTCGGACCCGGCCTCTCTATGCCAAAATGCTTTCAGGTTAGCTCAGGCTAGCATGAATATAATGATCATTATCTTTTATCTTTGTCCCACAGATTCACAGTTCTATGAAGTGTCTCTGTTCTATGGGCTCCTTTTGTCCCCTGTGTGTCTGTCCTTGTGGGACACAGCCTTAGCTGCATGTCTGCGGTGTGATCCCTATGTCTGATCTGATGCCACCTCTCGGGTGGCCGAGTTTCCTAAAGGACAAAAAACAAAATATCGCCCTGTGCTGTGAGATGGAACCAGGCTGTCTACAGCGTCTGAAAGGGAACCCAGCTCATTTTAACCTCACTCACGTCACACACATCACACACACACACGCACACACGCACACACGCACACGCACACACACGCACACGCACACACACATGCAATCACATACACACCAAAAAACATGCTCTATGGGGAAAGAAATGTGGGGTGCCAAATGGCAGTGTGCTCATTCAATAAAACCTGGCATTGATCGCTCCAGTACATTTCGATATGCCCAGACAGACAGACAGACACACAGACAGACAGACTCTCAGCCTCCTTCATAGATGGATCGCCTGTGATAGAGCCACTGAGTGTAAATAATGTTACGTGTGACTGTGCGGACTAATAAATAAATCAGGAGTATTGTAGCACGTTCCCGAAGAGCAGTGTACGACAGTGAGAGAGTGCGGGTGTCGAGACAGCGAGGGAGAGAGGAGAGGACATTGGTCTTAACGTTGCATGCAAGAGTCGCAGTGACCTCTGACTCTTTCTTCTCATAACACGCAGGCATAGTGATCAAGCACGTCTTCCTAGCCTCCCTAGCCACACGTGCATGCATGCATGCACGCACACACACACACGCACGCACACACACACGCGCACACACACACACACACGCACGCACGCACGCACACAGTAACAAGAGATGGGAAAGGCATAGATCAGTGTGGGGATCAATGAATAGACACAGGGAGACTAAATCATGCCCCACTGGAGAGCCCTGCAGGCTGAATGGAAGAGTTGGGTACAGTAATGACTGCATGTGTGTAGGGTTACAAAAGTGACACCGTGTTAAACGTGTGTACTATTATGTGTTGTGCATGAGGGGATTCCTTTATTGCACTTCATTACTTTTTTGTTGTGAAAAGGGAATATCTTACCCTACCCTTAAATTACAGACAGGTGTAAGCTTCTTGCCCCTGCGGATACACTGCAGACTAGCCGCGGTTTGAATCCTCTGCGATACGTCTGACTAACACACAAGTACATTGGGCTGTTTATATGTGTCCAGAGCAGATAATCAGGGATAGAGGGATATATAAGATAGAGTTGGATGTGTTTTATATCCCTAGTACTAACCTGTCCCAAGACCAGTCACAGTGCAGTGAAACATTGGGAATTGGCTTAAACGGCTAAATTGGGGGAAATTGTCACACACACACACACACACGTTATTGCAGCCATCTGTTTGAATTGGTGTTAATTAATTAGTAAATTAATGTGTGTATAACTCGCTTTGGCGTGTGTGCTCATGAATAGGTGTCATGGTCGTATATGTGTAGCCTGGGTTCCAGCCTGATTCACTTGCTTCCACTCATCAGAAAAGTCACTTCGCAAATCAGTCTGGCCAGAGCCTGCTTGACTTGCATTTCCCTGACGTCTCCTGTCACGTAGGCACGTTGTTTCTGATTGAACGGTGTTCACACAAACGTGAACTGGTGGGGTTTTTTTTCCCCTCAAACAAACCTCAGACCA
This sequence comes from Benthosema pterotum, assembly GCA_039105355.1. NCBI lineage: Eukaryota > Metazoa > Chordata > Actinopteri > Myctophiformes > Myctophidae > Benthosema > Benthosema pterotum. The sequence continues at coordinate 12,380,516 of CM076972.1, forward strand.
ATCAGAATCCTCGGCTGCATTTCACCCTTCATATGCTCCGCCTACCTGTGGGGATAAGGGTCCTGGCCAGACTGATTTGCAAAGTGACTTTTTAGACAGACCATTTACAGTTTTACCAAGACGAAACCTAAACAACTCGTGTCACCATTGGGTTGTTGGTACATATTTTGTACATTTATTGTCTGGTGGTGACTATGTTTTACCCCCTGTCTGTCAACTCCCTCCGTGTGTATGTCTGTCCCTGCAACTGTTACGTCACCCTCACAGGGATGACGTAACAGGGAGGGGGTGACTGCTAGGTCACTGCCTTCCACATCTTAAGGCTCTGTCCGTGAACTGAGCTGGTGGAGATCTAGTTGAAAGACACTATGTTTGTGGGCAGTGGGAGATGAAAGCTTCCATGGAACTACATTACTCCTACAAAAAAGGAATAATATTACTAATTACTGGTCGCTTTGGCTGTTACTTGTTCCTTGTCTTGCTGCTGATATTACGCATTGGAGAAGGGAGAAGCCTTCTACAGTCCACCAGCACTGAGCGTAGCACATCAGCCTCGTTATACAGTTTTATGGCCGTAATATACTAATGAATTACTCAAGGCACGACTTCTCTCTCTTTTTTTGTTCCTTCTTTTTTTCATATGGAACTACAACTCTGCACTAGTAAGCACTAAAGCAGCAAAAACCAAATTATATAACCAGCCTCATTGTTTTATTTTAATATATTTTTGGAAAGTTAATACTGTATTGTCCCAAATATGACCCTGGTTAAAAGACAACCCCCATTTTTAAATAATCATTTGAGAACATTGAAATAATATAGGCCCCAAATATGAGACTACATTTTTTTTTAGGATATTTCACCCACAAACCTTTATACTATCAAACGAGTTTAACATTTCTTTGTGTGTTGGGTGGTGCAAAAGTAATATACATGTAATAGTATTACTCTTGGGTACAAGTATCACACAGACATGGACAGGAGAACAGTGGTACAGGTGTGCTATAATTATTCCCTCTGGAACAAAAGCATGTGTCTTGCTTTCCCACTGTTTGTCATGCTAATACAATATGGGCCATTTGCAACTGAATGCAAAGCAACTATCCAATATTGTTTAACCACTAGGGAAGTGGCCTCGGTGGTTAAACGATATTGGATAGTTGCAAATGAGCTTCCCTTAAAACAGGAAGCCTTCTGTCCCAATGTAATGAATGAGTATGCAAGTGTGTGTTTCAATTTACATCCATTCACTCTCCTCTCTCTCTCTTTCGCTTTTCTCTTTCATTGTGTGAGCGCGACATAAGCATCTTTGTTTGTATTTACAAGTGGGTGCATGTATTGGTTCCACGTCTTTGCTTATTGTGTTGAAACAATTCCACGTTGGTCGGTATCATATTATTTTGTAGCAAAAATTTGGAAATAAGCTGAAATTCTAACCATAGCTGCCACCTGCTAGAAGAGTGTATATAGTATTCACTCTATAATATATCTATTTTTCTATAAAGGTTTTTAAAGATTTGTAATTATTTTTATACTATTTAGTATTTAAAGGTAGGGTAAGTGATTTGAAATTCATCGTGTAGTACCAGCCTGGTGCACTAGGGGCCCCCAAGAGTAGCTACACTATGTGAACCTGCTGCTCGATCCTGATTGGAGGAGAATTCACCCACCACCTGGGGAACTTTTATTAGCTCCTCTGCTAACGTGGGGGAGGGGGAAACTCCATATATGGTCTGCACACCTTATAATAGAGCATTTTAACAGAAACATTTTTTTGGGGTGATTTCTGACAAAAGTGAAATCACTTCCCCTACCTTTAAATAGTATAAAATAGTATAAAAAGGACTGCATCCAATATAGGTGTTTCCACCTATATTGGAAAGTGTTTCCAGTGCATTGAAGTTGTCCAACAATCTGTTGACTAGCACTGTGCAAATGAAAAAATGGCAAATCATCACAGAATCAGAAAATAAAAATGCGTCTAGTCTATATTCGCACCATTTGGCAGCACCTCTGGAAAGAGTCTTGAGGCTGTAACCCACCAGTTGATATCGTAGGTTTCACTATCTGCTATTTCCCCAAATGCAGTGGTGTACAATTCTATTCTAAACCTGATTTAAAGGTGGAATGAATCAGAAACGGTGTTGTGTTTAAATTATGGATCCCTGCCGATTATCTGGCAGAGAGGGTTTCTGAACCAATCAGAGCATCCATCCCTTCAGGTGATGGGATGGCAAAAAAGAGACTGCTCTACACTGAGCCATACTACATGCAACACATGGACTGTTTACAATAGTAAATGGTAAATGGTGCATTTATATAGCGCCATTATCCAAGGCGCTTTACATAGATTGTGCATCACATTCACCCATTCACACACACATTCATACACTGATGGCAGTGGAAACCATGCAAGGTACCTACTATCGACACTAACTCTGCGGGAGCCCGGGATCGAACCGGCAACCTTGTGGTTACCATCCGGTTACTCTACCTCTGAGCCACTGCCGCCCCCAATAGTCACGCAGATCTAACACTACACCGCTATCTGGCTTATTTATACTAAATGTTTCATATGTACCGATATATATATATATATTCTAACACAATGATTCATTTTAAACGAGCAATACACTGTCTGGATGCCAGAATATGCACTGCATTAGTCACCAATCTACCAATCTGACCATAATAGTCAAGCAACAGCATTGCACTGACTGTCTGACTGTTTGCATCATGCAAATGAGGCTGCAGTGCAGTGCTTGAGTTATGGTGGTTTATGTAAATTGAAAGGGACCACTTTTCTCAGTAGTTCCAACACAAAAAAAACAGCACGCCTATGCTGTCTATAAGATGTAAGGCATTTGTGCATAGTTTGGCTTCCGAATATGTGCAAGAGAGATAGAAGCAGTTGGGTACATGCATACTACAGTCTGTCTTTTCTGATTGTGAACATATTATTGTAGTATTATAGTACTGGTGTTGTACATATGCAAAAAGAGAGATTGCAGCAGTTGGGTACATACGAAGTCTTTCCTTCAGTTGTATGTGTGTACAGTACATGTGCGTGTGCATACGTGCGATTAACTCGACCGCGATCCAACTGTTGACTGCCACGCCTTCAATAGTGTACCGGTAAAACACCGGAATTGTGCTGCATGTAAACATCCTGTTTGGGAAGCTGTGTTGCTAATTTCAATGCTAGCGACTGTAGCGAGCTAAAACAGACCAATCCTTGCTCCAGAAAAACAATGTATGCGGAATGTACGTCATATGTGGACGAGCAAATTGTTTATTTTTGTCTTCTGCAACGATTAAATTCCCATTGATAAGAAGTACAATTACACATGCAATTTTGTACATTATACAAGTACATTTTGTACCAAAACAAGCATTGATGATGTAAATGATGATAATTGCGCACCTCACTTCACAAGCGAGATTTTTTTAATGAATATACTGTACAGTACAACTTTTTTTTTTGCTTGAATCTGCTTTGAAGTACATCTTGCCCTAGCTGTAGGGGCCTTCAGAATCTCTCATAGTACATGAACATAGATCCAAAACAGCAGGTGTTAGACGGCGTGAGGTGGCAGGGGCCGAGGAGTTCAGAAGCAGCAGATGAGCAGCATGCAAAGCAACGGCAAACCACATGCAAGGAACGAGCAATGCAAACCTCCCTGTTTAATTAGGCTGCTCTATTTATGTGTGACTGAAATTAGAAGCAGAAATTAGGTTTAGAGACCGCCAAATGACCCACTGACCGACCACCCACCAGCAACTGTACACAGGTTTTGAAGGCCTCCTCGTACACACAAATGTTCTGTGCTCTGCCTGTGTTTCATGGCCTCCTCAACGCTTTTCCAATTCAAGTCACATTGGTCACCTGTTCAAACTATCACTTCCATTGGAACAGCGTTGACGCCACCATGAAGCACAGGCAGAGCCACAGAACATTGGTTCTTTATGTGTGTATGAGGCCTAACTGAATTTATGCCATGTGTGATGCTCATTAGTCAATAAGTTATTTTCTACTGGCTTTCTCTGGTGACATTCAAATAGCAAGGGCCTTTATTTAAGGTCAACGGTACAGCGCAACTTAATTAATTAGTGAAGCCTCTACAGTATTCTCAAACAGAATGGAGTGCCCATTGCAGTTCTTCTCGACCTTTTTCAAGTTTTAATACCCCTATTTGCATAATAGGCCTCTCTGGGACTCCAGAATTTCTTAATTGTCTAATGTCTATGTACTTTATACTGTAGGTATACTATTGATATAATTGATATAATTCAGTAGTTTCTACCTGCATATACAAGTTATTCAGGGGGGAGTTTGATCCAAATGAAGTGGTGTAAAGTAACCAGCACTATGTTCTCAAGCGCTGTACTTACTCGCCCAGCAGTTTTCCAACACTGTCCATGTTGAAGAAGGTCCCTAGTAGGGTTTAATACCGGCATCCCGGATTCCCGGGGCGCCCGGGTACAACTGACTTAATTTCCCTCCCGGGAATGCCTCCGGGACCTGTCTTCCCGGAGGTTATCATTTCTTTCTCAAATTTTCCACACAAATCGTGTTTTTCCGATATCTGTGAGTGATCAAATCAAATCTATAACCCTTGCATAAGTTCCAAACATCACTGATAATTAGACTATGCAGCGAGGGCTATGAACAGGAGCCCCGCGGTGCCCGCGGGACACAATATTGGTGACACGTGGTCTAAATGCGAGCAGTCAGTTGTCAGGACTATGGACCACACGACTGCCGCATCCTCCTTCATTCATTTAACCAGGTGCAGACCAGCTTATAGCATACACTAGCAAAAATACTGTATGTCTGAAGAGAACGCTGAACTTCCCTGCATGGACTTATTTTCCTCGCGACAGATTATCCCTGTTCTACAACTTCTTGTATATCACACGGCCACTCAGCAATGTGAAATAACTTACAACACAAAGGTAAAAAAAACACCACAGCGCAGACCCCCCCCCCCCCCATGTCCACCGATATAATATTACAACAAAATAAGTTATATAACTTGCATCCCGTAACTTGTTGTCATATCAGACAGCGACTAAAACTTGTGTAGTCAACAACGCTTCATTTGCATTGATTAGCTGGAAACGCAGCTGCAATCAATAGTATTAAATGCCCATACCAAACATTTGATCATCAAGCCTCAATCATCGTATCTCATGCGATGTACAAGAGCACTTTTGAGGCACATTCTAGCATCGTATCCTCTTGTGATGTGCAGATAACCTTATGTGATATATGCATTTTTAGGGGGACTTTTTTAACTGTCTTAGCCTTCTATTTTTTTACGGGAATTCCCGGGAGGGCCGGGAAATCGTCGGCGAAAATAGGCTAAATTCAGGAAAAATATTAAACCCTAGTCCCTAGGGCCTGCAGTGCCCACAATAGAGTGCATGGTCACTTATAGTTATAGCTATTGCAAAGCTTATAGCCATCGTTTTGTAGCACAATGCTCTGGGGAGAGATTTGTGAAAATTCAATTCTCTATTCTTTCTGCATTTGTCATCTCTGGGGCTTTTTTGGGACAAGCTATAATCACTTACTATCACTAGAAGCCACTATCTTGACTCCATGACTGATAGCAGCAGACAGGCAGAGACACACAGTGAGAGTGAGTGCTAAACAGAAAGAGGAACAGATGTGATGTTGGGACAAGATGTGTAGGAGTAATTGCTACCACAAAAAAATGTAAGTGGCATTTCTTCCTCGCCCTAGTGGGAATGTGCGTGCAAAATGACAAATCACACACTGCGATCATGGTTTGAGGCATTTTGCTAGAAAACTTTGCCTCAGCTAATCGGGGATGGAATATGGCAAATCATATGTTGATCGCACTTGAATATAGAGATAGTGTGTACCGATTTGGACGAACTGACAACATGGACACACACACGGACAGACACAAACACGAGAGAGAAAGGGACAGATTACAGCTGATTACAGGGCAGGATCTGAGCCAAGGTAACGGCCAGAAAACATATATAGATGGATGACATCTATCTTTGATGACCAAATTTGTGTTTTTCCAATGACAATCGGAGACAGATTGCGCAGCAATGCAGTTAACGTAATCATTCTGTTTCTGTGACTTAGAACCAATTTCCCCTGGGCTGTAACTGTAAGGTCTTGTCTCAGGTGAAATGCCTGCCCTTTTCGGCTATTTGAAGGCACGGGTTAGTCCCGATTTGATACAAAATCGATACCTAGGGTGACAAATCGATTAAAACAAATTCTTAACAATATGGACCATGAAAACTTCAATCAACTACAACATTTTAAAACAAATCTAAACAATATAGACACACCAATACACATTAATGCAGTCAACATCAGTCAATCCTTCTGACATGAACAAATTAATAAATGCATAAATATAAATGTAAATTCTGAACCTGCCGTTTCGATATTGATGTTGTGGCATTAAGAATCACAACATATCGATATATTGATTTTTTTTTTTTTTTTTGCCCATCCCTATTCATCACATGCACACTTCACACAACACACACATGTCACACAGGATCCCATTAGTCCTGTCTCCCTGCACTGAACTGAACATGAAATTGGTGTCACTATGACTACCAATGGTTTAAGTTCATAGCTCTCGGAGATGATTGGTTAGGAAAAGGACACTATAGTGTGTTCTCCCTTTCCTTGAGGAGCAGTGAAAAAGTCACAGGCAGTTGGTTTTCCAGCTCGATTAAAGGTTAAATGATGTATTAACACGAATGAATGGAAGGCGCAGGTGAGATACCACAGGAATTGATGATGGCGGGGGTGCAGATTCTGACAGCTGTCCTGGCTGTGTTATGCAGCCAGGAGTGCTCTGAAGCGGCTGGTTGGTGACGCCGGTCTTCGGTCATCATGGCACCTTAGCGCAGGGGCACCCTGTGGGTTCCGAGGGAGAAGGAATGAGGTGTGAAGGGAGGTAGAAATGATTTCTCTTGAGCACAAGTGCCAACATTGACACAGTGGAATGTTGTCAATTGAATTAAATTCCCTTCACACCTGTTTGCAAATTGCTTTACATAATTGTACACTCAAATCTGACTGCTTGGGGAGAGGGTCTGCAAGATAGACGGGTTATTGCTTATTTTCTATGCTGAAATATTTCAAATGAAGGCCCCTGGGGCCCCTGGGGTTGAAACTGTGACAAGAGAAGAACGGAGATCCAAAGTTGAGATCATGAATGAAAGGCGAGAGGACAGAAGAATAGCCATATGGAGATGTAGCACTTTGCTTTTTTGCGTCTATACCTCCTCATAAAATTTGGAGGATAAACATGGATATTCCGCTTGTTGTATTCTCTAATGGAATGTGTTGTGGTAGTACTGATGTGTCATTGTATTTCTGCCTCTTGGCCAGTTCCCACTTGTGAAAGAGATGTCTGTCTCAATGTGTTTTTACAAGGGATAGAGAGAGAGAGAAAGAGAAAGAGAGAGTGCGACTGAGGATAAAGGAGGAGGTCACCTGAGATTGATTGCATTGTCAATTTAATTTACTTCATCCTTCAGCTCTTTCAACTAATCGTACAATAAAATGTATCTGTACAGTATCACCTTTGTCAGTACAAATGGGTGGGATACATTATTTGTCCTGCAGTGGCTTCAGAGAATCAGAAGTCACACTATTTCCCTATTGACAACTTGCACAGTCATGCATGTACTGTATGCACCCATGCACGCACACAGGCTTGTACCCATGAACCACCGAAGCCATTCTGATTTGTGATACAAAATAATACAGTGTCAAATGATATTTACGTTGTAATTTGTTAAAGACATTTTAAAATATAATCTTACCTCTATGTACAACCTTATTTGTATTATGGTGGCCACGCTCTAGCAAATATTAAAGTTTGTTTTTGTATGCGTTTGCATCAGATTGGGTGGAGTGACAGTTAAAATGTTTTGTTGTGGCTTTGAGCTGTGCGACCTTAATCATACTCACTGTGTTAGCATGTGGGTGTGTTTGTTTGTGTGTGTGTGCGTGTGTGTGTGTGTGTGTGTGTCTGCTTGTGCAGGCGTGTGTGCGCGCATCTATGTGTATTGTGTGTACACAATGCTGTTTGAATCGGTACATCAGCCAATGTCACTTGCCGGTCTGGCCGGTGGTAAATTAATGTGGGGGCTGCAGTGTCATTGACCTTGATCATGATGTGTTCTCTGTTTGGGGGATGTTTAGGGACGTTGTACCTCACAAAATTCTGCTCAGAAACGATGACGAAGGTGCTTGATTGATCCTTTTTGTCGGCAACAAGCACACTGCAATTACCAGACAACACAAAAAGGATTTTAAATTAACTTAAAGAGCAACAGCTGTTGTTTACAAAAATAACAAGAGTAACACCTGAACTGCTTAGCTACTGTCTGCACATCCTAATTGCAGAAAATGTTTTGAGAACAGGCAACAGGACAGCAGCGGTGGTTATCTAAAACGATAATAATTGCCTAATGTCTAAAGAGTAGGAGCTGATGTTTAATTACCTCTGAGAGAAACAGGAACAATGCAGTGAAATACTGTGTATTGAAGTTTTTATAAGTTAGGTACCTGGCTAGGTTTAGGGATATGTTTTGTTTTACTGAGGTTATGTTTAGGCTACCGATGGCCCATCGGTCGCGTAGTAAAACGGCCGACTGATGATAAAATGGTCGCTGAGTTTGCCGACTTGACCGTTACTATCGTGAGTATTTAAAGGGGAACTCCACCTATTTTCAACATTTTAATCTGTCATTAATATACCTTAGAGATGTTATGTGGACATGATAAAAAAGTTCCCCCAATTCTGTATTTCCTAACAATGGAGGTCTGAAAAAATCATATCCTCACAAAGTAATCAAACGTTTGGCAAAGTTTACAATGTGTGGAGGGTGGGAGGGAGACTCATGGCCTGTGACCTGTTAAGGAGTGGTTAGCCCTGAGTGCCTGTCGGCCTATAGTGGGTGCGCCCCAATCAACCCAATGATCATCTCCAATGTCAGCCAGTCTGGTTTTGGAGGGCGGTGGGGAGAAAGTATTTTTTGACACTCATAACTTCCGCTTTTTATGATGTCTCACACTCACATACCCTCTATTTCTAGTAGGGTTCAACCAGATTTAATCACAAAAGACTGATCTCCATAATGCTCTGTTCTGTCCTTGGATTGAATACTCCGGCTTGAGTCATCGGCATTTGCACATGGACCCCCGGGATGTGCTCCACCACAGCACAGATCACCCCATGACAGACGACAACCGTCATGGGGTGATGTGGCAACCGCTGAGATATTAATAAACTATTATTCATGCGCACATCCATTCATTGCTGAGGCACTGAATACATACTCCATATTATTCGTATTGCAGTGGAGTGAAAACAACCACCTTCAAGGGAAGCGGCTGTGGACTATACCGACAGTGCAAGAACTGTCTGGATAGTGTGGAGGAGGGGTGCCCACACTTTTTTGACTTGAGGTGTACTTTAAAACAACAAGATCTACACATCAAAAACGTGATTGTTCCATTACTGAAAATAAATTTCCACGCCCCTAGAAAGTGGGAGTTTTGAAATAGTAGTGATGGTGTTATTTTTTAATGTAATGAAAAATAGAGGGGGAGGATTGGAACTTGGTTTTCCTGTTTATACTATTACTGACCTTTAAAAACAGTATTTGAGGTTTGAGTTGACGGTTTGTGATGTTGATCGAGTTTAGTTTCTTGCACCCAAAACTAAGAACTTTCACATTTTTGTCCACAATTTGTCCACAATAACAGTTATTCTCCGTAGGTGAAGGAGGCACTGGAGCAGCACAGACAGTTTGAGCCTTTATTTAATATACAGGGTGCAAGCACTAAAATGACAACGTTTCGATGTCAATCACATCTTCATCAGGTCAACAGTTATTCTCCATTTTCTAATTGTATGGACAGATGTTTAAATATAATTGAACTCTTGAGAGTGTCAAATGATTTTAACGCTCTCAAGAGTTACAGATCTATAAGGGGCCAAGTGCTGGGGGGACTGTCATGTGATCTACCTGCACAGCCTGTGTGATCTACTGGTAGATCACCATCTACCTTTTGGGCAGCCCTGGTGTGGAGGCAGAAGGGAAACAGGAGAAGGGAGAGTAAGTTGGAGGGTATCCCTGATGAACTCCATCCCACCCATGACTCGGCTGGTCCTTATTTGCGCCAGTAGCCAATCGGGTTACATAAGGAAGCCGCCAGGCATTCCACAGTGTCCTTGGATTATTGACTCATGCTAGCCAGTGTTCATAATTAGAGACCTCAGTGCTGAGGCTAAACGCTGCTCTGACATTGTGCTGTTTAACACTAAGATAAGGATATGATCCTACCCTGTACCGCTCAGGGATAGCCAGGCTAGCTCAGGGAGGGAACCCCTCCCTGTTTGGTTGTTTTAAGCTTTATGTTATATGTTGTACTTCAGCTGTTGAAAACAGCTGATGTAGATTTTTTTTTTTAAATCCTGAGAAATATGATATAGCAAATTTAGGCTAAAACTTTGTTTCCACAGCTAATTATACCTTTGAGCATTCTTAACATGACAAAAGGTTGAGTACCACTAACAGAAACATTGTTTTTTCAGATTTAGAAGCAGGATTGCTTCTAAATTGGCTTCAGTCTAGCCTGGCCTAACCTGAAATGATTTTGGCCTGGGGGTGGGCATCCAAGCCTGGACGGCATATGAACTGATCTGATTTGATCTCACCAACGTGTTGTCATCCCCAGCCCCTCCCCTGCTGTGCTATATCACATTATTGGGTTGTAACAGTCCCAGAAGGGGTAATGGACATGTAGAGCAACGCCCACCCCAAATGGTTGACTCCCACGTCTAGGCCACCGTGGCTAACAAATTAGTCCAGGCTTTCTATTTTCGCAGAATGCGGACGAAAATGAAACCCTGGGAGGCGAGGCTAGCCTCAGTCTAAATGGGTTAAAAATTGGCTAATGGGAGGGTGGGCCAGCCGGCCTGTCAACGGGCCAGAGTGCTTCTAACCTCCAACATCACCCTGACTCAGACATAAACACTGTATATAGGCATATTTTTAATGTCAGTATACAGCAGGTCCTCTGGGAAGCTGTTCCAGGCACGAGGACTGTAATAGATGATGGCTGCTATTCTGTTCCAGTTCTTTTTACATGCTGTACTGTTCCTAAGCAGCATTTGGATAGATAAGGAGATGGATTTCCATTAAATGATGAATTAAAAAATAAATAAATAAAATAAAGTAATTCTAAAACTGGCAACTGGAGTCACTGGAGTAGAGGGATTTTAAAAAGGGTGTAATGTGTGGTATTTGTCAGCATTCTGTGTTCTCGACCAGCTGCCACTTGAGTTTATGGTGCCATTTTAACAGATTAGACAGCCTGCAGCAGTGGGTTGGGGGGACTGATGGCTACTGGCACTGTGGCACAACCTAAGTCAATATTATCTGTCAACCTGCTGTAACAGTCATAGTAATACCAAGAAAATGTTGTCGTCCACACCTGCTTGGTTCATGACCTTAGTATCTTCTCACCACAACACAACACAACACAACACAAGGCAAAACAACACAAACAATGGAACCCAAAAGGAGTAGACCTGATATTCTGGCCTTTGCTTCTGCTGTAGTTTGGAATAGAAATCTCAGAAGAGATTTGGTGCCACCTACTGGTACAAACGAAAATAGCTCTCTTATAGCTTGCAGATATAACTGGCATATACTGTAAGCACATGAACCAAGGGCACTGAGGGGGACAGGAAAGAGAATCTTTTAGTCAAACATTATGTTAATAAAACATAACATAAGTATACATTGTTATTTCAGAGAACACTCACATACACATACACTCACAAATACATAATACATACTTACTGTACTGTACTTGCACTACACTAGCTAACAAACTGCATGTCTCTAATTGTTGGATTCATAATGATATTCCATCATAACCTTTACTCGTTCACATTCCTTTGTAGCGTTATTCTAACATAAAGCCCTGCAGTCAAACAAGCTATGAGTTAAAGGGCAAGACTGTATTCTGTCACATGTCTGAATGAGAGAGAGAGAGAGAGAGAGAGAGAGAGAGAGAGAGAGAGAGAGAGAGAGAGAGAGAGAGAGAGAGAGAGAGAGAGAGAGAGAGAGAGCCTCCCAACAATAATCATGATAATAAATGCAGTTGTGATATTGGCCAACCCTTTCATCCTACGTCTTATGGTATGTATGAAAAATTCCCCTGCCAAAGAAACAGTACTGTATGTCATGAGAGAAACTGCAGATATTGGTTTCTGAAAATAACTTTCATCCTTGGCATTAAAAGGCAAGACTTGGTATTAACAGGCAGCATTTATGTGATACGTTTGATTTTAAATTCATGGTGGACCCCCTTTAAACCCCAGATTTCCCAATTCAAGAAACTCTGATCTAACGTTTAGAAGCAGTGGGCAAAGTATTGACCAATGCCTTTGTGGGCAGTCACTGCCCAAGGACACTGAGCTTGGAGGAGCCGGGTATTGAACTTGGAACCGGCCGCCCAGTTCCCAAACCTCTCTAGCTCCTCAGCCGCTGCCAGCATACATGCTGATTTGTTTACATCAGCCTGATATCCAATGCTGCCTTGTTGTGACGGGGTGCAGCCTTGCAGGTCAAATGGCCTACCTGTCTGCATATCCATACCTGGCTGACAAGCAGACATGAATAATCGCTGAGTTTAACTAATGCACAAGTGCAATAGCTAACACAGCTGAACATCAGACAGGGAGGTTTTTACAAGCTTGGATGAAACACAAGCTGCTCTCACTACGCTAGTAGTGGCCTTTTTCTTTGCTCAGTACTTTCCTCCCTTTCCTTTTCCTCCTCTGAATGGGCACAAAAACGTCAAAACTTAGCTACAACTTACAAGTAACATCTCCAAGCATGCTAAATCATGGCCAATCACAAGCCGCGGCATTCCTTCAACCCCCCCCAAAGCAGGGCACAAAACGGGGTCACGTCCAGAACAGGCTTCAGAAGTGCCTCTTCAGGAGACTTTGGGCCCTATTTTGATTGTCTTAAATATCAAGTCCCAAGTCTTAAGTCAAAACATGGAGGTGGTCAAACAGCTTTGCCACAGGTGTGGCAAAGCCAAACAGCTTTGCCACACCTGTGGCAAAGCTGTTTGGCCACCTCCAAGTTTTGACTTAAGACATGATCAAAATAAAATAGGGCCCATAAAGGTTGACAGGAGTTGAATATTCTATTTCATTCTGCAGTTACACTCAAGACCGTATGGTCAGTAGTACAGAATTGTGTGTTGTATTTCGTCTCACTGCTGGTGAGACATTTACTGTATGTGCAATCGTATCAAAGGTCAAGCTTCACCAAGCCACAGGACCTGATATAATGTTGGTAATGGTTAAGTAAGATACAAGAGTCATGACAGCAGCCTACTTCCCAAGGGTTTTATCGCCACACAATCTGGCATAATAATCACGTGTCGTCATTCTGGTTCAAAAGGTTCTTTAGCGTACAACCCTGTGTGATCCTGTTTGTGTTGAAGAGCAGCCGTTGAGAGCAGCGTAGTAATGTTGTGTAATCCTCTCCTCTTTCATCCTCTTGTGCACCTCCTCTTGATCCACCTCGTCTCAAGTGCGCGTATATGTGTGTGAGTGGTGTGCGCGTGAATAAATTAAACTGTAATAGGGCTGGAGTGAGCGATAAATGTCGGTGTGAAATATACATGAGAGAGAAATAGACATGAAGAGGCGAGGGAAGAGTGGGCTCTGTGAGAGTGAACCACGATTTATACGATTTTAATGTTGCCTTTATTTAAACGGGCAAAACATGTGATGGTGCTTTAGTTTTCCCCATACTATTGGTCCGACTGTCAGTCGAACAGCAACCTACTCACCTAACCTAACAATAAATTCAAGTACGGAGCAGCACACTTTCGCCAACCTTAACGCATGCTTGGCAACCTAAATCCGGCCGACAACCTTAAAGCATTAAGCGAACCGTAATCCAATCCTTGTTTCCGCATGACGGTCCTATGGTATGTCAGATACACGTGTGCACCCCGTTCCCCATTCATAAAGAAAAAAATAACAGTATTATAAGCAAAAAGAGCTTTGGGCTGCTAGTACAGCCCTTACACCTACGTTGCACAACTGAACTGAGCCAACCGGATATGTCTGAGTCATAGTTTCAGGTGGGCTCCAATTTTCCCATGTCAATATAGGATAGGCCTGCACAATATTGTAAGTAAGTTTAGAACCATCAATGATATAAATACATCGGGAATAAATACATACTCGGCTACAATGCAATGCAATGCAAGCTGGGGAAAAAGGGAATGCATGCCCCGATTGCCCTGTCCTGTTAGGCAGAATACCCACTGCAACTGTCTGTCCGTCTGCCTTTGTCCCTTTTGTGGAAAGGCCTGTCGAATGGTTCTCGTGGCACAAGCATTTCAAATGACTGTATAATTAAAACATATTCAGGCATTGACTGACTCCAAGTGTTTCATCACAATCCCATTAAATGTGTCCCTCGAATTTCATAATCTCCTCTAGTCTGTCCAAGCTCGAGAGAGAGAGCCCTACCCAGGAGGACCCAACTCCATTTTAATGACTAGCATGCCATGTAATGAGAGATGTCAGGTAATTAGGTAACATAGTATGCTAACTAATTTATCATACTATAGCATACTGTATGCCCCTACCACCTTGAAACGGCTTTACACCGTCATATAATTCAGTACATAGTTTTATAGACAAATTGTATTATAGTACTATAAGGAGGAGTGAGTGCTTTGGGGTGGTGGTGCAAATACTATTGACACCATCTCAGAAGGCTGAGCAAAAGTCTTCTCTGACATACGGCTAACTTCTGCTGATAATCATGGATCGGAGTTGGAAACCAGCAAAGCGGAACGGTTCTCTGTTTTTGTACAGATACGTTGGTGTTAGAAAATCCATGTCATGATCCCTGGGAAATCAACCATGCTCCCATTTGTATTTGGCCAAAATTGTGTACCTTTCGCTATCTCCTCTTACATGCACAGCTGTTGCTACAAAACACAATGAAACACACAGGCTACAAAGTACAAACCCAAACAATGAAAAGATGTAATCCAGCGTAAGCGATAGTTCATGGAGGCACGGAGGGCAGAATGGTTTTTATTATACTGTCTGTCTGTTCATCTTTGTCTGTTCTTTTTGTGTTTGTTTTTTTTTACTTTGAAACCAAGCTTTCATTTTTTGTCACAAAAAATCATGTGTTTTTTCCACTCAAAATCCCAATAAATGGGGAAAGCTCTCATATATTGTGCTCAGGTCTTGTGGCGTCACTATGACATACTGTACGTC
This sequence comes from Benthosema pterotum, assembly GCA_039105355.1. Taxonomy (NCBI): domain Eukaryota; kingdom Metazoa; phylum Chordata; class Actinopteri; order Myctophiformes; family Myctophidae; genus Benthosema; species Benthosema pterotum. Next base: position 12,395,878 of record CM076972.1, read on the forward strand.
TTGTGACGTGTGATTTACTATCAGGGATGATAGTAAATCACGGAATTCACACTATAGTACATGGATATATGTCAGAACCTTTCTATTGACCCTTCCTCTTTGACTGATGCCTCACACCAACATTTTGCAGAGGGAGAAAGGGAGAGAGACAGAGACATTTGGGATACCAGCTGTGAAATACAACCAATTTAAAAGTACTACTGTTTTATACAATTAGTAATTTGCCAAAAAGAGCTTTACAAGTGGACCTAAAATTGGTGTAGCCATATAAAGACACTGTGTGACATATAAAGAGCAAATTGAAAGTGACACTTGGTCTGTTTCACTAATGTCTTGAAAGTCTAATGTCTAATGAAAGTGATTTTGTTTTCAATCAAGGTAAAGTTGTGTGCTCCAAATATATAGCATTGAGAAGTTAGAACCTTGAATGTCAGTGATTAATTTCCATCAATTTTTAATTCATTTTCCATTTTCTCTTAATTTTCCCCCCTCTCAGAAGCAGATTTTTTTTCTTCTTTTCATTTGCATGCACGGCTGGACAGAAGAAGAGTTTATTAACTTTCCAAATTCGGCATAGCTATTTGTACTGCAAAGTGCAAACATTCGAAAGGTCAGCTCAAATGCATTTCACTGAAAAAGCATAAAATCAACATTGACATGAAACCAAATGAGTTATACAGTCACATAAGACTGTGTATAAAGCAAACACAGCACTAGAGAGCACAAGCGTGCGTGCATGTGGGTGTGTGCGTGTGGGGGTGTGCGTGTGTCGCTGCTTATGATTGGATTAAGCCATCTGTTTGCACTTGACACTATTGCTGTAACGATCTGTCCAGTGGTGTGGTAGTAAGTAATAAAGTACATGTACTGTGAAATTAAGTTGTAACTCATCTACAATGCTTGTAGTTCTGCTAGTTTCAAAGGGTCTTTATACACTTGAAAACTTGGTGAAATTGGATATTCTGCAGAATAAGCTTTTTTTTTTTTTTTTAATTTGTACTTTTTAAGCACATTTCGAATACCAAACTTATACAGTTTGTAACAGATTATATGTAATGAGGCAGAGCTTCCCAAAGTGGGCTCCAAGGACCACCAGGTTTCCTCGAGGGAGTTCCAGGGTGGTCCCCAGCTAAATGATAGTTTGGAACCAAATGGACCCTTGTTGGTCTTTAACTCTTGAAGTGTACAAATGGAATCAAACGGACCCTCTTAGAGTTGAATTAACATTGATCTTAACAAAAACGAAAAAGTAACTTCTGTGACCCATCAACAGTGACACCGCAGGGCTTGACACTAACACTTGCCCGCTTGCTCGGGGGAAGTAAAAAAAAATGGTGGGGCAAGTGAAGACTGCTACCTGGTTGCCCGATCGGGCAAGTGTGCAACTTAGTGCACTATAACACAACACAAGATACATTTGTCTTGAAGGCAGTCATTGCACTCTGCCTCTGTGTCTTTCCCTGCTTTCTAGCTATCCTCAATTCCAGGCTGAATTTGGGACACAAAACAGGCAAATTAACATACAGATAAAAATGACCATTAATCTTCTACATTCTCTAGTTGTGTAGACCTGGGCTAATTAAGATGATGAATTTTAACTCTTGAGAGTGTAAAAATGAAACCAAATGGACCCGCAAGGGTCCATTTGGTTTCATTTTTACGTTCTCAAGAGTTACATCTGGTTAAACTTAAATGCAAAATTTACAATATATTTTTGGGGGCAAGTGACCATGACCTGAGGGCAAGTAGAACCTGACTTGCACTTGCCCGATGGGCAAGTGCCTCGGAGACCTTAGTGTCAACCCCTACACCGTGACACAGACATGTGATTGGCCAGTTGCTTGCTAATGCCACGCCCACAGCGCCTCAGATGAGTGACAGAGGCCAGCGCCAACAGGTGGCTGCTATTCATGAATTCACAGGCAACTAACCCAATAAACCTGGGAATGTGTCGGCATGTGCTATTTACTGGTATCCACTGTTTGCTTTATACTTTATTATCCTACATACATACGCTATGTATGAAGAAGGAGAAGAATGTGTGCATTTCTTTGAATATGATTCTTTTTTTGTTTAGCTTTTTGCCGAAATTGAGCAGATGTTTTTAAATGGTAGACATAGCCGAGCTTGAAGATCTGTGATTGTGCCATTTTTGTAAATTAATGGCAATTACCGGTATTTGTAAATAATTGTGATTACCATAGGCAAGGACTGTGACTTGTGCCAGACTTTACTTTACCTCTTTTATTACTGTATTTTCCAATCTATTTTCTCTGCCTGTCATTCCTTCCATCCCCCCTCCCCCCAGGGGTGGATCTAGGCATGGGCATGGGCATGGGGGGGGAATGCCCCTCTAAATGACCTGACTGCCCCACCAAACATGATGGCATGCCAACGACCCAAATTTCAATTGTATTTCAAATTAAAAGGCTTATAATTAAAATGATTTGAAACACTACTACTACTACTAACCACAATTATGGCACCACTAAACCAACAGCATTTCATCATTGAAAACAGAAAACTCTCTGAGTCAGACCTTTAGCTTTATGCATGCTGCGTGTCTGTTGCAATTTCAACAACAACTGATGTTATTATTGATGCTTTACTTGCCCAATATAAGTCCTGTAACTGAAAATGGTATGGGGCGGCTTCATCGCCCGTGGCACGAAGCGACCATTTTCTCTTGCCCCTCCAACATGTTCTCCTTCCCCCCCAAATGGGACGTGTTACATCCGACCCTGCCTCCCCCTCTCTCTCTCTGTGTTGATATGTTGTGTCTCTCATCCATCTGTGTTCTCGGTCTCTGAGGACAAATACCAGGGATGTTGGCAGAGCACGGCAGCCTTGTAAAAAATCCACAAATAGAAGTGTGGATTCGGTGTGTGTGCATGCATGCATCTGTGCTTGTGTGCATGTGTGTTTGTGTGTGCACGACGTGTATGTGTGGCGACTGGCGACCCCTCCATGGGGACACATGATACCCAGTGCTGTGTAGACGCTGGTTCGATCCTCTCCTTCATTTATTATGCACATCTGCTATTGACACGCTGCCTGTTTTCTTCAGGGAGATGATGGATTTGGCATCCACGCGCTCACATCGCTCAGAGTCATACGGTATACACCCGGGCAAAGCATTTTAGCATACACAACACTCAAGCATATGTTTATGCGCGCGCGCGCACACACACACACACACGCACACACACACACACACACACACACACACACACACACACACACACACACACACACACACACACACACACACACACACACACACACACACACACGTTCATCTGCAATCGCACTTCTGTCCGCACATTTTGGATGTAAACAAACGTTCAAGCTTTTGAGCAAACAACAGACACAATTATATGATGAGTTCAGAGTCCATGGTGAGTTTCTTTTTGAGTTGTTATGCTGCTGTGATAATATTTATATTAACCATTAACCCCATTGTGTGTTTGTTTAACAAAAGTGAATTTCCTGTCCATCCTTCGACATGTTAGAAGGACACGATCAGTCAACTCTATCGTGGTAGGCTGCCTTAATTCAAGTTGATTCAAGAACTGTCTCTGTCACATTAGAGTAAAGTAAGAAAATGGTTAATCTGGAATTCTCCTTTAAGGTCTACTTAGTCATTATGCATTCAGACATGAAAGTGCTAAGTCGCTTCTTCTGTGTGCTTTGAGTAATGGTCTGTCTGTCTGTCTGGCTCTAACTGTGGCTCAGTGCAAGACTTGTGATTAGCCAGCCCAATCTCACCCCAACACAGTGAAATCACCCGCTTCTACCGTTATCAAGCGATAATTCCCAGTAGGCTACTTATCAGCACCATCTTATCGAGGAGGCATGTTGTCTGCTTGCGGTTAGGTTTAGGGGTAGGTTTGGATAAGGGTGTAGCAATGTTGGTAGCAAAACCCTAGCCCCCTCCAACCATATACCCTATAACCCTAATCCCGAACCTCAACCTCAACCTGGTTGAGTGTCGGGATTTAGGCTTAGGGTTACGGTTGGAGGGGGCTAGGGTTTTGCGTCTCAGAACAATGGGAGTCGGCAGAGCATGGCCATTCTGAGACGAAAAAGTAACTGCGACCTTATCTACTGATAGTGATATAATCCACTGGTGAAATAATCGTAAATAATTCTGTACATACAAACCTAGTGAAAGTGTTTTGGGGTGTTTCTAGGCACATACTGTACAGTACATGCCTAGAAATTCCATACATACAATAACAATTCCATACACACTTTCCTAGTAAGTACCCCAAAACACATTCACTAGGTTTGTATGTACGGAATAAATCGCTGAGTGACTTGCGACGCATCAGCACAAACCCGCCATTGTCCACCCCTCCCAGCCCCGTACTAGAAGGAACTGCGTCCTCACAAGGGCCGGTAGCGCGACACACAGGAGTTGTGGCTACATTGCTGCTCCTTCGAGCCGGATTCAAACCAGTGACCTAACAACGTTACACTGTTGTAACGTTGCCGTTGGCAAACACGGGGGTTTGCACACTTGGTGGTATTTCTCGTGGCACACGTTTGGTGGAGAAGGCACCCTTCTTCTAGGCATGTAATGTACGGATACACATACATGTACGGACATAGTGCCCATTTGTGCTATTTCACCAAGTTTGAGACTTGTGATCTTTTGTGAAATGTGACTCACAATCACTTGTGAAATGTGACTCACAATCACTTGTGAAATGTGACTCACAATCACTTGTGAAATGTGCCTTGCGATCTCTTGTGAAATGTGACTCACAATCACTTGTGAAATGTGACTTGCGATCTCTTGTGAAATGTGACTCACAATCACTTGTGAAATGTGACTCACAATCACTTGTGAAATGTGACTCACAATCACTTGTGAAATGTGACTTGCGATCACTTGTGAAATGTGACTTGCGATCTCTTGTGAAATGTGACTTGCGATCTCTCATGAAATGTGACTTGTGATATCTGGTGAAATGTGACTTGCATTGGTCCTTTCATATACGAGTAGATTGACTCCATTTTCTGTTTCATTCTATCCATTGATCAGCGCCACAGTAGCAGCAGCAGAGAGATTATGCCGTTAGTGAATAGTTTGTGAGCAGTGACGTGCCTGGGATAAATGTGCACACACACACACACACACACACACACACACACACACATGCAGGCACACTTTTTCCCGTGATCTTGCACTCACACATTCACATATTCAAATGAACTCATGAGTATTCATGCACCATCTCCATGTGTGCACACTCATGCACGTGCACATGCACATGCACACATACAGTATGCACACACACGCGCGCATGCACACATACAGTATGCACCCCCCCCCCCCCCCCCCACACACACACACACACACACACACACGCCACAGTACAGGGGTGTGTCCAGGGGAGTACAGGGGTGAAGTATCCTTGAGCAAGACGCTGAACCCCTAACCTGACCAGATGAGCTATTTGATGCCTTGTGCATAATTATCCACAGCCTGCGTGTGAGCGTGTACTGCATTAACATAATATGTAGCGTTAGAGCACTACCACTGTGTAGTAAGTCGCTTTGAAAAGTAATGCGCTATATTATGCAGTAACACGGATGCACGCATACACACACACACACACACACACACACACACACACACACACACACACACACACACTCACTCACTCACTCACTCACTCACTCACTCACTCACTCACTCACTCACTCACTCACTCACTCACTCACTCACTCACTCACTCACTCACTCACTCACTCACTCACTCACTCACTCACTCACTCACTCACTCACTCACTCTCTTTGAAAAGTTGAAAATTGTAGGAATTGGCTATGTTACTGCAGTCTATTTATCAGTATAAGAGTCACCTGCACTAGAGCAGGGGCAGTCATATCTTTTTAGTGGTTACAGTGGATGCCTGCTGCCTGGAGAGCAGCCCAGAGCCCCTGGTTGTCTCAGGTACGATGCCAGGCCAGCGATGTGTCCTTGTGTGTCCCTGAGCAACACTCTTTAACCCCCAAATTGCTCCCCAAGCAGCCATAGAAAGGCTTTGGAGGGGCACACTGATTGTAATACATTTAGTGGCCGCTGTTAGCAGCACATGTAACAAATAAATGTTAGTTCTACCCTCCAGGCCCTCCGGTACCACCAAGGACCACCATTTGATGTTGAGTTTAGTGTAGTTTAGTTATGTTTTTGCCCACGATCATGAAATAGAACTGGCAAAACATTGGTCAAAATAACAATTCTTCTACATTTTCTAATCGTGTAGATTCTTCAAAATTAAGTAATTCAGATGTTTAAATATAATTTAAATCTTGGGAGAGTAAAATGATACCAAATGGGCCCGTAAGGGTCCATTTGGTTTCATTTTACTCTCAAGAGTTACAGATCTAAAATAAAGTGCCCCCCCCCTCCCTGCAAAGGAGAGCCTAGTGGAAATACATTGGGTAAATTACATCACTCTGCTCCTAGTGTAGTTAGTGTGTGTTGACAGTGACAACATGTAGTCATATATAATCAGAGAGAGAGAGAGAGAGAGAGAGAGAGAGAGAGAGAGAGAGAGAGAGAGAGAGAGAGAGAGAGAGAGAGAGAGAGAGAGAGAGAGAGAGAGAGAGAGAGAGAGAGAGAGAGAGAGAGAGAGAGAGAGAGAGAGAGAGAGAGAGAGAGAGAGAGAGAGAGAAAAGTGAAACAAATGGTACATCCAAGGATGGTAATTTAATTAAGTCGATGTCATGCGGAATGTGTCATTAGATGTGCGTAAAAAGAGGCAATCGCACCATCACACCCCAGTAATCCTCCAATCATGTGCCGTCTATCAAGCGATTAAACAGAGGAGCGACAGAGAAGAGACAGTGCTTAAGAGAGACACAAGGGAGAGAGACAAGAACGCGGGGGTGACAGAACGTGACAGAGTCTAAGAAAGGTGAATTCGCGCTGAGCAACGGAGGAAATAAAAGGGCGTCACTCAAGTGTCAGTCAGACAGTGGAACAGACAGAGAGAGTTTGTGAAAAGAACAGAGAAGGATTCGGAGACAGAGAAAGAGAGAGAGAGCTCAGCACTGCGGTTTCACCTAGCTGTCAGTCGCCTGGTGAAAGCAGCCATCTGTGCCATCTTCTGCTCCTGATATAATTAATGAGCTACTGTCTCTATGTCGTCTGGTGGCGGATCCTCCGGATGATTTCATTTTGATTTGTTTGGGATTATTTGTTCCCCCAGCCGTCGCGGTGTGTGGGTGTGTGCATGCACGTGTCTATCAGGGGCGGATGTAACATTTCCCAAATGGGTGCGACTTCATCGCCCGTGGCGCGAAGCCACACGGGCGATGAAGTCGCACCCATACCATTTTCGGTTACAGGACTTAAATTAGGCATCAATAATAACATCAGACACAGCATGCATAAAGCTAAAGGACTGACTCAGAGAGTTTTCTGTTTTCAAAGATAAAATGCTGTTGTAGTTAGTTAGGAGCAGTAGTAGCAGTAGTGTTTCAAATCATTTTAATCATTAAGCACTTTAATTTGAAAATTATTTGAAATTTGGGTCGCTTGCATGACATAATTGTTACCACTTAGCGTGGGGCAATTAGGGCCCGCCCCATGCCCATGCCTAGATCCGCCTCTGGCGTCTATGCATGCGAGTTATTACAATTTCACATTCTGACTATAACTGTGTGTTAGATTAAACTTCCAGATGGTGTGTAGGACCACAGGAAAAGGATCGCAATCATCCTAACAACGTCCTCTTTGAACCACCTGTCGCCAACTGGCAGACACCTCCGCGTGCCGATATTCTGACCAAGACAGAGACCATACATACAATACAACTGATCCCTGTGCGTGCGTGGGGGTACTTTCAGGTGTTTTAGCAGCATAGGCACCCAGGAGGAGTTTTTTTTTTAATCCTCAGAACAGGCCATCAGGATTCTTAACTTCCTTGTAAACAACCGCAGTGTTTACAGAGGATTTTTTTTTTCTTACAATAGAAAAACCTTCAGATAATCTGACTACCACCCACACGCCTAAGGAACTGTACATCCAGAAGTGTTCCGTGCCACACACATTCATACATTTCAAATATGTTTCTCTATATGAACATTTAACAGTGATGTTATGTAATGTGTGAGTCACTGTCCATTACATAACAGTCATAGACGTTGATAATGATAAGCCTATATAATACATTTAAGAAATGTAATAATTTCAGTTGTGATGCTGATTATTATAAGGCATTTAGATTGTCTAACTATAAATCAGTAATCTTGACCTAACCTTCAGAAAGAGAGAACAGAAGGAGAGAACAGCCATTGCACTCTAAACTCATTGCCCCAACAATTGCCCCTTATCTTATTCCGAGCATTATAATAGAAATTGTGATGTACTGTATATAATCTCACCTGAATAGTGTTCACCACTACTACTTTTTGAAACTTGGAAATATCCCCAAGCAGGTATGGATAAGTTAGTGTAATTGATGTAAAGTTGAATTAGTTTTGTTTTCTTTATTCTAGTGTGTACTCAAGTGTAAGATTGGAAGCCTTGGATTGATAATTTGAACGGCGAGTTAGAGTACGGCAACAATCCTTTCACCAGCCTTTTCAGATTGCACAACTGTGTACAAAACGTGCAAAATAGTACAATAACCAGTCGTGATTCATGATCGTGCTACTGCTGACCATGATGAGATATTCCCTGCGGCAGCATTACTGCTGACTCACCACTAATCTGTGGAAAGAAGCAATGGTTGTAGAAGTAAGGTTCCCCGCAGGCGTGTGTGTGGTTGTGGGTGTGTCTGCGTGCGTGTGTGCAGTGGCGTTTCTAAGCAATTTGGAGCCCTAGGCAAGATTTTCCCTCGAGCCCCCCTTAGCAGGGAAAATCACCTGTAAAATGGCGCCCCCCCAAGGGATAAAATGATGAACTAAACTCAAGAACATATTATGTGTTTTAAATGTTCAATTCTAGTTATAAAGGATAATTATAATGTATTTATCCATATGAGGCTTATTAGCCTGGTATCCTTTTAAAGCATGTCTGGTGGTCGCCCCCTCCCCTCGCCCCCCTCCCCTCATGGTCACCCCCCATGGCGCCCTAGATTGCCTAGTCTGCCTAATGGCAAAAATGCCCCTGTGTGTGTGTTCAAAGGTTCGTTGTACTTACCTTGCTTTTTGCAACAGTTTACTTATAAATTCAGTTTCAGTTTGTCAGAACTTGCTCTGAGCTCAGGCTGCTTGTGATGATGATGAGCCCTCGGATGGAAGTACTGTAGTCAAAGGATGAATGTCTTGTCAGGAACACTTGGACATGAAGACCCGGGAGTTGAACCGGTGACCATCTGATTACCAGATGATAAACATTTTACATTTATGCGCAAGCTCTTTAACATTGTTTCTTTGTTTTGTTTTTGTTCATGGTTGTCTTCTAACCATTACCCGTTAGCAATTAAATACATGAAAATAAACCAAAATGGCTCCCTCTACCGCTTCACTTCCCTCTGAAGTTGTTTTGGTGCGTGTATGACTGAAATTGTGTGCACAGTATGCAGCAAACATCGCATGGGCTCACACTGCACGATCTCATTTCCAAAGATCTTTAGTTAATTTCTAGAAATCATAGTCTTTCTCAGAGAAACAGAACCATCAATCAATAATGCCTCTCATTGCCAAGCCGTTGCATCCACAACAGCTAATCCCTTTTTGTTTTTCAAACATTTCGTCAGACCAGGTAATCTGCACACACAATCTGCCAGGATGGCGTATCACTGTATCTCGCAATAACGTGCGAGGCCATTTTTCTTTTCTCCTTTAATATGAAAAACACAAGCAGGGAGATTCATCACGCTGATACACTCCACCGCACGGGTAATGAAACGCTGCGAGCGTGTCGTGCATGTGTGGGCGCTACAGTAGGTGAATCACGACGTGGATGCTGCCAGGGCATGAGGGCAAGGATGCTGCCACCACCCTTTACCAGCGTCAGAAAGCAAAAGGATTTTAGCGGCGGGGTGGATGCTTCCATCTGTCCATCCAGCCATCTGTCCTCTGCTCATCCGGGAAGTGGGCCGCAGGCGTAACAGCTCCAGCAAGAGAATCCCAGACTTTTTTTTCCCTTTCAAACACAGGCATCAAGTCTCTCTAAGGCCAGACATATCCCCCTCCTACCCAGGGGTGGATATAACATGTCCCATCTGGGGGGGGGGGGAGAGAACATGTTGAAGGGGCAAGAGAAAAAGGTATGGGGCGCCTTCATCGATGAAGTCGCACCGATACCATTTTCAGTTACAGGTCTGTAACGTCAGTTTTTGTTGAAGTTGCAACAGACACGCAGCATGCATAAAGCTAAAGGTTTTCTGTTTTCAATGATGAAATGCTTTTGGTTTAGTGGTGACACAACTGTAGTTTAGGAGCAGTAGTAAATCATTTTAAATATAAGCACTTGAATTCGAAATATCTTGGGTTGTTTTTGCATGCCATCTTGTTTAGTGGGGCAGTCAGGGCATTTAGGGGGGCATCCCCCCCCCCCCCCATGCCCATGCCTAGATCCGCCCCTGCTCCTGCCCGTCCCCAAATCTGGTCCTTGGTCTGCCCTGTGGCCTCTTCTCAGCTGGACATGCCACAAAGAGACAGTCCGAGGAGCAGTGGCTCTAACTCTACTCTGAGATTCTCCCAGATGACTGAGCTTTTTAGCCTGTCCCTAAAGGATGCCTCCTGAAAAAAATAATTTCGATGCTTGTATCCATGCACGATCTTGTTCTTTTGGCCATGAACGATCATGACCCACGTGCTATGAAACAATCACGGTTCAAAATAGTGACAATTGGTTTAATTGTTATTTTCTTTTTTTTATGTTTTTCTTTTTTTTTTTACTTCTACGACTGTTTACTTCTACGACTGTTGTGATGCTACTAGACCAATGGTTTTCAACCTTGTTCAAACCAGGTCCCACTATTTATTCAGAATTTGAGCAACGGACCGCCATTTTGATGATTTTGCTTTTGTCTACAATTCCAGGGTGGATTTTGGAGAAAACAAAGCAGGCAAACATACAAAATGACCATTAATCTTCTACATTCTCTAGTTGTGTAGCCTTGGGCTAATTCACATGATCAATATTTTAACTTTTGAGAGCGTAAACATGTTTACGCTCTCAAAGAGTTACATCTGATTAACCAACTTTCCGTTATTTAGCCTGGGGACCACCTGGAATCCTGTCAGGGACCACTGGTGGTTCCCAGACCACCTGTTGAAAACCCCTGTACTAGACAATGCAACTAGTATGTCTACAGGTTTACTGCTTTTAGCCTCGACACCCAGGCTTTCATTTTCGTTCGCCTTGCGCGAAAACGGAAAGCCTGGACTAACGCACGTTGGAAAGTGGCCTTCAAGTGGGAGTGAACCTTCCGGGGTGGGCGTCGCTCTAAATGATGTGACGTAGAACAGCAGTGGACGGGCGCGGGAGGGGCCGGAGATGACGACACGTTAGTGAGATCAAATCAGAGCGCAGCACTTCCGCCGTGTGGATCCCACGACACCCCGCCCCCCCAAGGCCAAAATCATTGAGGGCTAGACCAGGCTATACTGCTTTAAACCTGTAGCCTAATACAGGGCAGATGTAACTCTTGAGAACGTAAAAATGAAACCAAATGGACCCTTGCGGGTCCATTTGGTTTCATTTTTACACTCTCAAGAGTTAAAATATTCATCATCTGAATTAGCCCAAGTCTACACAACTAGAAGATGGACAAAAGCAAAAGAAATCTTTAGTTTTGCGGTCTGTGGGGCTAAAATGTCCTCAAATGGTGGTCTGTGGCTGAAATTCGAAATAAGTGGTGGGCCCTGGTATGAAAAAGGTTGAAAACCCCTGCTGTTGCTTAATATGACAATACAGTTGAGCAGGTTTCACTTCTTTCAGATCAAAGAGTTTACACTGCAAGCTGAAGGAGGAAAGGGCTGGGGCCAGGGGGGTGTCGTGTTCTTGACGAGTATCATTATCTGCAATTATGCCACCCAATTCTTCTATTTTCTAACCTGGGGTCCCTATTCTGGGCACCTATAATGACTGGTACACACGCGGCACATACACATTACGTGCATGTAGGTGGGTGTATGCTCAAAGGGTTTTTCCAAGTGTGATGCTTATGTTCCAGATTTGTTGTTTTTATGTTCATGGCCGTGCATGCGTGCGAGCGTGCATGGATGTGAGTGTGCGTGCAATGAAAAAGAAGGGAAGAGATGTTGGGTGGGAGAGGTACAAAGAGAGCTTGCTTTCTATTTAATGATTTCGACTGGCTTTGTGAAGTTCTCCTGCTGCAAGGCGTCGCTAATTGGAATTCTCTAGCTCAGTTCGACAGCTTTTTGTTTTCCGGTTTAAATGAGGTTCGAATATAGAGAGTCCTCCTTCCTTCCTAGAAAGGGCAATTGATAACCATGGACCATTATAGATCTGTAACTGTTGAGAGCGTGAAATCTTTCATGCTTTTAAGAGTCAAATTATATTTAATCTGAATTACCTAATATTCAAGAATCTACACATTTAGAACATGTAGGAGGATTGCTATTTTGACCAACTTCTTGCCAGTTATTTCTCCTAAATTAGTCTTAGAGACCGTGGCTAAAATGCAGAATAAATAGTGGACCCTGGTTTAAAGTGGTTTTGGAAGTGCCACTATAGTGCATTTTGGATTTTGGCAGTTGGCAACACTGTGTCAATCATTATTGTAATCTTGGGTGCAGACTTTAGTCTAGAACTCTAGATAATGCACTGACAACCTAGTGTAAATCCTAACCTGCAGTAACCCTAACCGCCAGCATGGGAGCAATCTGCCCCCCCCCCCCCCCCATGTCGGGTGTGTGTAATCTGCGTGTGTCCCTTAAAACTCCCCATGAAAATGGCACTCAATTGCATGCTTTTATCGCACAAGTCTGTGTATACAGAACACGTCATTCTAGTGCATCCAGCAACACAGCCTCAAAGCTGAAAATCATATCAGAAGGTTTAAAGATCATCAAGGTCACTTAATCTATTTAGTGCCCGACGACGGCATGTCCCTGGGTTTGAAATTGTTTTCACTTTTTTTTTATATGTATTTATGATGTTTTGAAAGGTTAGACGAGAGACGGTAAGCTGAGGCCAAAATGGGTATAGGAAGGACATATACTCCAAGTTCCAACAGAGGTCTCCAGCCAGAAACTAAACCGAAAATGACTTTTTGTCCTTGGGGGAATCCAAATAAAACCCGGAAACTGACCCAGTGGACATTACCGTAATATTGTGGAGGAGACTACCTGGAACACACACAGATAAGGAGACATTGGGACAGACAGAGATTGACAACCAGCTAGGTCTGGCGATTAAAAAGAGAGTTTGAAACCTAGACATACAGAGATACAGACTGGTGGTTCTAGTCCCAGGAGAGCTGTTCTGGGACTAGAGCCCACACAGCCTGGCAGCTGGCCTGGTCAGTTAGCAGCCACCGGGACTCTCCTATCTCCTCTGGCACCAGCTCTCTGACTTACTGTATGTCATAGGTGTCAAACTCTGGCCCGCGGGCCAAATTTGGCCCGCTGTGTAATTCCCTTTGGCCCTTGAGGCAATATCAAATTAACATTAGAGCTGCCTGGCGGTATTATACAGCTGTGGCGCCGCTGTAACACTGCATTCACCGCTAATGCTACAAATCCCATAATGCTCTGCTGTTGTTTTGCCGTCGGCTCTGTAATATACAGCGGTGGTTTTCAATGTTTTTCATCCCAGGGCCCACCATTTATTCAGCATTTGATGAATATTTTAACTCTTGAGAGCGTGAAAATGAAACCAAATGGACCCGCAAGGGTCCATTTGGTTTCATTTATACGTTCTCAAGAGTTACATCCAGTTAAACAACTTAGCTGGAGACCACCTGGAACCTATAGCCCCGCAGCTTTGTTGAGTTTTAAATTTTGGCCCACTCTGTATTTGAGTTTTACACCCCTGGTGTATGTTGTCGTTGGTGTCTTCTCGTCCTTTACAGTAGTTTTCAAATGTTTTCATGTGAAGGACCAACAGTATATTTGTCTGCGGACGCCTATTTTTTGCTTGCGTGAATAGTCATAGTAAAAAAAAAACACGGAGCAAAACTGGACTCGGGTAATCAATTACAATATTATTATTAGTAATATTTATTAGTAATATTAATAGTTAAAATGAGAATCATCCCATTTAAGATTTGATACGATTTAATTGCTTATTCATCTCCCCTGAGTTCCTCTCCCGAGGAACTGTACTTGTTGTTATAAAACAGCTTTGGAAGTTGGCAGCAGTACTGGGAACATGTGTGCATGTGTGTGGGTGGACATGAGAGCTGCGCATATACGCACGCACACATGCACGCACGCACACACACACACACACACACACACACACACACACACACACACACACACACACACACACACACACACACACACACACACACACACACACACACACACACACACACACACACACACACACAGAACCAGATGAGGTGCTATCAGTTCTTCTATGCCTGTTAGACGTCCCTGTGCTGCTAAAGGCCAGCATGTACAAAGAGCAGATGGATGCAGAGATAGATGAAAGGATTGATAAATAATGGAAATAAAGACAAAGGTGAGGAACCACTGCCTCACCTCTGTCTTCTTATTTTCATAAGAAGAGATCATTTTGTGAGTGAAGTGACAGACAAGATTTAAGTTGCAATATGAGACTTATTAGACTTACTCATTATTACTGACTTGAACCTTATGATAGAGCAAATAGAAAAGTCTTGTGAATGTTTGACTGTGGTGTCACAGTATTTGCTGCTGGAGGCTTCATAAAAAGTGAAAGTGCAGTAGGACTAGTGGCATCTAATAGAAGAGTTACGACATCGATGTTGTAGAGACTGAGTGCTTAAGCGGCTGTTTGTGCTGCCTGAATAGGGACAAACTGGAGTTGGCAATAGATTTTTTTGGCATCGCGAATACAGTAAGGGCAATTTTAGGCATGCCAACTGATACATTAGTTGTACAATACTTTTAAACAAAAGTATTGTACAGCAACAACGAATGTTGTCTTTGTGTTGTGTACGATTACAAAACAATCTAAAGTAAAGGGATTTTAAGACCATTAAACTAGTGCCCTACTAGGACCTGCAGTGTTGTGGTGCCAGCTCATCCTCCTGTTCAGTGTTGTAGTGGGACTTTTAGAAGTGGGGGGACGCCTCCTAAAGGGGAATTTCACCCATTTTCACCCTGGTGGGTCCATTTGGTTCACATTTGTACACTCTCAGAAAAAAAAATCCATTTTTACAGAAAAAAAGAAACTCATTAACATGGTGATTTCACCATGCTAATGATTTTTCAGACCTCCATTTCTATAGGAAACACAGAATGGGGGGAACTTTTTATCATGTCTACACAACATCTCTATATTAATGACATAGTAAAATATTGAAATGAGTGGAATTCCCCTTTAAGACACGTGCATGTCTTTAAGACGCGTGCACCTGCGCAACACACACAGACACGCTATTAAAACAAGTATAGCATATTGAGAAAGATTGTTTACAATGCCTAATTGTATCCATAAATGTAAATGACAAGACAAAAAAAAACATACGGTAGGCCTACTTTTGCCCATCTAAAAATATTTTAGATGTGAGAAGTGGGGGGACGCTGCCCCCCCGCGTCCCCCCACCACTACACCCCTGCTCCTGTTGAGTCCTGTGCCAACTATAATCTCGTTCCAAGGCTTCTTCAATCTTCATAGATGACAGCCTGAGACAACGTCTTTCATTCTGTTGTCATAAGAAGGTATAGGGAGCTAATGGGGGATTTGTCTGTCCATTTGTCTATCAGATTGTAAACAGGAAATACAAAAATGGATACTTGATACGTTCCACTCGTTAATGCTACGGATCACCATAAATAATTGCATATCGCAATAAATGCACCATTTTTGTGTTCATCTTCACTCGTTGGCATCTCCCCGGTAAAAACTGGAAAGTCGGAGGAAACAGAAATCCCTCAACACCACAGCAAGCTCTAATCCAATTCATGGATATTCTGTGGAACTGCTCACCCTGGTCAACCTGTAGTGCTAAACAGCCTGTAGACAGTGTTAGCCCTCCCACCTCCCTTCTCCGGTGTTCATTTCTATAATTGATTACTGGTTAGAATACTAGGGATGTCCCAATACTGTATCGGTATCGGAAAAACTATCGGATCGGCCCTTTTTTGTCGTATCGGTTCATATCGGTATCGGCAATACTGCATCAGAACCAGAAAACTATCAGTATTGGCTCTCATTTGTCGTTATCAGACCATTCATTATTGGTACATATACCAGTATAACCAGTGATCCGACACAGGGCTAAGGGGTTGAGTGTTGACACTATGGCAGGTAAATAAAATGTTGTGGAAGTTGCTTTGGAGTTGCCCAAGTGCACATTTGAGTGAGGACTTTGCTATTCTAGTCTGCTAGATTATTCTGCTCTTTGGTGAACTTCATATAAGATCTTTTTTATATTCTGTATTATATTATTTTCTGGTATCGGAATTTGGTATTGGTATCGGCTAACACAGAAAATGTGATATCGGATCGGAATTGAAAAAAGTGGATGGGGACATCAATATAGAATACTAGACCATGAGCTTGCTGACTCAATGTTGATATGGATGCTTTTTGTTGTGAAAATGTATTTGCCGTCTCAAAAAAAAAAATCAGTCTGCTAGTCTAGCCTGTCCTTTCTGTCTTGTCGGCGTCTCCATCTGTCTGCCTACTGCCCTGCTGTTAACGTTTTGTGGGTTTGCATTTTGTCTATGTGTGTCTGTGTGTGTCACAGTGTGTGTGTCTCTGACATGCATATCATTATCTGCTGTCGGGTGTAAACCTTGTTATGGTCAATGGTTACAGGTAAGCTTGGAGATCTGCTATTGCCAACACTTTTGTGTTACAGTCTTATACGATGAACTAAGACATTGCACAATTCACAATAACATTCTGCGATGTGAGGTTTCTGTTTGACCACGACTGTATTTTTCATTGTGTGCGCGTGCGTGTGTGTGTGTCCTGCACTACAGTGACTAACGGCTGGGCAGATGGCTGCTCACCAGGTGGTGGGGGTGGCATGGAGATGCCAATATGGAGGAAGTTGGCAGCATGGCATAGATTCTGTGGCATGGATTTGTTCATTTGTGTGTGTGTGTGTGTGTGTGTGTGTGTGTGTGTGTGTGTGTGTGTGTGTGTGTGTGTGTGTGTGTGTGTGTGTGTGTGTGTGTGTGTGTGTGTGTGTGTGTGTGTGTGTGTGTGTGTGTGTGTGTGTGTGCCAATTGCTTCACACTCTTTTGAAAAATATACCCAAGCTTTCTATCAACATTACAAGACTGGATTAACCCACTAGGGTGGTCTGTCTGTCATGCCTCAGTATTGTAATAGGCAAAATGAGAAAACTTTGGCATGTTTTCAAGTAGTTTGACAATTCACCAGTGGGTCTTAACCGGGTGAAATAATCATGTTCATGTTTGAAGTGGAATCGTTCCTCTGCACGCATGCATGCACATGCACATGTTCCAAAGCCCCCTCTTACAGAACCTGTGGCCCAATGGCACTTGTAAACAAAGTGTACACCTATGAACATTGCTCTATAACCATCCTCCCTATACCTACACAAACACACATCCACGTCCATATCATTCAGCATAGCATTCAGTATACTCTCCACTACTCTCACCATTTATTCTTACCACATCTGTTTGTTCATCAACGTCCATATAGCCTACAACAGGGGTGCCCACTAGTGCTGTATACTAGGGCTTAATTTGCCCTTCGAACATCGGACAGCAATTACAGGCCGAGCTTCGAACCTTCGCTAAAAAAAAAGCAGCATGCTGCTTAATTATTTGTTTGCCATGACTAGACTACGTGTATATTGTATATATCGTCTTAAGTGCCTGCTGCTGCTGGCTAGGCTGCTGCTGGCTAGGTAAATACCATACCATAACCATAAAACCAACCGAAGTCAGCGTGCAGCTCTATAGAGTACAGACGGAGTTGCGCAAACTCCGTTCACTTCCTAGAGCTAGTCTAATGGCGGATCGCCTACATAAACCTCTATTGAGAATGGGACACCTTCAGTGAAAACAATGCATTTCCAACTGCAGTAACAGCGCGTTTCACAGCGACCCCTTTCTGACCCCTCGATGTCGCACATCTACTAGATGGGGGGAGAAGTTAAATAAATAAATAAATGCGAATGGTTTGGGATCATTAATATTCGTTCGCGTGGCGACCTTAGCGAGCGAGTGGTTCGAATCCCGAGCTTCGGTATACAGCCTTAGTGCCCACACTTTTTTGACTTGAGAGCTACTTTCAAAATGACCGGCTCAACAAGATCTACACATCAAAAGTGGTGATGGTGTTATAGTGTTTAAGAATAATGCACTTATAATGAAAAATGGAGGTGGAGAATTGGAAGGTTTTCTTATATATGCTACTAATTGACGTTTGAAAACAATATTTGGGGTTTGAGTTGATAGTTCTGTGATCTTGAATTTAGTCCCTTACACCCAAAGCTGATAACTTTCACGTTTTTGTCCACAATTGGGAACGAGAACTGGCAAAACGTTGGCCAAAATAACAATTATTCTCCATTTTCTAATTGTGTGGACTCTTGAAAATTCTGTAATTCAGATGTTTAAATATAATTTAACTCTTGACACTCTCAAGAGTTACAGATCTATACATTTTAGGGGACAATCATGTGATCTACCTGCATTGCCTGTGTGATCTACTGGTAGATCGGGATCTACCTTTTGGGCAGCCCTGGCCTACAGTGTACACACGTCATATATTACTGCTGTAGGACGTCACTTTGCCTTGACATTTATCAATTCTGTCAGAATCTATAGTCTCAGCTGAAAGGAAAACAGTCTTCATTAAATGGGCTCACTGAGGCGTCGGAAAACCATTTAGCTTTGTTTGTTTGTTTTTTCCTGAGGCAGGATAGTTGTGACTGGATGAGACTGGGCTCACCCCCTGTATCGTCAGCTGTTGTCCGGCAGGTCCATTGCACTGTGAGGTCTATAGCCGCCATAATAATGAGGTAAATGAGGAGCTGGTTGAGACCTCAGCAACTCCAGACAGTCATCAGACCTGCTGACAGACGTGTGTGTACACAAACAGGGCAGCTGTCGTCGCAACATGCTCTCATTAGAGTCGGGCCCTTTTGCAATGAAAGCGTGCGCGTTTGTGCGTTTGTGCGTGTGTGCGTGTGTGTGTGAGCGAGCGTGCATGCACATGTGTACACAAATAGATCGACTGTATATGCAAGCAAGTACACACCTTTCCCACACTCCCAAGGACGGACAGACAGACGACGCACACACACACACACACACGCATACCACACACATGCGCGCGCGTGCACACACACGCTCGTGGAGAAAGAACTCGGCAGAGCACCTAACCCCATGTGGTTAGACTCTACTCTCTACCAGGGAACACTATCTTATTAATAATGGTGATGGAGCTTTTCCACTGCCATGCGGGACAGGCAGTGTTGCCAGGTCTGCTTATTATAAGCCAGTGGTTCTCTTTTTTTGAGCTCAGTCCGTACATTATATGCTCATGCGAACAGGAAATTCTACCCATCTACTTGATGTGAAGTAAACTAACCCTTTTTTAATTAAGTGGCATGTTTTTTTTTATCTTCTAGATATGTTCAACATAGATTTTAATGAGACCACAAAATATTCCAAGTAACATATTTTGATTCTCTGCAAGTATAACCCCAGTCAGAGTTTTAATGAATGTAGAAATATGCACAGGATGTAACTCATATACTGTGAGGGTCATCATTTATCTGACTACTTTTTTAATGGTTTATTTTAAACGTAAGTGTGCCAATTATCACCCTCCTCCTTCATAGCCTGGCTAAAGCTAGACCGAATTAGCTGTTGGCAAAAAAAATGCCTGGCAGCTGACATGCAACATTTTTTGCCAACAGCTGATTTGGTCTGGCTTTGGCTTTAGGCTACCTCCTTAATGCCAGCTTGGCACCGGCCAAAGGTTGTCTAGCACTGCTGTACACTGTACTTGATTTTTTAGGAACTTGCAAATAATGTAAGATAAACATGAAGAAATACAAGAGAGAGTGGAATGGAAATGAATCAATGTCCAGTTTCATTACAAGAGTCTGTGCCCTGAACACCATACTCAGGGAGGACAAGCCTAGTGCAAGCCCTCCCTAACCTTCTCCACAGATAGTTGTTATAGTCTAGCTTTCACAGACAGAATGTTCATATAAGGATTGTTTTACAAATAGCTGTAGTCCCCTAATAGTACTCTACTTCAGTGGCAGTAAGCAAGTGGAAGAGTCATGTCAGGTGGCAGCTGCAGTAAGAATGGTCTCGGATGACACTGGGAATACAGACAGAACTATTGGCATTCTAAAAAACCCACTACAACACCCCATGTATACCACCTTCCTCCACCTGTGGGTTTAGTTCAGGAAGGTAAGCCTGTATAAGCTTCAGGTTGCTTATAATGATTGCATGAGTTCACTCTCAACCAAGGTGGTGCAGTGCAAGTGAATTTTCCTGCAATGTGGCAGGGTCAACACCTTACGTGCCCTATTGATAGACTGATATACAAACGTATGTGTGGATCTTACTGAATGAGTCTGAGAATATTATTCTTGTGCTGCAGTCTGATACACTCAGTATCACAATATACAGTATCAGTCTATACTTTCTGGAGAGACTGGTATGATTATCTCTTGTAATAGTTGATGTTTTTATGGTCTAGGGATGTTTTAACTCCTTCCCTGCTATCATTTTTTGCCTCGAAATGTCATTCCCAGCTAGAGATTTGAGCCAAACCAGCTCCTACTCGAAGCGAGATTGAAACCATGCACTGCACTTCCGGGAACATGGCAACTATTCAGAAAATAAGTATTTTCAGTGATCAAAACAGCTGAAATGGTCCTGGGTAGCCAATTACTTTTATTGACCATTGTAGGAAAAAAATAGGAAAAAAATGGAACCTTGGGTCTACACAAACAAAGCTGATTGGTCGATCGATTGATTGATTGATTGATTTGAAAACAACCGTCCTTGATTCTGGCGACTGAGGTTTAAAGTGTGCGACGCACCTTGTTTCTAGTTTTCTCGTAATTTCTTTAAACAACAATAATAATAAAAATAATAAAAATAATAATATTACATTAAAACAAAATAAAAAACAAATAAACAAAATAAAATAGAAAAACACATCATCCTTTTGTCTGTTGCTTATTATGCAATAGCAAAGTGGAAGAGTTATCGGATGTGAGGGCGTGGTATGATTTTGGAATTCTCTGAAATCAGCTTTATCAGGGCTAAAGGAGCTTTGTTGTGTTCCAAATATGCCAGATGTCTCTCCAACATAATTATCCTCTGCTGACGAGAGTGGTTTATAAAAAAGCAGCAAATGAAATATTACGTAACGTTACCTTTGATGAAATCCTTAATGGCTTTCCAGATTAAAATCTTCTACCGACAATGACAGTACGGTGACAGACTGTTGTGACCGTTATAAATCGACCTGTGAAGAACGGTTGACCGTTTTACTACCTGTCGCGACTGTTGGGCCGTTGTCCCAACAGCCTTGACTGTTCTTCACTGTTCGGTCGCTACTAAACCTAACCCTAACCCCACAAACTAAACATAACCTCAGTAAAACGTATGGCTTAACCTAACCTTAACCTCCGACCGTTGGAGCAACGGTCGCGACCATTGGCCGAATGATAAGTTCTGCGACCATTATCATTCGGCCAACGGTTGCGGCAATAACATGAATCAAACCTGTCTGGTTTTGCTGCAAGCTTCGGAACGCTGTGTTCCATGTTGTTGCTGTGTCACATAAATGGATTACTTTAATGCTGTTAGCACTGGGTAGAGTACCTCTGGGAGTGAGCTGTGAAAAGGGAGACCAGATAGAGAATGATGAGAGGAAGATTCAAGGTTCAAGGTTGTCACTCCAGTGTATGTCAGGACATATACAGGGATGAAATAACGTTTCCATTGTTCCCCAGTGCAATAAGACAATAGACTAGAGCAGTAAAGTGCAACTGTAACATCATAAAGTGGGGTGAAGGTGCTAAGCCACAACCAGGTATAATTATAAAGTGGCAAGTAGTGAAAGTTAAACAGACAGCTAGACAGGAACTAGACAGGACACATATATATATGTATATATAGTATTCAGGATGTGTTTATATACAGTATATATATATATTAATGGTGTTGATTTTTAACGCGTTAACGGCGTTGATTAAATTTCTACGTTATTTGCGTTAAATTTTTTAACGTAATTAACGCACATGCACGCGCGTGCGCACGCGCGCGCACGCTCATGCTCTGTCTCGGATGTGATTCCACTCGCTGGCGACTCTATTAAAGGGGGACAACAAATAGGGACAAAGTTGCGGAATGCATTGGAGTCTATGGGCTCGAGCGAGTATATCAGGGCTACTAAACTGGTGGCCTGACATCTCCGTTCACTTCCATGGAATGGTCTAATGGCGGCTGCTCTTCATTTCCACTCAGCATGAGTACAGCTAACTGAATAGCAGCGCACGCTCTGTTCTGTGACCCCTCAATGTCGCTAGTCTGTCACTAGTCTCTATGGTCCCTTCCCACCGGGGAATCAGAGCTCCACTTCCTGCTGCACGTGGTCGTGAAGTCAGATGTAAACAAACCAAACAAGCAGCTCTTTCGGATCACTCCCAACTATTGTGGTGTGAATGAATGAATGAATGAATGAATGGTGTGTTTGTTTAACCGCGTCGCCATCGAAACTGAGAAGAAAAGTTGATTCAGAAAATCGCCAGTTTAATAACGAGTGGACCGAAAAATAATGGCTAAATTGAAACTCCATAGGGAGCGCAGGCAGACGCATTTGCTCTGTAACCAAGTCAATGCTGTCGCAAAATAATCCGATGGTAAAAGACGCCACTGTTGCATGGATTATTGTCAAGAAGAAAAAAACACCCAGAGATGATGAAGAGTCGAGTGCATGCTGGCTGCAGGAGGTAGAGCCTATTTCTTTCCCTGTTTACCTCCCTGTTCCCTGTTTACAGGGAACTTTGCATTAGTGAATATTTGTATTTGTCTGTCTTGATGAAATGTGCCATCACTGTCATTAGTTGCCTGTGTGTAGGCTAGTCCTGTCCCCTGTTGCAAGCCTTTTGAGAATTAAAGAGAGAGCACAATAAGTGTGCCTTAGATGTTGTGATTTGCTGCTGTTGTGCAGATATGAACAACTTTTTCATAAGCTGCACTATAAACGTGTATTTTGATTTGGTTCAAATATGATGCATGTTAGAAAGACCAGATGCACATTGCACTTTTCTTATAAATGGAGCATTTTAAAAGTGAAATACTTTAAAAAAATGTGGCTGTGTGTGTACACATGTCATGGTGGAGAGTAGTCTCTGTGGCAGTCTGGCCCCGGGCCCCTTGGGTTTTTGGCAATGCGGACTCCTGAACAATTTAGTTGAATAGCCCGTCTTTCCATTTCCGCAACAATACACAGGAAAACATGGCATATTGTCCGAAATAGTCCGAATGGTGATTAATCATGATTAAATTAATTTTGAAGGTGTGATTAATTTGATTAAAAATTTTAATCATTCAACACCCCTAATATATATATATATATATATATATATATATATATATATATATATATATATATATATATATATATATATATATATATATATATATATATATATATATATATGAAGATCAGTGCAGGAAGTAGTTCTGGTTAGAAATCACACGTGATCATGAGGGCGAGGGGGCAGCTGTGATGGGAGTAGTCAGTTCCACGTCGGTGAGGCGGGGGCAGCCGCCGAGAAGACCCTGCCACCACGGGTTTGCTTGTGTGTCACGGAAATGCAAAGTGTGCTTTGTCTATCGGTCTGCGTCTCCGTTATCCCCGTAGTTTACTGTGTCATTTCTTTCTCTTGGTTATGTGATTCTTCGCACACACTTGGACGTGTTCAGGGGAGTGAAGGCTGGCGGGAAAGGTCATAATTGTCATTTGTCACTGCTGGTACTCCTTACGGGCTCCCTAAAAGACGACGAAAACAGTCTCAGGGGATATAGCGATTGTGTCTGTCGCTGATGCTATCGCAATGACATCCTGCTAACTCATTTGAAACATCAAACAAATATCATTGTGAATATCGTCATTGCTGCCACGACAACAAAGCTCCCTTTGGCATTTAAACAGCTCCTTGCAAAACAAGCCGACTTTGCACTCAGATCGATGGCTGTTACACATGATTGGATATAGTATACGGAAATGGTTTGCTATGAATAATTTTACCCCTAACTGCAACCATAGATCACATATTACTTGATGTCCATATGACCATATGACCATTTCTGACATTCCATCTGACCTAATCAAACCAAAAGTGTCACTATACTCACCCAGGAGGATGGTATGAAAGTCTGTCAATAGAAACAGTAGCTCACAATGCTGTGGCATGGTGTGGGTTTGCAGCTATTTACGGCAAAGAGAATTCATGGTGAGGGAAGTTTCACTAGGAATTTCACTAGGACCCTGCATGCTATATCAATCAATAGTGTTTAACAGGTTTTATTGAAGAAACCTGATGAAACAAATGAGACAAAATGAATGGAAAGGACGAGGGACTTTGGGCTGAGTCATTGATGCAGAGGGCCCTATTTTCATCAGTGCTTTACCCCTATTTTGAAAAACAATTACAAAAATGACTCAACTCGATCTACATCAACACGGTGTAAACTTGTAGATCGCCGATTCATTAAGTTAAAATAAAATCATTGAAGTTTATGGTTATGGGATTTTTTGGGGGAATGTTTGACTGTACTCTGTTGCAGATTTCTTGACAGATGTCTTGACATGACAGGAGATACAGATAGACCCAGTTTGACACAGATGGACACAGTTTGAGGTGCAGGGCATTCTCTCCACAGGGTGCAGGTGAGACAGGATGGGGTGTGGCCAATGCTATTGCCATGTTTCTGGTGTGTGATGATAGTCTACAGTGAACAGCTGTCTCTGACAGTCTGTGTGTGTGTGTGTGTGTTCGGATGTGCGTGCTTGTGTGGGCACGTGCACATCTGTGCGTGTGTGGGAGAGGGAGGGTGTGTTCGAAAGGGCGGGAGAGAGAGAGTGTTGGAGAGAAAATATAGTGGAAGCAAGATAGAGCAGGAAGAGAGATAGTTCTGCAGATTCAGAGTACTCTAGTCTGCAGTGGTGTGTGTGTGTGGCTGTTGGGAACCTGTGTGTGTGGGTGTGTGTGTATGTGTGCTTGTGTGTGAATGAGTAAGCGTGCAGGAGAGTGAGCAGAGAGAGCAGGCTATAGTGAGAGGGACAGTGAGGCAGTGGGAAGCAGCAGACAGCAGCAGTAGGACAGTGTACAGGGCTCTGGATGCTAGCGATACCGCTGTTTGCTGTTGGACGAAGCCTGACTGTACGTATATGCATGCACACACACACACACACACGGGGAGGGGGGGGTCTTTGTGCCATTAGGGGGCAGTGTGGCATCTTACGGGGCATTTTCTTAAATTCCACATTGGTATTGTTGACACTGCCTTACTCAAAGGATTGATAACTATTACACTGCTGGTGGTGGATGACCACAATGTCCAAAAAGTACTTGTTATTCATTCATATTTTATTACCTTACGTTATACTGGTTTCGTGCTTTTAACGCAAACTCCCGATTATGACTGACAATGTTTTTTTTTCTCTGCTTGTGCTGTGAATCTGCCGGCAGGAGAATGTGTAGTAAATGTTGTATGCAGCACGACACGTGTTGTATTACTTTCCTGTAAGGGATGGATTTCATATTTTGGGAGGATTTGTGATGGATGCGATGTGCTGTGGACTTGAGTTCACGGATTAAAAATGGACATTCCGACCAGCTATGTGACACTGTAAATTAAGCAGACCGCCTGTACAGTAGCTGTGATGTTTATGTTGTGTCTACTGTGCTGGTGTCACTCAGATTGTGTTTCACCTGTGTGTTTTGTTCTGTGCAGGGATGTCTGTGTATGTGTGTGTGTGTGTGTGTGCGTGTGCGTGCGTGCATGCGTGTGTGTGTGTGTGTGTGTTTATGCGTACACATGCACGTGTGTCATGTATTTTCTGACCCATGTCAGTCTTCGTCTCATCGTTGGGAATGCGCATGCATGCGCGTGTGTGTGCGCACCCGTGTGTTCGTACATGTGTGTGTGTGTGTGTGTGTGTGTGTGTGTGTGTGTGTGTGTGTGTGTGTGTGTGTGTGTGTGTGTGTGTGCGTGCGTGTGTCTGCGTCTGTGTGTGTGTGTGCGTGTGTCTGCGTCTGTATGTGTGTGTGTGTGTGTTTGTGTGTGTGTGTGTGTGTGTGTGTGTGTGTGTGTGTGTGTGTGTGTGTGTGTGTGTGTGTGTGTGTGTGTGTGTGTGTGTGTGTGTGTGTGTGTGTGTGTGTGTGTGTGTGTGTGTGTGTGTGTGTGTGTGTGTGTGAGAGAGAACAGGGTGATGATGGCTGGTTGGTGTTTGGTTTCCAATAGAGTGCAACCTGAGCAGCCACGGAGGGTAGCATGACACGACACATGGTATTGTCAGGCTACAGGAAGAAGAGTTTATATTGGGAAGACAAGAGAGAGTGAGAAAGATGATGATATGGCGAAAGAGTGGAGGGTGCTAGAGAGATACTGTACACGAGTTGGATGGACTGTACACGAGTTGGATGGACTGTACACGAGTTGGATGGACTGTACACGAGTTGGATGGACTGTACACGAGTTGGATGGACTCTATGTCACCTAAGTGGAGAGAGCTGTGAAAACTAGTCAGTAGCCTGGGCCTAGGGTTATAGTCTAAGTCTAGGTACCTACTAGTGTTAGGAACCTGCTAGTGTTATATTGGTAACTACTAGTGTTATAGCCTACCTGCTAGTGTTATATTTTAGGTGTAATACTTTAATATCATTTAAATGCATACTGCTATAGTATACTTAGCAGAAGTATAAGATACTTTGAGTATGAAACATTTACCTGTGGTATTGTTGACACGACACAACATAAATTAACGTCAAGCTGCCCACTGTTCTGTGATGACTCGGATAGTTCTGGCTCCCGACCCTGATTGATTGACAGCTGCCTATTAGACTGCATAGAGGAGGAAGGCAGTAAAAGGAAGAGTAATGAGAGAAAGAGCTGAAGTGCTGTACATGTCAAGAAACGTAGTTACTTTGATTGCTTACCACTTAAAACCCTATACGGTAAAATACTGCGTTGTCAAGTAGAGAAAACTGCCAGAGTATGAGCTCACACCATGCCGCAACAGGGGTTGGGCTCCTTGAGGATTTTAACGTTTCAGCTAGGTTTCGGGTACGACTCCCTATGAAAATTCCTTTAACGATTTCTTTAGGGCATTCCAAATGAAACTTGGCCTAAAAGCCATTCTCCTTTAGGGCATTGCAAATGAAACCTAGCTTAAGGGCTATTCTCACTCAGAGGTTGCATCATACACTGAAAACACAGTTCACAATTCTAACCAATTTACAATGGTTTGAAAACAGAAGACACAAGTTTGTGTCTCTAGATCATGTCCCTCCCATTGGAAATGCACTGCGAGCTGTGTTTTGTTCTGTGATACTGTACCTCTGCAGTTCTAATGTGTGAATAACCCCTTACAGAACCTCAACTCTGGAACCAAATTGACCCATAGTGGACCGAGACAGGTTCCATTTGTGCACTCTCAGAGTTAATATTTTTTTCATTATTATCTCTTATTTAATTATTATTATGAATTATTTTTATGCACATCAGTTCCTTGAAACAAAAATGGTTGATAATCTCTGGTTACATTTGTTTTATAGCCTAAAGAAACATGACATCGGTCCTAGTGTCATAATTATTCCGTAATCACATCAACAATGGCAGATCTAGATCTGTAGATGTAGAGCTATTTCCGCTATTTTTAACATTAGTTTCTATAGCATGGAAATATTAAATGTCATTTCTGTGTATAATGTATATTTAGAATATTTATAGTAATCTGCCCTGTGCATTATACAATTTTATACTGTATACCGTAAAATACCAAATAGTAGCCCGGGCTGTTATTATGCAAAATCCATTCGGACCCCGGGCGCTTATAAGGTACTGGGCTGTTATTTGCAGTAGGCTGTTATTTATTTTTGCACCATCCTGCACAGGGCCATTATTTCATTACAGTTTCTGTTGAACATGTTTTTAGTGCAAAATTAAAAGGTATAATAAACATATGTATAGCAGGCAAAGTTATTGACTTTTTGATTTAATATTTAGAATAGAAGACCTTATAGGCAGCATTGCTTAATAGATCTGACCCAGATTCAGACTGGCATGATTGACTGCAATTACTTAATTGGTTGCACACTGCACAGCTGTGTAACTTTTCACATTTTAGAATATTGTAATGTATAGCCTCAGTATATTCTTTCAATTGAGGTTTGGCCTTACAGAATACATGGTGGTCAGTTTTTCAATCAAATCAATCAAATGAACCGCTGGGGAAGCACCTAATAATTAAGACAAGAGTAGGCCACACGTGCTCGCTATAAACTGCGTACAGGACGATTCTCTCATCATATTGTTTGATGAAGTCATATAAAACGTGACCTATAGCTATACCCAATGGAAATATAAAATATATAAAATATACAGTGTGTTGACGAGTAGGAATTACAGCAATCGCTTGAAAAACGAGTGAGGAAGGGGCATTTGAAATCTCAACTTTCATCTCCTCTCATCGCATCGGAGTCAATGCGCTGCGCTGACGCTTGGATTCAGTATGGTGAGTGCGTGTGCGCAAACGTAGATCCATGCACAAAATGACAGTAGACCTAAACGTTTGACAGAATAAGCAGTCTGAGTTTAAAAAAAATCGTTGTATGGTGGCTGTGTATGGCAGAATTAAACATGTATTTTGGGGAGGCGGAGAACTGCTGTCGCATTGTGACATGCGATATGCTGACGGCATGGTGCGCATCAGGCAAATGAGGAGGTCTGCAAACGCCATACAAATAGTATTTAATATGTTTGCAAATAACAGCTCATGGGCGCTTATTTGGACGAGGGCGGTTATTTGGACGAGGCGGTTATTAAGCAAAATGGTGTGGGGACATGGGCGGTTATTTGGTAGTGGGCGGGTGTTTGAGTAAGGGCTGTTATTTGGTATTTTACGGTATTTAAATATGAAGCCTAAAAAGGCATACAGATATTTGTATTTTGTTATGTACCATTGCTTATCGTTAATCACAATTATTATTTATTTGTGTCACATTATGTTTTATACACATTATCGTCACACATTTAATTATCACAAAATGTATTAACTTTCACACAATTACTTGCCATTAATCACAATTATTCGCGTCGCAGTTATCGCCACACAATTAATTGTCACGACGGTCCTAGTGCTCGTGCCTAACCATGCCCTTTAGGTTGCTCTTAAAAATCTCTCGAAACCACAGTCTCTGGGGGCCTATTTTTGCCTCTAATGTACAACTGCAGTCGTGTATCGTCAACCCCACCCCCCTCCTCCCCCATCCTGCGTCCCACCGAACGTGCTCAGAATGACGGGTCAGGAGGAGGAGGAGGAGGAGGATGGAGAGAGATCGGGACGGGTGGGGCAGGGGAGAGAGATTGAAAGAAAACCGATAACAGAGGACGAGAGAGAGACTGAGAGAAAGGAGAGAATATGTGTGGGAAAAAAACGAGGCGACTGTGTGTGTGTGTGTGTGTGTATAGGAGATGAATGAACATTGGAGTTGAGCCAAGAGGCAGGAGGGAGTGAAGCAGAGGAGCGGAGAAAACGGTGCCGAGGGAGGAAGGAGGCGTGTTGGTTTTTAAGAGTTTCGAGTGTGTAAGCAATCTGCTGAAAGACCATGTTTTGTATTTGTCTAATCTTTAATCTTTTTAATCTTTTTGTGACAGTTTTTTTTTTTTTAAATTTGGGATATGACTCAAGCCTGTCTGTCCATGCATGTGAAAAGGTTGGATTTTTTTTAATATAGTGAACGCTTTTCAGTAGCAGTTCTCATTTATTGGTGTTTTTTCATTGACATGCAGAACAGCCTTCTTCTATCTTCCAACTCAAATGATTTCCAGAATGCCAGGTTTGCCTCGAAGTGGTGACTAATAGCATGTTACCTTGGGTGAATGAGCAGGTGAAATGAATCTCCCACAGCCAAAATGTATGCAGTATTTTTTAATACTGGAAATGTGCAACGGATTGTCCTACAAATCAATGTTGGTGTAGAGCAGTGAGGGTGGTTGTGCATAAAGCATATTGTAGAATACCGACCTGGGCTTACAATGATTAATGATTTCTGGCTAAACTCTTTACAACAGGGGTGTCAAACTCAGATACAGAGTGGGCCAAAATTTAAAACTGAACAAAGCCGCGGGCCAAGTTTGAACAAACTAACCTTTTAAAGGGGAATTCCACCCATTTTCAAAATTTTCCTGAGAGGGTACAAATGTGAACCAGATTGACCCTAGCGGATCCATTTGGTTCCATAATGAAAAAAAGTCTTAAAGAAAAATCATTAACATGGTGAAATACATCTTGGTGACATCATCAGATGTATTTCACCATGTTAATGATTTTTTCAGACCTCCATTTTTAGGAAATACAGAATTTGGGGAACTTTTTTTATCATGTCCACACAACATCTCTAAGGTATATTAATGACATATTAAAATGTTGAAAATGAGTGGTCTTCCCCTTTAATTTGATAATGTCTCAAGGGCCAAATGAAATTACACGGCAGGCCAAATTTGGCCCGCGGGCCAGAGTTTGACACCCATGCTCTACAACAGGTTCTTAAAATTGCCACTTGGTTAGCCTGAAGTGATATGCTTTAAAACGAGCTTGGTACTGCTGTTAGAGGTGGAGGATGTCACGTATTTAGCAGTAGCAAAGTAGCAAAGGCCATAGGTTCTCAAACATTGTTTTGTGTCAAGGACTGTTTTTTTAAAAACTAAAATCTAAAACCACAGCTCTGCAAGCTTATAGTGCCACACAAAGTGATGTAATATGAGCTTGTGTGTAGTTAAAATGGTTTGTATTGACTGCTTTTGCTGGAGATCCACTTTTAGAACCAAAGCTCTAGGCAGCACTATACTGTATTCTTTCATAACCATAGGACAATCCACAAATATTCCTGCATAAAGACTTTTAATAAAAAATATTTGTCTTTGGGGTATAACACACTCATGTACTGCATATTATAACCATGGCATGGTATCACTAGTTTTACCACTTTTTGGCTGTGTGTGCTGATGATAGAACACATCCCTCCGGATACTTAGGCGTGATTGCAGAGTGGATTCAATTAAAGCAAAATAGACCTTTTTATTTGCTTCCAAAATGAAACACTCTTTTCAAGCAGTCCACAGAGTCTCTTCTCATACAGTCTGGAATGGAACGCCACAGCCAATATCCTCAGAATGTGGGAAAATAAGAGGAAATAAGTGTAGGGTAGCTGAAACCCTGGGGTCAGAGTAGATTGAAGTTCTTGTTGGTACTACCGACGAACCCTTTATTGCTTGGTTGTTATCTTTCCCTCAGATTCATGTATGGCCAAAACTTTTTTTCCCCTCAAAACCAGATAGCTACAGTATAGAACACAATTACTAACGTGACGGTAATGTCTAGGGCTGACGCAGTTGTATTGGAATTTTATACAATGGTATTGTCACAAGAACAATTGAGATGAATTAGGTTATTGTATTCTTGTCAGTGGAACCTAATAAAATAGACACTGTGTCTAACGTGATGCATTGTGAGCTTGTAGATCAGCTATTATCAAAATTGTTTGTATATATTTTAAACTTGTAAAATGGAACATTGCATGGCAATACAGCATATACAACAAAGTAGATAATGTGAATCATACCTAAGCTAAGAGCATAATAGTAAAGAATATATCAGCTAATTAAACTGTACACAAGTTCTAAAAAGTTCTAAGCCTACATACACTGTTATCTAAGAGACTTTGCATATGCCTGTAGGAGGTCCTGGGCAAGTACTACTTCAAGTGCTACACTATGTGCTAAGATGGAGACTGAAGAGGTGCATTTTCAGATTGCAGTGGAATTGTACTCTATTTACTATTTATTTGTATTACTATTTAAATAGTCTAGTCGAGGAAAAAATCTGCTATTTGTCCTGAAGATGAGAGCATGGAATCACGGTACCCCAAAACAACTGAAAAAGCCGGGACTTCTGGTTAGTTAACTTCCACCGGATGTTGTTCGATGTTGTTTCTCTGGGGACTGTAAATACAGTAACTTCCGCGACTAACGTTCACAGTCTCAAAAGCACACCGCTTGCCCAGGGTGGTCCTGATGGGACTGCAAAAGATTGTTTTTTTAAGCTTCATATCCTATAACATGTGCAGTATATAATATAACAACATGATGTGAGATCAGTGTTTCCCCCAGAAAATTGTTTAGTCAAGGTGGTGAGGCTTCGAGTCTGTGCTCGTGCGCGTGCACGTCCGTGCATGTGCGCGTGCATGTGATGTAATTACAATACCGTAGGCTACGCTTTGGGGTGAAAAACAGCAACACAGCCCCTCACTCATGTGTTTACACCACTCACCTCTATAACAGCTACTTTTCACCACTATCATCATCTGACTTCAGGCCCTGACCTTTTATTCTAAGGAACCAGATAGGCTATTACGTTTTATAATTAATTTCTTTCCTTTTCAGGTTTAGGGTGTCATGACATGTCTTTTTCATGACATGTCCTATTTTAACAGGCTTAAAAGCACATCCAGCATGAAAAGAGACATTGAGAGAACAGAATGCCAACTGTATGGGACTATTAGGACAATTGCCAACTGTAGTCTCTCAGTCACAATGTGGGGCAGGGTCTCAATTTGTGGGATGACTGAAAAGTCTTTGAAATGAGAGACTGTGCCACGCAAAGATCTGGTCACCCTGTGACTGTCCCACAGAAACGGGACATCTGGTCACCCTCAAACTCAGAGCCTCCTGCTAAAACTACACCGCTCCGACACACACACACACACACGCACGCACGCGCGCAGCAGCAGCAGCAGCAGCAGCAGCAGCAGCACACACGAGCTAAACGTTATGCTAACAATATTGACAGAGAGGCTAACGTTAACTGTATGAAGCCACATAACAGTCGAAACGCAATAATTTCAGCGTGGTTGTTGTCTGGTTAGGCTGACATACCGGGGGTCCGCGGGCTCTGCAGACACAGACGGCATGCGTTGACCAGCAACCAGACAGCCGCGCAACGCGACTTTTTACTGCTTTGGGAGCAAAACAACTTGCTCTGCTCCGCGTGCGCACACACAAGCACTGCAGACACACTGATTGGGCATTGCGCAGCACAGAAGTGTGAACACTGGACCAGACTCGCTCCGGTTGAATATTGATTAAATTAATCCATAATCGCGGCCGTTGTGATTTGCTAATGGCATGGTTTCAAATCGCAATTTCGGTTTGAAGCCTTAGCACAGAAAACTTTATTTTATAACGTGCACATTGAAGAGAAATGCAGTTATTTTGTTACCAAAGGGGAAAAAAACTTCTTTCAGAATCTGGCCGCGTGCCAGCCGATACCACCCGGCGTGCCAACGTTGGCGACGCCTGGAGTAGACTGTCAGCGCGGAACAGTGTTAGCGAGCCGAGGCAGTGTCGCATGCGAAATATAACTGATCTACAGGCTCATCATGCGGCATGCGTTGTATGAACGACACATTTTAACTTTAACTCTGGTTTCTTTTTTTGTTTTGTTTTTTTGGGGGGGAACGTAGCCAAGGCGGGGGAGGGATTCACTCAGGGCGGCCGCCTTAATGATAAAGCGCTGGGGGAAACACTGGAGATACATGTAGCACTGTTTATAAAACGCTCCTCCAAACAATTGCAATACCACCTTGTATCTTGTATTGTGTAACTATACTTTCCTCATTCTCAACTTTTTATTCTATTTTGGCATTTGCTTTCACAGTGTAAATCTGTTTTCTCATGCCAATAAAGCTCATTAATTGAATTGAAAGGACATGTTAATAGCATCCTCCCTGTACGTGCGTTCATGCTGCAATCCTAAAAGTGTCAGAATCCATTATTGATGTCTCGTTAAGAACATCTTTCCATGTACTTGCTGGACATCAAACGAGGTAATGATTTTGTGTTAACACTTTATATCATCGTGTTCTTTTTTCATTTAATTGATTTCTTTCTCTTTGCATTTCTCTCTCTCTCTCTCTCTCTCTCTCTCTCTCTCTCTCTCTCTCTCTCTCTCTCTCTCTCTCTCTCTCTCTCTCTCTCTCTTTCTCTCACGCGCATGCCAAATTCCAGTTCTAATTTTTCGTTGCCACTTTCTTTCTGTGCCATGTGCTCTTGGCAGCACATCCCTTCTACATCAATCACCGTCTCATTTGAGTCAACTCCTCTTAGTGGTGGTGTGATGTACTATAGTCTCTGTTATCTCTACTGGCATTGCCACTGGTTCCTTTTAATGAGGACGGTTGGTGTTAAGTGCACATGTTGCCTGTCACTTTCTGCTTGACTTGTGAGGTTGTTGTCACCCTGGGTGTGAGAGGTCCTTCTGATCATCCTGTGACATTATGAGTATGTCGAGAGATTGTAATGAAAGGCACATTTAAGTGTTGGTTGGTATGCATGTATTGGCTTTATGAGTCATCGCTGAATTTGTGTGCATTGAAGGACAGCAGCATTTTTATTTAGAGGTTGAAATTGACATTTAGCCACTTAGCCTGCTCTGCGAGACTCAGTCTCATCAGCACAGATCCTCATCTGATCAATTGTGGTCGTATGTATTCAATTTATTAACATCCTGATTTCAGGAAACCAACATCCTTCAGGGTGATTTACAAGTACAAGAATAAGAGCAGAGCAATAGGAGAAATAGCAGCATTATCAGCCGTTATCATTATCACCTATTGCCTCCAGCATCATGAACATCAGTGTTGCAACATCTCCTTATTATAAGACTACTGGCATTTTCGTGTTTAAGTGCAGTTGGTCTTGCTTCCTATATGTTGTTTAAACCAGTGCTTGCATTTTCGTGTTGAGGAGTAGACGAGTAGTAGGAGTAGATCTTCTATTTTCAAAATATCCGATTCAATCCTGACCACTTGGCCCGTTGGTCGCTTGTGTTGGAGCCTGGGTTTTCAACAGGTGGCCGGGGACCACCAGTAGTCCTTGAGAGGGTTCCAGGTGGTCCCCAGCTAAGTTGGTTAACCAGATGTAACTCTTGAGAAGGTAAAATATTCATCATCTGAATTAGCCATTTTGGAATGTATGTTTTGCTTGTTTTCTTTCCAAAATCCAGCCTGGAATTGTGGACAAAAGCAAAATAAATCTTTAGATTTGGGGTCTGTGGGGCTAAAACGTCCTCAAATGGTGGTCCGTGGCTCAAATCCTGAACAAATGGTGGTCCCTGAGATGAAAAAGGTTGAAAACCCCTTGTGTTGGAGCCTGGCTGGGCTCATGCATGTATGCACATGGTTGCTCGTTTCTCTGGCAGACACTGCCAACGGTGCATGATCACGACCCCTGGCAGCCCAGCGAGGGAACGCTGCCATGGAGCAGAGTGAGACACGACAGTGACTAACCGTCACGCCCTGTCAAACAAGGGAACCGGTTATAACTGCTGAGCAGGCCGATCACAGAGGAAAGGACTCGGACGCAAGACCACGGGGCTGGCACTGCTGAGGATGCTGATCACAGAGGAAGGAAGGACAGTGAATCAGGAAGACAGGTGGAAGGAGAGCAGAGGTCAGAAGGAGAGCAGAGAGAGAGAGAGAGTTATATACACTATAGTTCATTAGGAACAGATCTTGTATGTTGCAGGCCAGCCAAAGCTGTCGACTGTTTTTTTTTTTTTTTTTTTTTTTTTTTGCTTTTAGATTTTATGACCTCATTTCTGTAGCCTGGAGTTGTATATGGGGTTTGGGAGCCTTTTGAGCTGCAATGAAAACAGCCAAATCATTGAAAACAGTCACATCTGTTGGCAACTTTGATGTGTATCATCACAAACGGGTGTCTTCCTGGTGTGGGCATCCAGAGAAGTCACACGTTCGACTGGAAGGGGGTATTCCTGTGACAAACATGTTGACTGGCGGTAGGTGAAACATTACACTTTAAATTTAATGCAATGGTCACCAATAATACTGTCATCTACTGTTTGTCATTCAGAACAGTCTCTTGACAGTAACAGGGATCTAGTCATGGACATGGGGGGCAATGCCACCCTAAAGGCCCTGACTGCCCCACCAAACATGATGGTATGCAAAACAACCCACACTTTAAAGATAGTTAGTGCTTACTTTTAAGATGATTTGAAACGGTACTACTGCTACTAACTAACTAGAATTGTTGCAGCACTAAACCAACAGCATTTCATCATTGAAAACAGAAAACTCTCTGAGTCAGACCTTTAGCTTTATGCATGCTGCGTGCCTGTTGCAACTTCAACAACAGCTGATGTTGTTATTGATGCTTACTTGCCTAATATAAGTCCTCTACAAGATCTTCATTGCTCGCTTCACGCCAGGGGCGATGAACCCACCCTCATGCCATTTTCGCCTGCCCCACCCAACTGGGAAATGTTACATCCGGGACTAGACAGTAACCTGCTCTCCTCCCGCAGTTTACAGTCATATTTTTGCAGTGCAGCTTCATATACAGTATAATTAAACCGCATTCTGTTTAACTCAGCGATTATGAATTGTCAAGTAGAAATATAATACTGTAGATATACCTACCATTGCTATTTCTGGAATGTACATGCTGTAGGCATTGCTCTTTAAGTTCCTATCTGACACCTCTGCAGCAGGCAAGTCCCCAGTGAACCAGATATTTATTTAATATAATTATCATATAGCGCTCTACTTTCATGTGCTTCTGGCAAACCATTTTAATTCTTCTCATTTACACAAGGGAGAAAATACTCTCTCAAAGCGGTGTAGGGTTATATTTTGCTATGCAAAGCATTGCTAAGCAAAATCAGGCCTTAATGACAACCCTGTCATACTGTGTGGCGCTGCGTATTCAGTATATAGGCTTTCCTCTCGTACTGTAGGTTTGCAAGCCGTTCATCGGGCTTTTAAGTAGTATGCAACGTTTCACCATTTTTTCTTAAGGCCACAAGGAACCAGGTATGGCATTGAAGGGTCCTTGAATGAATCCCAATTAAATATACGGTAGGTGAGAAGATGGTGAGCTATAATGAGGATCCAAGGCAGCTCTGTGCAGCTGAGGCAGAATAAAATCTTTATTTCATTATATATAAAAAAAAAATAGTTGACCCTGATGAAGGCCAAAGCAGGACTTATGTGGGGTAATGTCTGGGGTAACTTGTGGGGCCGGGGCTAACTTGTGACTTGTGTCTCAACAGAAATGGCAGAGAAAATATGCCATCATACTGTACATTTCCCCTTCCGTGCGAGAGTTTAATTTCACCACTGTGTTTAGTGACACAGTGGTGAGCTGTTGGTTTCTCAGCGTGGTCTAATCGGGACCACACAGCATACTGCTGAGAGAAGCTAATGACGCATGTCTGTGCATTATTGATGAGCGTTAATGTAAGATACCTGCTGATTATATCGTACAACAGTAACCCCCAGTCCTTACTGCAAATCAATCTTACATAAAGTAAGAGTATGTTGTCATAACAGCGTCGGAGTTGGAACAGCTGTGGATAGCAATTCAGGGTTTTAGCCTTGAAAGTTTCTTGAAATATAAACAATCTGCGAAGAAGAGAGAGGAATTACATTTTTTTCTGGCAGACCGTTGGTCGAACGCAGCTCCATAAATTCCATAATTTTAATTCTGAACCCGTCATTTTCTGTGTCATTGCTGTTACTGTTTTAAAACTCAGTGCTCTTCCTCCACCCACAGCTACTGTGCTATTTTGTTTTAACTATTGAAAAATAGCAGATCTACAAGCTCATAGCGCACCACCGAGTGGCGCGCTAATTGTATCTCTGCTATTTTTGAAAAATGGTGAAAACGTGGTGCAAATCTTTGAATATTATGTTATTCAGAAACTAGAAATCTAGACAGTACACAATGTTTTAAAACTTAGTGCTCTTCCTCCACCCACAGCTACTGTGCTATTTTGATTGTACTTGTACTGGGGGATGATTCCCCATTGGTAAGGAGCATCTAAAAGCAGACCCAATTCACCAAACCAAAATAAACATATGGCTCATATTAAATAAATAAATAAATAAAACAATATTTTATTCACAAGTTGTCCTGACTGAACTGTGGTAGTTCTGCTGTGCAGGTGAAGTCTCTGCTGCTGAGCTAGCAAACAGAGACGCAGGAGAACGTCATGCTGCCTTCAGATCTCTGCCCTCGCAAACAGCAGTGTGTGTGTGTGTGTGTGTGTGTATGTGTGTGTGTGTGTGTGTGAGTGCCTGTTTTTGTGTGTGTGCGTGTCTGTGCATGTGTGTATGCTTACCACTTGTGCATGTGTGTGCGCACACATTTGTGCATGCGTGAGATTGTGAAATATACTGCACATCAAAATAAAATACCGGCTGCAGGTTCCCCTTGCTCCCCCGTAGTACTGCGTTGGGTGTGAGTTGCGTAGCGTTGGTTTTGGCTGTCAGCCCAGCCATAGTCAGCCTGCCTGCCTGCCGTAAACATCAGCGGCTCGTGACTCTCACTCTTCTGGTCGACCTTTCAGTCTGTCACTGCTCCAGATTCACTGGTGACAGACACGGGAGTAAACAAACAGCCAATGCGCCACAGTCCTCCTGTCTGCTGCTGTCTGGTCCTTGAATGTTTGGCCAGGTTTTAGTCTACCCGCATGTTTGTCTGTCTGTCTGCCTGTCTGTCTGTCCGTCTACTTTTATGTTGCGCTGTCATGAGTGTACCATTCCGTCAGCTTATGTCTCTATTTCTCCTTTACCACTTTAAACCTCCCGTGCTTACCATAGTAAACTTGACCTGTGTTTTCCCACCCTATACACCAAATTTTGACACAAATAGCAGCTACTGCAGTTTTATTGGCGAAATGCAGTTACCACCAGAATAGGGGCTGCTGAGGTTCAAGTCAATCCATCATTGTTACAGCTCTCATCTCTGTCTCGTCCGTCTTTGGCTTTTTGCAGAATCCATCCATACGTGTATCCATCCCTCTATCAATCTGCACATCTATTTCTCTGTCAAAAGTTTCCCATTTCTTCTCCTCCTCTTTCACTCTTGCCTCTCCCTTCACCTTGCCCTTTCTCGTCCTCAAACTTCTCTCTCTTTTCCATATTCTGCCGCCCCCTCTCTTTTATCCCCTCCCTGAAGCTCATCCTCTCCATTATTCATGCTCAGAGTAGATCAAGTCAGGTGCTAGAGATGGGAGAAATTCCTCTCTGGGACATTTCAGGACACAGAGGAGGTCATGCTTGACATGCATCATATGCATCATGCATCTGTGTGCATCGAGTACTGTATGCATTCCGCGTTAGAAGTATGCAGTCGGTGTTGCCAACTTGGCGCATTTGGCGCTATATTTCGCTTTTTTTCAGAACTCCCCTAGCGCCAAAATGAGTGAAAAGCTCCTGGCGGAAAATCTAGTGCTTTTTTTGGCTGGTGAGTTGGAGCGAAATTGGTTGACATGCGCCAGAGATAAAAAAAAAAAAAAAAATCCTTTTTAACCTTTTATGACAGTGGTTTCAGCTAGAGGTCTTCAGGCTTATTGAAGGACAGTTAACAGGTAACCAGATGTAACTCAAGAGTTAAAATATTGTGTAGACTGTGTAGCCCAAAGTCTACACAACTGGAGACTGTAGAAGATGGTTATATAATGGTCATATCCCCTTCCAAGCAAGCATCTAGCGCATTCTAGTGCTTTTTTGGAAATGCCACTAGTGCATTTTGGATTTTGGCAGTTGGCAACACTGGAAGTATGATATATCGTCGTCACCATTATCACGTCACCATTTTGATTCTTGGAGACATGAGTGAGTTGCATGGATGGTCATCGGACCTTGCCTATTATGCATCCGAAACAACATAATTGGCCAATCACCAACACGTGTGTGCGCGCAAGCACATGTGAAGACATGCATGTGCACATACACACACACAAACACACACACATACACACACACACTTGATCTTGCTCGCCGTGGGACTTAGCATGCTGATTAAATCTTCCACCAACCCTTGTCACCAGTCATAATGTGTCAGGGCTGCACTAAACTGGGCCAAGACCCACTGACACCGCTGGTGTAACAAGAGGGGGGAGGGGAGGGGATCTCCGTGCTCTATTTCAGCTGGCAACTGGACTTAGAAACTGGGTTAATGTCCCTGTACCTCCGCTTATTGTCCCCATCTCCCTGTGCTGCCACGGATCATGTCACAACTCACAACCATTCCCAAATATACCAGCAGGTGCCAAAGGAAACAACTTGAACAAATTTATGGAATGGAGCATTGAGGTCCTGATGGTACTCCTTTATCCCCTATAGAAATCCCTGGGGTTTTCAACCTTTTTGATACCAGGGCCCACCATTTATTCAGCATTTGAGCCACGGACCACCATTTGAGAACATTTTAGAACCACAGACCCCAAAACTAAAGATTTCTTTTGCTTTTGTCCATCTTCTAGTTGTGTAGACTTGGGCTAATTCAGATGATGAATATTTTAACTCTTGAGAGCGTAAAAATGAAACCAAATGGACCCGCAAGGGTCCATTTGGTTTCATTTTTACGTTCTCAAGAGTTACATCTGGTTAACCAACTTAGCTGGGGACCACCTGGAACCCTCTCAGGGACCACTGGTGGTCCCCGGACCACTGGTTGAAAACCCCTGCCCTATAGAAATCCCTGGGGTCTATTAAAAATACTCTATCGCCTGAGCATTGCATCATATACATATGGCGATAGTATGGCAATGATGTCAAGTGTGTGGCACTCTGTGTCCTTTACACTACAGCAGTGTTTTTCAACCTTTTTCATACCAGGGTCCACTATTCATTCTGCATTTTAGCCACGGACCACAATTTGATGTTGAGTTTAATGTCTTGGACCCAAAACTACAATTTACAGTAGGAGATGTAATTGGCAAAACGTTGGTCAAAGTAACAATTCTTCTACATGTTCTAAGTGTGTACCTTCTTGAAAATTAAGTAATTCAGATGTTTAAATCATTATAATTCTTGAGAGTAAATAATTAAAACTCTTGATAATGTAAAATGATTTCATTTCACACCCTCTAGAGTTACAGATCCTATAAGGCTCCATTTGGTTACCAACTGTCCATCATTTAGCTGGGGACCACCTGAAATCCTCTCAGGGACCACCGGTGGGTCCCGGACCACTGGTGTAAAACCACTGCACTACAGCAATCCCATAGTCTTGTTTAGGCTTCTGTTTGCCTAGCGTCAGGATACTGAGAGCTGCAGTGGTGGTAGCTCTGCTGTAGGTGGTGAGCCTTTTCTCCTTTCCTGCAGGCTGTCTCCCTGGGATGATGTTCCATCACTCCCAGAAGACTTCCAGAGCGTGCACAACGCCTCTGGAAGAAACAATAACTTAAAAAAAATGCTTTGGATAGGACACTGTAACGGTGTTGTTTTCCTGCGTAGTGTAGGGAAGTTGTTTATATACTGTACTTTCGTATACTGAAACTCCTCTGGGCGACCCAATATACTCTTGCCGACAATGTTTGGGGAGGGGATAATATGCAGAGGCTGCGTTGGTAAGAAGGAAAGCTTGTTTTTGGGATGTTTCTCTTTTGCAGTGGCCCCGATGGCCTGATGCTGTCATCTGTTGTCAGGCCGTGGGATAGAAGCGAGAGAGAGAGACAGAGAGAGAGAGAGAGAGAGAGAGAGAGAGAGAGAGAGAGAGAGAGAGAGAGAGAGAGAGAGAGAGAGAGAGAGAGAGAGAGAGAGAGAGAGAGAGAGAGAGAGAGAGAGAGAGAGAGAGAGAGAGAGAGAGAGAGAGAGAGAGAGAGAGAGAGAGAGAGAGACAGAGAGAGAGAGGGGGGGGTTAGTTTATTATGCATTACGCCTGCATCATGACATTGGCCATCATCATCATTTGGCTACAGACCCGCATCTTCTGCATCAGTATTATGTGTCCTGGAGCAAAGATTGGATGTTTGTTTGCTTAAAAAAAGTGGCCCAGGCCCAGACGGTGCAGCTCAACCTGGCCAGCTGGACGCTGTGCCGCAGATTCGACTTCTGAGCCCGACAGCCTTTGCTGCATGCCTCTCCCCATTTCCTGTCTAAATACTGTTAACTGCGATATAGGCGCAAAAAGCCCTAAAATGGTAGGCCTATTGCAACAAAGTGGCGGTGTTGCGAACTGCCAAAATCTAAAATGCACTAGTGGCACTTCCAAAATGCACTAGAATGCGCTAGATTCTTGCCTGGAAGGGATTGTACTGTAGACTTTGGCTAATTCACATGATGAATATTTTAACTCTTTAAATCTTGAGAGTAACTCTCAAAGAGTTACATCTGGTTGACCAACTGTGCATCATTTAGCCTGGGGACCACTGCTTGAAAACCACTGTCATAGGAGGAAAAATGGTGAAAACGAGGGTTTTATCTCTGGCGCCTGTCAAACAATTTCGCCCCAACTCACGAGCCAAAAAGCACTAGATTTTCCACCAGGAGCTTTTTAATTTTGGCACTAGGGGGTCTGAAAAAAATGGCAAGTTGCCAACATTGCAAAGTGGCTATAGCTACTGTATGAGCTTTTATATCTACTATTTTTTGAATAGCAGATGTTTGTTTGTTTGTTTATTTATTTATTCGGTAGGTAAAAAATACAGATTTTCCTGTTGATGTGCAGCAGTAAATTAGTGTGTAGCAATAAGTCCTCATCAGTACTATGAATCAACAAGATGTGATGAGTGGGCGGAACTCACAAGGCAGATCGGTTTCACCCTCAGGTTTAAATACCTCTCATTGATTCTGTCTTACCGTATTGTTTCTGGATGCATGTGTAGATCTGCTAGCTATAGATCAGCAGTGTGCAAATGGACGGTGGCCCCCCGGGGGGAGTGCATTTGAAAGAAGAGACTAATGCCTAGATGAATACCAAAGCCTGATTTAACTTTTAAATGTAGATTAGGAACAAGCCCTTATCCTGTTGTTGTCAGTGGACTTATACAGTATAACTGCATACCCTCTCTCTCATTATTATAGCCCCTTGGGCTAGAATATCAGTTGTCTACAATGGACATGTTCCAGTCTTATACGGTATGCTCCCTCGAATAGATAAACAAACATCAAATCAAAAAATCTGTATTCACATCATTGGACATGGTTGATTTCTAC
Source organism: Benthosema pterotum (assembly GCA_039105355.1). Lineage (NCBI taxonomy): Eukaryota > Metazoa > Chordata > Actinopteri > Myctophiformes > Myctophidae > Benthosema > Benthosema pterotum. The sequence goes on from CM076972.1 coordinate 12,439,255, forward strand.
CTGACAGCAGAAAATTGCGCCAGTGCTAAGTAATAATAATAATTTTATTTATATAGCACTTTTCCAAAAACAAGTTTACAAAGTGCTTTACAAGTAACAATAAAATGCAACAATACAAATGAAAGGCACAACATAATTTCAAAACAAAAGCATAGGTTATAGAAAGGCTAAACGAAAATAGTACTTTTTTAACTGCGACTTAAAAGAGGAGACAGAATTTGCCATTTTGTTTGAGTAAGTGATGCAACAGTGACACCCGTCAGTGAGAATATGCTTCCATGTTCATTGGTACCCAGGGATGCACAACGCTGTCTAAGGAAGTGGTTGCACACCTTAAAAATAAGGAGGCATCACCACTGCAGATGTTTGTCGTGGTGGAGGTGGTTGTAGTGGAGGCGGTTCCTCTGTGGATGTGGGGTTTTGTAGGCACTAGGATGCTGGGTGTGATGCTGTGAGGTCTGTGTTCCTCTGTGGCTGTGGGGTTTTGTTGTATGCACTAGGATGCTGGGTGTGATGCTGTGAGGGCTGTGTCCTAAGCTGCTGTGGCAGCGATGGAGGTCTGCTCGCTGCTGCTGTGTCTGCATCGCGTTTGTCAACAGTGACGGATCGGAAAGTCACCTCAAAGCCGTGATCCTCCGACACTCCCTGTGTCCCTTCTCCCTCACTCTTTGTGGCCAGGGCCGTACGAATGCCAAAGCCACGTGATCATGATCACATACAAACACTCTCTCTCTCTCTCTCTCTCTCTCTCTCTCTCTCTCTCTCTCTCTCTCTCTCTCTCTCTCTCTCTCTCTCTCTCTCTCTCTCTGAGTGATTGAGTGAGTGAGTGAGTATAAGCAAGTGAGAGAAACTTGATTTGCTGAGACATTTACAGTTCAATTTTTGGACATATGATCTTTCCGCATGATGTAGTATATCCTGTAGCATGCGCACAATGCACAGACACAAATTATATTCCAAGTTTTGCTTTAAGTACAACCAAACCATACTTTTATCGTTCAGCAGGTTCCTTTCTCAGGCTTATGAAATCAACACTTAGTCTGGTACACTTCAGTTTGAACCCTGTCCTGTCAATTATTACCTCTTTCGAGTAGTAAGTAAATTGACCCACATACAGTAATCGATCCGTCTGATTCAATATAAAAAGAGAGTGGAGATGAGCAGTTGGACATAAAGACATTTCACACATACATTTGATTCGTCACTGGACTCCATTTTTCATTATTTGTATTTTATTGTAGGAGTTGTTCATCTTAAAAATGGGAAATGTTCTTGATGGATTAGCTGAGGGATTTGAAGCTGTACTTAATGCATTTGGTGCGGCACTGATTGTTGTGGTTTTTATGCTTTCCCCTCCATCTACGATTCCGCATATTTCTTCGCTAGCCCGTGACATTTGTCCCATTCCAGCCTACGCACCCAATCCTCTGGTCAACAACTTCCTGTTCTCTCTCAACTCCTCTCTCCACCTCAGTGACCACTACAGAGACGTGCAGAACTCACTGAGCCCGTCAGAGCTAGGGGACTTCACCCGACGCTTGAGGACCACATTCGGCAGGGAGGGCAAGGTCACCATGGGTGGTGTGGGGGTGGTGGCCCTCTCGCTGGCGCTGCTGTTTGACACTCTGGCCAAGGAGGTGAAGGGACACTGGGTGCCGGAGTCGGGACCTATCCCGGGTCTGTTTTTGCAAAAGCCTACTTGTAAAGACCCGTTTGTCCCGGTAGTGAGTGAGTACCTGAGGCTTGTCCCACATGTTGCCAACAACCCAGCCAGGATGAGAGAGGAGACGGAGAAGTACATCCGGAAGCTATGGGAAATCAGCCAAACGTACGGGCGGCGTGAGCCTCAAAGTGGGGCATGTCGTGTCAACATCTTGCGTGCATACAGAATATTCCTGGGACTCCAAATGCACCACATGCGTCTCTCAAAATCCACAGTTTACAATGTGACAGAACTGATTCCAGTGTCTTTCTACGACAAAGAGTCATTTGATTCCTCTCTCAACTGTGACCTGGAGGCTGCCAACAATGAATTCAAGCAAGAACTTCTGAGACGTAACGACACGTTGGAGGAGCTTAAAAAGTATGGGACTCTTAAAGACACTCCAATTGAAGAAGCCTTTATTCCTAACATTGAGCTCGTCTTTCTTGTGCTGATGATTGATTTGCCTGCTACTATGCCACTCAAGGAATATGTTGCTCCATTGGTGCAGCATAGGGAAGATTTTGACCTGAAAGCCAAATCGCATTTGCCCTTTTAGTGCATACCTCTCACATTTCGACATAAAATGTAATTTGATTTACTGATTTTGACCTTATTGCTTTGCAATGTACTGTACATCTATTGATCTACAGTAAATGTCATGCGTTGTTGCTGCTCAATGTGTGTCAATAAATAAATAAATAATATGTCAATAAATAAAAAGTCAGTGTGTCTTTCATTAGGATGGATTCTGATCCGTGTGTGTGTGTGTGTGTGTGTGTGTGTGTGTGTGTGTGTGTGTGTGTGTGTGTGTGTGTGTGTGTGTGTGTGTGTGTGTGTGTGTGTGTGTGTGTGTGTGTGTGTGTGTGTGTGTGTGTGTGTGTGTGTGTGTGTGTGTGTGTGTGTGCGTGCGCGCACATTTGTGCATGCACTTGTGTGCACACATGAGCGTTATATCAACAACAGTGGTGTATTGGCCGATAACGTTCACTTATAAGAGGTTGAACAATATTAATAATAAATAATAATATCATTATATGTTATAATTAACATGGAAATGGGGACAAGAAGGCAAACTATTTCACCAATTGTTTTCCATTGATTGCATTAATATACAGTGTACAAACAGATGGGGTGGACATGGTATATAATAGCATAAAATGATGACACAACACGTCAACGTTTACTAATTTCTTACTTCACGGCATCCGTTTGAAAAGTGATGACTTTGTCAGTCCAGCTGTGCCAGGCAGCTACTGCAGGGCTTGTTATGATCTGGAGGAAGGTGAACAGCATGTCTGAAGGTTGACAGATTGCTGTGTGTTCTATTGTCCTGGTTCCACAAATCTTTGCGTGACATGAATTTAGATTAGATTAGATGTTTTTAATATACGATAGGATACGTTTTGCTCGTCTCAAGGCATACATTAAAGACAATACGATTCGCATAAGGTCCAAAGTCGAGCCTTATTGTTGCATCTTGTGTACAGGCACATGATGACTAAAACCTATTTTGGTTTGGCTTTCGAATAATGCGTCAGCTGCAATAACAGCAGTAGAATAGTGATAAAAATGTAAAAAAGGGGTCATTCAAGAGCATAGTAATCACATTCTAAACTGTGTTATTACTAAAGTGTTCAAATGAAACTAATAGATTAAATTTGGTTCAGTTGAACACTCCCAGAGTTGGGTATTGTGTTTCTGGGAATATTATTGTCCCCTCATTTTGTATGTAAGTGGCAAGTGGCATATGCATACTGTATGCGTGGAGGCAAGGACATCTAGGCTAGGAGATGAAGCTACATTACTATTGTGCAAATAAACTTAACTTAATACTAATGTGTGTATGGTGGTGAGACTTCAAATACAACATTGCTTTTCTTTACTGAAGTATTTCTAGGTGTTTCTGTTCTGAAAGTATTTTAGAAGCAGACAGTACTTCACCTCATGTTAACTTTTGACAGATTAACATTGACTTGTATTGGACTAATACTTAAACTTTTTAACATTGACTTGTAGTGGACTAATATTTAAACTTTGTTGTGCATAGTAGTCTGTTTATTGAGTCAAGGGATGGGAACTTTGAAATCAATAATTTTAGTCTGGAACATTTCAGTTTGCACTCTGTCAATTATTACCTGTAAATACACACTATTGATCATCCAACTGAATCATTATAGCTGGAGACGAGCTGTTTGTTGGACACAAAGACAAAACATTTGACTATTCACTGGACCCTTTTTTATTCTAAGATTTGTTACTCTTTCAAGATGGGAAATGTTCTTGGCCCCTCCTTTGCTTTTATGTTTTGCCCTGCATCTATGATTCCGGAGCTGTCTTCGCTAGCCCGTGACATTTGTCCCATTCCAGCCTACGCACCCAATCCCTTGGTCAACAACTTGCTGTTCTCTCTCAACTCCTCTCTCCACCTCAGTGACCACTACAGAGACGTGCAGAACTCGCTGAGCCCGTCAGAGCTAGGGGACTTCACCCGACGCCTGAGGACCATGTTCGGCAGGGAGGGCAAGGTCACCCTGGGTGGTGTGGGGGTGGTGGCGCTCTCGCTGGCGCTGCTGTTTGACACTCTGGCCAAGGAGGTGAAGGGACACTGGGTGCCGGAGTCGGGACCTATCCCGGGTCTGTTTTTGCAAGACACTACTTGTAAAGACCCGTTTGTCCCGGTAGTGAGCGAGTACTTCAGGCTTGTCCCGCATGTTGCCAACAACCCAGCCAGGATGAGAGAGGAGACGGAGAAGTACCTCTGGAAGCTAGAGGAAATGATCCAAACGTTCCAATATGACAAGCATGAACATCAAAGTGAGGCCTGTGTTTTCAACCCGTTGCTTGTAAACAAAATATTCACGGGACTCCAAATGCACCACATGCGTCTCTCAAATGCCAGTGTTTCCAACATGACACAACTGTCACAAGACAAGTTGTTTAATAAGGGCAATAAGACAATGTCCCCGTTCAACTGTGACCTGGAGGCTGCCAACAAACAATTCAAGCAAGAAATTCCACGACGTAACAACACGTTGGAGGAGCTTAAAAACTGCGGGACTGAGGCGTTCATTCCTGACATTGAGCTTGTCTTTGGTGTGCTGATGCTAGATATGTCTCCTAATATCTTTGAGAAGCACAACGTATTTGTGGAGCACAGGGAAGATTTTGACCTGAAGGCCAAATCGCATTTGCCCTTTTAGTGCAAACATTCCGAAAAACGTCAGTTGATAATCATCATTAACTATTGTGATCTCAACATAAGATGTGATTTGACTTTTGATTGTTGACCGAATTACCTTTCAATGTACGTCTATGTACGTCTATTCTATCTACAGATAATGTGCCACATTATTGCTCCTCGTGTGGCAATAAATCATCTTTTGACTTGGCAAATAAAGCGGGTATGTCTTCTTTAATGGTGTGGAAATGAAATGCACCTCATATCAAGTACTGTATTTGTTATTTATCATGAAATGATGGTATGGGGCAGGAGGAGAAGTAGAGTGATCCTGCAAACATCTTTGTCTGTGATGAAGCAAACATGGTGTGACGTGAGGTGGGTCATCATGGGGCTAGAGCGATGTGAGTCATTGACTTGTGAAGAGATAGAGGATGTCAATCAATAAATCAATCATCATGATCATAAGTTTTTCCTTCATTCTTCTGATCACTTTACTCAATCCATGAATTCAGAAGCAGTAAAGGGGAACTCCACCCATTTTCAATATTTTACTATATCATTAATGTACCTTCAAGGTGTTGTGTGGACTTGATAAAAAAAAGTTCCCCCATTCTGTGTTCCCAAGAAATGGAAGGTCTGAAGAAAACCACTAACATGGTGAAGCATCTTGATGACATCATCAAGATGTATTTTCACCATGTTAATGGATTTCTTTTGACGCTTCTTTTTTTCTGAGAGCGTACAAATGGAACCAAATGAATGAATGAAGGCTTCATTTGGTTGCATTTGTACGCTCTCAGAAAAAATGTTGAAAATGGGTGGAATTCCCCCTTAACCAGAGGCTTCTCATCAACCAAGTTACCCCTAGGCTCCCCATTCTTGGTATTACAAACTCATTTGTGTTTCATTGCGATGGCTACATATTATAGGCTACTGTACTATGGCTTCAAATAAGTGGAGTTTACATGGAAAGAGTTTTCACCCTAAAGGTATCTATAAGGCAATATGGAAATTTAGTAAGTCCTATATTGAAATACAAAAGCATAAAGCATAAAGTTCATCCAGATCTCATGCAAATTGGTACACATGATCACAACAGTCATTTGATCACAACAAGTCTGTTGGATTTTGTATAGCTTCTACAATAATTGACTGAAGTTGAAGTTTGGCTTCCAAAGTTTTCAAAACTGTGCTGTTTTGTACAAAATGTTGCAAATCGTGAACGCATGGCATGATTGGACTGGAACTGTACACACATATTTGCCCTAGACTGAGGAAGCAATGCCACTTGATTTTTTTCTATAAGAGCCCAAGTCAAATCTTCACTTGCACCGATCTGTATAACTCTTTGTATGCATCTTTTTTTTATATTTTGTATCTGAAACTTTTATTTGTGAACAGCAAGTCCACTGTTTAGTCATTACAACACACCATGTTATTACTCCTATTTAGGTAATTCTACTGTACAAGGAACACTGTTCTGAATGCCCTATAATACACTATGTACATACAGGAGAGGAATAGCAAAGGGCATGTGTCCCATACCATGTGCACATGACTCAAGAGTTAAATAAATGATGTTCGTGTGTGATGGCATGGTGACACATTGAGGTTAGACAAACCACTCCATAGGCTGAGCCATGGTGACATGAGTGTGATGGTGTGGTCCTGGTTTCAGCAATCAGAGCTGAAAGCTTCTGTGATTGGAAAAAAAAAAAAATGTATATTATTATTATCCTGACTCGTGAGAATGGTGTATTCCATTTTCCCATTGCAAATTTTCAGGAAGATAAACAATGTTTGGGTTCCCCACGGGGACGGATGTAACATTTCCCAATTGGGGGGCAGGAGAAAATGGTAGGGGGCGACTTAATGATGAAGTCACACCCATGCCATTTTCGGTTACAGGACTTTTATTAGTCAAGTAAAGCATCAATAATAACATCAGTTGAAGTTGCAACAGACACGCAGCATGCATAAAGCTAAAGGTCTGACTCAGAGAGTTTTCTGTTTTCAATGATGAAATGCTGTTGGTTTAGTGGTGACACAGCTGTAGTTAGTTAGTATTAGCAGTAGGAGTGTTTCAAATCATTTTAAATTTAAGCACTTTAATTTGAAATATCTTGGGTTGTGTTGCATGCCATCGTGTTTGGTGGGGCCCCCCATGCCCATGCCTAGATCCGCCCCTGATTCCCCATCGATAATGCACATGGTGCACAGGTTTATCAATTGCCCACTTATACTTCATCATAAACATTAGTGAGGACCTATGATATGACCTATTCATGATAAATAATACATTTATATGAGGTCCATTTCAGTTTCAAACCGTTAAAGAGGACACACTCACTTTATTTGCCATGTCAAAGAGGGTATATTAACACATCGAGCAACAAGGCCGCACATTTGCTGTAGATCAATAGACATGCATGCAGCAATGCGATCGACAATCATTCAAACAAATCACATTTTATGTCGAGATTATACATGTTAATGATGTTTGCACTAAAAGGGAAAATGAGTGTTCGCTTTCAGGTCAAAATCTTCCCGATGCCTCACGGCTTCTTTGTGTTTTTCAAACATAGAAGTGGGGAGATCCATTAGCAGCACACCAACGACAAGCCCAATGTCAGGAGTAAAGATTTCTTCAGTTGGAGTGCCTTCTTCAATAAAGGTCCCCATACAGTTCTTAAGTTCCTTCAATGTGTTGTTACGTCTCACAATGTCTTGCTTGAATTCTTTGTTAGCAGCCTCCAAGTTACAGTTGAAAGGGGACCGGGACATAGTTTTGTTGACTCTGTTACCCTTGCTGCCTTGGGGAAACAATTGCTTCACAGTGGAAACTGGGGCATTTGAGAGACGCATGTGGTGGTGTTGGAGTCCCAGGAATATTTTGTTTACAAGCATGAGGTTGAAAAAACAGGCCCCGCTTCGAAGATCACTCTGGTCATTCTGTTGGAACGTTTGGCTCATTTCCTCTAGCTTCCAGAGGTACTTCTCCGTCTCCTCTCTCATCCTGGCTGGGTTGTTGGCAACATGCGGGACAAGCCTCAGGTACTCGCTCACTACCGGGACAAAGGGGTCTTTACAAGTAGGCTCTTGCAAAAACAGACCCGGGATAGGTCCCGACTCCGGGACCCAGTGTCCCTTCACCTCCTTGGCCAGAGTGTCAAACAGCAGCGCCAGCGAGAGGGCCACCACCCCCACACCACCCATGGTGACCTTGCCCTCCCTGCCGAACATGGTCCTCAGGCGTCGGGTGAAGTCCCCTAGCTCTGACGGGCTCAGCGAGTTCTGCACGTCTCTGTAGTGGTCACTGAGGTGGAGAGAGGAGTTGAGAGAGAACAGAAAGTTGCTGGCGAGAGGATTGGGTGCGTAGGCTGGAATGGGACAGATGTCAAGTGCTAGCGAAGACATCTGCAGAATCATAGATGGAGGGCAAAGCATAAAATTCAAGGGGTTAAGAATATTTCCCATCTTGTAGGAGTAACAGTTCAGTCCAATGAATAGTCAAATCTCAAATGTATTTTTTGTGTCCAACAAAATGCTTGCCTCTGCTCTCAGTCCGTAATGATTCAGGATTGTTTGTATTTACTTATCAGCACAGGTAATAATTTACAGAGTCCAAGCTGAAGTGTACCTGATTAAAATCACTGATTTCATAAGCAATTGGAAACAAACCAACTGAAGGATTAATGTATAGTTTTATTGTACTTAAATGAATATTTTCTCGTTGATGCAATGAATTACTTATTATTTTAAGTGCACAACCCACTCATTAAGTCAAAGTGAATTAAATCTATATATTAGTCAAATATTACTTCACTATAAGTGAATGTTGCTCTTTCAAAATTTCAAAAGGTACTGGAGCACCTGCTTTTGAAATACTTACAGTAAGTATTCAAAAGTAGACTTTTGAATAATTTTGAATCTCAATACATGGCTGTATTGTTTTCATAGGCCATTATGTTACATGTCAACCTACAGTAAATATGAAAAGCCTAATAATGATAACATGGATAGCAACAACTTGGAGAACTACAGACCCATATCAAACCTCCCCTTTCCGAGCAAAATTCTTGAAAAATCTGTATTTCTAAATGTATCACAGATCACAGTATCCTCCTAGACACTCTTCAATCCTTAGGTTAATTCACAGTAGAACCCGCCTGATGTAGATACCGATATATCGGCATTGGTATCGGTGATATTCGTACCGATATCGGCCAATATATATGTAACATTGGCAACATTTCAACACATTGGCAACATATGTTGCCAATGTTGCCGATATATATATATACATGTGTATATATATATATATATATATATATATATATATATATATATATATATATATATATATATATATATATATATATATATGAAGTTTTTCAAATCTATTTTTCATTATTTTAATTCATTATTAAGCATTGGTCCAAAACATCTGTAACATCGGTGTAGTTTTTTTTTTTTTTTTAAATCGGTATCGGCATCGGCCCCAAAAATATGGCATCGGTCGGGCTCTAATTCACAGTGCAGAAACAGCTCTGAGAAAAAAAATAGTGCCCTCAGAGACAGGGTAGAAGTAAATGTACCACTGGTTAAAAGTTAAACTTGCGGCATTATGAAGCATACAGTACACTACTGTATTGGACCTTCTGTCGACATTTGCCCAAAGCCAAACATGTATGCAGTTCATTGACTGACCAGATGCAGCGATGAAACATGTCCCCATTGGCAGCTATACTGAATAAACAGATGGGCTGGGATTTGCCTCCAGCAAATCCAACCCAGCTCGATCCAGGCTCTCGGAGGGGCTGTCTGTAAGAAGCCTGGATCCATGTGATGGATGAGAACTTCTTAAATTAAGGAACACTGGGGTCTAGGAGGAGCTGTCTGTAAGGAAGGTCATGCGTGTGGCTTAGCAGGACCTTGTTGTAGCCCTGAGGTCAGTGCTGTGCCCGCGTGTTTGAGTGCTATATGTATGCATGCTCGGCATGCTCATGGAACTACTCAAAGCAAGGCCATTTTACCTACTTCAACCCGCAGTTCTTAGAAAAATATACCCGCGTTGCAGCTGTAATCCGTCAGTATGCTCTTTTAAATAGTGACATGCTCATGCAGCATGTTGTGAACTTGTAGAGCTACTATTTTTGTGAACCTCTAGATCTCTCTCTTTCTCTCCAGCGCTCGATTTGCCATTCAACATTATAAAACCCCTAGCATGGGTTAGCTTGTCGTGTCTTACCATCCACTTATCATACTATACATACAGTATAGGCTAGCACTATGAGGAAACTAACTGTAGACCAGGGGTGCCCACACGTTTTTGACTTGAAAGCTAGTTTCAAAATGACCGGCTCAACAAGATCTACACATCATTTCAAGGCCCCCAAGAAAGTTTGACTTTGAAATAGTCGTGAAGGTGTTACTTACTGTTATAGTGTTTAAGAAGAATGCACTTATAATGAAAAATGGAGGGGGAGAATTGGAAGGTTTTCTTGTATATGCTACTACTGACATTTGAAAACAGTATTTGTGGTTTGAGTTGACAGTTTGTGTATTTGAATTTAATCTCTTGCACCCAAAACTAAGAACTTTAACGTTTTTGTCCACAATTGGGAGAAATAACTGGCAAAACATTGGTCAATTGGACAATTATTCTTCATCTTCTAATTGTGTGGACTCTTGAAATAACATACTTCAGAAGTTTAAATATAATTTAACTCTTGAGAGTGTAAAATGAAACCAAATGGACCTGTAAGGGTCCATAGCGCGGCTTGGTTTCATTTTAACGCTCTCAAGAGTTACAGATCTATACATTTTAGGGGACTGTCATGTGATCTACCTGCATGCCCTGTGTGAATTACCGGTAGATCACGATCTACCTTTTGGGCACGCCTGCTGTAGACTGTGTAGGATAAGGCAAATCCACCCGCTTTTTTTTTGTTTATTTCTCTGTAAGCCATTCGATCAATCCTACAGAAGTTCTGACTGTGTAAAAACCTTCTTTTGCAGAACTGTTCGGTAATAACTCAAAGTCCAACCACACTGATTCATTCCTTCATTGAAGTGTGTAACACCTGCAACTGAACCCAGCTTGTAGAAGCAATGTCCACAATAGTAGTACAGCGTGTTAACAGGACAATTCAACATTATTATTGTGAGTTATTCCCCATTACATGGCTTGAGTGAATGCTTCAATCAGAAGCCAGTGTTCTGGTCACGTGAGCAGCAGGATATGTCCCTATAACACACCGCTCCGCTGCATAATCAAGGTTCCCAAAGTACAAACAGCTGTGCTCATAGCGCAGCATGTGCAGGTCCGTCAAGGACCTGCACATTTATCAAATGAATGCATGCAGAACCCCATTTGAAAAGACTTTCGAGGGGGACACCCATAATAGAGGATTTATATGGCTCTGGCAGTGATTCTCAACATTTTTGAGGAAGGTGTGTTGTTTGGTTTTAACTGCTCGTTCGTAAATAAGTCACACTGAAAGCACTTGGTGACGTCACCGGCCACTGCCCCCATCCAACTCAACACACTCGTGGTGTTGGGTTTCCGAACATGCCCTTAATATGTCATGTGCACTTTATGTTGACAACTGAAGGTTAACCGTTGTGAACGTTGCTCTTCCTGCAGGGCATCAACATCGTGGGTCCCAGTAATGCGGATCCTCCGCCGCCCCAGCCAGCCAGCCCAGCCATGTACCAGCTGGACATCACCCTGAAGAGAGGGAACAACCTGGCCATCAGAGACAGAACAGGTAGGAGGATGTGCTGTATGTAGGCTCAGTAAATCATTCATAGACTAGACTTGAAAAATACCATGAAGACGTTTTTTTTTGCTGTTGTTGTTGAAACGTTGGTTTGGTCAGCACCTCACCTTGTTTGTAGACTAGAGACACACAGACAATGGGTGCAATTCCCAATCGCCGTGGTGTAGCAGGTATGGTGTAAGTCTTCTCATTGGCTGCATGGCAGCAAATCAGGTCTGGGGCCTTGGGGCAGGCCGGAAGCCTATACCACCAGCCGTGGGCCTGAGCTTACCAAATAATTACCCAGAATAATTAAAACCTGCAAGTCAAAATGTCCAGAAATCACCTGACCCCCCAATTAAAATGTTACTGTACTCCCCGGCTTTGTTCATCATGAGTTGAAGCTCTTGATGACTGGTTTTAATTATTATGGATAATTATTTGGTAGGCCCAGGACCAGGCCTGGTGGTATAGGCTTTCAGGCCTACCAGACCTGATTTGCTGCCATGCAGCCAATGAGAGGACTTACACCATACCTGGCTACACCACAGCGATTGGGAATTGCACCCATTGTAAGTCTAGTGTGGCTCTACCGTAACTGTACTGTAAAATATCATACCATGGCATCAGTGTTTCTCTTACTGTATCTGTGTGTGTGTTTAGGCAGTAGTAGTAGTAGTAGTAGTAGTAGTAGTAGTAGTAGTAGTAGTAGTAGTAGTAGTAGTAGTAGTAGTAGCAGTAGCAGCAGCAGCAGCAGCATGTTTAGGCAGTAGTAGTAGTAGTAGTAGTAGTAGTAGTAGTAGTAGTAGTAGTAGTAGCAGTAGCAGCAGCAGCAGCAGCATGTTTAGGCAGTAGTAGCAGCAGGAGCTGAAGTGTTCAGCTCTGTAGTCTCCTGGCATCAGCTAATAACTACTAGCGTGAATAGACTGTTAGTGTCTATTGTGTAGAAACCTGCTTGCCTCATGAAAAAGGAAAAAACAGCTTTGAGACTGTTCATTACTGCCTGCTGGCAGAAGCAGAAACGGTTCATAAAAAAGAAATAATGTTGCAACATTGGGAAAAAAGTCAAGCGCACAATGGGGCTTTAATGGAGCTGAATCTCAGTGGTTATTATCTTATCAGCTATTTGTTCTTTTTTCCTTGTCTTTGCATCACATGTGAACCTAACAATGGGAGGGGTATCCGTTCCCATTGAACGAATGGGAACGGATGAAATTATGAAAATGAAATTATGAATAGGCCCTAAGTGTCGATGTTTCCTTGAGCAAGACACTGAATGGTTTTCTCATGTGGTGAGTGCAGTACAGTGTGAAGCACTTTGGATAAATGCACTGCAGTCATACTATACCTGCCCCTCTCTCACGTCTTTCTCTTTCTCTCACCTCTGCCTCTGCTAATTTTCATCTCATATCTTCTCCTATATAAGTGCAGTGTATGTGTACCCTGTGCAAGTCAAACACCTCGATCTGGCCTTGGTCAGACAGAATAACAATAGAATAATAATGAGCCACATTAGGCCTGTGCGCACCCGAGACTTTACAACCACATCATAACATAATCATAGGTATTGATGACCTTACCCTGACATAAAGCCTGAAGTCAGCAAAACAACAGTAAATGGTTCAGGAAAATGGAGTGCATGGAAAATAACTAGTGTTTAGCCACCCGTGCAATGTGCAATGAAAGGGACAAAATCACGTTCATGCTGGGGTAAGGAGACTTAGGTGGCTGGTTTTGACTGAGGTTAACCCTTATTTGTATTAATTCATGATTTAATTCATCATTTGAATGCGAAGCCTGGGACAAGCCTGGCTCTGGTCCATAGCTCCCCTGCTTCTATGTTTCTGCCTTACAGTGGAGCTCTAATAGCGTAATCTCTCGGATGGACCTATAAAAATAGAAAGAAACTTTTACATACTAACCAACACAGCTTGTATGATTAGAACACCTACTTTTCCTTAGTGGAAACAGCCTGAGCTACACATAAAATCAACTTTTTGGCCAGAATGCGGTTGTTTGTCACCAGAAAAACAACCAGGATTTGCTCCCTCTACCGATATTGCCAAGAGAAAATGTTCAGAGAATGTTTTTTCCCAGGAAAAAAGCCCATAGTGTTAGTACAGCCAGTCCTAATGGTGGCGGTAACTTATTTTATAACACAATATTTCAGATTTTGACCGCAATCCTGAAGCAGGCCGTCAATCAAGTCATTATATTGTCAACATTCGCGGTGTTTCTGCACTGTATTACACCTTGATCCGTCCCATGTGCGATCGATCATCATTTGTCATATACAATTCAAATAAAGCCCCGAATACAGCATTTTGAGCAACTGTGCACATTAAAGACGACATGACCTTTAGCCACACAGGCAAAACAAATAAGATAATCAAAGAAAATAAATGCCCCCATTACAGGGATTAAAACAAATCTCGGGATGCTGGGCGTGGCATTTGTTGCTACAGTACTTTAATCTTCATCTCGGAGGGTGGTTCTTAAAGGAGAATTCCACTCCAAAAACATTGGCCATCAATCTACTTTGATCGCTGTGACATCATTATATAGAGATTTTTGTCATAGATGCTGCTTTACATTTCACCCCGAAGTCCCCCTCCCCTCCCACAGTTTGCATTGCCGCAGGTTGTCTTTATTATAATGCAGCTATTTCAGTAGCTCCAAGCGTTATTTTAGTAGCTCCAAACTATTTTAGTAGCTCCAAGCCATTTTAGTAGCTCCAAGCGTTTTTCCACATATCATATTTTAATAGTTTACTGATACTCATGCATGTGTTTTATGTCATTCTGGGGCAGACTTTACTTGTAATCCCAGAGGTATGTATTTCTCCTCCTCCCCTCCCTTCCTCTCCAATCACTCCGGTTGAAACTCCTGTTGCACGGGTACCAACACATTGTTTTTTTTTTTATCTTGTGGTGGCCGAATTATCTTGTAGTATATGGTTTGATGTGATGTGTGGAAAAAAATAATTGCTAAAATACCCACATTAGAATAAAGACAACCTGTGGCGATGCAAACTGCATTGGAGGGAGGGGTGAAATGTAGCCTCGACACCCAGGCTTTCATTTTCGTTCGCCTTGCGCGAAAACGGAGAGCCTGGACTAACGCACGTTGGAAAGTGGCCTTCAAGTGGGAGTGAACCTTCCATGGTGGGCGTCGCTCTAAATGATGTGACGTAGAACAGCAGTGGACGGGCGTGGGAGGGGCCGGGGATGACGACACGTTAGTGAGATCAAATCAGAGCGCAGCACTTCCGCCGTGTGGATCCCACGACACCCCCGCCCCCCAAGGCCAAAATCATTGAGGGCTTGACCAGGCTAGGTGAAATGTAGAAACGGGGGCAACTATGACAACAATCAAGAGCATTATGTATCATGTCACAGGAATCAAAGTAAATGGATGCTCAGTGTGTTTTGGTGTGGATTTCTCCTTTAAAGGGTTAGAGTTAGATTTACTGTTCTGACAGCGCGTATTGCTGCCGAATAGAGATCTGCACAGAAGAAGTCCTGCCAGTCAGTCAGTAACTCTGAGGACCCCCTAGCAGGCCGGATCTAGAGGGGGGACAGGGGTGGGCGGGCAGAGCCCACCCAAACGTGCATCCTGCCCACCCAATAAAAGGTGGTTTTCAGTGGTTTTCAACCAGCGGTCCTTGAGAGAGTTCCAGGTGGTCCCCAGGCTAAATGGTGGGAAGTTGGTTAACCAGGTGTAACTCTTTGAGAGCGTAAAAATGAAACCAAATGGACCCTTGCGGGTCCATATAGTTTCATTTTTACACTCTTAAGAGTTAAAATATTCACCATGTAAATTAGCAAAAGTCTACACAACTAGAGAACGTAGAAGATTAACGGTCATTTTGATCTGTATGTTTGACTGTTTTTTTCCCCTCAAATCCAGCCTGGCCTTGTGGACAAAAGCAAAAGAAATCTTTAGTTTTGGGGTCCGTGGGGCGAAAATGTCATCAAATGGTGGTCCGTGCCTCAAATGCTGAATAAATAGCGGGCCCTGGTGACCGAAAAGTTTGAAAACCACTGCTTCATATGAAAAACTTTGGAGTTGCCCACCCTGCCATTCTTCCAGCCCACCCTAGTAGGGCTGGCTGAATCCGGCCCTGCCCCCTATAGGGGCTCCTGACCCCTGCCCTCTCATGGCACAGAGCAGCACTAACAGACCAGGGGAAAACCACTCAGTCCATTGCTCTGTACTGACTCACTAAAAGCCTACATGAATAATATAGACCACTTATGCTTCTCAGGGTTACCCCCCCAGACACCCCTCCGCCCCACCCTCTCTGAAACACAATTTCCGGCTTCATGTGTTTTCAAGAACATCACTGGAATATAAAATTCCAAAAGAGAGGTGATGTAATGCTAGATCAGGGCTGCCCATAAGGTAGATGGTGATCTACCAGTAGATCACACAGACCATGCAGGTAGATCACATGACAGTCCCCCCAGCACTTGGACCCTTATAGATCTGTAACTCTTGAGAGCTCAAGAGTTGAATTATATTTAAACATCTGAATTACTTAATCAAGAGTCCACATAACTAGAAAATGGAAAATAATTTTGACCAACGTTTTGCCAGTTCTCTTTCCTAATTGTGGACAAAAAACGTGAAAGTTCTTAGTTTTGGGTGCAAGAAACTAGACTAACTCAACATGACAAACTGTCAACCTAAATTGATATAAGCACATTATTCTTAAACACTAACAGTAAGTTACACGTACCATCACCGCATCACCATTTCAAAGCTCAAACTGTCTAGGGGGCCTTGAAATGGATTTTCAGTAATGGAACAAAAACAAAGTAGCTCTCAAAAGTGTGGGCACCTCTGTGCTAGATTATTATTCCTTTTTGAGGGGCGATCCCATGCCCAGCATTTAGTCTATGTAATACAAATTCTGTCCTATAACAAACATTACATGCCACTGGCAATGAATGGACAAATTTGAGTGCTTGTGTAAACACAAACATTCGAACGCAAACATTTATGGCGAAGGTGAGAAGACAAATTGTGATTGCCGTAATGAGATAATGTATGACGATGCACAGTAGGATGGTACAAGCTCCCCTGTTTGTAAATAATATTCAGCTTTTTTTTTTAATTCATTGCCAATCTCAGTTATATTACTATTTACTTTATACTTTATACTACTACTTGCTACTTTTTCCACATTGCGGCAGGTGGCGTTGTATTAAGAAAGTGCGATCAGGACACTTGCTGCACAAATCAACATTGTTAGCAGTTGTGTGTGATGTCAGAAAAGATGTCTGGTCATCCCATATCCCATCGCATGGATGTAGTTGTTTTATTTTCGTAGATACAAGATCAATTGCAATGAATCTTCCAAGAACGCTAAAACTCTATTGCATCACAGTCCATGTATAGCAAAATTTACTCTCGGCTGCAGCCAGTGGACCATTGGCCGCAGCCGTCGGCCACAGTCACCCCTCCTTGGGAGAAGACACTGACACTGACACATCTAGGCAAAAAAAGAGCTTCTGCTGGAAGCAGAAATGAGTCTAATGAGTCTCCACCAGTATACCACCAGGGTAGAGGAACTGTTCCACTGTAAACCACCAACAGTTGGAATATCAGAAGTTCTGCGTGAAGCTCCTACCGAGTGGCAACAAAGTACTTTCTGGCCTTGACAGACCATGCATCCACACAGACAAGAACCTGTTTGATTACATTAAACGATATTAAACTCAATTTACCACTCACTTAAATTCCCAGTCAATTTTCCACTCAACTTTATGCAAGCGCATAAACTAATATACAGTAGAATTCTAATGGCAGCACAGTTAGTGGGTGAATGATAGTGGGTGTGATGAATGGACAGTGTTTGCTTTTACAGTGCTGACTAACAGACTGTAAGGTCCTCATCTTGCATCTTTGGAAAGTGTGTGTGTGTGTGTGTGTGTGTGTGTGTGTGTGTGTGTGTGTGTGTGTGTGTGTGTGTGTGTGTGTGTGTGTGTGTGTGTGTGTGTGTGTGTGTGTGTGTGTGTGTGTGTGTGTGTGTGTGTGTGTGTGTGTGTGTGTGCGTGTGTGTGATAATGCTGATATGCTTATTCACTCCATCGGTACACATTACTGTCCTCTGTGAATGGTTGATGGACACCTGGCTTCCGCCAGATGGAAGAAGCCTGCTTCACACTCGTTTCAGGCTGTATTCGAACTTGTGAACTCAACTTAAACCCGCACTCCATCTGCCAATGCTGAAGTCAGGTTAGGACACCTGTCCCTTGAGCCTCAACCCAACTCAAGTCAAACTTTATTTATAGAGCACATTAAAATGACGAAACGGTCGACCAAAGTGCTGTGCTAGTTAAACAGGAAAGGAAAGCAAACGCAAGGCTTAAATGCACCACCACTGCTAAATACTCGGGTATTTATGCCATGGTTTGATATTTGATTTTAGGTACAGTTTTTGTGGTTTGGTATTTTGTGACAAGTCATTCGTGCTGGTTGGACATTTGTTATATATTGTGATGAAGTTTATAGTTCCTTTAGCTAAAAATCAAATCTAACCAAATAACATGGAAAGGTATTGTTAAAATAAATGTACCTTACAGTTTATTGTGCATATTTAAACACAATATAATTACTCCATTGTGCAGAATACTGATTTCACACAATATAGCATAAATGAATGGAATTGACATTCTGTAGTAACTACTAATAGAGCCAAATGGCTGCTCATTTAATTAGGCTACTGCTGTTTAATCGAGGCATGGCTTTGACAAATGCGGATCCAGATCTGTTTCAGACTGGGTGTGACTCTCACATAACTTGGACAAGGCTTAGTCGGCTCTACGCTCAGCCTGGCGATACAGTCGGCTATAGCACCTCCCCACATGGCTCAGGTTCGGCAGAGATGGTGCTGCTCCGTCATCGTCAAATGGGGAGATATTTAAGCATAATTTGATCAAACGTTTGGTTCTATTAGTACAGTACGTTGTAGTTTATTTTTGGAATGTCAATTCCGTTCATTTATACTATATTAGGAGAGGTGATGGGGTTGCATCCTGGCAGCTCATCCACACTGTCTGCTGCCTGCACTTTGCATTATCTCCTGTAGAGTCTGCCCTCTGATTTAGGCTAATAAAAAATCCATAAAGCTCCTCTTTTCCACTGGGCATGATTGCACGTCTGGAGTTGTTATGCCACCAGAGGATACCTCTGGACGTTATCGGCTTAAAGATGCTCCACTACATCAGCCGCTCATCAGTATTCACAGATACTGGCTCTAAATGGGATTGCTCAGCAGACCAAACAAAGGAAAACCTGCTGGGTAAAAAAATGCCTTCCATCTGTTTGTTCTTGCACGTAACTGGAAGCAAACACAGGCTCCAACTCCCACATTGCCCTTATAGGAGATGAATACTATATGCATTGACTGCACTTGGGGAGAAAAAAGAAAATCTCAGAGAGAGGGCTATGAAGGCAAATTCTACCAGATCTGACAACCCTTCATTGTCCATTTCAGTAACTGTGTGCAAAGTGTATACTGTGCAAATAGTGTGTAAAACTTATACCACTGCTGGAGTTTTCAGACGTCAGTGTGTTTTCTTGTGTTTTCTTGAGTGTTTGGTTCTGAATTCTCCCCATCTTCAGGTTAGTCAATTGCTTGCCTTATTTCATAGCTTTGTGGCCCTGCCATTTGGCCATTGTGCCCTGGAAACATGTACAGTTGTGCGTTTTGTACAACACAAAGGTCAAGTCATCTGGCCTCTAATTCATTTCCAGGCCTGGAGGGGATAATGGAACATTATTTGTGTTGTATGTAATTTTATATTGACTAAATCTAGTTTATATCCTATAGTACCTTTATTTCCCTTTTTACATGATTTGTGTCTTGTTTTTTAAGACACCGAACACCCAATAAAAATAAAAAATCTGCAATAGGGATGTTTGCCAAGTTTACTGTAGCACATTAAGGAAGGGTGTCTTGGCCAAAACGTCTGTGGGCAATACACTAGAATAATTGAATTGCGGTCCTATCCAGCACTCAGTGACTTTAAACAGTTTTGTTTGTGTTATGAGCAGTGTTGGGCAGTAGCCTATCCGAATTGCATATTACATATTACTGTGTATTATTACCTTTTCCTGCAAAAGTAGTCTAACGATATGACTCTGCCAAAATGGGGAATGCACGTAATATGTTACTCCAAAAGACGGCTCATTACAAATGAGCCGTGTAGAACAGATTCACAACCTATCTATTTTTTAATATTTACTATAACCCTACTAGACCCTGTGAAATTACCAGTGTTGTGAATAACGCCCTTACAAGTAACGCCCTTACAGTAAGGGATTACTTTTTTCAGTAACTTCTAACGTAACTCCTTACATTTCTCAAATTCATAACGGCATTATGATTAGTGTACCATCGTTACTATCATTACTCCACGGCGGCGGCAGGACTCGCTGCACTGTGTGCTGTCTGTCTTCTTCAGCTCGCTTCTTCACAGTCTAACATAGAGTATATTGAATAGAGAAGGCACCGAAGGAAAGTTCCCCTCCACTTGCATTGTTTCCTCCGGATGCCTGATCTAGTTTTAATATATCTATGTGTGTAACGTCACGTGATAAGTATAAGCTAATCAGAGCCAGTCTTATTCGTCGAGCAGAGCAGAGCCATCTAGTAGAACAGCTGCGACATTGAGGGGGCAGAAAAAAATGCTTATGATCCCATAGACTTAAATGCATCCGGTAACCTCGGTTGTCCCAATTCAATAGAATTGTATATAGGTTAGCCGCCATTGAAGTGGCCCCATGAAGTGAACAGAGTTTTCGCGTAACTAAAGGCTCTGGCCTCTAGCACACAGACACAACCAGCTGTGTTGTTGTTGCTGCGCACACACTAGCATTTGAGCTGCGGTAAAATACGCTCTCAGACGCAATGATACGAGGACGACAGCGTGACTGGAGCCTTTGCAGCATGGAAATATAAACACTATTTTACATTCTTGCTGGTAAAGCAGGGGTTTTCAACAGGTGGTCCGGGGAGGATTCCAGGTGGTCCTCACACTAAATGATGGAAAGTTGGTTAACCAGATGCAATTCTTTGAGAGTGTAAACATGAAACCAAACGGAAATACGGTAATCATCATCTGAATTAGCCCAAGTCTACACAAGTAGAGAATGTAGAAGTTTAATGGTTCTTTAGATCTGTATGTTTGACTGTTTTGTTTTTGAAATCCAACCTGATATTGTGGACAAAAGAAAATAAATCTTTAGTTTTGGGGTCTGTGAGGCCAAAATGTCCTCAAATGGTGGTCCGTGGCTAAATGCAGAATAAACAGTGGGCCCTGGTATGAAAAAGGTTGAAAACGACTGTGGTATAGGACGTGGACGAAAACAAAAACATTGAGGTGAAGTGTAGACAGCAAGCATTGTCCTCAGCAAAGAAAATCTTAATACAGCCCAGCATGCTGCCATTAAAGGGGAATTCCAACCCCTTTTTTTTAAAAAAAAGGTCCTAAAAGAAAAATCATTAACATGGCGAAACACAACCTCCATTTCTAGTAAACACAGAATGGGGAGATCTTTGTCTTGTCCACGCAACATCTCTAAGGCATATTAATGTCAGTAAAATGTTGAAAATGGGAAGAATTTCACTTTAAACTTGTAAGCACGAATACTACAGAAAAACACCCCTTTTTGTATGTTTTTTTAATAAAGTAAAGTAAAGTAAAGTAACGCCCTTACTTTCATAATTTAGTAAGGAATAAAGTAACTAGTTACTTTTTCAGGGAAGTAACAATAACTATAATTCCCTTACTTTTTAAAAGTAACTTCCCCAACACTGGAAATTACATCTGGCACCAAATGTTCACGGAATCTACTGAATATGAAGGTGGATGTACTATGGGGGATGTGTCAGTATGCGCAATATGGCAGTTTGCCACATTCAGTACATCCTGTGATCTTTTCTAGCCATATACTGTATAACATGGCATAATATATGCCCTCAAAACATTTACGTTTGTACAACACCAAAGGTCAAGTCCTCTTGACTATAACATGAGGGATGGGAGAATGGGGCATTATTGTTCCTATAGTACCTTTCTTTTCTTTCTTTCTTTTTTTTTTTTTTTTTACTACTGGATGGATTTAAAAACCCAAGAAAGCACAAGGGTAGCTATGACTTATTAGTGTGGTTGCCCGAAGGGCAACCAGACTCTTGTATTATTTCCATTGCATTCCTTCATATTCTATTCATCAGAAAATGAAAGACCCGCGTACGAAAAGGGTTGAGAAATGACATAGATATCGCATCGTCTGTTTGCTGGGGGTATGTCTGGGGGTCTGGGAGGTCTGTGACCAGACCTCCCAGACCTGTCAGATTCACTTGAAAGCGCACGAGGGGTCAGGCCAGTCCCACGTCCAAAACGATTGTGAAATAACAGAGTTATGTTTTTCACATTTCTTCCCATTGACTTTGAAAGGGGATTTCTATGTAGGGATAGACCCCAGACCCACTGACATATCGTAGGCTCAATATATAAGTTTGTCACATTCAGTGGATCCCGTTATCTTTCGTTTCCAGAGGTAATTTCACTGGGTCTAGTACAGGACTATAGCAAATTATAAAACAATAAATCATACTATTTCTTGGTAAAACAATAAACATTTAGCCCCATGATTGAATGCCCGCGCTCCTGATTTGTAACGATATACAGTACAACTGTGCAAAAACATCATGTAAGCGGTGCGAGAGGACACGTGCGAGTCATAACAGGTGTCTGGTTCAAACTGGGATCCTGGCGACTCACCAAGGAGCCCCCCATGGGGTCTGAACCTCCAGGCCCCCCCGAGCGTGTTTCCTTCTAATGAGCCTATTATACAGTATACTGTATCTTAATATGAGCCACATTCCTTGTATGGCGAGTGCGTCTCTCTGACACAGACTGGTGCAACATTATGATGTTATAAGATCAAAATCCATTTAAAAAACAACAACATGACCTGATCTAATAATTTAGTTGGAATGTTTAAAGTTGCTGGAGTATGACGAAGCAGAACAAGAAGAAGAAGAAGAAGACAGCCTACAGAGATCTATTAGCCCCTCAGAGAGTTAGAGAGCACAACGTAATGAGGAAAACTGTCACTTCTGTAGCAGTGCTGACAGACAGAAAGCTTAAATGTGCACATTTCAACTTACTTTGACGAAACTTTCAACAGCTTTTTGGGGTAAATGAATGTGCTAGTGCCACGCAAAAGTAGCAAAAACATAATTAAGCTACAGTATATCATGGAATATATCTGGATTAGTGGCGTGAAAAGCATTATTAACAACGGGAATCTATTGCTAACTACATGAGATTCATATAAGACGATATCCTGAGTATGTGTGTGTGTGTGTGTGTGTGTGCGTGTGCGTGTGCGTGTGCGTGTTTGTATGCATGTTTATGGGCATGCATGTACCACGTGCACCTATTCACAGCATGAATGTAACACGGATGTCAGCATCTCTTTCAAATATGTGTGTCCTCCTCCCCTGGCCTCTGTCGTCTCATCCGTCCACCCCCCCCCAACTGTCGTTGCTTTTTATTTTCCTGGCTTTATTAAGACTCTATGGCATGACACATTTTACTGGCTTTACATCTGACTTTATGGATCATGCGTACAGGGCGGGTGAAAAGTACAGTTATCAAGGGCAGTACAGCAGCAAAGGAATATAACCTAAATGGAAATGGATTCCAATGAATTACAAAAAAATACATGTACACTATCCACACTTCATTTTCGGTCACTATCCACACTTCATGACCATAGGTTGCCTCATGTACAATTCACTCAATTGGCACTAGCCGGAATCAAGAAGGCAATTTCATTGGTTTCTACTCATTTATTAATGCATTTACTATAAGTGCCCCTATTCTATGAAGCAGTACCTGACCCAGTCTACCTTGGCGTATCCACTAAGACATCTACAATACCCTTACTTTACAGTAAATCCCCCAAATCCCAGGTATGGTTGAACAGGGTCTTTCTGCTACAGTACAAAGATCCATTTGAATGGACCAATCTCCCCCTAACTCCCCCTCCCCCTAACTCCCCCTCTCCCCCTAACTCCCCCTAACTAAGGGGCGGATTGGCACATATTTTCCCACCGGGACAATTTTGCCTTTGCTAGGCCACCCTGGGGGGCAGCTGGTTAAGAGTTATAATATTCATTATGTGAATTAGCCCAACTTAGTCTACACAACTAGAGAATGTAGAAGATTAATGGTCATTTTGATCTGTATGCTCCAGGCGAGCATCTAGCGCATTCTAGTGCATTTTGGAAGTGCCACTAGTGCATTTTGGATCTTGGCAGTTGGCAACACTGCCTCCAGCAGTGCGAGCGCCCTGGCGCACAGGATTGAACGGGAATATGGCTTTGGTGTAGGACACCTTTTCTTTTTTGAAGGATAGAAACACTAGTTTGCCTGCCCTGGACTTTTCAAAAAAAAAAAAAAAATGTCCAGGCCACTAGGTGGCACAGGCCACTGGGAAAACTCCCTGTACTCCAGATGGCCAATCCGCCCCTGCCCTAACTCTTAGATCCATCTCATCATTCAGTGTCTTCATTAATTCCTTCCTACAGTATATTCACTTCTAGACTCAACTTGTCTACGCTTCTAATCTGACGCAAGCAATACATTAGTGTCAGCAATGACACTAATGTATTTGTACTGTGTCCTTCTTCCTTCAGTGTATAAATAAAAGCTTATGAAGTGGCGGTTGATTGGGTGGGTGGAAGAGGGTGAGTTTACTGTATGTTTTTTGTACTTTGTTTGTTTTGGGCCCCTCTTGAACATGAGATGCTGCATCTCAAGGGGCTGTCCCTTCAATAAATAATCAGAATCAGCACACAGCTGTATGAGGTTTCCGCCCAGCAGGGGCCGTGGTTACTGTATGTACAGTCATGGTTTGAAAGCAGCTAAAGAGCTTTAGCAATTTGCACAATAGCAGAGGGGGTTCATTAGAAGCGAATGCACCCATGGGAGGGCAAAGCGTCCTCTGCACAGTGTGAGTCTTTGTGTGTGTGTGTGTGTGTGTGTGTGTGTGTGTGTGTGTGTGTGTGTGTGTGTGTGTGTGTGGTGTGTGTGTGTGTGTGTGTGTGTGTGTGTGTGTGTGTGTGTGTGTGTGTGTGTGTGTGTGTGTGTGTGTGTGTGTGTGTACTGTATTTGAGAGGCCACTTTTCCTTACAAAAATAGTAAGTAGACTATGTATTACAGTATACAGTATATTATACAGTATAGTGTTTGGTGTGTGGGTGTGTGTGCATGTGCGTGTGTGCGTGTGTGTGTGCGCGCGATCACACAGACAACTGCTCACTCTGGGGGAACTGATGGAGTTTGGGGTCTCTCAGCCCATACATCCTCAGTGATGTGCTGCACACTGCATTCGTTCTAATGGGAAACCCCAGAGATGCAACCATCCATCATGCACACGCACATTCACACACAGGCACACACACAACAACAGCCAGAACATATAGGCTACTGGTCTATAGGTTTTACTAGTCCCGGGGGGGAATGAGTAATAAATCGGTAATCTTTTATTTTTAGTAAAAATGAGCAAGTCTGCAATGTAGAAACAAACACTAAGTTTGATCTAAGTTTACTGGAGTAAAAGTACAAAGGTATTGGCATCACATTATACTTAAAGTACCAATAGCATAATACTCATTACATAGAATGCCCCATTTCACAAGTTATCATACAAAATCGACTTACAAAACATCTATTGCCTCGATGCGGCATGTTGTGAGCTTGTAAATTTTCATTTTCAAATAGTATAAAAGTACAGGGGTTATAGTAGCCTGGCCTAACCCTCAATGATTTTGGCCTTGGGGGGGCGGGGTGCCGTGGGATCCACACGGCAGATCGAGCTGATCTGATTTGATCTCACGAACGTGTCGTCATCCCCGGCCCCTCCCGCGCCCGTCCACTGCTGTTCTACGTCACATCATTTAGAGCGACGCCCACCCCGGAAGGTTGACTCCCCCCTCAAGGCCACTATGTGTATCAAGTTAGTCCAGGCTTTCCGTTTTCGCGCAACGCGAACGAAAATGAAAGCCTGGGTGTCGAGGCTAGGGTTATAGTAAATGTAGGTTTTGTAATAACAATTAAAAGTACAATATTTTCTTGCCTCTTGAGATCTACCGTAGTGGCGGAGTATTGGAAATTGTGAATACTCCAGTATACAGTATAATTGTGCCTCAAACATTGTACTCAGCTGTGTGCTTTCCACCCATGGTGACGAGGGTGGTGGTCCAGGCTATAACTGCCAGAAGGCAGGGTTCTGATGTATGTTTTGTATGAGTCACTGCTCTCTCTCCTATACGGTCCTGGTCACATGGTGACAGGCCTCAGTGCACCCACCACTGCACAGCTCAGACCTTAAAGCAGCTCTGACTGTACACCACTGACAGGCCATGCGATTGGCTGCAGCTCAGTGTGATGCACTACTACTATATCGGGGGAATCAGCGGAAAGGAGAAGTGAGAAATAGAAATATTATTACCGGACCACTGAGGTTTTTTTTTGTTTTTTTTTGTTTTTCGTTTTGATATACAGCCAGGGGTTAATTTCTGCCGGAGCCAGGCGGAGCGCCGCTCCCCCTTGCTCCACATGCGCTCCCCCACCTGCAGGGACCTATCCGGGAGAAATGAGTGGCAATGGTGGCAATCCAGCCAATACATCCCCGTTCATTTCAGTCGTTGCTATAGGATACCACTCTGAGGCTGAGCCTTCCCAGCTATGGGATGTTTATCGAGAGTCGGGGAGGGATTTGGTCGCTCGCAGCTCAGTCTCAGGCAGCAGGCTCACACAGTTCACAGTTCTCACACGCAGCGACGCCGACGCGGCCAAAGGGATAATGGTGTCTATTTACTGCTCATTGCTGAGATCCTGTTTAAAGCCCGCCTACTAGTTTTGTCATTTGCACAGACTAGGACCGGAAACGGATCTGCAGCATGGGCCCTCCTCCCTCCATGCAGTTGAGCGAGATCCTGTCATGGCGTCCACCGCTTGTTTACAAAACACACGTAGGGAAAAGAAAACTTTGCCTTTTTACCAAGGACTGCGTTCGGTTTGATAAATAATGACAGCAGAGCCGTTTTCTAAAGCCCGATACGGGCGGATGCATGGCTTATAAGGCAGCACGTCGAGCTGTGGTGAGTAGCCTCAAATGAGCTGTTTGTTGTCCCCCTTGCTCCATGAAGTGAACGGTGTTAGCGTGCTCTGTCTGTACTCCAGGCCTACATAGCTACTCTACCCAGGCTGCTCTGGGTAGAATCATGCCATCTAGTAGAGTTGCGACATTGGGGGGTCAGAAACCGAACGTGCTGGATGGTATTTTCTGTTGCGCGACCACTGCAGACAGCATTGCCATCGAAGCTGAGAGATCGCACAACGGGGCTATAGTTTTCAAAGAGGCCAGCGCAAATAAATAAAAGCCCTTTTAGACACGTGTAAAACATGACAACTATTGGGAAATCAATGCTGATAGTTAAGTGGCGATTCTGATGCTCTACTCTAGTGTCATGTTTGCAAGACTAGTTTTTCAGAGACACTGACAAACTATATTTTTCATTTTATTTATTTTATGGTAGTGCTTTGTCGTAGTGCAATCGTGTTTCATGACTGTATGTTTATTTGTTCTGTTGAGTATAATATAGTCTTTATTTGCTGTATAATTGGAGCACATACATGTAGCCATTTTCTCCAATTAGTGTGTTTTTGAGCATATGAGTGTGTGCTTAATATGCAACTTTGGTGAGGAACTTTGAAAAATATTGCCCCCCCTGAAAACATGAATGGCCCTCAGAGTAAATACTCTAAGGAATGCCCCACCACTGATAATTTCCTGGCTACGGCAGTGACGCACACACACAATAATCTTCCGCAAAAAAATCGACTTTTCTGCGCATGTTTTTCGGTGCGCGGGTGCGCGCACGTGCACGCACATGCACGCGCGCGCAGCGCGCGTGCATGTGCGTGAGGTGCGCTCCGGCACCTCCCGAGTTACAAATTAAGCACTGTATACAGCACATACTGTTTATACTGTATATACTGTGTGTGTGTGTGTGGGGGGGGGGGGGGGAGTGTGTGTGTGTGTGTGTGTGTGTGTGTGTGTGTGTGTGTGTGTGTGTGTGTGTGTGTGTGTGTGTGTGTGTGTGTGTGTGTGTGTGTGTGTGTGTGTGTGTGTGTGTGTGTGTGTGTGTGTTGTTTGGTTTTCGTAAATAGTAGATTTAAAAATATGTATTTTTCTCCATCACAAAAATCCCCTCTTGAGGGAGCAGGGCACTGGCTCAAGGCATTTTCAGACAGCCATTATACATTATACAGAAAAGGTTTGAAAACTAATTTGCGAGGCATCATCAGTAGAATTGGCCTCAGGTCTGTATAGTTACGGAGTCAGGCCGGAGGAGTTAAACGTGTCAACGTTTTTCTTTTTTTTCCCAGTCTTGTGATTTATTGCACTGCACGACTCTGGACTGTACGTTTTCCAATTGAAAAAGTTTGCATTTTCCAACCGCAGCGACGTCCAACTCCCAATCGCAAAGTCACTTTATTTCCATGAAGGCAAATGTAATGGGCGGTAGAGCGCACCTGCACCATTACAGGCATGTAGGACGCTGCTTTGCATGCATCACTTTTTTAGTTCCATGCTTGTACTGCTTTGCATGTGAAAAAAAGTTAGTGGTTCTAATCATATAGACCATGGGTTTTCAACCATTTTCTTACCATTTTCATTTATTCTGCATTTGAGCAACAGACCACCTTTGATGTTGAGTTTAGTCTCTCGGACCCCAAACCAAGGGTTTTCAGGTTTGTGTCCACAATTTAGGAGAGATAGCTGGCAAAACGTTGGGTCAAAATAACAATTCTTCTACTTTTTCTAATTGTGTACATTGAAAATGAAGTAATTCAGGTGTGTGAACTATGTGAGCTTGAGCCGTAGTGCGAGCGAGCAAATCCCGCCCCGACTCTTGATAAACATCCCATAGCTGGGAAGGCTCAGCCAATAGAGTGGTGTTCCGAGTGACTCGTACCTAGTACTGTGTCTGTACGGGTATCCTATAGCAACGACTGAAATGAACGAGGCTGGATGGGCTGGATGGGCTGGATGGGCTGGATTGTCACTCATATCTCCCGGATCGGCCTCTGCAGGTGGGGGAGCGCCAGTGACAGCTCCCGGAATGCATGTGGAGCAAGCCGGAGCGCACAAATTAAGCCCTGGCCATATAGATATTAGCGGCAGATAAAATATTTAAAAATTAAAATCGGAAAATATCGGTATCTGGGGAAAAAAAACTACAAATATGACTTGTTTACTGATATGTATACTGTTTACTGATATGTATAGAGTCACACAATCTATGGGGGACGTTCCTACAATTGTGCTCAAGTGCTGGCAGGCCATAGTGCACATACTGTTGGTTGGGGGGTTTCCAGAGCAACCAAACTATTGAATGCTCCCAATATTTATTGATTTATTTTAACTACAAAATCCTGCATGTATCAGTATCGTTGATATCGGTATCAGAAATTAATAGTTGGACAATATCGGGATATCTGTAAAAAAGTCAATATCGGACATTTCTAGTTGGGCCAACAGCCACGGCCATTCTTCACCCGTCACTACTAAACCTAACCCTAACCCCTAAAGGCTTCCTAAGCCTAAACATAACCTCAGTAAAAGCTAGGCCTGTGTCCTGGTGCTACGTGATACATCTGGGCAAAATGTGGCACTTTTAGACCAATTCATATCCGTTATCTCTCCCTGTAAGCTCCTCCACTACATGAAGCTCACTTTTCAACTTTGCTACGCTACATTAACTGGAGATTGAAGTGGTGGTGGAGGGAGAGATTCTCTCATTCTTGCTGACACACACTGTAATTATATAGGAATAGCACTATTCATATACCCATCCAGAGCAGAATAATACCTTTTTTATTTTGCCAAAGTGTGTCAGAGGTCCGCAGAACACGGCAATAAAAATATTAAAATATCGAAGCAATATAGAAACAGCGAGGACAATAAGCGAGTGAAGCTCCATTTCATTACTGATTTCTGCCTGCGGGGCGAATGCCTCCACTAGTTTGTGAACTTATCCATTAGCCGGAGAGCCCATTACATCACTCCAATGCGTTTAATTCAGGCTGCGCCACCCATGCATGCTGGACACGCAGTACAGTACAGTATGAGGGAACACATACCCACAGCACAGCCCGTGATTGCATTACAAATCATATTGTTGCTGTCAGGGAGAAATCTACTAACTTTTTTTTTTAAATCGCCTATTTGAACTTACTACAGCGTCAATCAAAATGCATAGGCCAGGTGTTTTCAACCGGTGGTTTGGTGACCACCAGTGGTCCCTGAGAGGATTCCAGGTGGTCCCCAGGCTAAATGATGGAAAGTTGGTTAACCAGATGTACTGTAACTCTTTGAGAGCGTAAACATGAAACCAAATGGACCCTTGTGGTTCCATTTGGTTTCATGCACCCTCAAGAGTTAAAATATTCATCATCTGAGTTAGCCCAAGTCTACACAACTAGAGGATGTAGAAGAATGGTCATTTTTGATCTATGTTTGCTTGTTTTGTTTTCCAAATCCAGACTAGTATAGTGGACAAAAGCAAAATAAATCTTTAGTTTTGGGTCTGTGGGGCTAAAATGTCATCAAATAGTGGTCCGGGGCTGAAATGCTGAATAAATTGTGGGTCCTGGTATGAAAAAGGTTGAAAACCACTAGCACAGACCAAGACTATGTCCGCCTGTAATGACTTTTGCACACGACCGATAAAGGCGATATATGCAGTTACAAGAACATTTCTGTGAGCACATGCAGCATCACTGTTTCTTGGGTTTTAATGTAATTAAAAAAAACAGCAATCATGCTGTTTTTGATAAAATATAAAATAGTGATATTTTTGTAAAACATACAGTATGCAAACATGTTAAGACATCCATTCCAGTATTCTTGCAGAACTTCATGTTGTTCATCTCAATGAGTAGAAAAAGAAGGAGTCATGCACAAGCTGTCCTCACTTGAAAACAAGTATTGCTTTTTGCTTCAGACATTCATGGGGCATAATGATCCCTTTCTGCCTAATCGAGGTCTGAGTGACCCAAAGGTTAATAATGAGATGCTACACAGACACCTCAAAGGGGTTTACTTTCAAAGAAATACCAACACATTGCAAACAAATAATATTTGTTAAATTCTTGTCCTGTTCAATGTGCTCGGCCTTTATTGATAGGGAACAGTACATAGACAGGAAAGGGAGAGAGACATGTGAGTGACAGGCGGTAAAGGACCGGGACTCAAACCTGTGGCACAGCATCCGGCTGTTGTGGCAGCATAAGTGCCCAGACGGTTGAATCAACCATCTAGGCACGAAAGGGTTTGAGAACTATACAGTATACTGTTTATCAGTGGTTATGCATATGTATTGGAATCGGTTTCGGGTCTTAATGTGTTGTAAGTTGCAAGAGCATTCATTTAGAGGGTAGCAGGAGATTAAGCTCAGGACCTAAGGGCAAGCACATATTTTTAGTACAGTAGGTACAATCAGGCCCTCTTCAGGAGAAATGTAATTACATGGTCGGGACCTATCAGGTAATTAATTCACGAACTAGCTAGACAGAGCGTTTAATTATGCATATCAAATGACTGTGGGCAGATTTGTAACGAAGAAGGGCTGTACTTTCTGTAAAAGCCTGTCCCGGGCTCCAGTCTGATTCGCTGCGTTCCGCACATCTGAAATGGAACCTGATTGGTTTGCATTTCCGTGATGTTACCTGTTATGTATCCACATTGTTTCTCATTGGATGGTGTTCAAACAAACGTGAACTAGTGTTTTTTTCCTCAAACACACCACAGACCAATCAGAATCCTCAGCTGCATTTCAACCCTCATATGCCCCGCCTACCTAGGATAGGCTCCTGTCCAGACTGATTTGCACAAACATTAAATCCGTATATATGAGGGGTTAACACCCCACAGGAATGGCCAATCTACAAGTTCACAACACTTCTGATTGCGCAACGTTATGAGCTTTTATAGACACATGCACGCAGGCACACATACACACACAGACCCTCATACACGGTCAGGGTTTTAATGGGCGAGGGACTCTTTAGGAACTTGTGCTTTCATGTGAGACAAGCTGTCCTTCAGATCTCTACGCCCAGTGGTACACCCTGCCATTTGAACGGCCTTCTCTCTCAAGCCTCAGTGAACTTGACCTTCTCAGTGTAGAGCAGAGTCTAACGCCTGCTTATCCATCTCGTCTGTCCAAGATCCATTTCTCAGATCCCTCAAGCCTCATCTACAGTATGCTCCGTCGAATGTTGAAATATTCAACCAACACAAGCTGTGTGTGCTATCGCGCAAGTATTGTGATCGGTTTGTGGTCGTTCGTCGCCCATGTATGGCCTACTTGTGTGCCAGTTCCGATTCGTTTTAGCCCATTTTTCAGACCAAAACATTGTCACTACCCACTCATCATCATACACAATTTAGTCTTCATTCCAATTGATTCCTCCGCACCCACATTTTCTGTTTGAATTAGAATTTACATCTTATGTATTGACTTAGTGATCGGTGTGCATTGGTGCGCAGTCGGCGGTCGTTGTTCCTCGGTGTACTCTGATTGACTGGTATTATGTGATTATGTAATGGTTACGTTAAGTAAAAGTCATAAGTATTAGCTTGGGTCATTTCTGATTCGCCTGCTCCGCTCACGCACGTGTAGGCCATGGCCTACTTGTGCACAACGCGCACTAGTGATAGTATGCACTATGCACTCTACTAGCTAGCAGATGCTCTTAACTCAGTCCTCGCTAACGGTGCTTTTGACTGTCTATATGCAAAATGCATCCTCGCCAATTACGCCTTCAACGTCTTTTTAGAGCACTTTTTATGATATACATATAACACTGAGTCACCACACCTTTAATGTTGACGTCTATCCATAGTGCCACATTTGTTTTGGCTTTCCCTTCAGGCACTATACATTGAAGAAATGGAAAGCTGTTGTTGAGGCATTTCTAGTCCAGTTCAGATGGCAGTAGATGTGTATACAGTATATGCACAGATACACTATTTAGTGCTAAGTGCATGAAAATTCTCTCACTCTACATGAAACATTCTCTCATTCTACATGACAAAATCAAAAGAAATCTTTAGTTTTGGGGTCTGTGGGGCTAAAATGTCATCAAATGTTGGTCCGTGGCTCAAATACTGAATAAATTGAGGGCCTGGTGTCAAAATGGTCTTACTCTTACTTTTATCTTGAAATTAAATTAATATTACTCAGACTTTAGTTCAGCCTTTAGTCTCGGCCCTCCACAATATTTTATGTATCTCATTTAGCCCCTTGGGAAAAATAATTGTCCACTCCTGGGCTAGGGCAAGTACTACAAAGTGCTATGGGCTAAGGCAGAGTCTGAAGAGGTGTGTTTTCAGATTGCAGCAGGAGACTCCATAGCCTTACATGCACTTACCTCGCTCGACAAATCTAGATGCACCGCGGAGGATCCGATCCCTCGTAGTAAGGAGTTTGTCTTCAGACAGACAGAAGGAGACATCCAGTATCCCGCCGCAGGCTCTTAATCATTAATCAAGGTCATCACTTTGCCTCTGTCATTACTGTCTAGAGAGCCCCGGTTACTCTATTGGCTGGCAGGGTGCTGAAGTAGCTGTTACTGTACCGTGTGTGTGTGTGTGTGTGTGTGTGTGTGTGTGTGTGTGTGTGTGTGTGTGTGTGTGTGTGTGTGTGTGTGTGTGTGTGTGTGTGTGTGTGTGTGTGTGTGTGTGTGTGTGTGTGTGTGTGTGTGTGTGTGTGTGTGTGTGTTCATGCACAAGGGTCAGATACAGGTGAAAGGCTTCCTTGTAACTTGCTAATGGGAGATACCTAACATTCACATTTGATCCCTCTCCTCTATTTCTCTGCGGTGAACGAGGCAGGTCCCGCACTTCTAGTAGCCGTTAGAGACAACACTAACATTCCTCTGAATAAAATGCAATCCCTTTTTATACTCTCTCATCACACCAACGCCTGCGTTTGGCACGCACCAATAAGTATGACACCAGCATTTTCCCCAATGACAACAAACCACTCTGTCAGTCAAGGATGTACATTTCTCCACATTGTCTAGCTTCACAGGCCCACCAACCAACTGGGCGGATCACACAGCTCATTAAATTAGTACCAGCATTACTAGAGGATAATTACTGCTTTTAGCCTGAACGGAAGGGAAGGGACATACAGGTAGGCAAGGCCATCACTTCTTCTTCAACACTTCTAAGTTGCTCTGAAAAGAGCATCGGCACAAATGGTAATTGGCAGTAATGTTTCAATTGATCAAGCTTTAATTGTCGCCAGAGCATGTCAACATCATTTAGACCGCGAAATTGCAACCACCGGAGCCAAAGTGATAAACAATTAAGCTCACCCTCCATGGCAAAACACAGACTCTCACCTATATGCATGCATGCATGGCCGTCTCTCTCTGTCTGAAGATTGGTGTAGTTTTTTTTGGTCAAGAAGACAAGCGTGACTGATTAACTTTCCAAAAGTCTTTTCTTTTAACTTTACAGACAACCCATTTGGAAAGTTCATGAATCAATTCCTGTCGCACACCAGCAAGTAACTTTATACGGATGTCGTCCCCTTTGGAATGTTCATGAATCGAGGCCTGGGTCAAGACCAGCAAATGTCCTGTTATTGGATTTACAACACGATTATTAGACATGCATAGTCAATGAGCCTCCTCCTATACCTTCACTTGATTTACAGGTAATTTGTTTATATAGGCTATAGAGCATACCTGGGCATTATGCGGCCCGGGGGGGCAAATGCGGCCCTTTGGCTGACTCTGACCGGCCCCTGAAAGGGTTTTAAACCAGTGGTCCGGGGACCATCTGTGGTCCTTGAGAGAGTTCCAGTTAAATATGGAAAGTTGGTTAACCAGATGTAACTCTTTGAGAGCGTAAAAATCAAACCAAATGGACCCTTGCGGGTCCATTTGGTTTCATTTTTACACTCTCAAGAGTTAAAATATTCATTGTCTGAATTATCCCAAGTCTACACAACTAGAGAACGTGGAAATGGAAGATTAATGGTCATTTAAATCTGTATGTTTGATTGTTTGATTCCCCAAATCTAAAGAAATCTTTAGTTTTGGGGTCTGTAGAGCTAAAATGTCATCAAATGGTGGTATTTACTGAATAAATAGAGGTCCCTGATGTCAAAAGTCGTGGCCCTCCACACTATTTTATGTATCTCACGTGGCCCCTTGGGAAAAATAATTGCCCACCCCTGCTATAGAGGATCTTACATGAATTTAACCGTAGCCTGATGCAACCAGTGCTTGTCTGAAAACCTGTAATACTGCAGGGGCTGCAGAGTCTCAGCTCCCAGAGTCCCAGTCCAATCACTCTTCAGGCCTTCTAACAACACTGAAGAAGGCAGCAGCACAAAATGCATTTTTTTCCACTGACAAGTCAGCTTGTCACCTACGATGACTGAAACTAATAGGTCTACTTACTATTGTATTGACAAGACATTTTTTGTTTGGTTGCACTCAGATCTTGCACTCAGCTAGCAGATTTGCTAGCAGATATTCTGATGTGACATGTTAGGAAATGTATGATATAATATGATTAAGCTTCAAAGTTGACAGGTGGACAAAGGACCTTTTAGTCTGTGTGCATGTGCATTATGCATTAAGTAATGCACATCATTACTGTATGTTGCAGCAGTTTCTGAAATGGTTGGACAACCAGTTCAAAAACTATTTCTCCATTTCTCTGCAGTAAATGAGACAGGTCTCACACACACTAGTACCCATTTAGAGCCAACACTAAAATTTCTCTTTTTGGTTAGTTGACAGACTGACCAAGTAATTGCATCTGAAAAAGGATAGAATGATACCAGAGGCCAACTCACTTTACTTCCCGAGAGGCTAGGACAATATTAGGAGATTGGGCAGAATGTTGAAGAGAGAACAAACATGATGAACACATCTTATGATCAATATCTTAACTCTCTGGTCGCCTAACTCTACACTGGACAAAATCCTCACAAGGCACGCAATATTTGCAACATAATCATACTAAAATGGCTTCTTTTACCATACAAATCAGGAGAAAATCTACTATGTTAACAATCTTTCTCTCACAGGTTTTGTGATGAGTCAGGAAGAGTCTCTGTCCACCCGCAGGTTGAGAGACAACACATTGGGGGATCTGGGAGGACAAAACCATGCCACCTTGGGAGACCATTTGAGAGATTTGTAGTCCATTTTGCCGCTAGTGGCCTATCTTCATACGTAGACCATCTTTGGAACAACACCAGAACACACCTAGGCTCACACTGCTGTGATTTGCTGCTTCTAGCCAGCGAGAGGGCAATGCTGCCTCTAGACAACTTATGGGTATGGGAATGGGAAGGGAGGGCCAAATATCCCTGGAAGCAAAGCAGGCTGCAAACACAGACAACAGCACAGCCTTTCGAACAAAAAAATATATATATACATTAATGACATTTAGAAGATTTAGAACACATTCCTGGGGATGTTTACAGTATGTGTGTTTTACATATGTTAGATTTTAGCAGTGAGCCCAGTGTCTCTGATGTCATCAACACTACTTCCTGGACTACATGTTGTCTCAATAAGACAGCCCTCCTTCCCCCCTATTCACAAGGATAGGGGGTCAATTCCCACAAATAATTGTGGGAATTGAATGACACACAAACTCTCTCTAGGTCATCCTCAGTTCTTCACGCAAATGCACAGCACGACTGTGTGACACACAAACACACACGTTAATAAAACACTAATCATGCAGCTAATATGTGGGCAGAACACAAACAGAGATAGCACTTCTTTCACCTGAGCACTATGTGATGAATTCTTGTTAATATATGAATATATGTTAATATATATATATTTTTTCTTTCATCACAGCAACAGTCTGAATTATTAGCAATAATGAAACTGAAGAATGGGTTAGCATTGGAAGACCACCCCATTACACATTACGGTATACAGTAATGTACGCATACTATAATACACACACACACACACACACACACACACACACACACACACACACACACACACACACACACACACACACACACACACACACACACACACATTGAGTGGATTTTAGAAGCCAGATCCAGCGAGCACAGCACGGCACGTTCTCATTCCGGGGCTGACACAGTGGCCCGCTTTATTTATTTCACACACACCGTCCACCCATTAGGCGTCCAGCAGAGTGTGAATTTGATTACATTTTTCGAGTTGGCTCTCAGGGGGGGAAAAGACAGAGAGAGAGTCGCTATGAAGGACAAGGCATTTGGGGCCACTTAGAAAACCGGAAAAACAAACCCAAGACAAATGTTTCTACATCTCTTTAAAAGTCTTTGTTGTTCGTGGAGTACCTGTAGGGTGAAGGCAGGCAGACAGACAGACAGACAGACAGACAGACAGACAGACAGACAGACAGACAGACAGACAGACAGACAGACAGACAGACAGACAGACAGACAGACAGACGGGGCTGTTGGCCTGAAAAAAGGACACATTCAAGGACTAAACAGAATTGTCTAAGACAGACATCGTATTTCTCTCACCTCACGAGAGTAACAGGATAATAAACCACCCCAAATATAATCTTTGTCTCCTGTGTCATCTACTATCGCCAGATCACTCATTGTGGTTTGATGTTTGACTATAAATTTGACATGCTGCAATTCACAGGACGTGCAGCGTAATATTCCATAACTCTGTCCAAAGTTCCTTCTCTCAAACTGTTCCTGTCAGTTCATTGCCATCTATCAATGTTGCCGTCTACCTTTCCGTCCATTCGTCTTTCTCTCTATCCATGTTTATATCAAGTCTGGGTCTCTCTCCATCCCAGCTGGTCGATATCCCCGCAGATACAGTATGTATTGGTTGTCTCTGAATCCTACAGTGCTGAGAGGCTTTATCGGTGCCATAAGCACAAAACAATAAGAGCAGGCTGAGCCGTCTGAAATGAAAAGCTGCTTGGTTGGTTGGTGGCAGGGCCGGATTTAGCCAGCCCTACTAAGGTGGGCTGGAAGAATGGCAGGGTGGGCAACTCCAAAGTTTTTCATATGAAGCAATGGTTTTCAATCTTTTTGACACCAGGGCCCACTATTTTATTCGGCATTTGAGCCATGGTCCACGAACCATTTGATGACATTTTAGCTCCACAAACCCCCAAACTAAAGATTTCTTTTGCTATTTGTCCACAATTCCAGGCTGGATTTGCCAAACAAAACAGTCAAACATACAGATCAAAATTACCATTAATCTTCTACATTCTCTAGTTGTGTAGACTTGGGCTAATTCACATGATGAATATTTTAACTCTTGAGAAAAAAGTTACATCTGGTTAACCAACTTTCCATCATTTTGCTTACCAATATTACCTTCCATTGGGTGGGCAGGATGCACATTTTGCTGGGCTCTGCCCACCCCTGCCCAACTCTAGATCCGTCCCTACTTGGTGGTCAAACTCACAGAGAAAAACCAATGGTCAAAAACAACCTAACTTCGGTCAAATTTCAACCAAACGTAGAGGTTGAATAAGGACCAACTGGGTCTTTGGTCAATCTGACCGAATAATGCGTGTTATTATATTTGACCGAATGCATTTGGTTACATTAATAACCCAATTATGAGGGTCAACATAACCTAAGTACCAGTTGATTTGACCGAACATATTAGCTTGCATTAATAACCTAATTTTGAGGGTCAAGATTACCCAACTGCCAGTTGAATTGATACAGAATATTCAGTTAACCCATTTGTTTTATTAAAGGGAAATTCCACCCATTTAAAGGGGAACTTCGCCACTTTTCAACACTCTTTGTGTGGTGTTGGTCATTAGCATACATGCTAATGGCCTCCTGATTAATAACATTGGGATTCTGTGGCTCCAGCGCCGTGCTTCCCAAGTTGTCAGATTCTGACCCAGTGACGTCATTGGGTCAGAACGTCCCACTGACTTAAACTACAGCGAGTATGTGGACGGGTAAGGTTACCGTACCGGTCTGAGTAACGGTCTGAGTGCCGGTCTGAAGGAAAAGTCGTTGCAGTGTTGTGTTTACAGTGTTGGATGCATTCCTCGGCATTAGTATCCTATCTGTTCCTGTAAAAAGTATAAATAATTTCATTTTTCGTCATTTTGTCCGAGAAATTCTACAATACCCACAGTGCACCGCGGCATCAACCAAAGTCTGTGACCTAACAAATTGGTTATTCTCATTAAAACAACCCAAAACCAATAACCAAATAAAACAACCCATGAATTCGGTCAAAATAAAATCCCTGCAACCCAGGAAAAGGTTATGGCTTCAAGAAATAACCCAGGAAAGTGACCTAACACCATTGACTGAAGTGTTTAGTTGCAATTTTGACCGATTAGTTTTTTGTGTGTGGTCAAACTTACTGGGAAGAATGGACTTCAAACAGGGGTGACAAGAGCGGTTTGATTCTAATAAAAATCGAAGTCCACGAATAAAATGTGTGACACTCTGACTTAATCCTTACTTTAGTGATAATAAATCTGTGTGACATATCAGTTGCAGAGGGACCCTCCTCTGTTAGAACCAGCCCTGGCTTGGCCTCTGTTACAGTGAAACAAAAAGAACAACAACTTCAGGCAAGAGGGGCGGATCTAGGCATGGGCATGGGGGGGGGGGGGGGGGGTAGAATGCCCCCCTAAATCCCAGTCTGCCCCACCAAACATGATGACATGCAAAACAACCCAAGTTCATTGACACACTTCGGCTCAGAATAAGATTGACCATAGACCATTTATTGCAAAGCTTTTGCATGTTTGTATGGCGGCATGGCTCTTGCTCATGTGATATCAGACGATCTATGAACTGAGTCATAGGTCTGATATCACATTTGATATCTCCGATTACCTGCACACCTGAGGTACAGCTCTGATATCAACAACCCCCACTGAGCAGAGCCAAGGTACAGTAAAATACAAGACATTAACACATGAGCATCATATCCAGTGCAGACTGACATGAGACATTACAACATTATCCAAAATGCATGAACTACATGGATACAGAAAAAAAAAAACATAGTCCACAGTAAACACGGATACCATAACAGAACTAGATACCACAATAGTTACAACCTTAAATCATGATTAATCAGAGACTCATGTACTCGGAACTGGTGCCACAGGGAGGAGGCCGGGGAGGTGGAGGAAATTTGAACACATATCTGATCAACAGGACAGAGTCAGCTTAGCAGGAAGAGACAGAGAGGAGAGGGAGAGAGAAGAGACTGCTTATATAGAGCACATGATTGAATGTGGGTGTGACTGACTAGCTCACAGCCAATGACGGTGAGGGGAGTTGACATGGTGACAGCCAAAGAGAGTGAGGGGAGTTGACATGGAGAGACTGCAGATTTAAAGGAACAGAATGAATTACTGATTGAGAATAAGGGGAATTAAATAAACCTTCTGCCCTCCGTGCCTCAATGAACTAACGCTTCGCTGGATATATTGCAAATTAAAGTGCCTATATTTAACGTGATTTGAAACACTACTGCTAATAATTACAGCGGTGTCACCACTAAACCAACAGCATTTCATCATTGAAAACAGAAAACTCTTTGAGTCAGACCTTTAGCTTTATGCATTCTGCATGTCTGTTGCAACTTCAACAACAACTGATGTTATTATTGATGCTTTACTTGCCTAATAAAAGTCCTGTAATCGCCCTTGGCACGAAGTGGCCACGGGCGATGAAGCCGCCCCCATGCCATTTTCTCCTGCCCCCCAAATTGCGAAATGTTACATCCGCCCCTGTCCGGCAAGGTAATGAGCCAAGACAAATCAAGGTGGTCCAGGCCGTTGGGTAATAAGTCTCCTTATAACGTTGTTCTTCTTAAAACTCATTTTGATCGGACATTCCCCAGCAGGATGTGGAACAGCGGAAGTGATCGTATGTCACAAGTTCACGACAAATGAATGCATGGACAAGGCGAGCCATGCCGGCGGTCAATAACAGGCTAATCGATAGGGCTGCTGTTAAGGAGTGTACAGGGTAATAGGTTTTTTTTTTCCCTTTTGTACCCGACGGTGTTCAGGTTCACCTGCAGGCTTGATTAATTGCTCTCCCACCTACAGTAAATACATACGGCCCATCTCACACGCATGTGAGCATGAAATGAAAGCGCCCGGGTGCAAAGAGGGACGGATGACTGCTGAGGGGTGGGTCTGAGTCTATAGCGTGCCGGAGCATACATCACAATGAATTACACATCCACCAGCTGAAAAGGCAGATGGGGAAAGGATTCGGTCCGTGGTGGAAAGGCTGACACGCCGCTGCCCGATTCGATCAACATTAACGTACAGCACACTGGGATTTGCAGGGTTTCCCTGCAGCCAGGGTGAATTCTATTACAGCTACAGCAGAGGAACTTTTACCTGCAGCCTAAGCAGTGGTAGAAGTTTGTGTAGTTTTTTTTAGAATAGAACACCTGAGTGAAGTGAGGGGCGTCTATCTGTCCAAAATATTTTGAAAGTAGCAGATCCACAACCTCTCAAAGTGACACAATGTGATCTTGTAGATCTGATGTTTTTATATGGCTTGTAGTGGCACTGTAG
Organism: Benthosema pterotum; assembly: GCA_039105355.1. Taxonomy (NCBI): domain Eukaryota; kingdom Metazoa; phylum Chordata; class Actinopteri; order Myctophiformes; family Myctophidae; genus Benthosema; species Benthosema pterotum. Next base: position 12,480,614 of record CM076972.1, read on the forward strand.
GGCTGAAATGGTTAATATAGTATATGTTTTCTTTAGGGGCGCTAGACCCTCTGTGTGTTTCTGTGTACCCCATAGTGACGATTTAATTGGCTGAGCATGGCATGTGATGTATGGGGATGTGATTTTTAAAATAATATTCAAAATCTACAAACTAAAGTTTTCTAAATCATTTAGTGGAGTGTAAAAGTAAAATATTGGGTATTTGTAAATCAAGTAAAGTACAAACACCTCAAAATTGTACTCGAAAAATGCACTCCATTGTCCATTGCGCCTTGCACCACAAGTAGGCCATGCATGGCCTACTTGGGCACAAGCAGAGCACACACGTTCTGCTACTAACCAATGCATATGGCAACTGCTGTTCAAGTCGTTGTAGTTACTGAGCGATCGTTTCGCGGTCAACGGTGGATGGTCGTTGACCGTCCCTCGAAGTACTCCGATTGGCTGGTTTAGGTGATGACGTAATTAAGATCTCCGCTCACACAATTTAAGCATTGCTGTCCACTAATGTTGATGCCATATTGATAGCCAATAACTAAATACAGCAGTGTCTGTATATAGACATTCTCATCACAGCGACATCACTCAACATCCCAGCCAAACCACATATAAGCTACCCGACCGTAGTCGTGTAGCTGTATCGTCAAAGACTAAATTGTTTCCCAATTAACCCACATTTCCAATACTGCAACTTTCTGTAACAGCTGTGCTGCCATGTCCATGACTGACGAAAGCGATGAACTCCCCGGCCGGGCCAGCCCCGTCGCCGCCTTCTCAAAGGGGCAGCCCCTGAGCTATGTGAAGAGCCAGAAGGGTCTTCTCCTCTTCGCAGAGGTGGTCCTGAGCCTCATCATCCTCATCTCCTTCTCCAGCGACCGTCCCGGATGCATGTACGTGCCCATCACCATGATGATCTCCTCCGGCCTCCTCCTGGGAGCCTACGCCACGGGCGTGGACAAGCGGACGTTCACGGCGCCCCGCTGGGCGCAGGCCGACCTCCTGCGTGCCGCCGCGGGGGCCGTGCTCTACCTGGCCTCCACCGTGTATGTAATTGCCAAGAGGCACGGCGGCAACACCGGCGCCGCCTGCGGCGTCATCTCGGTCATCGTGTTCGCCTACGACGCCTATATCAGCCTCCAGCAGCTGCGGAACGTCAAGCGGCAGCAGCGCACTTACAATTTGTTACCCACTTAGGAAGAGTGACGGTGTCTGGCGGCTCTTATCCTGAGTCACTGTGCGGATCAGAAGTACAGTAAGGCAACACAATGACAGGATCAAAACAGGGTCAGGAGTACAGTGTGTAAAGAAGCTGGTAAAAGAAAACTATCTTTCAAAATGGTCATGGCAAAATGACCACAAAAAATCAAAAGCAACACCAATTGTGAATAAGAGTTTACCAACTGTGGGAGCAGAGGGCTGAGTTGTTGGATCCAGCAAAAGGGTGCGTCTGGAATAGCTCTATTGTTCACCAATTTCCTATCTGGAGTGGCCAATCAGGACACGTTATTCAAATCTGTTTGTCTGCTATGTCCTGATTGGCCACCCCAATTGTCTGGAGCAGGAAATGGGTGAACAATTGAGCTATTCCAGATCTATCTGCTGACAGGCATTTTCTTGCTGTCAGCTGATTTGGTCTGGCTTTAGCTAAGCTGGCTAAGCAAACCTCTCTTCCTGACCAGAGGAGAAGGAAAGGTGATCCCGAAAATGATCCCTTGAGAACCGCGAGTTGATTCCACGGGGTGGGCAGCCATGGATGTCTGGGACACGTCGAGCATCAACTAGGGTGTTTTTTTGTTTGTTTGTTTGTTTTTTGGAAGGAGACAGACTTGCCTGTTTGCCAGGAGATTAACACAGATTAGCAAGGAGGACGTTTAAATAGTGGAGGTCACTGAAGATCAGGAGAGCTACACGGACACCTTGGTGCCTGTCCAGGACCGACTCGCACATGACGTGAGAGTTCAACATGTCATGCATGCAGCAGTGAGAGGTCAGGCAGACCTCTCACTGCCTGACCCTTTTTTCCCAACATTTGTTTTGGTCTTTTCTGCCTTTATTAATAGCATGTCGACAGGAAAGAGTGGGAGAGACATACAGCAGATGGCACTCAGCCAGACCCTATAAATGCGGCAGTGCCTGGACCGCTAGGCCAGCGTGCACCCCGGAGGTTTCTGGTTTCTGCTGATGGGTGCCCCAATGAACTATAAGACAAAATACATGACTCTGGGTTTGGGCAAGGTTTCAGCTCCATCTGACCGCTGATCATCACTATAATTATTGTAATTTGTAATATATGCAATAAATACAAATAAAAATAATATTTATATAAAAAAAACACATTACAATACAACAAACAGTGTTTCTGATTTATTTGCGAGATCTCAAAACAACACCTTGAGTCATTTTGTGGGAAAAAAAAAAAACTTGGTGAAGTTAGGGTGCACTTCATCATCACAGCTTACATCTTATTCCAGCAAATCACAATTTGCGTCCTCACTTTTATCATTAATGTTTGTTATCACTGCCCATGTGCACTCAGAACTACTTATTGGAAAAGTGCTGTGTAAGCTTTTAAAGCATTTGTGTGTGTGTGCGTGCGTGCGTGCGTGCGTGCGTGCGTGCGTGCGTGCGTGCGTGCGTGCGTGCGTGTGTGTGTGTGTGTACACTAGCCATGCACCTCTTAAGCAACAACATTCCCTAATTGGGCAAATACTGAACCCACTATGACCCCACACTGACAAGCACACAAGGAGTTCAGGCATTCATTTTTATTTTTTGATTAGTTAAATATTTGGAACAACAGGTAAGCTATGCGCTTGTGGTTTGGTCATTCTTTGTTTTGATATCATTATATGGGTATTATGATTATTATTACTTATTCTTATATTATTTTACACTAGTAAAAGCATACTGTATCTGATAAATTTCCACCACTGATGTTATTACTGTATTCCTTTGTGACCAGCAACACAAACGTGTGTCTATGCCGCCATCTAGTGGTAAAATACAGACATTGTATGACAATTTGACCTGCTCTATCCAGTGTGCCCCTTATACCAAGACATCAGAGACACATACTTCCCACAAATCGCACACACTCAACGCGAGTTCGAAACTATGACCAACGAGGGAAAACTTCCATACCTATTGGGAGAAATACAACAATGTGCAAACACAGCAGCAAGATTTGTGCACTGTTGCGACGTAAGAAGATTGGCCAATGGAATTCAACCACCCTAAGGACTATGATCTGTACTATCCAGACTTTTCCATGTAAACAGAGCTGCTACATTTAAACAGATAGTGAATCTGTTAGTTCTCTTCTTACTCTGCATGACCTGTCTTGAAGTGCAATAAAAATGTTGTTATAATGTGCTATAACCGTTTATAAAACAATGCAATGTAGCATAACTCTGTCTACAAAAAATTGTACCCCCCTCCAACTGTATATATTTGTCCCCATTTTCAACTATTTTTATTGTATTGTTTTGTGACTCTTGCTTTGGCAATGTAAATGTCTGTTTTATCATGCCAATAAAGCTCCTTTGAATTGAATTGGATTGTGTGTGTGTGTGTGTGTGTGTGTGTGTGTGTGTGTGTGTGTGTGTGTGTGTGTGTGTGTGTGTGTGTGTGTGTGTGTGTGTGTGTGTGTGTGTGTGTGTGTGTGAGAGAGTATTAGCTCCGCTCACGGCCTACCTGTGTGCAACACGCAAGTATGCACTCTACCGAGTGCTGATCTAGTTATGATTATTCTGGAGGTGGAAAAGGCTGGTCTAATGCATGGAACGCCCTCGTCAACTCACTGTGTGTGTGTCTGTGTGTATCCTCTTACTGGCCAGGAACCAGTGATCCATACGTGAAGTTCAAGCTGTCGGGGAAGGAGGTGTTCAGGAGTAAGACCATCCACAAGAACCTGAACCCAGTGTGGGACGAGAGGATCAGCCTGCTGGTGGAGACGCTGAAGGAGCCACTGTACGTCAAGGTGAGACACACCCTGAAGGAACCATCACCAGGACATGCAGAGAATAATGGAGGCGACACGGGATGCACTGTGTACAATGTAGCCTACTGTACATATTCTATGCATTCTAAACATCACAAAAATATACTGTATATATTACATGCATTGTACTTACTTTTATCAGGGTTAAAGTTTAAAGGCCAAAGGTTAAAAATGATATTTGAAAGTCCATCTATTAGAACATTCACTTGTGATTTGTCCCAGTCGAGTTCTGACATTCCCTTTCACTTCATAAGGCCAGTCTAAAGGCAGCCTCCACAGCGTGTGGAAGGCATGGTGGGTCAAACACATTACCATAGTGAATGGATCTAACGTGTGAACAACCATTGTGTAATAATGACTATTTGCAGACAAATGCAGCCAAATGAAAAAAAAAAAAAAAAAAAAACATGTCACAGGTTATTTTCTTACAGTTTGTTTTATGATTTGCAAACAATACAATTATATTCACAACTTGAAAGAGCAGAATAGTCTCTCCTCATTCACATGCTGTTAAGAACTGAAATTCTAGCAATAGGGGCGCAGACTGCAAGACTAGCTTGGTGCTCTTGGGAAGTAGGCAGAAAAGCATTGGACTCAGGCAACAGCCCAGCTTTAATGGCTTTAAATTGTTTTTTGATAGTAGCACACCATACACGTTACAGAGATGATTGTTGTCACTGAACAATATTTTAAAGCACTTGTCATGTATTATAACTACAATTGTCGATATCTGCGGTGACCTCATTCAAAATAATATATTCCAAATTTGATTAGACACACCACAGCCTCCCCATGAGTCCTTGGCACATGTAATGTCGCAACTCTTCCTACTTTAACCCTACGTTTTAATGGCGGGGATGGATTAAAAAACGTCGCCCGATATGAGCGACGTCGATGGTCATTACCGTAAATTCTCGCTTAGAATGGCATGCAAGATGAGTACCGTAAACGACGGTGCTGTGGTGCACTGAAAAAAAAATACAGTAGTATGGTGGAGGAGGAAGTGGGACGGAACTAGGAACCAAACTGCGGCAAATGATTTTGGGTCGAGGGCAAAAAAAGCACTTGGCTCTGATTGTTTATGCCCGGCCAAACGTCGGCCAATTCGGCCGAAAAGCTCGCCAATTTTTATCTTTCCGGGCGACGTTGGTCACGTCGCCCACCCACATCGCCCGTTCTGCTGCTGTCGCCCAAATCGGCGGCTCCCATAGAGAATGGATGTCGGGCGACAACGCTTTTATCATCGCCCGCCATCCCCGCCGTTAAAGCGTAGGGTAAGGCTCTGATACTCAAATAGTCTGCCTGCCTGCCAAGATCAGACAGTGCTGTAGCACCTTTAAGCCACAAGAGGGCAATACACTCCAGTGAGAAGTAGGCTGCTGCCAGTCAGTCAGTGAGGAAGTCTGAAGTCAGTACATTCTGTTGTAGGCTACTGAGTGTGATGGCTGGACAGAACAATGTGTCTCATTGTGTGTGTAAAAACTGTCTTTTGCAGGTGAGATATAAGAAGTGGGTTTATCTAGACATATGAAGCAGTATATTGTATGAGATGGGCATATGATTAGAGTGGGAAAGATGGCCATATGTGACCACAATATATGTAGATATGTACTGCAGGTGGGTTAGCTCAGCTAATGCTAACTGAAGGATAGGCTGTAGTAGTAGGCCTAAGCAGTTACTGTGTTTGTGTCTAATGTTATGTGATTATAATACTCTCAACTCACTGTGATGGTAATATGCCATATTAGAGAAATGGTACTATTTGACAGACTGTAATTTTGTCATGAAAACCGAGTTAGTGATATGATGTAGTTATGTCCAGTTAATCAGTCAGCCTATGAGGAAGTCAATAGGCTACATTCTGTTGTATTGAGTGTGATGGCTGGACAGAACAATGTATTTATTTCATTATGTGTATGTAAAAGCTGTCTTTTGCACACAACTGTCCAGTGAAGTCAAAATCCAACCATTCCATGTCAGAGTGGTTGGATTTTGACTTTACTGGACAGATTTTGTGTATTCAATTCAGTTCAGTTCAGTTCAGTTCAGTTCAGTTCAGTTCAGTTCAGTTCAGTTCAGTTCAATTCAATTCAAAGGAGGGGACAAATATACAGTTGGAGGGGGTGTAACATTTTTAAGAAAGTTAGTTTTGAACACTCAAAACACCTGCAGAATAATCTTTTTGGGGGCCTCATATTTGCTCTTAAATGGGCCTCCAGCTTCCTAAGGCTGCCTCTGCTTATATGATTATACGTTGTATGAAAAAAAACAGACGAATAAGAGCCATGATTTAGTAGAAGAGTTGCGAGGGGTCATAAACTGAGCACTCGTTCATGCAACTTGAATGGTTACAGTACAAACTGGAGTTTGCCTCTCTCTCTCTCTCTCTCTCTCTCTCTCTCTCTCTCTCTCTCTCTCTCTCTCTCTCTCTCTCTCTCTCTCTCTCTCTCTCTCTCTCCAGGTGTTTGACTATGACTTTGGACTTCAGGACGACTTCATGGGCTCCTCATATCTCTACCTGGAATCACTGGAACACCTCAGGTCTTTCTTCTCTTTGCATTTAAGCCATTATGTTCCTTGTTGCTGCCTCTCTCTGTTTCTCAGTTGCCTGCCCTGTCTGCCTGTCTGTCCGTCCGTCCGTCCGTCCGTCCGTCCGTCCGTCCGTCCCGTCCGTCTGTCTGTCTGTGTTTCTCTCTCTGGGTTTAAACTGATAACATTATCTCAGTCATGTTGAAGAATAGCTCAATACTGCCCTCCCGTGGCCTTTCTGGTGATTCACCACAAAGCTTTACTGACTGAATGAAACATAGTGTAATGTTGGAAAAGCACATTCATTCATTCATTCATTCATTCATTCATTCATTCATTCATTCATTCATTCATTCATTTGTAAAATAATTTGTAAAATAGCTCTGACTAAATGTCATCAGGTATTCTTCCTGCTACAAGCACGTGTTTTAACAGTGGCCACGTTTACATGATCAAGCCCTCTTTTAATTCTGAATAAAAGCCGCAGCTCACCGCTCCTTGGAGCTCACCGCTCCAAGTGATGGGTCAAAAGCGGAGAACCAATTTCGCTGCGGTAACGTAGTGACAAATAATGTGACTTTGACTTTTTGAAAATGATTGATTTAAATATCATTCTGATGTAACTGACCAAATTATTCTGTTGTTTAATGTGACTCGTGTAATGATTTAAGATCATTCTTGTCTAGCTGGCCATGCTCATTTCAGCACTCCAAGCACTCATCTCCAAGGCGCGCCACATGTAGGGAAATTGGAAATGTTATTTTCTGAGGAGTTTGCGTTATGCATAACATGTTAGATATTTATATCATGGAGGCAATACAATGCTTTCATGCATGCACATGCACACCACAGGCGCAAGAAAGAATAGGCCTACTAATGGCCATTAAATTTGAAAATGTACTTGGCCTTCAGCATCTAAATGGCCTAATGGCTTTGCACTTTCCACCCTGCTTGCATAGAGAGACATACTGTACATCAGCGATTCCCAACCTGTGTGCCGCGTCACTTTAGTGTGACTTGGGACAGGCAGAGGTGTGCCGCAAGAATTGCCCCAAAAATCCTTAGCACCACCACAGAACCAATAGATACTGCATTCATTACATTGTTCCGAGGTGCGAAGAAAACAACACGCTGACCGTCGCTCCCTATCCAGTGAAGCTTCCCTTGGCCATAGAAATGCAATTTCAGTCTTTGTTTGAACGCCATCACATTACCGTTGACTATAGGTAGGCTATCTGTGTCGCAGAACTGTCGAAAACAATGCATTTCCAACTCCAGTTTGTCACAGTTCCAGGCTGCATGAACAGCAGCGCGAGCACAGCGCTACTCCTTCCGTGTCGTGTGTGTGGGAAACTTGAAATCAAATGATAACAAATATCGCTCAGATCGCTTCCACTATTGTGCCAAATCAATACTGTCGCAAAATGCCGGTAACCCGTGGGTTCATATTTGCCCAATGAAAGGATTAAAAAGCTCACTAAACATGCCATGAGGCATGGCAAAACACGTGTCCGAGGCTTACACATGAAGGAGAGTGTGTGTGTGTGTGTGTGTGTGTGTGTGTGCGTGTGCGTGTGTGTGCGTGCGTGCGTGCGTGTGTGCGTGTGTGTGTGTGTGGGCCTACATACACACATCGTATAGCTAGGTGTGCCTTGACGTTTAGGGGCTATGAAAAGTGCGCCTTGGGACAAAAAAGGTTGGGAAACACTGCTGTACATAACGCAATCTCTCATCAGGCAGCTGCAATCAACGTATTAATATTAATTAACCCAATATAGGTTATGCTCTGGTCCGTCCGATGTAGGCTACAGTGTTGGGACCAGAAGGCCTAGTGTGCCCTTTGCCGTCACAATAAATGGTTATCGCACCATGGACGATGGATACTTTGGAATGATTTTATTCTGAAGTTGTTTTATTCAAAATAATCTTTCTGCATGTAACCATGGCCAGTTTGATATGGTTGGTCTTTAAATAGACATTTTAGAAATGGTTGTATGCATTCAGAGTATGGTATGTACTGCATGTGTCAGGTGTGTATAGTATGCTTGCATGTTGTTGTTGTTTTTTTCACATGAATGCACAGTTTTATCTATATGATCTTGGTGTGCCGTGTTGTGCATTAGAGCCTGTCTGATGCCAGATTTTTGTCAAATAATATTCAGAATTCCACCCCAACCGATTAACAGACAAATTTCTTTTCATCCAAATGCGCAAAAAATAAGTTCTAGGAGCTGACAATCATGTCAGCTCTGTCAGGCTGAAATCTCAAATGTCCAGAGACGATATTGTTCTAGCTCAGTGGAATGAATGACCTTGCTCCCCTTCTTTCAGGGCCCTGGACGTGACCCTTGACCTCAAGGACCCCCAGTACCCGGACCACGACCTGGGCACGCTGGACTTGGAGGTCACTCTGACCCCCAAAGAGGGAGACGTCAGAGAAGTAAGAACTCTTCTGTTCTTTCTCTCTCCCATCTGTCATTATTCCTTCCATTCAAACCTCATAACCGGCTTCACCCAGCTGGTGGCTACTCATATCCCTATTATGAATGATTGTTTTATTCTTGCTCTGTTGGTCCGTTGATTGCAAAATGAAAAACTGCCTCCTCATTGATTGACTTTGACACTGAAACAACCCTCAATGTCACTCTTTCAGCACATAAACAAATACAAACAGATAGGTACTATAACTTTTTTTTTGCTGCTGCTACTTGATGACCATAGTACGGCGTCATACTAAAGCACCAAAAGTAGCAAATCCACAAGTTCAAAATGTGCCATGAAGCTGCATGCTTTGAGCTTGTAGATCTGTTACTTTTAATTTAAATCCTGTGAAGTAACAGTTTTGGACATGTGAGGTTTCCACCTGAAGGCCTAAACCAGGGGTTTTCAACCTTTTTGATACCAGAGCCCACTATTTATTCAGCATTTGAGCCACGGACCACCTTTTGAGGATATTTTAGCCCCACAGACCGAAAAACTAATGATTTGTTTTGCTTTTGTCCAAAATATGGATTTGGGAAACAAAACAGCCAAATATACACACCAAAATGACCATTAATATTCTACATTCTGTAGTTGTATAGACTTGGGCTAATTCAGACAATTAATATTTTAACTCTTGAGTTAGTGTAAACATGAACCCAAATGGACCCGCAATCGTCCATTTGGTTTCATTTTTACACTCTCAAGAGTTACATCTGGTTAACCAACTTTTCATCGGGTTCACCAACTTAGCTGGGGACCACCTGGAAACATCTCAAGGACCACTGGTGGTCCCCGGACCACTGGTTGAAAACCACTTTACACAATGCATACGGCACACGTCAAAACAGCCTCCTCCATTATTTCCAATGGACTTATTCCACACTGGCACCATCAGACATGCGTCTAGGCATCGCACGGTGCTCCGATACGTCAATGTTCTATTTCCAGGCGTTGCCGTGCGGTGAAAGTGTTTTTATTTTTTATACTACTACTATACAAAGTTGTCAGCCACGCGGCAGCGCCCTGTTGATGTTGGCGGGCGGCACTTAGCACGCGTCAATACCGCGTCGCAATGCTACGCGTCCTGTGTGTTATCCTCGCATGACAGCGAGGATAACAGCACCAAGGTTGCTCGCAAGACTGTGCGCCCGCAACCAGTCGAGTGAAGAAGCCCGCCACCATCATCGTCTCGGTACAGTCGCTCTGAGGGATATCTGCCATTATCAAAGTTGAATTAAATTACATACAGATGTGAGAACGGGCGACAGAAATAGGTTGACATTCAACAGGAGGGAAGAAAAAAACATGTATCACTGAGTGAGCTGAGCTCTGGCTCAAACTCAATCCTCCTCTTCAACAAACTTTGGATTGTCAGTCAGTAATCTGACAGCCAGTGAAATAACACAGCTTTAACAGCATATACAGTATATAAATTCCATTCATAACAGCTCCATCCTCAGTTTAGCTGCCTTAATTGGGGAGCCAGGTATGTACAGACAGAGCCATAGAGTTAGACAGGGCAGAAAAGAGCCCGGTGTTGTAGTTCACTGTCACTGTAAAGTCTATTATACAACGAACATTCCGTAAACTTATTTGCTAATAAAGTCTATGCAGAAGTGTCGCCATGAAGTGAGCAGAGTTGTCGTAACTCTGTCTTACTCCATGGCTCTGGAGGTTAATTCATTAGAAGCTAACATTAGAAAAAATGTCAACTTGAACTTGAACTTTTGCCTCAATTTATATATGCGTTGGATGTCTCAATTGTTGAAAGCTTACGCAACACACACTTCCTCGCCACAAGTGTAATTAAGATGCTCACAGGAAGAAAGAAACACACATAATATATGTTCTCTGTTCAAAGAGCACCGGATTCTACATTTATTCCTAATTATGTTGCGCGGCTCGCCTCTGCGGACGACGGCAACTCCGTGTTTCCAGAGTCGTATTTATTTCTGTTCAATTATTTGTTTGCTTAATTGGACCCCCTGCATCACGCCTGATGTGGAACACGAGGCAAGAGTCACGGGGGAAATATTTTATTCCTTTTGATCTGACGTCTTAATTTCCGCTGCTTATTTGGGAGCAGCGCGGTTCACGGAGTCCACACTTGACAGAACAAATAAAAACTCTATTTAGGTTAATGCATCACTTTGGAGCGCTACCCCACTGTGAGGGAACCAGTACAAGGTTGCTGCCTGGATGCTGCTCTCTGTCCCCATCTGCTGGCAAACAGGGGAACCAACGAAACTTCTCTAACTTGTTCATGTTCATCATCTAACAAATTCTGTTTTTTTATTGCAGTCAGTCCAGAAGGCCATGCAGTAGTTCATAGTGTGTGTGTATCTTTCATTCACGTGTGTGTGTGTGTGTGTGTGTGTGTGTGTGTGTGTGTGTGTGTGTGTGTGTGTGTGTGTGTGTGTGTGTGTGTGTGTGTGTGTGTGTGTGTGTGTGTGTGTGTGTGTGTGCGTGCGTGCGTGCGTGCGTGCGTGCGTGCGTGCGTGCGTGCGTGCGTGCGTGCGTGCGTGCGTGCGTGCGTGCGTGCGTGCGTGCGTGCGTGCGTGCGTGCGTGCGTGCGTGCGTGCGTGCGTGCGTGTGTGTGCAATAGAGAGAGAGAGAGAGAGAGAGAGAGAGAGAGAGAGAGAGAGAGAGAGAGAGAGTTTCCTAAAAGCATCAGACAACCATGTATGAATCAGTCGGAAGTTCACATTCAGCTGTGCAGGGATGGACACAACAAACTGATGCACTCACCTGCATACTTCATATTACTCTTCCCTGCATGCACGTGTGTGTGTGTGAGTGTGTGCATGTTTCTGTGTGTATGTGTGTGTGTGCAGTTCACACACCATAACACCAACAAATGAATAGGAGCGCTTTCCCTGTAAATAATGCTATACGCGCTGCTGCTGCTTACTTCTGTCGCATGGTTGACCCCACATGCAACCCAGTGTTGATTTTGTCAGCAAATGTAGATTTTAGTTTCAGTCATGTGCTAGTTGTCGAAGGAGTGGGGGAGTTAGACAGTTTCAGGGGGGCCCGAAGCCAAGTGGGCCCTATGAAAGCTCATATTAATAGGGTTTTATTTGTGTTTATTATTATTACTACAAGGCTCAAAATTTCCTGCGACACCCCTGTGTTTATTATCATTCCCGTCACATGGCTGGAATGTTTTAGTATTAAGTCTAGGGTTTTAGTCATATGATCCAAAAGGAACCACTCGGAATAAACTCGGCAGGTGCTGAACAAAAAAAGAAAGTAGTATTATGTACAATGGAAAAGAAGACTTGTCCCCACACTGTGTATCTTGCAACCCATTACGACCCTTGCAGGTCTTTGTCAGGTCTGATACTTGACAAAGACCCACAACTGTTGAAAAACATTGCTCTTCTTAATAACCTTTCCTGGGAGCAAGATACACAGTGTACAGACAACCCTTATTATTATTGTTTAGTGTTAGTCAACACAGAGATTTTGGCTGGCCAAAATGTATTTTGTCGGACCTTGATGCTGTCATAATGACTGATACACAAGTGCTGCGACACATTTCAAGCTTGTTCAGCATGCAAGTGTAAAACGACTTATACTGGAGCTCGTGCCATGCACTAGTCCACTAGACTAGTAACATTTAAGTCTAGTTTACCAAGCAAAATCAACACTGATGCGACCACCCAGACCCCCCCTGACCTTGCAGCTGTGAGTGTGTGCCAGCGGGGGGGCGCTTTATAATGGCTTTGTCTCATTTACAGACCATGCTTTTGAGAAGGAACTGGAAACGATCTAGTAAGGTAAACTAAAAACGGCATGTAACTCCCCCCTCATCCTAACCCCCCAGACCCCACCACCCCACCTCCCTGGTTCTCTTAATGTACCCCACCATCCACCCTCACACCCACTGCACTGGTGTTCAACTGTTGGTTCATGGATGGTAAATACAAACATTGAAGACAAAAGTCAGAATGCAAATTGTGATTGGCTGGAAAGAGATGTATGATGGTATGAGGGCTCCTCACTTCACAGAGGTGTGATTTTTTTTGAGGTAGCCAATACCACAATGTAGAAATCAGAGTACATAAAATAAACGTGCCAATTACCATTTTCACTGAGAAAATAAAGAAAAAGCTACAAAAAATACATAAAATATTGACAAATAAAAATGAGGCTAAATGTTAGAGGTACAACTGGAGAGGAAATTCAGTAGAAAAAAATGGCAGGCCATTTTATGTTTAGTTGCACTCTGAAGATAGCAGATCTACCAGCTCACAACACCTCATGCTGTAGCTGTAGATCTGCTATTTTCATTATGCAACCAGGTTTTGCAACGCCTGCCAAAATCCATTTTAGTCAACTCAATTAACAGTAGTAGATAGAAATGCTCTTTTCTACATTGTGGTATGCATGGATCTTATGGAATACAGGACTTTTAAATTATACTTTAAATGACTGCAGTATACTATATAACATATTGGCATATAGAAGCAACGATGCATTGTGAGCTTGAGCTTGTAGATCTTTAGAACAGCCATAAATGTAAAAATAATTGGTGGTATGTTGTAACTATAATAATGATACGTAAGTCGTAACTAAAAGTTTTCACGTATTTGTTAAAAAGTATGACATCTGAGTAGAAGTGCAGCAGACGTATACAATATAGAAGAATGGACCTAAATTAGTACAGTAAATTAGGCCTTTGCTGTACTACAGTAACTGTAGCTCATACTCCTGTTTTTATGTGATATAATGTGACCCACCGTGACGTCATGGTGCGGTGATAAGCGACTCGATGCTCACTCCAGCACTTCTCTCTCCTTATCACCTGGAGTATGAAAAGGCCTTATTTCACCACTGCTCCCGGCCCAACCCCGGCCTTCGTCTTCTCTCCTCTCTTCAACCCTTCCTCTTCCTCCTCGTCCTCCTCCTCTGTTCACAGTGCTATTGTTGTCATCTGTTCTTTTGTTGTCGTTATTGGGTCCTCCGTTCCTCTTCTCTTCATCCACCTCCAGATTTCCCACAAGCTGCAATATAGTGAATATACCATACAAGACAGTATAGTTCTCAAACTTGTTTCCATGTCAAGCAGTTCAATCCCATCTGAAGATATATGTTGTGAACCCCGTAAAAAAATAATTGTTAGGAAATTCCTAGCAGATGTAAACGCTCACAACGGGGCACAAAGTGATGAGCTGTGAGCCTGATGTGTATGTACACCTGCTATTTTTGTTTGACATTTAAATGGATGCAATGCTTAAAATGATTATGATTCTATATTACAGTATTATATATACTGTATACCTCTGCCTGGGAAGCTCACGTTGAGAACCAGTAAAAGTTAAAATGATATATCCACCAACCCGTATTACCAAGAAGACACGAATTATGCCATCTGTTTGAAAATGTAGCATAAGTCATGTTGGCATACAGTACTGGTACTATAGTGTATTGCAGCTGCTGGGTGTATTTTCTTTATTGTGCATCGTAAAGGAAAGGGTACTGGACAGCAAGAGACCTGTCAGAGAGAGAGAGAGATATTGTGATTGTATTGAGATTGTTTTATTACATCTCCTGAGAGCTTTCTACCTGAAACGGCCCTCTCCACCGTATTGATTGTGCCGTTATGTTTTCCCCATTGTTCTATGTGTATGTCACAAACTCACAATCAAGTGTTTTTGGGGTTCTTTTCCATGGTCCTCATTGGCTGTCGAACTCGACCGAAGGCATGCTGGGGCCTGTGAATGAATGGTCCTGCATGTGGCACAAGTGTGGTTTTCTGATATGAACTGAATATTTCAGAATCAGAACAAAAAAAAAGGTTGAATGATGTGCTGTAGTCACTTTGACATTCTGGAATGGAGATGGATCACAAGAGCGTCCGGTCATTGTAAAATGGAGAACAGAGTTAATATTATTCACAGCAAAACGATATTCTTTGATTGCAAATCAGTCCTATCACTTGGCATAATATTAAAGAAGATGCTGATGCCTGTGTCTGTTTGCATCTCCAAGATAATGATGGATTTGAGAAGAGTTGCGGTCTGAATCATTCGTTTGACTGGATGATTCCGTCTTTGATTGTAGTGTTGGTTAATTCCACGACAAATCGGAAATGCACTTGTGATTTGAAATTGAAATGGAAGAAAGTTCAAGAACTTGTACACTGAATTGTTTGCCTAAAAGCATGTTGGGTATTTTTTTTTACCCAATGTAATCTCCTGCTTGGGCGGCCAAACCGCGATGACACAAATCCATCAGTCAAGGCATCGGGTTCCCGTTTAGCTGCAATGAACCTTTGAAACCTGTAGATGTAATTTCGAGGGTCAATTATGGTCGTTGGGCAGATGTACTGCCCTGATAACAAGTACCCACCATGCTGCTCTCTTCAGCGAGAGAGAGAGAGAGAGAGAGAAAGTGTGTGTGAGAGAGAGAGAGAGAGAGAGAGAGAGAGTGAGAGGCTGAGGTGCTTCTGTGCAGTGTACCTTCTCTGCTCTGCGCTGATATCTTATTTTTACACACAAACACACACACGCACGCACGCATGCACCCACCCACACACACACACACACACACACACACACACACACACACACACACACACACACACACACACACACACACACACACACACACACACACACACACACACACGTCTGTGTCTCTAATCAAGCATATGCTTTACCCCGGCAGCGCCGCAAAACGCAGCGGACTACAGTACATGGAGAAAAAAAAAGTACTTTGAGATAATTACGAGTCATTGGCATGACTTTAAACCCGGGATCTCTCCCAAGTTCAGCGGAGAGGAAAACTGCTTGTCTTAGCAACTTCCAAGCCCTTCTGTTCCGGGGGCTGTCTCTCCTTAAGGGGCTGTCTCGCTGACAGGAGTTGAACAGTTCAACCATGGCAAAGGGCCTTTGTAATAACTCCCTAAATTAATTGTCGCCACCTATTAACGGAGTCCCTAGCTCTCTCAGAATTATCTCCCTCCTAGCTTGCACCGCGGCCGAGGGACACGATGATTCCCCCCTTCCTAATCCACACAGTCCACGGTTTCCATAATAATAATAATAATAATGTGCGTTATGTAGCGACAAAACAATAACGAGGCATCGCAATTAGGGGCCGCGCTTGAAAAGAACTTAACAACAGCTCTCTCGCTATTAGCATACGGCGTCTTAACGACAGCGAGCGGGACAGAGAGAGAGAGCAGCTGTACGGGTGGTTTGGGCTCGGTTGCATGGAGAGAGAGAGGGGAGCCGCTCGCATTGTTTAATGTCTGGAGAATGGAAATTAAGAGGCTTCATCTCGCAGATCAAAGGCGGCGCCGCTCGCGAGGCAGGGTTTGCGCAGAGTTTAATGAAATTCGTGGGCAAAACAAAAGCTATGCTAATAGATTCTCCCCTAACGAGGATGCCGGACGAGGTAAAGATTGAGGAAGAGAGAGAGACGGATTGAGAGAGTCTGTTGCAGATAGTGATGCATTTTGTTTAGGCGAATAAATAGGCTGCTATTTGTTTGAACGACTGATAGTGACGTGTCTTTAAAGAGGGGGTTAAATTGGCCTGTAACTAGTGATTAGGGAACTGCTGGAAGTGCGTTGGAAATTGCGCACATACAGTGTCAGTCTGAATTTGTAACACTGTCGCTACACAGCTGGGTGGCTTACAAAGGCCTTCATTTTACTTCATCACTATAGTGGTAGTGTATGTCTTTGTACACTACTGTACTGCACACAGTACTGCCTACTGTATAGCGTGTAATGTGTATACCCTTTAGAATAGTAAAGTCACCAGAAGAGTGGACTTTGGGCACCTAAACATGTTAAAGATGGAACTGCTGTGATTTCTAATAGTGTATTATTGTTATTATTATGATTATTGTATAAGGAGGAAGAATCGGGGACCGTCCAAGCCTGGACGGCAGAATGAGCTGGTCTGATTTGATATCAACGTGTCATCTCCCCCGCCCCTCCTCTGCCGTGCACATCATTTGGAGTGACGCCCACCCCGAAAGGTTGACTCCCACTTCTAATCCACCAACAAATTAGTCCAGGCTTTCCGTTTTCGCACAACGCGAACAAAAATGAAAGCCTGGAAGTCAAGGCTAAAGTCCACCTGAACTGAAGCTGCACCCGCAGCTGTTGTATGAGAAAGCAGGAGGGGTTGGCTGAGGGGATGATAGTGTGATGTCAATATATCGCTGTTTTTGTCATTGGCACGTTTGACTGTCAAGGTTTCGGCCTTCAGGAAGAAAGTGTAAATACGTGTAAGGGAAGACATCAATGCACATACCAACCACAACAGGGCATGCACTGTCACGGTCAAATAGCCAATCAAATTAAAATCACATTACTACATTAATTCTTCCAAAACGCTCATGAATGAATGAACATGCACGGTACATACATAACTTTTTGTTCATGTCCCTTATGGCTGGTGTTCGGCAGAACACAGCTGAGAGTGACCATGGCACGGCATTGGCCGAGGATGATCACTTCAGGTTTAACTTTTCTTCTTCTTCTCTGCTTATGTCGTGCATTTCACTGGCCTTGTGTTACCGCCTATAGTAACGGGAGGGAAAGAGTTACAGTATGTGGGCCAAGTCCAGACTTCTCAATCAAAAGTGTTGATTGATTGATGTCGTCATGGGTCATATGCATGTGTGAAAATACGTGCTTGTAACGTCCATGCATATGGATCTGCACACTTATAATATACTGTGTGTGTGTGCGTGTGTGTGTGTGTGTGTGTGTGTGTGTGTGTGTGTGTGTGTGTGTGTGTGTGTGTGTGTGTGTGTGTGTGTGTGTGTGTGTGTGTGTGTGTGTGTGTGTGTGTGTGTGTGCGCGCGCGCGCGCGCGGGTGCATGCACGTGGGTGCATGTGTGTGTGTCTCCCCTACAGTGCCAGAGCATGCGTTTGTCGGAGGTGCACAGAAAATCCCAGCTCTGGCGAGGCATCGTCAGCATCAGCCTCATCGAAGGTCGCAACCTCCAGCCCATGGACAACAATGGCCTCAGTGACCCCTACGTCAAGTTCCGCATGGGACACCAAAAGTACAAGAGCAAGGTCAAAACTTCACTCTCTCCAAGTCCTTCACTGGTGGTCTACTCGAGGTGCCTAAAGAAATAGCAGCTATAAAGGAAGCAGCTTTCTGCTGCGGGCCAACTGCCTGGAATAAACTCCCACTGTGAACTTACAGTGTATACTAATAAACTGCAGAGGCACCCTAGGTAGAAATTTTGAAAGCATAGTTCTCTTCATGCTTGCTGTTAATGAGCCCTTCTCAAAACCCCACCCTTTGGGGTGGGGTTTGGTCATTGTCCAATGCCAATCCACATACTTTAGCAACTGTTGCTATCCAGGTCAAGCTTTCCTGGTCAAGCTCTCCCCTTCTGACGTGCCTATTGGACAAGGCCAGATTGGGGAGGGACTTAGCGAAGGGCTCATTGATTGTTCGTATTCATGCTCAGTGTTGGCCAATTTTGTGCTCTTTGCTATGGTTTTACTGTTTTTATGTTGCTGTGCTTTCGCTTGTATTAATGCTACTCTCACCTTGTAATGCATTTGCGGTGCATTCTATGACATGAAAACTAACTTTTATTATTATCTCTGGCAGACGATAGCCAAGACGCTGAACCCCCAGTGGAGAGAGCAGTTTGACTTCCACATGTACGAGGAGCAGGGAGGCTACGTGGACATCACAGTGTGGGACAAAGACGCCGGCAAGAAAGACGACTTCATGGGAAGGTACTGTATATGAGGCCAGTTGTTTCTATTCCCAAACAACAACAACGGCTCAGCAGGAGATCCCTGTATCTCAGTGGTTTTCAACCAGTGGTCCAGGGACCACCAGTGGTCCTTGAGAGGGTTCCAGGTGGTCCCCAAGCTAAATGAAGGAAAGTTGGTTAAGCAGATGTAACTCTTTGAGAGCGTAAAAATGAAACCAAATGGACCCTTGCGGGTCCATTTGGTTTCATTTTTACGCTCTCAGGGGTTAAAATGTTCATCATGTGAATTAGCACAAAGTCTACACAACTAGAGAATGTAGAAGATTAATGGTCATTTTGATCTGTATGTTTGCCTGGTTTGTTTACTCCCAGATCCAGCCTTGAATTGTGTACAAAAGCAAAAGAAATCTTTAGTTTTGGGGTCTGTGGGGCTAAAATGATTGTCTGTGGTTCAAATTCTGAATAAATAGTGGTCCCTGGTATGAAAAAGGTTTAAAAACCACTGCTGTATCAGAAAGAAAAGTGTATTTATTGTTGTGTTTTGTTTTGCGTGCGTTCCAGGTGCACGCTGGACCTGTCGGCGCTCAGTAAAGAACACACGCACAAGGTGGAGATGCCGCTGGAGGAGGGCGAGGGCGTGCTGGTGATGCTGGTCACACTGACGGCGTCGACGGGCGCCGTCTCCATCTCGGACATGTCTGTCAACATGCTGGACGACCCCCACGAGAGACACCTGATCACGCAGAGATACGTGAGTACACACACACACACGCACGCACGCACGCACGCACACACACACACACACACACACACACACACACACACACGCGCACACACACGCAACAGCTGGGGTGATAATGGGCTCTATGCACTACTTCCTTTACAGGTGTTACAGATTATATTAATTAAGGTTCTGTTCCATTTACTGTGCAGCTGTTCTCATAACTTTAGCATTTCAAGGACCCTCCATAACCCTGAGGGTTGTACAAATGGAACCAAAGGGAACCTTTAGATCCATTTGGTTCTGTTTTTTACACTCTGAGTTACTCACCTGTACGTGTCCATTTGAAACCCACCCAAGGATGCTTGGAGACCCACAGGTGTTTTCAGTGCAGCCAACGCGCAACACTATAGATCTGTAACTCTTGAGAGCGTAAAATGAAACCAAATGGACCCGTAAGGTCCGTAGAGTTAATTTATGTTTAAACTACTTAATTTTATGATCTCAAGACTTAATTTATATTTAAACTACTTCATTTTCAAGAATCTACACAATTAGAAAAATAGAATAATTTTGAGCAATGTTTTGTCCGTTGTCGCTCCTAAATTGTGGGCAAAAACTTCAAAATCCTTGATTTTGCGTCAGAGAGGCGTCGACTAAACTCAAACATCAAACGGTGGTCCGTGGCTACAATGCGGAATAAATAATGCTCCCTGGTATGGAAGTGGTTG
Organism: Benthosema pterotum; assembly: GCA_039105355.1. Classification (NCBI taxonomy): domain Eukaryota; kingdom Metazoa; phylum Chordata; class Actinopteri; order Myctophiformes; family Myctophidae; genus Benthosema; species Benthosema pterotum. The sequence goes on from CM076972.1 coordinate 12,500,790, forward strand.
AAAACCACTGCCTTAGAGTATTGAGTGACATTCTTATTGTGTCATTAAGACATATCCCACGGTGTTGTATCTATAATATTTGTATCCCTGTCTATTTTCCTCTGTGTGGTTAATAGACATATAGTTATGTGGGGGTCCGTCTGAGGGTCCCTCTGGCCCCCATGTCCTACTGAAGCCCTCCATTCAACACAGCTCAGCCTAGTTAACCTGTCAGTCTCTACACAAAGAATCTCTTGCATTCATTCACTTCCATATTATGCGTCTATTTCAGTTCCGATTTTGATAGCCACCGCCAATATATTTGTTTAACTCAAACATATGCTTCTGAACCAAAGTGTTCTAGAAGACTGCTCTGGATTTAGAAGATGTTTCAGGTCTATGTTGTCTGGTCCTAATGGGTTAATTCATAGTGATAAACACCATTTTAAACAGCCTAGCCTTCTCCTGCTGGTATTTCGGTTATAGCGTGAAGAAGTCACAGCAGTTTGGATTTCAGTCACTCTTTTCTCCAGGGCCTATTATTTTCGAGCAGACTTTGCAAATCAGTCCGCACTTTCAACCGCAATAAAACGCAAGAGCGCAAGTTTGACAAGTATAAATACGAGCATGAATGTGGGGTCAGCCAGTTATAGTGCAACGACCATATGCGACCTGCGGAGCGTGGGTTCGATTCCGAGCTCCCCGCCTTGATTCCCATGTACTGTATGTCTCTCTCTCTGCGTCTGCCCTAGGTTTACTATCAATCATCACTCTCCCTTCTTTCAATAAAGAATGCATAATAAATAAATATATATTTATGCAATTTAATCTCACAAAAATAATTGTGTTGGCGATGCTAGGAGAGGTGATGTTGAGTACATTATAGTTGATAAAGTATAATATATCATTATACACAGCAGTAGTGTAGAGAATTCTTAAAGACAGGGTATCATGCTAATATCAACTTTTTCTCATTTTAACTATGACAAAGTTGTGATAACATTCGAAAATGCAAACATATGGCTATATAAAGCCGTTTCTATGCTGTATCGGGTCGGAGGACACTCTTCTGAAAAACCCCTCCCACCAGCTCGGAAAGGCCCGAGCCAAAACAGCGCGTCACCAGTAGAACACGCTGACGTCACACCTCTAGGAACACATAGGAACACATGTTAAAAACTCCTCGGAATTCCATTATTTTAGCGTCATGTTAATGAAGTAAATAAAAATCTTTTTTGGTTAGCATGGCCAGGGACCGCTATACTATGCACTCGAGATTTTTGGTAAATAATCCGCCAGCTGTTTTTGCATTATCTACGGGGAAACACGGCTGTGCACGGCTTGCATTTCTACACAGGCTTGGGGGGCGTGTCTTTCTTGAGTCACTGTATCCAACCTCCGGGCTGGTTCCAGCGGGCCACGCTTGCTAGCCTGCCCATGAAGAGATTACGTCCCTTGGGCAGGCTAGTGAGGTTTACTCGGTGTCGGTATGGGGGGAAATAGACAGAGTTGCGATATTGAGGGGGCAGAAAATAGTCTGGTTACGTGGTTCATGTACTTGCGCGAGCCCATAGACTCTATGTAGTAACTTCTTCCTGTTCTCTCCCCAGCTAGTTATCTATATAACGTAATATAGGCTATAATATAAAAAATAGCTCTTTAATGTGAGCAAGGCGGGGAGTTATAATCAGTAATATTGTTATAACCAGAATTATTTCGACCAGATGTAAACCATATGGCATAATGACGGTCGTATTGCAGTATAAATAAAGCCTCTGTATAGCCTGGCTCAGCCCTGAATCAGCACCGTAAAAATACTACCTTATTTTTTCTTTGTGATTCAAGTAAATAATGAAGTGAGACGAGTGAAACAGAATGGCAGTCCGTTTCACTTCATTGAGGTATAGCCTCTGTATTCAACAATGAGAACAATCAACCATTATTATTGAGCGTCATTCGGAATCTGAATATTAGAAGAACATTAGCTCCGTCGGAACCCCACTCTCTGCTCCGTCCCTCCGCTCCCATCTCTAGTTCAACTTCTTAGATACAAGAAATAATAATCACACCGCTGCCGTGGGATCGTCCAGTAATAATACTAGTAATAATAACAGAAAATAACTTTAACGCCAAACACATGGGTTTGGTCATTGCATCCACTGCTGCTGGACTGCCGTTATACATGTACCCGACATGATGTAGCATTTTAGCTATCCCCCCATATGCCAACACACATTTTCACTAAATATCCCGGTAATTCACATCGATAATTAAAAATAATACTCTCTATGTTGGCCCGGGGGGCTAGAATTGTCCGCGTTGCCGGGAGAAGACCAAAAACAGTTTCAAAAAGGAAAAGAATAGATGCAATGATTCAGCCCGGTTGGAAGTCAAAGCTAGTTAGCTAGCTTCCTTGGGCTAATGCAACCAGCCCTGCACTGCCTGAGCTGGATAGCATAGCATAGCATAGCAGGCTATCATACTACTATGCTATGCTATGCTACAGTGGATAACTTTAGCCGGAAGCTGAGCTGCAGGAAGGACCTGCTCGCCGGAAGTTGGCCGAGTGTACCACTGCAGACGTCACGCAATGGCACGTTCGGCTCTTTTCCCGAATGCAACAGCTTTTCAGAGAAGCAGGGGGGGCGCTCAACTTCTTTCTTCAACTCTGCCTATATATTGTATTTTTTCTGAAACGACTTTTTTTCTGGACATCTTTAGGGGGTCATTGATAGATATGCGTCATTAGTTTTTAAAGGAAATATCCGTGATACCTACTCTTTAAGTAGATTTCAAAGTAATATTGTAGATCAGTTATTTTCAATGTTTTTCCGTACTTAATTCATGCAATCCTTTTTAGTTAGTGTAAGTTTCTGTCCCAAAAGAGTCACTTCCTAGAAATTGTAGTGGGGTTCTACAGTACTGTACATTTCCAATTTAAAATGTAGCAGATGAAAGTCATCAGATTGCAAAAAATACTTAAGTATAGTAGTAAATGATCTAGTTCAAAATGTATAGTGTCACTGGCAACTACAGTGGATAGGTTTAACCTGCAGTGTCATTATAAAGTGCTCTTTCAGGTAGAGGATGGAGATGAGGCTAATGCACTAAAGTCATTTGTTTGTTGCGGGTCACTTTGATCAAGGTCTTCATCTCTAAAGGGCTCTGGTATTTTCAGATGCATGACACACATTTGGGTGTTCGTGTGTGCGTGTGTGTGTGTGTGTTTGTGTGTGTGTGTGTGTGTGCGTGCGTGTGTGTGTGCGTGTACCGTGCATGTTCGTTCCAACGGCGAGCACTCCACAGGCCAAGCGCGGGTTGCGTTGACCTACATAACCGTGCCGGCGCCTCATTGGCTGGCCCACGGGAGGTCCATCGCGGGCGGCATGTCTCCGCCTCGCAGTGGACCGCCTCAGACAGAGGGGGGAGCTCAAGGACCGGCGCTCGCTCGTCCCACACTAAAACACTCACAAAACCAGTGTGTGTGTGTGTGTGTGTGTGTGTGTAATAGGGGGCGAGAGGTAAAGGCTGAGGGTTGCGCCGGGGAAGGGTAGGCGTGTAAAATGAAAAGAAAAAGCTATTTCACCTCTTTCACAACTCTTACAGAACCCCTCTCTCCCCCTTCTCTTTACCGCCGACCACTCCGTCAGTTCCTCCCTGCCAGCCTCTTCGCCTTATTCCCGCCAACCCCCCAATCATCTCTCTCCCTCCCTCCATCCCTCCTTCAGCAGACTGCCGGACGCTTTGTCTGTCTGCTAGTCGGCAGCCACGGAAAGATGGAGGCATGGGGAGTAGATAGGCTAGAGAGTGGAGGAGAGAAGAGTACTAGATAGGGTGGAGAATGGAGGAGAGGAGAGGAGAGGAGAGGAGAATGCAGGAGAGGAGAGGAGAGGAGAGGAGAGGAGAGGAGAGGAGAGGAGAGGAGAGGAGAGGAGAGGAGAGGAGAGGAGAGGAGAGGAGAGGAGAGGAGAGCTGCAGTGTGAGGTTTCTCCTCTGAAGTCTCTAAGAATGAATGGCTTCACTTCCTTTCCGTTATTCCAGTGCCTGGCTGGAGCCTAGCAGCCGGCCTTCTGTGCTGTTCTGTTCCGACTGAGAGAGTTTTAGTGAAGATGTACCTTATCAAAGACGGCAGGATAAGAAGAGTGGCCCTCCTCCAAATGCCTCACAATACACCTCCAAGCCCCCTAATCATGCTGTGTGTGTGTGTGTGTGTGTGTGTGTGTGTGTGTGTGTGTGTGTGTGTGTGTGTGTGTGTGTGTATGTGTATGTGTGTGTGTGTGTGTGTGTGTGTGTGTGTGTGTGTGTGTGTGTGTGTGTGTGTGTGTGTGTGTGTGTGTGTGTGTGTGTGTGTGTGTGTGTGTGTTCTATAACTCACAGGAAGCACATTGTTGCGGACAACATTGTCGGTATGAAATCAGCTGTCCAACAAAAAGGCTTCTTTTAAGAACTCTCTCAGACGCATCACATGCATGTGCGCGCGCGCACGCACACACACACACACACACACACACACACACACACACACACACACCACACACACACACACACACACACACACACACACACACACACACATCCATGCACGTAACCTCACAGTGAGGTCTCTGTGCTGTAATTTCTAGGTGTATTGATGCTATCCAGAGAGAGAGAGAGAGAGAGAGAGAGAGAGAGAGAGAGAGAGAGAGAGAGAGAGAGAAGAGAGAGAGAGAGAGAGAGAGAGAGAGAGACAAAGTTCAACTTCAACCGGTGGGAACAACTGTATTTCAACAATCAACCAACAGCACATACCTAGAGTTGAAGATCAGTTCCAGTGGAAACTTAATGTAACTTGGCTGTTAGTGAAGTGAGAGTGGAGGCAAGCAGTGCTTTCTTTGCCATCAAAGAGTCAACACTTCTCCCATGTCCAGATACTAATCACAAATTACTGCAGGACCCCATGGTTCAAAAATACCCTGGTCTACGATTGAACCTTTTGCACTACAGCCTTGGTTCCCAAACATTTTCATGTCCAGTTTCCCCTAAATCGACATTTATTAGCCTACAGATCCCGACTTAAAAATGCCAGATTTTTAGTACTAGGTTCTAGCAGTAATACTCTCAACTATTTTTATTATTTAATGCCATTTTTTGATTTATTTCAAGCACCCCCAGTTTGACCTACATTAGGCTACAGATTTAATTGTGTTTGTTTTAATTTATGGGACCCCGATTTATGAAATCAATGTTAATTCAATTCTGGGAGGGTGCAAATGGAACCAAACGGACCTGATAGGTTTACTGAGTTACAGATGGATGTGAGGTGGATGTGAACTACCTCAGGACCCCACTTTAGGAACCACAACACTGGCATATGAACATAGGCATATGAATACATATGCAGTGGCTCCATATGACTTAAAAAAAATCATTATTGGAATTGTTTAATTTATGAAACACTCTTGAAGAATAAGTTGTGATTTTCTTTTAAATACTTGAGATACATTTTTAAAATGAGGACAACTAAAAGGGGTATGTGGAGGGCGATTTATTTGCGACCCGTAAAAAGATCTGTCCGCAAGTCCGCTATAACCCACAAATGGGTTGTTAAACGAGAGGAAAAAGATTTACAGTATGCATGTTGATGATGCTAAAGCTAAAGGAACATGTACGCTAATGGCTCTTAATGGGCCTGGGGTGACAGGGAGACGGAGAGGACAGGGTGACCTTCTAACACACACACACACACACACACACACACACACACACACACAACACACACACACAACACACACACACACACAACACACACACACACAGGGGCGGATCTAGGCATGGGCATGGGGGGGGGGGGGGCAATGCCCCCCTAAATGCCCTGACTGCCCCACCAAACATGATGGTATGCAAAACAAAGATATTTCAAAATGAAGTGCTTATATTTAAAATGATTTGAAACACTACTACTGCTACTAACTAACTACAGCTGTGTCACCACTAAACCAACAGCATTTCATCATTGAAAACTGAAAACTCTCTGAGTCAGACCTTTAGCTTTATGCATGCTGCGTGTCTGTTGCAACTTTCAACAACAACTGATGTTATTATTGATGCTTTACTTGACTAATAAAAGTCCTGTAACTGAAA
>CM076972.1:12511888-12576888 GCA_039105355.1 Benthosema pterotum
TGATTGTTGCATTTCGGTGTGCATGCATGCATTCATTGCTGATTTTTGCATTTCGAGAAACATCTGATCATGATTTTTCCTTGTTGTCTGAATTCCGTTCAGTAACATGTTTCACACCTTTTTTCAAGTTTGGTACCGTGCCCCCCATTACGGTGCCATAAAAAAGAAAAAAATGGCACAGCTTCTTTGCAATAAACCCTCCATGAAATGACCAAAATACAAGTACTTTTAAAAACTATGCTGATCAGAGTGCTGGCACAACCTAGTGCCTTTTTTAAAGTTGAAAATCGTATTCTTCAGAAATGCACTTATGACGTGGACCTCCTTTTATCAGCTGTTTAATCACGACTAAATGCAAGTATGGAGCTGTCGCCGTGCCCATCGTGGTACCCAGACATGAGTTAAACAACAAAAAAACAACAACATCGTTGCTGTTGGGCAAAACTACAAGCCTTGTTTATATCCATGATTTATTTTTTTACATGAATTGATGCCCAGTCTACTTTTGACTACAGTGTCTGAACAAAGTGGGAAAGATATCCGATCTACAATCACAAAATTCTATTTTTGATTTTTTTTTACTTTTGTATCATAATTTTCAAGTTTTATATTTTATTTATATGAGAATAGACAGACATCAGACAGACAATCAGACAGATTGGTATTTTAGATAGTCTATTGTTCTTGTGAGCTCGAACCTGCTGGTTTGTTTAATCTGATACGTGTTGTTGGCGAGCTTGGTAAATTGTTGTTTGTGTGTTTGTGTGTGTGTGTGTGTGTGTGTGTGTGTGTGTGTGTGTGTGGTGTGTGTGTGTGCGTGTGCGTGTGCGCGCGTGCACGTGCGCGTGTGTGTGTGCGTGCATGTGCATGTGCATGTGCGTTTGTTTTGTGCCTGCAGTGCGCTGATGAAAACAATAGCCCCCTAAGAGCCTCAGTCATAAGAGCCCTCGCCACACGAACGCCCCTCTATGACAGCCTAAGACAGGGTCAGCAGCAAGGTGAGAGAGACACGCAGAGGGAGGGGAGAGACCCAGAGAAAAGGTGGGGGGGAGGGGGGCAGAGAGAGAGAGGGAGAGAGAGAGAGGAGAGAGAGGAGAGAGAGAGAGAGAGAGAGAGAGAGAGAGAGAGAGAGAGGAGAGAGATGAGAGAGAGAGAGAGAGAGAGAGAGAGAGAGAGAGAGAGAGAGAGAGAGAGAGAGAGAGAGAGAGAGAGAGAGAGAAGGTCATGGAGAGAGGGGTCTCCTGTCTCATCTCTGTCACTAATTGAAGTGTTTCTCCTGCTGCCAGACGACATGTGAAAATACTCTCTAGAACCAACAATCCCCTTTTGTCAGGCAGGCCCTCGTCTCTCTTGAGTGGATGCCATACTCTTAGACCATTCAGCAGGTGCACGCACACACACACGTGCACGCACGTGCAGTCGCGCACACACACCAACACACACGTACATACATACACGGTTTTACAAACGGAGAACCTCAGTCCTGCTACGATCGCGTATATATATTGGGTGGAAAACCTCATATGTTCCGAAGCTGTTATTTTGCATGATTCAAATCGTTGTCGTTTTGCACCACAGCTTGTACAGTGTAGATCAGTGGTTTTCAACAGGTGGTCCGGGGACCACCAGTGGCCTCTGAGTGGGTTCCAGGTGGTCCCCAGCTAAGTTGGTTAACCAGATGTAACTCTTGAGAACGTAAAAATGAAACCAAATGGACCCTTGCGGGTCCATTTGGTTTCATTTTTACACTCTCAAGAGTTAAAATATTCATCATCTGAATTAGCCATTTTGGAATGCATGTTTTGGTTGTTTTGTTTCCCAAATTCAGCCTGGAATTGTGGAAAAATGCAAAATAAATCTTTAGATTTGGGGTCTGTGGGGTTAAAATGTCCTCAAATGGTGGTCCGTGGCTCAAATCCTGAATGAATGGTGGTCCCTGGGATGAAAAAGGTTGAAAACCCCTGGTGTAGATGATTATTGTATAGAGACAATATGGAGATAGGAGGTTTCTGCTGGTCATCGACGATGATTTACTATAGGCCTTTCTCTCCATCCACATAACACAGAGGTCTGCCAGTTCCTTTGTAGTTTGTATCTATAGTAGCCATCATCAGGCTCCACAACCAATAAAGCTGACCCCCATCATGTGTGTTTATTGTGTACCGACCCCCTCCATGGCACTCTGCTTCAGTAGTGTACCTCAGCCTGGTGAGCTTAGACCAGTGGTTTTCAACCTTTTTCATACCAGGGCCCACCATTTTTTCAGAATTCCAGCCACAGACCACCATTTGATGACATTTTAGCCCCACAGACCCTAAAACTAAAACTAAAGATTTATTTTGCTTTTGTCCACAATTCCAGGCTGGATTTGGGAAACAAAACAGACAAAACATACAGACCAAAATGACCATTAATCTTCTGCATTCTCTAGTTGTGTAGACTTGGGCTAATTCACATGATGAATATTTTAACTCTTGAGAGTGTAAAAATGAAACCAAATGGGACCATTTGGTTAACCAACTTAGCTGGGGACCACCTGGAACCCTCTCAAGGACCACTGGTGGTCCCTGGACCACCGGTTGAAAACCTCTGGCTTAAGGCTCTTTCAGAGTCTAGAATTTCGGTGGCCACCACGACCACCGCTCAGAGCACCGCGACCACCGCTATTTCAAAGTCCACTGTCAGCACCGCACCGCGCTGTGGTGTGTTGTGTGTTTTCTTTTTTTTAACCAGCCGTTAAAAACAAGCAACCACCACGGTGCGGTGCGGTGGTTAGTAAAATCCGAGAGGAGGGCTGGGAGGTGCGGTGGTTGCGGTGGTATGACGTCATATTGTAGGAAACGGTGGTCGCGGTGGGCACCGAAAATCCATCTCTGAATAGGCCTTTAGACTGCTCCCTCCTCATACAGTCTGGAGCAATGGAAGCTCCGAAATTATTCCTGGATAAAACGCTGCCTCTCTGCTGCGTGCAAAATTGTCATAATATAAATAAAATATCATAAAATAGTGTTTATGGCTTTGCTGCTTACCAGAAATGGACATTTTTATAGTGAAATGTTTGACATATATTTTTTTCAAAGTACGTTCTTATGAACGGAAAGGACAAAGACTAGATGACAGCTTCTGACAGTATAGTTCCAAAACCTACATGTATAGACTTGTCCAAAATCCAATCTGAGCATGAAAATGGTGTTTTTTCCCCACACATTTCATAGAATCGGGCGGAATCGGTGTGTGTGTGTGTGTGTGTGTGTGTGTGTGTGTGTGTGTGTGTGTGTGTGTGTGTGTGTGTGTGTGTGTGTGTGTGTGTGTGTGTGTGTGTGTGTGTGTGTGTGTGGTGTGTGTGTGTGTGTGTGTGTGTGTGTGTGTGCGCGTGTGCGTGCGTGCATGTGTGTGGTACTGGTTTGTGTGCGGGGGGGAGGGCATTACCTGCACGATCGTGGGCGAGTGAGCTAGCACTCAAACCCGGAGCGTGTAATTGGCCGAGACAGCCGCCACTGGTGACAGCGGCCAATGAGGTGAAAGTTCATCACCGCTGACAACTGGCTCTCCGTGGTGACACGCGGGGCCTGCTGTGTCATTAAGGGACAAAACACACACAAAAAAAGATTTTTAGACAAGTGTGTGTGTGTGGTGGTTGGGTAGGGAGGGCTCCCATCTCTTAATTTGGGGTGGGATGAAAGCATTTGAATGTTAATCACCCGCGATTTGTGAGCACAGCATTATGATAATTGCAAATATTCCACGGTTAGCTGCGATGTGATCACAGGGAGAATGACATACCATCTCCACTACTTTGGGGGGAAAAAGGCCTTGCATTGTGCATCGTGCAGTGTCATTGTGCACTTATTGTCATTTTCTCAAATGTTATCACTCAATTTATTTTGTTTATTTTCACAAAATGGGGGAAAAATAACTTTACTATGTCATTAACTACCTCAGAGATGTTAAAATTGGGAATAATAAAAAGGTCCTCCCTATTCTGTGTTTCATGTATATATGCACAGGGACAAAAAATACACAATTGTTGTCGGGCAGAAATATGTTATATCCAAGAGACTTTTTTGACTTTTAAAATTCGAATTCATTTTTTATTACTCAAAAGTGTATTGCTTCTTGCCAAATTAAGCAGAATGGAAAGAGATGTTTGTTTTGTTTTGTTTTTAAATTACCAGTAAAGCCTAATACTTGATTACAGTACTGGGTCACACAAGACCATCCAAAGTAGCAGTTTTATAAGCTCTGTACAAATTTAATTAGTATATATGCTCTTGAATTTATATAGATGCTCTTTAAATGTTGAAAATGGTACGTGTGTGTGTGTGTGTGTGTGTGTGTGTGTGTGTGTGTGTGTGTGTGTGTGTGTGTGTGTGTGTGTGTGTGTGGTGTGTGTGTGTGTGTTGTGTGTGTGTGTGTGTGTGCGTGTGTGCGTGTGTGCGTGCGTGCGTGCGTGCGTGCGTGCGTGGTGCGTGCGTGCGTGCGTGCGTGCGTGCGTGCGTGCGTGCGTGCGTGTGTTTAGTGTATGAAGTCATTGTAGTGTGTTGAGTGTGCCAGAGCTGTCAATAGCCTTGTCAAACAGCGTGCACGTCAGTGTGCCATGCAGTACAACAGCACACACAGGTATGAAAGGCAAACGGCTACAGCTTACCATTGATCACCGTGACATTTACTTAGCTCACCCACCACATGTCCTGCCCTTGTCCCAACATCTGAAGAAAAACACACCGGTCGATGGCACCACGTACGCACGCACAGAGACAACCACACGCATGGTGACACTTGCGTGATATACAGTTATCGTGGATAAACGTGGATAAACTTGCAGTATAGGGCTGTAACGATGTAGTAACTGCATCGATTTTTTTAATAACCACCCAACCATCCCTCACCTATAACCACTGGTTATAGGTGAGGGATGGTTGGGGTGGTTATAGTGGAGGGATGGTTGGGGTGGTTATAGTGGAGGGATGGTTGGGGTGGTTATAGTGGAGGGATGGTTGGGGTGGTTATAGTGGAGGGATGGTTGGGGTTGGGGTGGTTATAGTGGAGGGATGGTTGGGGTGGTTATAGTGGAGGGGTGGTTGGGGTGGTTATAGGTGAGGGATGGTTGGGGTGGTTATAGTGGAGGGATGGTTGGGGTGGTTATAGAGGATAGATGGTTGGGGTGGTTATAGGGGAGGGATGGTTGGGGTGGTTATAGTGGAGGGGTGGTTGGGGTGGTTATAGGGGAGGGATGGTTGGGGTGGTTATAGTGGAGGGGTGGTTGGGGTGGTTATAGTGGAGGGATGGTTGGGGTGGTTATACTGTATAGGGGAGGGATGGTTGGGGTGGTTATAGTGGAGGGATGGTTGGGGTGGTTATAGTGGAGGGATGGTTGGGGTGGTTATAGGTTAGGGATGGTTGGGGTGGTTATAGTGGAGGGATGGTTGGGGTGGTTATAGTGGAGGGATGGTTGAGGTGGTTATAGTGGAGGGATGGTTGGGGTGGTTATAGTGGAGGGATGGTTGAGGTGGTTATAGTGGAGGGATGGTTGGGGTGGTTATAGTGGAGGGATGGTTGAGGTGGTTATAGTGGAGGGATGTTTGGGATGGTTATAGTGGAGGGATGGTTGGGGTGGTTATAGTGGAGGGATGGTTGGGTTGATCCCAGTCAGTGTACACAACTGATGACGTATACTTTGTGTAAACCGTAGTGAGTAAACAAATAATGTCATCTCTGCCGAGTATATAGACCTCATTATGTCCTCAATGAATACTTTTCAGGACTTAAAACTCTAACATTCCATTTTCCATACTGTTTTGTGATGTTCTAATCTATAGTTACTGCTACTAGTGTGATGAGTAGGGGCATTGATTTATGGGGGAAAACGGAAAAACAAACATAAAAATGTATTAATAATATGGAGATAAGTGGATTCGTCCCGACAGCGTCGATATGTAGTACATATAGGCCATCGCTGGTTCAGATTATTAGGTCTCGGAGGATACGACTTCTGGTGGTTACTGTACTGTACATCGCCATCTCTTTTACCCAGTTACATAATCAGCCTTAACTTCTGAATCAAAAGTTTTGTTGGAATCAATTAGCATTAATCAGTTTGTGTTTCACATAATGAGCCATATTCCTTATGTATGGTCTGTACTGTAGTAAAATCCTCTTGACACACCAGATTCATCTCGTTGGCACGGTGTGGGCTTTATATAGCAATTAAAAAGCCTTCACACTGTGTTTCTCTAGCTCTTCTCACCGTTCATACTGTATAATATTGCCTTGGTCCAGTGGAAAACTTACATGTCCAAAACTGAGTCTGACTTACTGTAAAAAAAAATCTTAATTGGATTGGACTTAAAGGGGAATTCCACCCATTTTCAACAATCTAATATGTCATTAGTATACCCTAGAGAAAGGGGGTCTGAAGAAAACCACTAACATGGTGAAACGTCTTGATGACATCATCAAGATGTATTTTCACCATGTTAATGGATTTCTTTAGACGCTTCTTTTTTCTGAGAGCGTACAAATGGAACCAAATGAACCCGTTAAGGTTCATTTGGTTGCATTTGTACACTCTCAGAAAAAAAGTTCCCCTTTAAGAAAAACCATTGTACATCATCATGACGTAAAATAGACACTATTTGCTCAGACACTATGATGTAAAATTCTCTTTTCATTGACAGCTTTCATTGTCAGCATTGTAATGTTTGCTTAGACAATAACAGACACTAAGCCAGTTTACTAAAAATAAGCCTAGACGATAAGACGAAAATTAGTTTTGTTCAGGCATTTGAACAAAAATTCTCCATTCAATGGGAATGTAATGTTTGTGTAAGGTGGAAACGTTACCTAATCCCTAGCAAATCAACAAATTGGAAAAGCGTTACTTTGCACTGCATGCTTTCAATGCTTCCGTGTAGAGATGGCAGATATTATCGGCCCTCCGATATTATCGGCCGATAAAAGCTTTCAAATTTCATATCGGAAAATATCGGTATCGGTATTTACAAACTGGAAATTATGACTATTTACAGAGATGTAGACTCAGCGCTACGGTCATGTTTATACCATTACTTTTGTACTTTGCTCAAGTAGGCTACATGTTGAATTTATAGTTGTATGGAGTATTTCTAGGCTATAACATGAATTCGTATTTATACTAAATGTTTATTTATATTAAATATAATAGTTTCTGTTATTTTTCCACCACTGGAGGCCGCATATATCGGTATCGGTTGATATCGGTTGATATCGGTATCGGGAATTAGAAGTTGGATAATATCGGGATATCGAATATCGGTAAAAAAGTCAATATCGGGCATCTCTACTTCCGTGTGACGCCGTAGTGTGATACAATTATAGGGGAAATATGGGGAAATATGGAGACGAAAAGTTTCTGCCCTACAGTGACGTTATGAAGCTGAAGTTGTGTCATGTGTCGTCCCGGTCGTCCACGCCCCCTGCCCACTTTACTCACAATTAAAGGGGCTTCCAGACGGCAACGATAAACGCCGGCGTTATCGTCGGGCGAGTTTCTTTGCCGACATAAGGAAAATCGCGCCGTCGATAAACGCCGAGCGTTTTATGTCGGGAGGGGAGGTGAGGGGGGCTGGCTCCGGTGAAGCAGGCTACCTGATCATGATCACGCTGAATTCACAATTCATTTACAATGAATTAATGACTCACCTATAATGATGGCTAGAGGTTGATATTTGAACGTAGACTATAATTATTCCAAGGTGTGTAGGCTAAAATAAGATGGGCAGTATCCAGCACGGTTTAAATATGTTGTATAATAAACTCTGCAGGCTAAAAGCATGTAACCAACATCAACATGCTTCACTTTGTCATGTAGCGTGGCCGTGACAAACTCACAACACGTCGGGCAAAAATGCGTTGTAAACATTAGAACGTTAGAGCAGAATTGCCACACAACTCACGTCATGGCTCGGCACAGGGCCGGATCTAGAGGTGGCATGGGTGGGCAGGGGTTTAGCTTTGGGGTCTGTGGGGCTAAAATATCCTCAAATGGTGTTCCGTGACTCAAAGGCCGAATAAATAGTGGGCCCTGGTATCAAAAATGTTCAAAAGCACTGCTCCTTATGAAAAACTTTAGAGTTGCCCACCCTGCCATTCTTCCAGCCCACCCTAGTAGGGCTGGCTATATCCGGCCCTGGCTCGGCTCATAGGCTCAGCTGCGCCAAATGATTAGGGAATCCACTCCTTCCTGGAACAGAAACGGCACTGTGCAGGTCTACTGGTAGAGGGTCCTCACTCCTCAATGTTTGTTTGCTATAAATCGCCAAGCGTTTTACAAAAAGTTCACTGGAATTGAACTTGAATTGAACTCGCGCGCGCGTGCTCGTTTCGTGCACGCGCGCGCGGCAAAAATCAGTGACGCCGGGCGGAAAACGACCGGCGTTAAACGCTCTCTTGAACGCGGGTCGATTTTTGAACTTTTGTGCTAAAAAAACGCCGGCCCCATTGAGAATGAATTAGAGTGGGCGATTTATTCCTCGCCGTCTGTAAGCCCCTTAATAATACAAATGTTCTTCAGCTCACACATTGGCCGCAGCTGGACCGACCTGTACCAATGATAATCATGTTTCTGCTCTGCTACATGGGAATAAAAAAGATAACTAAACCAGCGAATTCTCATTCAAATAGACGAACAATTGCCACAATTCTAACCCCCCCCACCCACACCCACACCCACACACACACACACAACACACACACACACACACACACACACACACACACACACACACACACACACACACACACACACACACACGTTTCAATGCTCTTTTATCTTCTATACTCTGAACTTCTGTGGCCTTCCGTTCCACACGACCCTCCGTCTTCTCGGCTCTGTCCTTTTCCAAAGTCCTCTCCCGTTTATTTTTCTGTCTCCCCCATCCCCCCGCATCTCTCTCTCTCCTCTCCCCCTGGGGGAGAGAGGTTTAGACTAGAGTTGTTCTGCAGCTTATCTCATAGTTGTCCGAGTCACGTTTTTTCCCAGGGTGGTATGTGCGTCGTTGATGGAAATGGCTAGCAGGTGTATAGCGCTTGATATACAGTAGCGCCGTGTGATATGTGGCGCGCCACGGTCAGGCTCAAATGAATGTATCACACCGGTTGCAGTATAGCTGATAAGTACTGCTTATTGGAGCTGTCGTGTGGGCTATAAGGCATGTAAGGATGGTGTGTGTGTGTGTGTGTTGTGTGTGTGTGTGTGTGTGTGTGTGTGTGTGTGTGTGTGTGTGTGTGTGTGTGTGTGTGGTGCGTGCGTGCTTGCGTGTGTGTGTGTGTGTGTGTGTGTGTGTGTACATACTATATAAATACACTCTCTCTCTCTCACACACACACACACAGGCACACCTCCGTGTGAGGGATTGGAATAAATCATACCTGGGCATTATGCGGCCCGGGGGCCAAATGCGGCCCTTTGGCTGACTCTGACCAGCCCGGGAAAGGGTACCATGGTTTTCAACCAGCGGACCACCAGTGGTCCTTGAGAGAATTCCAGTTAAATATGGAAAGTTGGTTAACCAGATGTAACTCTTTGAGAGCTCTCAAAAGAGTAAAAATGAAACCAAATGGACGCGCCAGGGTCCATTTGGTTTCATTTTTACACTCTCAAAAGAGTTAAAATTTTCATCATCTGAACACGAGAATGTAGAACTAGAGAATGTAGAAGATTAATGGTCATTTTGATGTACGTTTGACTGTTTTGTTTCCCAAATCCAGCCTGGAAATGTGGACAAATGGACAAATTCCTAAACAACCACTTAGGCATTTGGCTGCAGTGCCAGAAATGTCTACCAAACAGCCTCCCCCTCCGTCCTCACTGCTTCCCCCTCATTGTCAGTCCCCGTCTCATTAGAATATGCATGATCTGCCTGGTTTCAGTCGTTTTCATTGGGCTTCATTGAGAGGGGGTGTGGATTCCATGCATACCAATTAAAGGGTGACTTAGAGGGTGGAGGGAAAGTTAAAGGGATGTACATTAAAATTGCTGTTTTTAGTGACATTACTGAATGTGGTAGGAGAATATGAGAGTTCCCATTCATGCACCCCCATTCAAACACAGAGAAATACAGCTGAATATAGGCCTGACTGTTTAAAAAACAACTTTTTGGGATTTAAAAATTCACTGGAGATGGCAAAAACATCCAAAATCGTGTAAAATGTAAAAATCATGGTAGTTTCACTTCAATCTTTCCTTTCTATACCAAAATATTCTTAGATGGAAGGTCTGTGGCCAAACAGAAAACATCTGATAACATACATTTTTAGAAAAGGGTTTAGGAGACTTATTTTCTTATTTCTGACTTATCTCTTCAAGGACGAGGTGATAAAATGGAAAACGTTACAAGTTCAATAAAAGCAAAAGGTTTCAGTGTAATGGATCTGTTTTTTGTGCTCTTGTTTGTGTCAGGCAAGAGTGACCCGTTCTGTGTGGTTCAGCTGAGCAACGACCGGCTACAAACACACACCGTCTACAAGAACCTCAACCCCGACTGGAACAAGGTGTTCGTCTTGTGAGTGGCTTAATATATGTGCGCATGCCCCCCCCCCCCCCCCCCCCCACACACACACACACACACACTCACACGCACACACACAGACTGTACTGACAACGGCAAACATGCACACAAATATAACAGTACAGTATTGCATTAGCTGCCTTTTAACTTTTAATCAATGACAATATTTTATTATCATTTCTTTGTGTGTGTGTGTGTGTGTGTGCGTGTGTGTGTGTGGTGTGTGTGTGTGTGTGTGTGTGTGTGTGTGTGTGTGTGTGTGTGTGTGTGTGTGTGTGTGTGTGTGTGTGTGTGTGTGTGTGTGTGTGTGTGTGTGTGTGTGTGTGTGTGTGTGTGTGTGTGTGTGTGTGTGTGTGTAATGTGTATTGACAGTCATTTCAGTGTTTAATCAGTAATTTGTTCTGTATAATAATGTACATTATCAGAATCAAATTGATATAACACATTTCAGGAGTACACACTGGTTATACTGAACTACTGAACTACTGAACTACAGAACTACAGAACTACTGAACTGAAACTTACAAGTTTAATTGTGGGGGTTAATTCTTTACACTTTACACTCGGGAGTGGTTTCTATTTACTCCTTTCAAAACATCACATCAGCCAGTTTCAAACAGACAACCTACATATCTGTCTCTCTCTCTCTCTCTCTCTCTCTCTCTCTCTCTCTCTCTCTCTCTCTCTCTCTCTCTCTCTCTCTCTCTCTCTCTCTCTCTCTCTCTCTCTCTCTCTCTCTCTCCTCCCTCTCTCTCTGCCTCTCTCTCTCTCTCTGCCTCCCTCTTTCCCCCCAATTCCTTTGACACACACGTTTAATATCAGGCAATCCTATTGTACAGCCATTTTGAAAACGTGCACACGCACACACACAAACTCACACACATGAGATCTTGCGCATGAAATAACATGCACTGCAGTTGAAATGCATGCATCATTATGGCATATTGGAGCTAGCTAGGTGATGTTCTTTCTGTTTTTACATTGTATACATGTACAGTTGTAAATGTACACACATTGTGTGAGTTATTACTACACAATACGGTAGACTGGAGAGTATATTGTAAAGGTAAACATGACATTGTAACCATGTTGTTGCTCGAGGTATCATTATGACTCATTATGACCCCAGGCCGATTCTACAGACAAAACATAGGTTTTTTTTAAAAAAATGTTCAAAAATATCAGAAGTACAATCTTCCAGTAGCATGGCCTGACGTGACACACTGTGAGCTTGAAATTAAATAAAATGCACCAGGTTTTTGTTTCACATTTTAAGCTTTCATATAACATAGTTTTATTTGCAGACGCAATGGGAAGAGTAGCAGCTGGTATTGAAGATACAAGTGTACAATATCCAGTTTTAGTGTTTTGCTACCGCAATAATAATAATATGTTATTATTATAATACGGTATATTATATTGAAGTGCATTTTGTGCCATTGTCATTGCAGCAACGTGAAGGACATCCACTCGGTTCTGGAGGTGACCGTTTACGACGAGGACAGAGACAGGAGTGCAGATTTCCTGGGGAAAGTAGCCATACCTTTACTTAACGTGAGTCAAGTGATACATGACCGTGTTATTTTTAACCTAGGGTATTTTTATTGTACCCCCTCTTGAGAGACAGAGTACAGAGGCATGGGGGGAAAGAAGAAGGAGAAGAAGAGGAAAAACACACACAAGGTGGTATAGGATAAAAAAAGAGCATGTTTTTTATTTTATTTATTTTTTCCCCCGCTGCAGCTCGCATCAGCTCGATGAGAACGTTGTTTATTGTTTCAACCAAGAGTAAGAAAGAAATAAAGAAAGAAAGAGATGACGCTGGGAAATAAAAAGACAAGAAAAGAACAGAACAGGCAGCGCCGGAAAAAAACAAAACAGAAAGGCTGAAGAGAGGCAAGAGAGAAGAGAAAAAATAATAGAAGAGATCGATGGGAGGCGGGAGGGAGAGAGAGAGAATACAAGAGAGGATCGGGTGAGAGATGATTATGAAATGATGCACACGGGAAGAAAAGACGAAACCAAATAACAAAGGAATGTTTGTTTTTAATATTTATTGCTTTTCTGCTTATGATGCTTCTGCGTGACGCTGAGGTGTGGTTTATTTGATTGAAAATTATAGAAAAAATCAGGAAATTAAAAACAAAAAAACCTCTACATATACATAACAAATACAACGTGTACACACACACACATACACACACACACACACACACACACACACACACACACACACACACACACACACACACACACACACACACACACACACACACACACACACACACACACACACACAACACACACACACACACACACACACACACACACACGGTATATATACACTGTGTATATAAATATATATAAATGGAGACCACAGAGAGAACAGTGTTCGTATAAAACGTGTCTGCGCTGTGCCGTGCTCCGCCTGTGATTCCCCAGGATGGTTAATTTCTTCCTGACAGAGCCCTGGTGCCGCAGCACAGCCTGCTGGGTAATGAACAGGTACTTGTCACAGTTGCCACAGTTGTTTTGGGCTACCTGTCAGTGCCAAGCAGCCCGGGGTTCAAAGGTGACCCGGGGAGAGCGCCGTTTTCTGCCGGGTATTGCCGCCAGACAGACGCCTGTCATGTCTATCTCTCTCTCTCTCCCTCTCTCTCCCGCAGATCCAAAATGGAGAACGCAAATCGTACGCCTTGAAAAGCAAGGAGCTGACAGGGCCAACGAAAGGGGTCATCTTTCTCGAAATAGACATGATTTTTAATGCTGTAAGTCTTGCTTTCTTTCTTTTTTTTTTTTTTACCGTCCCCACCCCCAGTTTTCTTATTTTTACCCCCCACCACACACCAGCCCAACTCCAACCACCCCATCCTCCCAACCAACCATCCTTCACTCTCTGCTCTCTTCTCCTTCTAGTGCTGTTGTCTCTATTCTGTTCCCCCGTCCCTCCCTCCCTCCCATCCCCTCTTTGCCTTTAATTATCGAAGACTCCCTCTCAGCATCCTTTGTTCGACTATTCGCCGTCATTGTTTGCATCCTATTGCGGCCATTTTCCCTCTCTCTCTCTCTCTCTCTCTCTCTCTCTCTCTCTCTCTCTCTCTCTCTTCTCTCTCTCTCTCTCTCTCTATCTATCTATCTCTCTCCCAGTTCCCTCTGACCTGGGGGCACGCTCATGTGCATGCGCTGCCATTTCACGTACATATCTCAGCATATGTAATGCCTGTGTGCTGTAACTGTACTGCACATACTGTGTATGCATTGGTATAGGCAAACAGAAAAAACAGCTACCGGTATATATTTATCCAACTAATCCCTCCTAATAGATTTTGTTGTTGTTGTCGCGGGCTTACGTCTTTAATTATGCCACATTCTGCTTCAACCTCGGTTAATTAGTAATAACGAGGATAATAATTAATACCGTTAGCAGTTTTCTGCCCGTTGAAATGCAGCATGCTCTGTTTTTTTGTTTTTTTTCCGCAGGTGAAGGCCGGGCTGAGAACGTTAAACCCCCTGGAGCAGAAATACATCGAGGACGAACCCAGGGTGTCCAAACAGGTATTTATTATTACTATATTTGCACTGTTCATCCAATATTTTATTTACTAGTATAGTCCTAGTGAAGGAATTAATATAGTTTTATTGCAGATAGACAAAAAAGATAATTACATGTAGTTGAATGTGGGATGCTGAAAAGTAACAGAGACCTCAGTGTTTGATCATCCTGTAAGGTGGGTTATTTATAAACAACGACCTGCAGGGGGTCCATGTTTATTACAGGGATGGTTAAGAAATAAATTAATACGTTTCCGGAAAAGTAGCAACAGAACTAAGTTATTTCCTTGCTTGTGAAAGTGCTCCTTCCAGAGCTACACGGAAAGCTCCTTGGAATAGTGTTGTCAAATTTAAAATACATTTTTGGTCATTGCATTGATCATTTAGCACCCTGCGTACCAACAACAAACCACAATTTAAAATTTTAAAATACTTTTAAAGGTATAAACAAACTGTTTGTGAACAGATTTGAATCTAACTCCACCTCACCTCCACTCTATTGGCTCATTATAAAACATGAGCTGGAGACTGCTACGCTGTGATTGGCTAAAAGGCCGCCTCACCCCCCACAAAATATAGCTATATATATACAGTACAGTTTGTTTTGGGCTAAAAAGTTGCCTATAATCCCTTTAATTTTATGTTGACACCTGCCCTGTGCATTTCATTCCTTGATTACGATGCCCTGTAAGCAAACAGAAATGTAATGTTTGTTTGAGTGTTCAGCGCAAACAAAAATGATTATTTGCAACCAGTGTTGGACAGTAACGAATTTTAGATTACATATTACTTTTGCTCCAAAAAGTAAAGTAACGAGATTACTCTGCAAAAATGGGTAATAAGTAATGCATTACTTTGCAAGTAATGCCAAGTTACTTGTTTAAAATTAGCTTGTTGTTGCATGCAAAGATAGAACAGATTTACAAGCTATCGACAGGTACTGTAAC
The DNA here is from genome assembly GCA_039105355.1 of Benthosema pterotum. Lineage (NCBI taxonomy): Eukaryota > Metazoa > Chordata > Actinopteri > Myctophiformes > Myctophidae > Benthosema > Benthosema pterotum. Next base: position 12,526,935 of record CM076972.1, read on the forward strand.
AACAGAGATGTGCACTAGATTGTATATCCAGTCCACACACTGCATCCTGCGCACAGTTATTTACAAATTGCTTGCTGCTTTATTTTGTATTTTATTTTTAAATACAAGACCTCAACTGTCTTTGTGACTCAAGGTTAAAATGTTCCCATTGGTTCTCTGCTCCTTTTTTTTTTATCTAAGAAAGACATTTACAATGTCGGATTTTGTTGGCTTTGTTTTCAGGTGCAGTTTGTGGGATTGGAGCCGATTATTATTCCAATAAATTGGATTCAGTTCTAAAAAGAGCTCGCTAAACAGATTATGTTGTACATCTCTATTTTTTCAAAGGTGGAAGTTGAGAACTTGGGAAAATAAAAACATAATATGTAATATATTACTCTTCAATTCCAGTAATAAGTAAAGTAATGATATTATTTTGTCTAAGGGGTAACGAGTAAAGTAAAGAAGTTGCTTTCCTAAGTAATATTGGCCAACACTGTTTGCAACACAGTTCATCTCCAACTTAAATGTTATGTAATTGTGACAGCCCTATACGACCCCCCATCCCCATCCCTCTCTCTCTCTCTCTCTCTCTCTCTCTCTCTCTCTCTCTCTCTCTCTCTCTCTCTCTCTCTCTCTCTCTCTCTCTTTGCCCTCTTAGCAGTGAATAGAAATGTCAAGTTGTCAGCTGTGGGGTGCATAAGTAGATTGGCCGTCCTTATAGTGGGCCCTCTGCGTCGCTGTTGCACTTCATTGTCAGGCCTCTCAGTGTGGCCGGGCGGCCCCACAAAGACACGGATGAATGGATGGAGGGATGGAGGGATGGATGGAGGGATGGATGGATGGATGGAGGGATGGATGGATGGATGGAGGGAGGGAGGGATGGAGGGATGGATGGATGGATGGATGGAGGGAGGGAGGGATGGAGGGATGGATGGATGAAAGTCTGGCCTGGATCTCACACATGGGGCGGATCTAGGCATGGGCATGGCTAGATCCGCCCCCCCCCCCCCCAAACACGGTGCCATGCAAAACAACCCAAGATATTTCAAATTAAACTGCTTATATTTAAAATGATTGGAAACACTACTACTGCTGCTAACTAACTAGTAATTTGTCACCACTAAACCAACAATCAGACCTAGAGTCAGACCTTTAGCTTTTGCATGTTGCGTGTCTGTTGCAATTTCAACAACAACTGATGTTATTATTGATGCTTTACTTGACTAATAAAAGTCCTGTAACCGAAAATGGTATGGGTGCGGCTTCATCGCCCGTGTCGCTTCGCGCCACGGGCGATGAAGCTGCCCCCATACCACCCCCCCCCCCCCCCCCCCCCCAACATGTTCTCTTGCCCCCCGAATTGGGACATGTTACATCCGCCCCTGATCTCACATGTCATGTGAACAGTGCAGTGTTGTTTTGGGGGCAACACATTTCTCTTGTAGTTTTGTCAGAGTCTTTGGAGAAAGAGTAAACTTAATTTTGTTCTTTTTTGTCATGTTTCAGCCACCTGGAATGTTTTAGTGTTAGTCTAATTCTTGTCTTGAATGACTATCATAAAATGAACGGACCTGACCCCTTATCCATCAGTTGTACATTATGGATCCGTAGTGTGAACTTAGACTGTTATTCGTCTCAACTGCTCAATTATAAAAAAAAAATGTAAAGTCCTCCAGCAAAGTTGCTTCTAGTAAAGTACTTGCGTCCCATGCACAGGACCCATCATTTTCAATCAGTAAATTAGTCGATTTACAAGAAGTCTACACAACAAGAGAATGTAGAAGAATTGTTATTTAGCTATTTTGATCAACATTTTCCTATTATCTCTCCCATGGTACCACATCAATACACCATAAATATTCTAATATTCTAATACAGGGGTTTTCAACAGGTGGTCACGGGACCACCAGTGGTCCTTGAGAGGGTTCCAGGTGGTCCCCAGGCTAAATTATGGAAAGTTGGCTAACCAGATGTAACTCTTGAGAATGTAAGAATGAAACCAAATGGACCCTTGCGGGTCCATTTGGTTTCATTTTTACACTGTCAAGAGTTAAAATATTCATCATCTGAATTAGCACCACTTAAACAAGAAGGCCACACTATTTTGTTTGTAAAAATCCAGCCTGGAATTGTGGACAAAACCAAAATAATTCTTTACTTTTACGTCTTTGAGGTGAAAATGTAATCGAATGGTGGTCCGTGGCTCAAATGCCAAATAAATGGTGTCCCTGTTCTAATAGATTTTGCCTCTCAGACCTCTAAGACTTTAGCTAAAACTCCTTGGCTCAAATTCCAAAAAATAATGGTCGTTGATATGAAAAGCAGGACATCGCAATCGGTGTGTGAAGGAGTCGACATGCACATTGTAGAGCACTATCTATAGAACATGTATGACTTTGCGATGACGGATGAACAGTACAAACATAGCATAGCATAGTAGAGAACAGCACAGAACGGCATGCTAGAGCACAGAATACAGTAGCACAAAATGTGTCCTCGGTCTCGTCTGTGGCAAAACGTTTATGTTCCGTTTTTACATGCCATTATAATGTTCGTATTTTGATCATAAGACCCGATCTTACCGAATGTCAGTGTCTGTGACACTATGGCGTGTTATTAGGAGTGAAAATTGTACTAGTGGTTCTCAAATATTTTATTTGCATGTATGAATGGAAACATTTGAACTAGAAATGTCTTGATACTGTTTTCTAAACGTATTAGTATTATTGCATACTCATTTTGTCTACTCATGACAATGAATGCTGCACAAACCCCATCGCCACTCTCTGTCTCTCTCTTCCTCTCTCTCTCTCTCTCTCTCTCTCTCTCTCTCTCTCTCTCTCTCTCTCTCTCTCTCTCTCTCTCTCTCTCTCTCTCTCTCTCTCTCTAATCTTCATCTCCTCTCCATGACACCCCCACCCCCCCTGATCCAGCCTTCCATTTCACCTCTGACTCACAAAGATGACCCATGTCAGTGTCTCGCAATGATGATGTCACTCGGATTCTTTGGGGGGATTTCCCTGTAAGTTCTCTATTGTGTGGGAGGGGCTCCCTGCTGTCACTCATTGCCATGCACGCACGCACGCCACCACACACACACACACACACACACACACACACACACACACACACACACACACACACACACACACACACACACACACACACACACACACACACACACACACACACACACACACATACAAAAGCCACTCGCACCACTCGCGTTATTCTAATTACGACGGTAAAGTTTCAGTGTCTTGTCGGGGGTGTTTTTTAGGAGTCACTCTAGGAGGCCCTCTGTGCAACATTTTCCCCACTGAACATGAAACATTAATATCACAGCGGTAATGATAATAATAAGTCACAGCAACGAGAGGGAACGGAGTGTGCTTGTCAACTGGTGAGCCTGGCAGGGTGCACACGCAGCCCAGTGTGTCCTCACAGCCAACGACGTGCATTTAGGGATGCGGGAAATGGGTAACTCACACAACACAGTCCTCAGGGGGATGTTTGTCCCCATCAGGACACCGTACAGTCATTATTCAGTTCAGCGCTAAGGCTGCAGCTTAATTATGCATGAAGGCAGGCGGAATTTCTCCTCTCATCTCGTGTGAAAAAGCATCTTTGTGTGACCCTCCCCTAAACACTCTAAAACTCCCAAACGTGAGTGCGAGAATACACACACACACACACGCACACACACACACACACACACACACACACACACACACACACACACACACACACACACACACACACAGATGCTTGTGTGCATGTTCACGCACAAATGGCCAAGTTATATAGGACTGAGTGGTTTGGTCTGGATAATGCTGTGATAATACTCAAAATCCACAAAGTAGGTAGCTACTCAAGTTTTCATATAATTGTAGTGGAGTAAAACTCCACTACAATTTTCCTTTGGGATACAGTACTGGGAAGTAAGACATCACATATCACACATACTATTCAGAAAGATTGTTTTTATTGTTATTTTTTATTATTATTTAAGAAAATACCTCAAAGGTGTACTTAAGTGCAGTACTTGAGTACAGTACTTACTTACTACACCTGATGTGGCACAGTATGAATGCACCAGACGCACATACGAGCGCACGCAGATCCCGTGCATGTTAATCATGCACACACTGATACACCCCGTCCCCTACACATTGAAACGCAAACACAGGAGGGGACAGCACTGTCCCAGAATTCTTCTTCTCCTTCTCCTCGAGAGAGAGAGAGAGAGAGAGAGAGAGAGAGAGAGAGAGAGAGAGAGAGAGAGAGAGAACGGGGGCAGATGTAACATTTCCCAATTGGGGGGGCAGGAGAAAATGGTATGGGGGCGGCCCATACCATTTTCGGTTACAGGACTTTTATTAGTCAAATAAAGCATCAATAATAACATCAGTTGTTGTTGAAGTTGCAACAGACACGCAGCATGCATAAAGCTATAAAGCTCTGACTCTGAGAGTTTTCTGTTTTCAATGATGAAATGCTGTCGGTTTAGTGGTGACACAGCTGTAGTTAGTTAGTAGCAGTACTAGTGTTTCAAATCAGTTTAAATATACAGTAGACACTTTAATCTGAAATATATCTTGGGTTGTTGTTAGACACTTTGAAATACCTTGGGTTGTTTTGCATGCCATCGTGTTTGGTGGGGCAGACTGGGCATTCAGGGGGGCATTGCCCCCCCCCCCCATGCCCATGCCTAGATCCGCCCCTGGAGAGAAAGAGAGAGAGAGAGAGAGAGAGAGAGAGAGAGTGTGGAGCAATGTGGAGACACCATCCGCAGGGACGTTCTTCCTTCTCTCCTCTCCTCACGGTGACCTGGTTGGATGTTTGGCGTTCATTGGTTTGCGCGCCGCTCTCTCCGCTCTCCGCTGTACGAATCCCCCCATGTCTGCTTGACAGACCCGGGCAGCAGACAGCGCTCCTAGCCAAATCTGTCTCATCCCTGGCCAAATGCCTGGAGAGCCCTCGAGGGGGGAGAGGGGGAAATATCAGGGGCGGCGTTGGGGGAGGCTCTTATGATTGTACTTAACTTTATCACGCTGAGAGAGAGAGAGAGAGAGAGAGCGTTGTACAGAAACCGTGTGAGTCAGCTTGTCTTACTTTCTGAGCGATGGTTGTGCCTGTGTTTGCGTGCGTGTGTGTGTGTGTGTGTGTGTGTTTGTGTGTGTTTGTGTGTGTGTGTGTGTGTGTGTGTGTGTGTGTGTGTGTGTGTGTGTGTGTGTGTGTGTGTGTGTGTGTGTGTGTGTGTGTGTGTGTGTGTGTGTCTGTGTGTCTGTGTGTCTGTGTGTGTATGCGTGCGCACGTGCATGCCTGTGCTGTGTGTCCTGATGCATGTTCACATAAAGTTATCCAAAGAGGACAAACGCTGTAAAGTTAAGTTGTGGGGGATGAAAGCCTCCTCCAGTTGTAATAGTGTCTCTGATTATATAATGCACAGTATACCTACTGAATAACACAATGTACAATATGGCCTCCAGGTTCAAAGATCTAGATCTAACCATTATTTCACAGAAGAAAAAGAAGCTATAGTCCAATGAGAGAAATCTAGGAGTTGGTCCAACATAGAGGTGTAATGATTCAGATCGTATAGATTTGGATGTCCCCAACTGAAGCACAGTTGTAGAATTGTGTACTAGTTCCAATATTAAGTCCAAGCCAATCCACACCAAAGGGTCGAGACAGTTTCAGCGCTGTCCCTGCTGTTGACCCTTTGGTGTGGTCAGGGCTTAATAACAAATATCTTCTCTCTATGAGGAGGCTACTGTGCCGTGCTGTTTCTGCTTCCTGGCTGTGGATTATGTGGCCAACACGCGCTTTTCACCGAAATCCCCATAAAACCCTGTTTTTCCCTCCGCACCTTAAATAGTAGATTTGCTTTTATTGATCTCTATTTCTCTCTCTCCCTCCGCCTCTCTGTCTCTCTCTTCTATCTGCCTTTTCTTCTTTCTCTCATGGAAATAACTAAAACACTGTTTGACTCTTGTGAACCTTATTCTGAGTGTCTCCCTCCCTCCTTCCCAGCTGCTCCAGCAGAACTTCAACCGCGTGCGGAGGTGTGTGATGTTCCTGATCAACGCCGGATGCTACATCAACAGCTGCTTCGAGTGGGAATCCACGCAGAGGAGCGTCTGTGCTTTCGTGGTACGTTGGCTCAGATACCATAATTTTGACCCTGCGGCTTATACAACGGTGCCGCCAATCTATGGATTTTTACAGGTGTTTTTTTTTAAACAGGGGTTTTCAACAGGTGGTCCGTGGACCACCAGTGGTTCCTGAGAGGGTTCCAGGTGGGCCCTCCAGACTAAATGATGGAAAGTTGGTTAACCAGATGTAACTCTTTGAGAGCGTAAACATGAAACATCAAATGGACCCTTGCGGGTCCATTTGGTTTCATGTTTACACTCTCAAGAGTTATGACATCCACCATCTAAATTAGCACCACTTAATTAATAAGTCATGGTCATTTTGATCTCTATGTTTTGCCTGTTTTGTTTGCAAAATTCCATCCTGGAATCGTGGACGAAACCAAAAGAAATCTTTAGTTTTGGTTTCTGTGGGAGTGAAAATGTTGTCAAATGGTGCTCTGTAGCTCAAATGCTGAATAAATAGTGGGCCCTGGTATCAAAAAGGTTGAAAACCACTGCTCTAACATGAAGCTTGTTGTCTGGTGCGGCTTATAGTCAGGTGCGGCTTACACATGGAAAAATCAGTATTTTGCCACAAATTTAGCTGGTGCGGCTTATATTCAGGTGTGACTTATAGTCCGGAAATTACGGTATTATACTCCTAAAAGGCTCATTTGAGGGCGCATGCACCACTGAATAGCCTGGTACTTTGTTTTCGACCGGGTGACCTAAAGTTATTCCTGCTGCAGCATTGAGTCTTTGTTCGGGATAAAAATAACGAGTTGCTCAAACTCATATGACGTACTTTCTCCAAAGTTGGAGGGAGGACATGCTACGCCCGACGTTTTGATGTGCACCGCGCCCGTCAAAACTCCAAGAAAGTCCATTTAAAAAGGGGGGAAAAAAGAAAAAAGAGGCTTGTAAATCGGCTATTTTAACTAGTTTGGGCCCTTGGGAGATATCAACTATATCTTTTGGGTCATCCTTCTGTCATTCCACTCTCACCAAGACAGAAATAGAAGAACACACACATCACATGCACGGATGCACACATGCATGCATGCACAGCACACACACACACACACACACACACACACACACACACACACACACACACACACACACACACACACACACACACACACACACACACACACACACACACACACACACACGCATGCATGAACGTGTGCGCCTGAATGCAATTTCTAGCTCTTTATTACCAGCCGTCGTCTACATGCATGGTGTGGCAGCTCTTCATGTTGGCCATGTACCCGTTAACATGCAAAGTATTCAGAAGATGCTAAGGCGACATATCTAGGCCAAGGTTATTGTACTTTAGAGTTTATATATGGAGTCCAGCTAAAATGTGGGTTTCAATGCTCTCTCTCTCTCTCTCTCTCTCTCTCTCTCTCTCTCTCTCTCTCTCTCTCTCTCTCTCTCTCTCTCTCTCTCTCTCTCTCTCTCTCTGTCTCTCTCTCTCTCTTTCTCTCTCTCTCCATACAGTGTGTGTGTGTGTGTGTGTGTGTGTGTGTGTGTGTGTGTGTGTGGTGTGTGTGTGTGTGTGTGTGTGTGTGTGTGTGTGTGTGTGTGTGTGTGTGTGTGTGTGTGTGTGTGTGTGTGTGTGCGTGCGTGCCGTAGTTCAGATATACAGTATAATCTCAATCACACACGAGCTTGTATATCAATTTTCGTTTTATGTTTTGTTATACAATGTCCAAAAATGAATGTCCTTTTCAATACACATCCTGCAGCATACAGATTTGAACGTGTCAATGCAGAAATCTGTAGTGTGTGATTATGTACACAATGAGGCACAACAAATATTCAGACTTCGATAGAGTATGATAGAGTTTGGCTCATTCAATAACAGGGATGCACAATTATTCTACTTGCCAAGAAGCTGCAGCTCTGACCAATCGCAAACAGACCTGTTTGCATGTCACCTAATCACACAGATATACTATACCGTAGATATGCAGAGAATTGCAGTTCTGCCATACTCGACTTGAATCCCCCAAACCTGTACATATGACACTATGTACACACTTTTACATAAGTGCTATTTCACTGTCACTGGTTCGGGCAGGGTGAGTGTTGGTCTTACAATTGAGAATGAGGGGATGACTGAGGCAGACAGCTGATGATGCCCCTCCGTCATTGAACAGGTTTTGGAGTTTGCTAGTTGTGTATGTACCTGATTGTAATTTCTGTACATATCTTACATACATAACTATTTCAACTGATTATCTATAGCCGGGTCATGGGGAGCAACCATTTCAACTTGGGATCCCCAGGTGTTCCCAGGGCTCCATCTGGTCCTTGGTCTGGCCCAGGTTATATCCTCCCAGCAGGATGCTGTCACTTGTACAGTAGTTAAGTAATAGCTGACCACACAAATGATACTTTGCACACACATACAGTACATACACACGCACGCACGTGCCTTCCAAACCCCAGAGAAAACTCCAGAAAATCCATTGGATGTTAAAGGTTCAGGGTGTTTGGGTGGAAATGAGATCATAAAACCTAAAATAAATTTTACATCACAAAACATTTATGGTGTACCTTTTGGAATGTGCCTGTAATGTACACTGTATATGCATGCTATTCAACTGATAATTCAAAAGATAATTTGTGGAACTCCAGTTTGGTAACCACTGCAGTACAGGGATGCTCAGGAAAAATAGTAAAATGAGTAAAACAAAATAACAAATGTCCAATAAGCTCTGCCATGTTTGCCGTGTGTGTGTGTGTGTGGCGGCGGGTGAGTCTGGTCTGAAAAACAAAGCCAGCGTGTGAGTGTTTGAGTGCAGAATGCCGTTGATGTGACATTGTCCATGTTTTACACTACACCCGCACGGCCACATGTGCATTCACACATGCACCCACACACACACACGCACGTATACACACACACAAACAAACTCAAACACACACACACACATGCTGCGCATTGGCCGTTATTGCCAGCTGTGACTAGAGAGGAGTTGTACAATATCTCTCCTCTCTTTCTCGCTCTCTCTCTGTTTCTCTTTGACACAACACACACACACACACACACACACACACACACACACACACACACACACACACACACACACACACACACACACACACTGCTGTCAGCCCTGGTGACAGAGTCTCCGTGGCAGCATGGCCTGAGGCGTTTTGGCACGGTGGACAGGACTGAAGTTACCAGCTCCTGTCCTGCACACACACCACGGGTGCATATGTGCGTGCATGTCTCTCTGTATTGTCTCTCAGGGGTTAAGCGCCCATGCTTCCTCCGACTATACACCTGCGCGCTGGGCTCCTCCCCCACCCCTCTCCACGAACGGGGGCCATTGTGGGGACACTAGCGTCGGGTGTTGGGTTTGTATTGCTGCGGCGCTCCCCCCCCTGCTCCCAGCGGCTGGCCCCCACCGTCAGCACCACCACCAGCACCGCCGTGTGTGTAGGCGAGAGAGAGAGAGAGAGAGAGAGAGAGGGAGAGGGAGAGAGGGAGAGATAGAGCGAGGGCTGTTATTGCCCGGGGGAACGGCAGGCCTCGGCGACTCTTCCCTCCAAACAAATTTGCCGGTAACTTTATCTGCAATTGGGCCCTGAATTGGGAGCAAATAGAGGCAGCTTTGTGCTCGCTTGTCTCGGCTGGGAAGGGGTGTGAGGGCACCGAGGCTGGCTGGGGCTGGGGGGGTTGTCACAGGGTGTGTGTGTGTGTGTGTGTGTGTGTGTGTGTGTGTGTGTGTGTGTGTGTGTGTGTGTGTGTGTGTGTGTGTGTGTGTGTGTGTGTGTGTGTGTGTGTGTGTGTGTGTGTGTGTGTGTGTGTGTGTGTGTGTGTGTATGCAGGGGAAATGATACCGGCTCTTTTATGTCGGGCAAAGTAGGACTCTTATCAGGGAAGAGAGCACCCAGACAAGGCAGCTACTTCTAGAAGAAACTAGAGCAACCTATCACCTGCTTTGCATTTAGATAAAAATTCACCTTGCTGAAGTAAAAAAAAAAAACAGAAAAAGAGGGGGAAGAAGGAGGAGGAGGAGGAGAGAGGGGGGGGGGTCACCTATTGGTATGGTGTGCATGCATGTTCTTGTACAAGTAGCCTAAATATGTTAGTATGAGTGCCAGGCTCACACACACACAAACAGACAATTAGGATTTAGGCAATTAGCAGACACTCTTAACCCATAGCGATTTACTGTAGTAAACACAGACACACACACAGCTAGACAGGGAGTTGTGGCTTTCAAATATATACAGTATGTTATGTGTTATATTATTTTTTATTTCTTTTATTTATGTTTTTTGTCTCTCAGCATGAATGAAGGTTGAAAACCTACAGTGGAGTTGAATTACAAGTCAGTGTCTTAGTCACCAGACAGAGAGATGGAGAAGGACTTACCTGAACGGTACTGACATGCTCGATGCAGAGAAGGTAGTCTCACTTTTCCTCAAGCTCTCAGCAGAAATATCCAAACGTCAAAAAGAATCCACTCTGCTCTTCTCCGCTGCAGACAGAAGAGTGTCCCTCCATCCATCCATCCATCCTGCTACTTGCATGGGCCTCCACTCTGCTTAAACATCCATTTCAAGCAGGGATAGATAGGAGTTGTTGTCAAAACACCTCAGCTTATGCTCTGACCACCGGGGGGCAGTGCAGGACCACAGATAGGCTAGCGGTGTAGCAGCGTTGGTCCCGGTCACAAACAGGACATGGGCTCCATTTCCACCCCAGCACTGAACTTAACAAGGACTGCTAGTTTGCTATCTGGCAACACTTAGTGCCAGCATGGAAATTGATGTAACAGAGATAAAGGGAGAGCTCTCTCTGAAATACAAACTACTTCTCTCTCTCTCTCTCGTTCTCTCTCTCTTATACAAGTCAGCTTTGTGTGTGTGTGTGTGTGTGTGTGTGTGTGTGTGTGTGTGTGTGTGTGTGTGTGTGTGTGTGTGTGTGTGTGTGTGTGTGTGTGTGTGTGTGTGTGTGTGTGTGTGTGTGTGTGTCAGAGCTGTGAATGTATATCAGGTTCAGACTGCACAGCCCGTAAAGACGCAAAGATATTGAAACAATATTAGTCACCTCATATCTCTATGAGGTACCATCACTAAGAATTAATTTAATTAATTTAATTTGAGATGTGCTATTCTCATTATATTTCTTTTTGGCTTCAAAATACTTTTTTGTAGAATTTGTTATTATTATTAATTTTATTACCTGTGTCATGCTCAGCATACATTTGAATTTGTATAGCATTTTGCATGACATACAGTATTTTGATTTTGTGATAATACTCACTGTGTGTGTGTGTGTGTGTGTGTGTGTGTGTGTGTGTGTGTGTGTGTGTGTGTGTGTGTGTGTGTGTGAGGGTGAGTGTGTGTGTGTGTGTGTGTGTGTGTGTGTGTGTGTGTGTGTGTGTGTGTGTGTGTGTGTGTGTGTGTGTGTGTGTGTGTGTGTGTGTGTGTGTGTGTGTGTGTGTGCATATGATAAGGTCTTATATGAAGCAGCTGGATGAAATTTAGTCCACTCACTGTCAGAGATGCTCACGAGTCTCGTCGGTCGAGTCCGAGTCAAGTCCGAGTCTTTAGTTTCGGAGTCCGAGTCAAGTCCGAGTCTTTGGCTTCGGAGTCAGAGTCAAGTCGCGAGTCTCTGACCTCGACTCGCGAGTCGAGTCGCGAGTCTTTTTTGGGGGCACGCATGCCTATAGCTTCTTATTTGCGTCGCCCTCGTTGAAAACAATGTATTTCCAACTCAATTTTGTCCCTATTCAGGTTGCAGGAGCACTCAGTTTCTGACTCCTCAATTCGCAACTCTTCTACTAGATGGCTCTCTTCGGTGCACCCATACCTTTGTTGTACAAACATTTGTTGTATGGTCACCATGATGACAACCCGTATTAGCCGCCTATGAAGTCAAATCACGGCGAAAGCCGCTCCGATCCAAAAACTTGAGATTACAAACGTGCCATCCTCACTCAGTTTTCAAGCGATTGTTGTAATTCCAACTCGTCAATAAAGTGTATAATTTATATATTTTATATTTTCATTGGGTAAAGGTATAGGCCATGTTTTTTTCATCAAACAATAAGAAGATAGATAATGTCATCACGCAGCTTAGAGACAGTGCGCTGGCCGTCAATCATGCCCGTCTGAATCTGTGCCAGATCTATTAAGCAAAGCTGCCTATAATATTAAATGAAAAAGTCAATACCTTTGCCTGCTATGTACTGTATGTTTGTCATACCTTTTAATTTTGCATTAAAAACATGTTCAGCGAAATCCCCCGTTTATAGCGTGTGCGCTGCGCACGAGAACTCCTGCAGTGCCCAAACTGTTTTCCTTTGCGCGCGGGGGGTGGACAGGAAGAAAGGACAATGGATTTTTTTTGTGGGTACAAAAAAGTAATGCAAGACTCTTAAAGACTCGAGGAGTCATTGAGAGTCATTGAGCTCGAGTTCGAGTCGAGTCAGAGTCATTAGGGACGGAGTCAGAGTCGAGTCTCGAGTCCCATTTTGCCGACTCGAGTCAGAAAAGAGTCCGAGTCTTAGACTCGAGTCCCCATCTCTGCTCACTGTCATTGAATGAATTAAATTCACATCATTTTGTCACAAAAATATATTCAGTACAGTACATACATACAACATAAAAATACATAGATCATTTCGTGTATCATTCATTACAAATTAGTCTGCAAATAAGATGCAATCCATACAAAGCATATTTCATTTCCAAATTCTTACAAAATTCACAAAGAGCTGATTATGTGCGTGAGTGTGTGTGGGTGTGTGCATGTGTTTGTTCGCAAGCCTTCCTTTTGCGTTATATCTGTGTCTCTTTCTTTCTTTCTTTCTTTCTTTCTTTCTTTCTTTCTTTCTTTCTTTCTTTCTTTCTTTCTTTTCTTTCTTTCTTTCTTTCTTTCTTTCTTTCTTTCTGTCCGATCCAACATGTTTTCATCCTCGGCTTCAACTGTTTTTTCCCCGTCCGCCTCCTCCCTCTGTTTGCTGACCTCGGTCCCCCTTACCCTCTCTCTCTCTCTCTCTCTCTCTCTCTCTCTCTCTCTCTCTCTCTCTCCCTCTCTCTCTCCTTCCCTCCCCAGGCAGAGAGCTGGCTATCTGGGATAGGCAGCGTCCATGCAGTTGGGTGGGTAGGTGGCTGTGCTGTGCTGTACTGTGCTGTGCTGGTGAAGACTCGGTCCAGGCACTGCAGCCCCCCCTCATGCTTTTTTTTTCTCCAGGCGGGAGGCAGGCATGCTGGGGCAGGGCTGGACACTGCTGGGGCCTGCATGGGTGTCCGCTTCCTCCAGCTGCCAGTCAAAGCCTAGCCCTCAGCTAGAGTAACCGAATGGAAGGCTGGAATGGAAGGGAGAAGAGGAGGGGAGCGGTGGGGCGCGGGGGTGAAGGTGGCGGTGGGGGGGCTAGGTTAAATAACCCCTGGGCGAATGGAGGAGAAAGCGAGATGGACAGAGCGAGGAGGAGAGAGAGAGAGAGAGAGAGAGAGAGAGAAAAGAGAAGGGAGATTCAAAAGGGCCTTTTAAGTGCTTGTATAAACACGAGGAGGGAGAGAGAGAGAGAGAGGAATGGGTATACATAACGATGGTATCATAATAGAAATGTCTCCTTAGTCGGACACTGTGAGAAATGGGTGAAGCACAACCCAAATATGTTTATACGGTGTTATTTATATGATTGGGTGCGTGCGTGTGTTAGCGTGCGTGTGCACGCACACACCCACACACACATACACGCGTGTTACGAGTGTTAGAGAGAGAACATTTTGACGTCTTTATGAGGTTATTTATAGCTTCGAAATCAAGGACCCCCTTGAAAGTGAGATGACGCGCATCTCTCTCTCTCTCTCTCTCTCTCTCTCTCTCTCTCTCTCTCTCTCTCTCTCTCTCTCTCTCGGGGCTTATCCTTCTAATGATTGAGCGTATCATATAACAATATCCGATCCGAGATAAGTGAAGCTAGCACTATGTTTGTGTCTTTGTTTGCTGAATTGCAGTATCATGTTTACAAATCCTATCGCAATACTTAAGGGGTTGAGGGTTGTAGTTGTACTGTTAGTGAGAATGCTGCATGCATGATAGACGCACAGCACTATTCACGGACCTGGAATATAGAAAATGTCCCCCTAAACCTATGCCCTTCTCTCAGTCGAAAGCTAATAGTGTGAATTAACAGAAATGTGAATTACACGGTAACACATGCTCAAATCACGCCTTTCTGAACTCAATTCGCTGTGGAACATAACCTACTGTGAAGTTGTTCACAAAAAGTTTACATAACTTTGCTACTAGAGGGAAAACATGTACTTGTTTTACTCTTACTTGCTCTTTCTTTGTTTCAAAAGTGTAGGCGCTATATATGTTGCTGCATTGTCTGCAAGGAAGCCAAACAAAAATAGCTTTTACTCTTGCAACAATAATGAATTACTGTCATGTAGTGTGTGTGTGTGTGTGTGTGTGTGTGTGTGTGTGTGTGTGTGTGTGTGTGTGTGTGTGTGTGTGTGTGTGTGTGTGCGTGTGTGTGTGTGTGTGTGTGTGTGTGTGTGTGTGTGTGTGTGTGTGTGTGTGTGTGTGTGTGTGTGTGTGTGTGTGGTGTTGGGGGGGTTGGGGGGGTTGCATGTGCGTGCACTTGGGAGCAGTGTTGGGCAATATTACTTAGAAGAGTAATCTTTACTTTACTTATGACCCCTTAGAAAAAGTAATAATATTACTTTACTTATTACTTGAATCAAATAATACTATATTATATATTATAATATTACTTTCACAAGTCCCCCCTTTCCTACCTGCAAAGGATTAGAGATGTACAACACAATCTGTTTAGTGGCAACTTGCGACAACTGTGATAACTTGTAGTGTAGGTCATGTGTGCAGAATTCTGAGGTGGATAAGGATCTATAAACTACAGTGCATCTCTGTTATTATCTATTGATAGCTTGTAATCTGTTCAATTTTCACATGCAACAACAACCTTAAAAGTAATGTTTTGGCGTAACATACTGTATTATACTTATTATAATATCTTTACTTTACTTTTGCTGGAAAACGATATTTAATTAGTTACTGCCCAACACTGCTTGTGGGCAACAATAACGATGAGATATTGTAAATGCAGCGTATTGGTACGGAAATATTCCTTTTAAAATGCAGCTTTGTGAAGCAAGACAAACTGTGTGTGTGTGTGTGTGTGTGTGTGTGTGTGTGTGTGTGTGTGTGTGTGTGTGTGTGTGTGTGTGTGTGTGCGTGTGCGCGTGCGTGCGTGGGTGGGTGTACTCGTTTGTGACTAGTTTTTCTTCGTTGCGTTTTTATTGGTGTTGGCAGGGTCACCGCGTCCGAAGAACATACCTCGCCGTGAGCGAACTGTGCACACAATGCTCCGGACGTTGCTGCTGTTGTTGTCGTGTTACTTACAGTAAAACCCAACATCTTTGTTTGGTTTTGGTGCGTTTGGTTTGTGTCAGCGACTGTCAGTTCACGTTACCTTGTTGAACGCTGCACGTTTCTAGCTCTCATAACGTGGGAGGCCGCGCACAAACAGGCCAGCGTCCAAGTGTTGTCCAGATTTTTGTGAGAGATACATAGAGTACAGTAAGCAACCATGCAGGCCTAAGGGGAGCGAAGCCCAAAAGAAGTGACTATAGACCACATGAGTATTTTGCACCTATTGAACCAACGTTGGATATCGCTCCAGTATGTGAACTCGCAGATCTGCTAGTTTTGAAAAATCTTTTTGAAGTAAAATGTGGAATGTTTGGAAGATTTTGGAAACATTCAAACAACACAAGTCCAGCACAGTACATAGTTCCCAGTCTCACAACCCTCAACCACTGTATCAGTAGTCATTTAAATGTTTTTTAATACAGAAAATAGAAGCCCAAAGTTGCTTATAATGATCATACATGGCAACACTGGCAGCTTAATTCTGTTTCCTGCCTTCACGCATGTCTGTTTGTGTGTGCATGTGTGTGTGTGTGTGTGTGTATGTGTGCCAAATGATACCAGATAATAACAAAGCTACAGTTCAAATCCAGTGTGTGTGTAGTGAGTGAGAGAGAGATAGAGAGATGCGTGCGTGTATGTGCGCGTGTGGCACGGGCATTATGACAATAACAAAATACCTTCGGACACGCTCTGTAAAGCTGCTCTGTACTCATATTAACCTCAGATACGACACTGACAAGATCCAGTATCGCTTGCCTTCTTTGTTTCACTCTCCATGTGTGTCTCTCTACACACATACACACACACTGTGCACATGCGCGCGCACACACACACACACACACACACACACACACACACACACACACACACACACACACACACACCACACACACACACACACACACACACACACACACACACACACACACAAATAAACACAAATAAACACAACGTAGCAGTCTAAAAAAGGGTTTTATTGTTAGGAAATTGTACTTCTTTTCTTGCTGATGCTGTCCAAGCGCGCAAATATGAATGATAATTCTTACTGAGGGACTGCGGTTCGGACACAGCAATAACTCATCTGCTTCCTGCACAATCTTGCAGTCTTGTATTATTTTCCATTTCCACGAGAGTTGCACCATCAAAACCGTGACCCCTTTCCTCTTCTTTAAAGTGGAAATTCTCCTCCAACAACAGGGGAGTAATTAATTTCCCCAAACCTAACCAGCCTGTGTCCATCACAGCCCTTATTGTTTTATTTAGCCATTTATTTTATTCATTCATTTCTTTCTTTTTTTTTTTGCTTAGATCTGAAGTAATGAATTGTATGTCCTTGGAATTTTGATGAATGCGCTGTTTCACCAGAAAAAAAAGATTGAGTGTTTAAAACATGATTGGCATGCTCAGCATTTTTTTCTAATTCTTGAAAAGGTTTTTTATCATCATGAAATAAATCTAAAAAATGTATAAATAAAATACATATTTTGTATGAATACAAGAACACTACAAGCCCCAAAACACGCTTACACACGTCACCTAGGTCACAAGTGGTGACCTTGGCACCCTACTACTTCTTAAACGTAACCTCAGTAAAACTAAGGCTGACCGTATCCTAGAACATTATTGCCCAGACTATTTTTCAACAAAGATGGCGATCGCGATATCAAACATTGTTCCTTGCACTGCACTCATACACAAACACATTTGTACGTTATCGAACACTGAAGTCCTTAACCCAGAAAAGTAACCACAGTAAAATGAATACAAGAGCTTTTCACTTACCTTAAAAAAAAAAGAAAAACCTGCGTAGTTTGATGAATGAGGCTGACAGACCTATCTTCTCTTTTCAGCTAAACTTTTTTGTCCAATTTGCAACCCATTTGACAGGCGACCAAATGAGATCGAGTCTATCATTTGCAATTTCATTTTCCCCACAAAAAAAAGAAAAAAGAAAAAAAAAATCTTTGTGTGGACGGCCCCGGTGACTAAAGAGGCTAAAGAGGGGCCTGTCAAGATGCAGATAACGGGGGTTAATTTTCAGACGGTTCCTCTCCTTGTTCGGCTGATGAGAGGGGCGGCGTAGGGGTTAGCCTGTTGGCAGATGGGAGCAAGAGGAGGATAGAGATGGGTCAAGGCGGGCTTTTGGGAGCTCCATGGAAGGTATTGGAGGTATTGGCGTTTGGAGTGACAGGGTTAGGGACTCGGGGTGCGGCTTTGGGGAGGTCAGGGCACGTGGGCCTGGTGGGGGGTTGGTTGGGGAGGGAGGGAGCGTGGAAGGGGTCAGTGACGAGGCACCACCGGCTTAAAAAAAAAAAAAAACTCGGCACCGGCCGGCACTCTCATGCCCCTTCTCCCACCTTTTTCTCTCTCTCGAAGGCCCCGTTCCGTTCCAGGGATCGTCCCCTCGAGGGGGGTCCGTACGGGCGGGCCAGGGGGGTGATGATGTTGGAGGCCCCGACCGTGTATGGTTTCCATACAGCTTTCGGGTCGGCGCTGCTCGGGTTCATTGCGCTTTGTCTCGCGGCGCTCGTGACTCCGCATGTGAATGCGTGAGAACGTGCGCCGTCTTCAGGTCGCACGCACATGTGGTGGTGGTCGACGACGACGCAACGTTCCTCGTCTCTCACGAGTAACAAAAGCGAAACAAAAAAAAAACATCGCTCAGGTCAATATGAGGGCGTATATACGGGGAATGTATACGTTTTCTTTTGTTCACTGTTTTTCACCAATTTCTTTCTCTTTTCCTCTCTCTCTCTCTCTCTCTCTCTCTCTCTCTCTCTCTCTCTCTCCGTCTCTATCTCTCCGTCTCTCTCTCTAGCTGTTTGTCGTGGTCGTCTGGAACTTCGAGCTCTACATGATTCCGCTGGCGTTGCTGCTGCCCTTAGCCTGGAACTATGTCCTCATCGCGACGGGGAGGGATACCAGGCAGGACGTGGTGAGTGAGTCGCCTCCATGCACCCACCATGTACTGTATCCATCCGCCTCCTGCCTGTCATCTCTACTGTAATTGCCTCCTCCTCCTCCTCCTCCTGCAGGCCATAACAATGGCTGAATCCTATTGTTTGTTTGGACTCGCCTGTTCTCAGCGCCGAGGTTCCGGGGACCACTGGTTTTAGGGGGAACGGGTGTGTATTAACTCTGAGACCCCTTTTATATGGATCTGTTTGGTTTCACTTGTGCACTCTCGGAGTTCATTAAGCACTAAGGATTCCAGATTGTAGATTTAGGGTTCCAGTGTCGTCCAGTTTCGGCCCATTTCATTTCAAGGACCCTCCAGTTTGATAATGCATTGCTTCACAGACAAACATGTGATACTATTGTTATTATACATTTCTGCCTTTGGTAGAACCCCAATCTGCACTGTAGCTAAGGGTCCATTTGGTTCTACACTCTCAGGGTCACAGACCGTTTCAAAATGTGTGTTTGTGGAGAAACGGTGCCTTAACTAATCACCTTGTTTTTTTGTCTTCAGCTCAGATTTCAGTTTACATTTTCACACATTCATTACATTTTCATGCCAGGCCTTATTTCTTTGTCTTTGGTTAGTATGTTAGCAGTTTTCTTTTTCTCTTCTTTCATCATTTAAAATAAATAACACATTTGTGCGGTTTGTATAGTAGTGTGAATAGAGTCGAGGGACAGGAGCAGCTGCATGTTTTGCAGAAAGGAGCATAACTTGGATAACTTTGCTGTTCAAAACGTCCTTTTTAAAAAAAATCATTATTTAAAAAAAGAAAACATAACAACAGAAATTCTAAAAATAGGAGCACATGTGCACCACAATGCTGCGCGTGCATCACAAAGCATCGTAGTGAGCTTGTGTATCTGCCATTTGCACTGGTTTTCAGTGACCCGGTTTCCTGATAAACTCTGACAGTATCAATGGTTAATGACACTCTCCCACATCTACCGCCACGATTACACACATAAAATGCAAATTGCAAAACTTAAATCGACTGAAAATAAGAACCTGAATGAAATCCCTTGGGACACTTTTTATTTTCTTTTTTTACATTTCTTTTTAAATGAGCAGAACCTTTTTGAATAGTCGTGTGTGTGTGTGTGTGTGTGTGTGTGTGTGTGTGTGTGTGTGTGTGTGTGTGTGTGTGTGTGTGTGTGTGTGTGTGTGTGTGTGTGTGTGTGTGTATTCTCACTCTCTCTTCCTTTTGGAAGAAAAACAGGCTGAAATAATGCCGCTGTCACCTTGAGCTATATGCTACGCTACTTTACCTAGCTGCTATATTTATTTCATTCATTTCATTTTTTATTTTTTATATTTTTTTTATCTCTCGCTCCCAATTAAACGATGTCAAAGCAATGTCATGGAGAAACAGACACGTTTTAATCACGGCCCCGGCCGGCCAAGATAGATTTGAAATAGAGAGATGGGGTGAGAGAGAGAGAGAGAGAGAGAGAGAGAGAGAGAGAGAGAGAGAGAGAGAGAGAGAGAGAGAGAGAGAGAGAGAGAGAGAGAGAGAGAGAGAGAGAGAGAGAGAGAGAGAGAGAGAGAACCCCAACCAGACTGGAAGTGAGCGTGAACAATGAAGTGATTAATTTTAATAAGTGGGTTTTTTTCCCGGACTGGGTTGGTTGGAAAAAAAAGCACTTAGCAGATTTTTTTTCCTCCTGCCATTTAAATATACAGTTTGGCATCGTGAGGCATTGTGAGCTTGTAGATCTGCTATCTTCTCCTAACCCAGCCACACACACACACACACACACACACACACACACACACACACACACACACACACACACACACACACACACACACACACACACACGCACACACAATAACGCATCAGATGAATGTGCTCACAGAAGTCCTGTGTGAAGTGATTGGTTCGGATGTAGATAAAACACAAGCATTAAATCAATGAGGAGGATAATGAGGTGAGGTGTGTATATATACTCTCTCCCTCTGTGGCCAAAGGAATCGGTAATTTGACAAGTTAACAATTTGTTTTGTTTATTTAGACCTGAACACCTGAAGTTAATTTACCTCAGAGAGAGTGTAAATAGAATGGACCCTTATAAGTAGGGTCGGGTAGTACCGGACACCCGGGACTAAACGGGATTACCGGCGGGGGTAACCCATCCAAATAATTCAATTTTGGGTTCTCCTTGCATTAGTAGTTGCGCTAGTTAATTCTTTATTTTCTTGCCTTTTTGTCCCAGCTATAAGGGATGTTATCACAGTCACTATGAATAGCTAACTGCTACATCATTTGACCATCCTCACCAGCATTAAAGTGATTGTAAAGGGGACAGTGGGGTGAGTAATAATTACTGTGTTTACCTGGACCGCCTGTAATAATCACTATAATTACTCTACGTCACTCAGTGATCCCTGGTCACGCTCGGGTTTTCACAGTGAACAGAGTAGGACCACGAGAAGCTATAGAGCAAGTTGAGTAAATTCCTTTTTAACTCTGCCTCTGGATTGTAATTCAAACCCAGCCCTGCACGTCATGCAAGTTGTATAGTTGGTTATATTGTTTGTGTCAGATCCAAATTGCTCTGTATTGGCAAAAAGGAAAATATCCTGTGTGTATAAACAACAAAAGAAGTGCTCTTCCTTATGAATGACAGATTTGAATCATGTTTTTTTTTTTCTTTCTTTCTTTTTTGCGTCTTGGCCTGTAGATGGCGACATTGTTTGACAAAAAAACGAGAGGAGAAATCACACATGCAGGGCCTTCAGGAATAAATTCATAAATAAGTGACCATGGGAGGGGGGAGGAGAGCTGGGGGGAGGTGGGGAGGTGATCATCTCTCTACTCTTTCTCTCTCTCTATTCACCGCCGTCTGAATTTATCTGTATCACAATTATGTTCTTCTTCTCACGGACTTTCTAATTAAAATGTAGCAAACCAAGGTTACCAAATTCATGTAGAAAATGCCACTCACTTCACATACTAATAAGCGCGGGCACCTACCTGCCTCTTCACGGAAAATTGCTATCCTCTTCTCTTCTCACTCGAGAAGAGGAGGGCTTGGTGGGGGGTAGCGGGGGGTGGGGGGTGTGGAGGTGTATGGGTGGGGTGGGAAGAGGGGGACGGGGGGCAATTGTCCCTCAAGTGCCCCGGGAATTGGTTTGAGCAGTAAGACATGTTAACACTTGTGTGTCAAGTGTGTGTGTTTTTTTTTCTTTCTTTCTTTTTTGCATGCGACGGATATGGTACTCGGTTTTTGAAAAATAAGTTGTTCTTGTTTCTCCCGCACAAGTGGAAATGTGTTCATATTATGTACTACTGTGCAAGTGTGTGTGTGTGTGTGTGTGTGTGTGTGTGTGTGTGTGTGTGTGTGTGTGTGTGTGTGTGTGTGTGTGCTTGTGTGCGTGTGTGTGATGCAGGCTTTAATTTTTTACTGTTATAAGAACACACAGCTGTGGAATATTTCCTGTTGCGGTGGATGGTCAGGCATGGAGCACATTGTCTTTGTTACTGTGGGGACAGAAAACTCTTATCTTCATATTTACAGTATATTTATGCTGTTGCTGTTTGTCTGTTATGGTAAATTAATAACACTTTGTTATAATACAATCGCACAAAAGTATAGATTGCAGATCGCTTTTCATAGATACTGTATATGTTTGTGATGTTTTTGAGCGGTGCCTAACCACTCCAATGTGTGTACCGGTATGTCTGTCTTTGTGTCTGTCCCTGGGTGTGTATGTCTGAGCACGAAAAGCTGGTAATTGTGGTAATTGTGTAATATCTCAACCCTTCCGGACACGGGAAGGCTCGCCGTAACCGTTGTCCCCCTGGGGGTCTGGATATTAATTTGAAAAGTGAAAACGAACTTCTGAACCCTCAGGTTGTATCCAGTTGGAATGGCTTTGAGCCAGGCACTGCTCTGAGAGGCTGGTCAACTAATAATGCCTGATTAGTGTCAATACTGTTGGCCACATGATGGTTAGCCACCTGATGGAACGGACAGGAACTGGTTGGAATAACGTGTTCCTTCCACACATTACGTCCGTCAGAGCAGGGAAACAAAGTGGCTTGGACTCCTCATGCATAGAAGGAAGTATAAGCCTGTTGCTCTCCAAATGTGTTGGCAGGGGGAGTGTAGAGCCCAGGATTACATTAGAAGCTGGGTTGCCGTGGTAGAGTCACCAGATGGTAACCACAAGGTTGCCGGTCCGAAACCCAGAGTTACTGTCGAAGAGCAAGACACTGAACCCCTAATTGCTCCTGGTGTGCTGGATGTGCCTTACATGGTTTCCGCTGCCGTAATTGTATGAATGTTTGTGTGAATGGATGAATGTGATGCACAAGCTATATAAATGCGCCATTTACCATCAGCTGTTCCCAAATCGTTTGGCCATACAACCCCTGTTACCTCCTGAACTATAGCTGATGCACCCCCTGAAATAAAAACCTCCTAAGCTATATAATTCCTATACCGTATATACATAACTGTGTGTCCAATCTGTGCGCGCGTCTGTGTGTTAGAATGGTGGTAGTCCGTTTTGAAAAATGGCAGACATAGTCACCATAGACACACTGTGTGTGTGTGTGTGTGTGTGTGTGTGTGTGTGTGTGTGTGTGTGTGTGTGTGTGTGTGTGTGTGTGTGTGTGTGTGTGTGTGTGTGTGTCCGTCCTCTGTACTGAGCCACAAATTAATGCATTATGGAAATAGGATTAATTGTGTCAGATTAGAACCATTAGTGTCCCCATTCTCTCCTCTGAGATGTGATAGAATGTATAGAGCCAATACAAAGAGCACATGCACACATACTGTAACACACACACACACACACACGCACGCACGCGCGCACACACACACACACACACACACACGGCACACACACACACACACACACACACACACACACACACACACACACACACACACACACACACACAACAGATCCCTTTGTATCTCTATAATTCTTTTTTTGGGTGGGGAGGGGACTTTTAGTGATGGTAAAGCTTATGTGTCTATCCAGCTATACACCACTGACGCAGATATTCAACAATTAAACAACGCTACGTTCAACGCCATCGTTGTTGATCAAAGGCAATCACTCCTTCATAATACTTTTGACTGATTGATACAAATCTGTTTCTGGTCATTCGTTTTGTAGTATCTGCCGAAACAGATCTTTTTCTATCCTATATTATCCTATATTATCAGATATGAACATATCGTGACCACATTTTTGTAATTACTTACGAGTGTGCAACCATTAGTGCACAATTAAGCCTACTTGTGAGCAAGCAGGGTGCCCCATAAGGTGCCATTATATTTACATCAACAAGAACGGTGGTCCCTTATTGGCTATGTCAGATGTAAACAAGAGAGGGCACAAGCATACAACACGTACAGGATGTACATATGTACATACTGTACGTACAGACATACATGCATACATACATACAGACTTTTTTCAGATGGTATCCTGGAGTACGCCATCTGGTGGTCAAATGTTTCTTTCAAATCTTTTTATTAATTTTCATAAAGGCAACATATACTGTACTGGTGGTCAAATGTTGAAACAGCTTTTAGAACCCACTTTTAGTCCAGTGCAGTAGAGCAGGATTTTGCCTTTTTAAACATTACCCATTTTAATTCAATACATACATAGATACATACATATATATATGCACGCACACCCGTGTGCACAAATGTGCGCACGCTCACTAATGCACACGCACACCCACCCGTGCATCCCAAGTGTGTCCCTCTTTGTTTTTAGACCGCTTCCCATTCTGTGCCTGGTGCATGTCTGTACATACTGTATGTGTGTACTGTATGTGTGTGCGTGTGTGTGTGCACGCCGCTCAGTAAACTCCTCACTTCCTCTCCTCTTGGTCAGTTCTATACAGAATCCTCCGCTGTGGTTTCTCATTTGGCTGAAGTCACGTCCGGCTCACTGTTCCCCTCTATAGTCGCCCACTTGGACATGAAGTGAGGAAAAGAAAGCAGAGGAACACCAGGGTGGTGTGAGAAGGGGGTTGGTGTTAAGGAATAGGCTTCTAATGACATCAAACAGCAGGACAAATAGAGGGAAAGCACGGTGCAGAGTGGACACGCTATAGGTCTGCATCCGGAGAGAGGCAGTTTGCCCAGTCTGGAGGACAGACAGCCTGAAGGAATCAATCTCTGCTCCAACACACTCACTGCTGCTGTGGAGAGAGACAGACAGACAGACAGACAGACAGACAGACAGACAGACAGACAGACAGACAGACAGACAGACAGACAGACAGACAGACAAGACAGACAGCAGAGACAGATAGACAGAGAGACATACACAGTTCCTAACCATCTTCCCACTGTACCAAAACAAGATATTTCAACAAGATATTTCAAATGAAACTGCATATATTTACAATGATTTGAAACACTACTACTGTACTGCTACTAACTAACTAGAATTGTGGCACCACTCTAAACCGCATTTAACATTGAAAACAAGAAAGAGTCAGACCTTTAGCTGTATGAAGATGAAGCCGCCCCCATACCATTTTCTCCTGCCCCCCCAATTGGGAAATGTTACATCCGCCCCGGCATCACAGGCATAATACTGTCCACGGATTACACCCAAGAGACTTTGGAAGTCATGCAAATGTTTAAAGTTTTCAGGCCATGATCAATTTTATCTGGATTTTTGACAGAGCTTGGCCATGCATCCTGTATGTCTGGTTCATGCCTGTGTGTCAGTGACAGGCTACTATTACCAAGTTAAACAGATCAGGACAACAAAAACCTTGTCTGTGCAGTATGTGGTCTATGTTTAATGAATGTATTGTAAACAATCCTGATTGAATACCTGTGAATATGGTATGTGTGTGTGTGTGTGTGTGTGTGTGTGTGTGTGTGTGTGTGTGTGTGTGTGTGTGTGTGTGTGTGTGTGTGTGTGTGTGTGTCTGTCTGGGCGTGTGTGCGTTTGTGCGAGCTGTTGCTTGGTCAGGAAAATGGAAAACTTGGCGGTGGGCAGCTCCTTTATCATTGATGACTATATAGAACTCTGACAGAACATGCAAAATCGTTTTATAGTTTCACAAGAACACAGCTCTGTTTACATTTTTATTTTACTGCATTCTCGTGCCAATATTGCTCCTCTGAGCTGAACTGAATTGACAGAAATACTATATATAGAGAAAAGCAGAGAAAGAGATGTAGAGATATGAAAGCAAGAGAGAGAGAACAGAGAGAGAGAGAGAGAAAATAAACCCTTCCGTTGAGTACAGACTTACTAATGAACCGAAGGGCCTTGCATCGTCTGGGGGGGAGGTCTCGTATTCCACGCCTCAACCGCAGCACCCCCCCCCCCCCCCGTCTGAAGCTGATATAAACAAACACTGCGTTCCAGTGTGCACGCACGCACACACACACACACACACACACACACACACTGTAATTCACGGTCAGGGTCATTGATGCAGAGAGGGGGTCCGCCTCTCCCCTCCTCCCCGGGTCAACCCTCCACCCCTCCTCCCCCTCTTAGCCCCAGCCTTGACCGGTACCTGCTAAAGCAGCCGGTGGTTGCATCATGCGGCCGCGACAGCGCCTCACTCACACTGCTGGCAGAACGCAGACCTGCACGCTTATCGTTGACCGATCCCGACATTTTTTTTTTTTTTTTTTTAAATTGAAAGCTTTATTCCGATTTTTTTCAAGAATATAAATAAATACTGTACAATACAGTAATACAATTGATCATTATTCAAAAGAAAAACAAAAATAATAAATAACAATAATAATAAATGAATAAATAAATCAGAGCCTCACTGGCATAAGTATTATAACTTTTTCTTTTCTTTTTTTTCTCTTTTCTTTTCTTTTTTTTGTTTTGTTTTTTTTTAA
Organism: Benthosema pterotum; assembly: GCA_039105355.1. Classification (NCBI taxonomy): domain Eukaryota; kingdom Metazoa; phylum Chordata; class Actinopteri; order Myctophiformes; family Myctophidae; genus Benthosema; species Benthosema pterotum. Next base: position 12,553,320 of record CM076972.1, read on the forward strand.
TCTTTCCTTTGTTTGTTTGTTCGGAATGGAGTAGGGAGAAGAAAAAAACTTATATAACCCTACCCCAATATTTCCTAAACAATAAGTGCCTTGTCATTGCTTGACATACAGCAGCCAATACCAATATGGTACATTAAAACAACCTAGCTCAAGTGATTATCAAAGTAAATTATCATCATTACTACAATTGTAGTTACTGATTATGATAATATTTTTATAATAACATAATCATAATTATAATTATTATAAACCATCATCATCATTATTTTATTTATCTACCTTTACCTTTCCCCCGGCCTCCTCCTCCTCCTCTTCTCCCCGCATAACAAAAACACACCCGCCGTAATGTGAACGCGATGTGGCATCACGTCTCGCATTTAACCATCTCAGTGGCCTTGTAGTTAGAGTGTCTGGGAGGTTAGAGGACCCGGGAGGTTGGGCATGTGATCCCCAGCCAGGTCATATCGAACAGCCGGGTCATATCGAACAGCCGGGTCATATCGAACAGCCGGGTCATATCGAACAGCCGGGTCATATCGAACAGCCGGGTCACATCGAACAGCCGGGTCATATCGAACAGCCGGGTCATATCGAACAGCCGGGTCATATCGAACAGCCGGGTCACATCGAACAGCCGGGTCACATCGAACAGCCGGGTCACATCGAACAGCCGGGTCATATCGAACAGCCGGGTCATATCGAACAGCCGGGTCATATCGAACAGCCGGGTCATATCGAACAGCCGGGTCACATCGAACAGCCGGGTCATATCGAACAGCCGGGTCATATCGAACAGCCGGGTCACATCGAACAGCCGGGTCACATCGAACAGCCGGGTCATATCAAACAGCCGGGTCACATCGAACAGCCGGGTCATATCGAACAGCCGGGTCATATCGAGGACCAGTGGTCCATGAGAGGATCCTATAGATCGTCCTCACGCAAAATGATGGAAAGTTGGTTAACCAGAGGATCCTAGGTGGTCCTCAGGCTAAATGATGGAAAGTTGGTTAACCAAATGGACCCTTAATTGCGGGTCCATTTGGTTTCATTTTACACTCTCAAGAGATAAAATATTCACCATTAGAGTTAGCCCAAATCTATACACAACTAGAGAATAGAAGATTAATGGTCATTTTGATCTGTATGTTTGCCTGTTTTGTTTTCTCTGAAATGGTGGCAAAAAAAATCAAAAGAAATCTTTAGTTTTGGGACTGTTGTGGGGCTAAAATGTTATCAAATACTGTCTGTGGCCCAAATTCTGAGCCCTGGTATGAAAAAGGTTGAAAAGCAATGCTGTATAGGAAACACGTCTCCTTCCCTCTCCACTTCCACCGGCCCAGAGAAGACCTCACACTAGATGTTCAGCCAGCAGGGGCGAAATCCAAAAGCGACCTCGCCCGCGGGCGCCCGGTTTCAAAAGCGGGCGCCCGCTTTCACAAAAACGGGCGCCCGTTTTTGTGAAACCGGGCGCCCGCTTTTGAAAACGGGCGCCCGTTTTCAAAAGCGGGAGCCCGTTTTCACAAACGGGCGCCCTTTTCAAAAGGTTATGGTTAGGGTTAGGTTAGGTTTAGGCATAGGTTTACTGAGGTTAAGTTTAGGTTTGTGGTAAAAGACTTCAATGTTTTGTATCTTACACCATTATGTATGAGTACAATACAGAGAATATTTGCATTCGCCATCTTTGTTGAAGGAGTCTATAGGTCTGAGATAAATAATCTTAATTATCTTTCATAGTGGTTTAAGCCCTGTGGAAATGTTGTATTCAGTTTTAAAATCCATTGTTTTTCTGCAAACTTCCTCTCTCCCTCTGTCCATGTTTGATTGGATTCTAATCCGCACACTTCCATTGCCTCAATTCCATGTCCCATAAAACGTTCTACTATTAGCGACCTCTCTTTGCCATTTTTTATGTTATATCTATGTTGGTTAAGTCTATCCGCTATTGTGTTTCTGGTTTCCCCTACATATTGTAACTTGCATTTGTTGCATGTGATTAGATAGACACAGTTTTTTGTGGCCGCTGTAATGTTTTGTTTTATCCCTATCATGATTTTCGTTGATCTATTCTTCACTAGTGGTTTGGGTTTAAAGTAATCTGGGCTTTTAGGGAGGGTTCTGTTTGTTCCTTTGAGTTTGCTGTGGACTAGGCGCCCGCTTTTGAAAACGGGCGCCCGTTTTTGTGAAACCGGGCGCCCGTTTTTGTGAAAGCGGGCGCCCGCTTTTGAAACCGGGCGCCCGCGGGCGAGGTCGCTTTTGGATTTCGCTGGCTCTCTGTTCAGGAGGTGTTCACTGGCTGTCACAAAGGCTGTGGAAAGAACACCATGATGTCTCTCTCTCTCTCTCTCTCTCTCTCTCTCTCTCTCTCTCTCTCTCTCTCTCTCTCTCCCCCGCCCCAGAATGACGGCCAATTAGGCCTCGTCACCCTGGAGGACCCTTGACTAAATCCCCTCTCCATCCCCTTCCACATCCTCCTCGTTCCTGTAGCAATCCAAGCCATTATGGCTCATACCCATGTACCGGCTGGATCCAACGCAAACTGTTAGACTGTAACAGTGTAAAATCCATACACCATCAGTGTGTGCATGTCACCTGTGTCCACTCGAAGCCGCTGCATGCTGGGTGAGAGAGACACACACACACACACATGTAGAAAAGGAAACCGATATGCACATCCCAATAGTTCAAGACAGTGCTGGACACTGACACAACTGACTAAAGCAGTGGTTTTCAACCTTTTTTATCCCAGGGCCCACCATTTATTCAGAATTTGAGCCACGGTCCACCATTTGATGCCATTTTAGCCCCACAGACCCCAAAACTAAAAGATTCATTTTGCTTCTGTCCATGACCATTAATCTTGTAGTTGTGTAGACTTGGGCTAACTCACATAATGATTATTTTAACTCTTGAGAGTGTACAAATGAAACCAAATGGACCCGCCACTGCCACCATGCAGGGTAATTTTTACGTTCCCAAGAGTTACATCAGGTTAAACAACTTAGCTGGGGACCACCTGGAACCCTCTCAAGAACCACTTGTGGTCCCCGGACCACTGGTTGAAAACGCCTGGACTAAAACAATAGGATGTCCACACACAATACTCAGCAATACCCCCCCCCCCCCCCCCCCACACACACACACACACACTATTAGATCGATCGATTGCTCATGCCTCTCGGTTTGAACCCGTTTTTTTGCGACCGTATTTGGGGGCGTGCGTATTGCTCGTTCAGTGTCATTTTACTTAGCTTTTTTTGTTCAATGCTCCTTCTATTGCAGAGGTTAAGTGTGCCACTTTGAGAAAGTGCCATTACGAACTTTGCGGGTTTACGATCATTAAAATACTTTGTGATTGACAACGCTTGGAATTGCGGGCTTCTAAACCGATCCTGCTTCGATTCGACTTCACTGGCGTCTCACATTGAGTCTTCGCAGTCATTTTTAGCCTCTCTCTCTGTCTCTCTCTCTCTCTCTCTCTCTCTCTCTCTCTCTCTCTCACTGTCTCTCTCTCTCTCTCTCTCTGTCTCTCTCTCTCACTGTCTCTCTCTCTCTCTCTCTCTCTCTCTCTGTCTCTCTCTGTCTCTCTCTCTCTCTCTCTCTCTCTCTCTCTCTCTCTCTCCCGTACCGCTATAATATGTGCATCTCCAAAGGCGGAGCAGAGGATCTCTAAACAGCTCACCTTGACATCCTTGCCCTCATTAAGACCCACCGAGAGACAGCCTTATAGGAGCAACGATCAATATTAGCACAAAAAAAAGCATGCAGGAAGTTCGTGCAGGGGAAGGAAAAGAAGAAGAAGAAGAAGAAAAAGACGTGAACTCAGCCCATTAAAGCTCGTCACACCTCCTCATTTCCGCACCTGGAGGAGGAGGAGGAATGAAAGGAGAGAGAGAGAGAGAGGCAGACGGGAGAGAGGAGAGAACAGTAATGTATAGAGGAGAGAGAGAGAGAGAGAGAGTCTGCTCCATGCAGAGGCTGAGAGAGACGCATCAACAAGAGAGATGGAGCGACAGATGCAGAGAGAGAGAGACAGAGAGAAAGAGAGAGAGAGACGAAGGAGGCAGGGGGAAGGAGGAAGAGGAGGAGGAGGATGACGGCAGGCGCTCCTCAGCATAGCGCGTCAGACATGGCAAGTCGGTGACAGGTGACAAAATCAAAAAAGGTCACGTCACTTTTAACTGGGAAGCCGCGTTGTGCCCTGGCTGATTTCCCCCGTGCCCGCCCTGCCGCCGCGCCACGCGCCTCTCTCTCTCTCCTCTCTCTGTCTGCTCTCTCCTCTCTCTCTCTCTCTCACCTCGCGCTCCTCACAGGGGTGGATGTAACATGTCCCATTTGGGGGGGGGCAAGAGAACATGTTGGAGGGGCAAGAGTATGGAGGCGGCTTCATCGCGATGAAGTCGCCCCCATACCATTTTCAGTTACAGGACTTTTATCAGTCAAGTAAAGCATCAATAATAACATCAGTTGTTGTTGAAGTTGCAACAGACAGGCAGCATGCATAAAGCTAAAGGTCTGACTCAGAGAGTTTTCTGTTTTCAATGATGAAATGCTGTTGGTTTAGTGGTGACACACCTGTAGTTAGTTAGTAGCAGTGGTAGTGTTTCAAATCATTTTAAATAGAAGCACTTTAATTTGAAATATCTTGGGTTGTTTTGCATGCCATGCCATCGTGTTTGGGGGGGCAGACTGGGTATTTAGGGGGGCATTGCCCCCCCCATGCCCATGCCTAGATCCGCCCCTGGCTCCTCATGTGTGCTCCTCATGGCGCGCCCCCTTTCCTTCTCTTTCCTTCCCTTCTCTTCATGGCGGAACAGAGACAACCCTGGCAGGGCTGAGAGACGGGAAGACGCGCGTACAGGGGCCCCTTTCACACAGTCGGTCGGGACGCCACATGCAGAGGCGTCACTGATGCCACCCGCCCGCCGAATGCTCCCAGCCTCCCTCCTCGCTCCGTGTCTCCGTCTATCCCTCTGTAGCGTTGAAACCTTTGGATGTTGCTCCGTGTCGCTCCGTGCTAACGGTGTCAGCAGCTCTGGGTTTGTCTGGGTTGCCTCGGCTCCACATGGCTGGTGCCGCCGCTGCTGCTGTTGTTGTTGTTGCTGCTGCTGCTGTGTTGTCGTTTTGTCAATACCGTTTCCCCCCGTGGTTGTTTTTGTGTCGGGTTTTGTTTTTTTCCTCTCGTAAAACCCTCAAGTTTGAGCCACAGCATGTTTGTATGTTTGTTTTGTCTGTACAGTGAGTTTTTTTTTGTGTCTTTTGTGCGTGGGGCGGCGTGCCATGCCGGCTTGGGCCTTTCCGCCAAACACAATCGCACAGGGGACTCCTAAATTGAATTAGTGTCAACATAACACTCGCTCGAAAATACAATATTGTCTGTCTTTACAGTATGATTGTATAATTCTGTGGGTTTTGGTTTTCCTATTTGGGTTCTTAACATTCCATAGGAATGTGTCTTAAGACAAGCCAAAAAATAACCTTCATTCATTCATGAATTCATACATTCATTCAGTATGGCTTTGTAAAAGAATTCCTTTCGGTGTGTGTCCAGTATTACTTTAACAAACTGATGGACAAAACCACACTTTTTTCCAAGGGCGGCGGTGGCTCAGCGGTAAAGTGGCTGGATTGTACCAACCAGGTTGCCAGTTTGAACCCAGGCTCCGCCAGAGTTGGTGTCAACGTGTCCATGAGCAACACACTTAACCCGTAATTGCTCCATAAGTGCTGGCCATTACCTTGCAGGGTTTCTGCCGTATTTGGTATGTGAGTGAGATCAACAATCTTGTTCCCATAGATTTTACACATGTTTTTCCGTATACAGTATCTCCATTCATGGAATTGAACTGGGCTCTTATTTGGCCGAAACGTTGCCCGTATCTACAAGCGTCTGTATGTACTAGATGGACAGTGCAGCCATGGTGTTTTCATGTGGATCCTGAGTAAGCCTATACCACATACACGATTATTATTATTTCATTTCTTTGCGTATAAAATGAAGAATCTTATGACACAAACACATGATGCTGGCAAATCTTTGTTCCACCTCCACCTTTCTGGTTCAGAGCATGGCTCAAAAGTTAAACTGAAATGTTTAAATGTTTTTAATTGCTTCAGGCCCACTTCTATGTGCATTGTGTACACCCTTGGTGACGGTTTATCCATTTGACTAATTCGGGAACTTCTCACGGCAAACATGCCCTTATTTTGGGAACAATCTCAAACGATATGCTTCCGATACTGCTTTTGTGCAGCTAAAAAGCTAAAAAAAAGAGTATGTCTACAGCTATAAAAGTATGTCTACAATCTCTCCGCGACATGCGGTGAGCTGTTTTCATCATGTGATGAAAACATCCATCCAATCTCCTTAAATGGCTAAGAACAGAGCCACCAACGTGCACAACAAAACTCTGTTTGCAGCAATAAATGACATTAAATCTACCGTGGGACCGTGGGAGTGTTCCTGGCCTAACCCAACGTTGGAAACACCCTCCTCCATGCGGCGCTCGTCACTCTCACTGGCGTGGACGCTCCCCGTATCGCCTCGGCGAACACAAAGTATAGCCCCCTCTTCCTCCACCCCTCACCCCTAACCCGCCAGCTTCCAGCTCCGGGGGCCTGCGGGGAGGCCTCAACCCCACGCCGCCCCCCTGCTGGGCCAGCTATGACTGGGGGGTCAGTGCAGACAGAAGCCCCTCGCCCTCCCCCAACCGAGAGGCTGCGACTCTGACAGCTTGTGAAGGACCCGTACGGGTCTGTCTGGATCACCACACGCAAGCCCTTATCAGACACACAGACCTGCCCCGACACACACACACACGCACGCACGCACACACACACACACACACACACACACACACACACACACACACACACACACACACACACACACACACACACACACACACACACCCACCCACACGGACGTACACACGCACGCACATGTGCACTCAGTGAACATATTATACGAACATGCATTCAAGGCACAAGCTTGCATACACAAATCCACACAGACACATGCAAGGAACACACACACACACTTGGTGCATATCAAGCAGGGCCTTGAGATCCCCCTGCCAGCCAGCCAACCAGTCAGCCAGCTAGTAAGCCAGACAGTAAGCCAGCCAGTCAGTCAGCCAGCCAGTAAACTAGCCAGATAATAAGCCAGCCTGCCAATAAGCCAGCCGGCCAGCCAACCAGCCAGCCAGCCAGCCGACCAGATAGCCAGTCACCACCCAGTAAGCCAGTCATTCAGCCAGTCACCCATCCAGTTAGCCAGTAAGCCAGTCATTCAGCCAGTCACCCATCCAGTTAGCCAGCCAGTCAGCCAGCCAGTGGGCTAACCAGTCGGCCGAGCATCAGCAGCTGGAGAGGTTAAAACCCCCTCACGTATCAAAGAGGCTGAACAGCAGGGGAAAGCAGAGAGGGTTGGGGGGTGGTAGGGGGGTAGGGAGCGATGGACAGGGGGAGGGAGAGCAGGAGGAGAAAAAAAGGAGGAGAGTATATCTTCATGTTGGCCAGGATGTCTGCCTCGGCGTCAATTCCCCCTGCGGCTGTCATTGGGAAGGTTAGGAGGAAGGAAGGGGAGACGGTGGAATCCAGCCGGGCCAGGAGGGGGAGGGGGGGGAGACAGAGAGGAGAGAGAGAGAGAGAAAGAATGGAGAAAGATATTTCAGAGTGAGGGTGAAATGGCGGTGGTTGCTCCAGGGGTGTGTGCATCAATGTGTGTGTGTGTGTGTGTGTGTGTGTACGGTATGTGCTCGCTTGTTTCATTGATCCAGTCAGTCTATCCAGTATATATCCCCTAGAAATACATTGCCGTTCATCTCTTCCGGTGCAGACAGTTTGGTTACGGCGGTATAAAATCCCCTATATACCGTATACACGTCTCCATATACCAGCTTATCTATATGTGTCTCCTTACCAGATAATGTCAGGGAGTTTTTCTTATCCTCAGGTGTATCTTCAACCCCTCCTCCCTCCCTGGCTCATTGGAAAGGGTGTTTATTGTTGTTTTTATTCAACCTACTTAATTTCATTTATTTTTTGGAGTTTAGGTGTAGTTTAACCCATTGTGTCCTGACTAAAGATCTCAACGGGCCTGAAAATTAAGGCCCGGCCCTAACCGGCCCTAACATTTCAGGCCCTAGGCCCTACCCGGCCCTACTAAATGGAATAGATTTTAGGCCCTACCCGGCCCTAAACTGTCGGGTTTGGGCAAAATTTGAGAATTCGCCACAGATTAAAATTGAAATGGTAATCAGCACGATCTTCATAATAGGTAAATACAGAAAATAACTATTATTCTTACTATCTTACTATTATTATATATTTTTTTTCATGGGGCCCGAGGCCCTACCCGGCCCTATTGATTAGGATAGATTTTCGGCCCTACCCGGCCCTAAATGTCGGGTCGGGCCTGTTCGGGTTCGGTCCTGGTCGGGATCGGGCAGAGTTTGAGAACTCTAGTCCTGACCCTTGATTCGAGTTTCTGACACCAGATTATACAGTAGTTCCTGACACCAGATTATAGCTGCAGCAACATTCTAGCTTTTGACGCTAGATTCTACAGTAGCTTCCGACACTAGATTCTAGTTATTGACAAAATAATGTATTCAGAGATTTGCAGCACATTTTCACAATTTAAAAAAAATAGCAGAACTACAAGCTGATATCGCGCCACCGAGTGGCGCGATATCAGCTTGTAGTTCTGCTATTTTTTGATATGAGCTTGTAGATCTGCTTTTGATATGAGCTTGTAGATCTGCTATTTTTCAATAGCTAAAACACCAAAACGTGTTCAGAAAGGTTTAAGATCCTGTTCCTGTTTTTGTTGGTGAAGTTTCTAGTTGCAATTATACTTATCTTTCTTTTGTATGGGTTCTGTTTTTATTTGCACTATTTCCGAAGTTCCGAGGTTGAATTCTGGTTCTGTCCCCACACTGTAATATACTGTACTGAAGTTCTCAGGACTGTTTCCTCAACTGCACTGTTGTGGATGTATACAGTATACAGTGTGATGAGTACATGCTGCGCCATGGTTGTAAAATAATGCCATGGCGCGGAATATCCAGTTGCAAACGGCAGCTCTACGGCACACAGTAAGAAAACAGGTCGGCACAGCGTGCATTTTAGCCATGGACCACCTTTTGATGTTGAGTTTAGTCTCTTTGACTAATTTAGGAGAGATGTTGGTCAAAATAGCAATTCTTCTACATTTTCTAAATGTGTAGATTTCTTGAGAATTTGGTAATTCAGATGTTTAAATATAATTTAACTCTTGAGAGTGTAAAATGAAACCAAATTGACCCTTATGGGTCCATTTTGTTTCATTTTACGATCTCAGGAGTTACAGATCTATTAAGGATCCATTTGGTTACCAATGGTCCTTTCTATAGAAGGAAGGAGGACTATCACAGGAGGAAAATGGTGAAAAACGAGGGTTTTATCTCTGGCGTCTGTCAACCAATTTCAGCCCAACTCAACAGCAAAAAAAAACACTAGATTTTCCGCCAGGAGTTTTTCACAAATTTTGGCGCTAGGGGGTCAGGAAAAGTTGGCGAAACTGTGTCGGTACCATAACAGCGGTACCTATTACATTACATGTTAAACATGTGTTTACAGACACGTAACCACTTGAACACTCAATGCTTTGTAAACTTGACCCTCGTCTCCATACTTTGTCTGCTCTTCGTTTTTTTCCCCTACCGTAGACCAAAGTTTGTTGCTGAAAATAGCCAACACACAACACAAAGGTGGCATGTCTTTTTCAAGCGTGTAAATTTGCTATTTACTTTTGAAATTGAAACCTGAAAAGAAAAACGGTTTGATTTGGACATACTGTAATAAGCTTCCCTTCCGAAAGAGACTTACACACGTAGACCAGAGCCTTCTAGTGGGAGAGTTAGGATATTCCCGTTCACTCCTGTGCGCCAGGTCGCTCGCGCTGCTGGAGGAGCATAGAGCCAACAGCACCCCATTCACACACACTGTTAGCAACTGACAATCTCGCGAGACTGCCTGCGAGGCTGCTTTGAGTGCAATGTAGCAGTAGGAGTATGCAGAAATGCTTTAATGACTTTAAAACCCTTGTTCTTTAATAGTAGTACAACATAAACATTACAGAGACTGTATTCGTGACTGAACGTTACCTTAAAACAGTTGTCGTTTTGCATACATACCTAAAATAGCTCTTATTTGTGCCCTTCTTGTTGAAAACAATGTATTCCCAATTGCAGTTTGCACTCGGAGAGGCTCTGTATAGTCACATGCTCCACTCTGGTTTCTGGCCCCTCAATATCCTAACTCTCCCACTAGAAGGCTCTGACGTAGACTACAGCGCAGCTCTAGTTACACGAGAATGAGAAGAAACAGAAGGGAAGAAGGACAGAATGATGTTATTGGTCTGTTGATCCGTTGGTGGGGAAGCATTGTCTCACTGGCCAGGCCTCCAAGCTCTGCGACCCTCGCTGTAGTTAGTTTCACTGGCCAGGCCCCCAAGCTCTGCGACCCTCGCTGCAGTTAGTTTCACTGGCCAGGCCCCCAAGCTCTGCGACCCTCGCTGCAGTTAGTTTCACTGGCCAGGCCTCCAAGCTCTGCGACCCTCGCTGTAGTTAGTTTCACTGGCCAGGCCTCCAAGCTCTGCGACCCTCGCTGTAGTTAGTTTCACTGGCCAGGCCTCCAAGCTCTGCGACCCTCTCTGTAGTTAGTTTCACTGGCCAGGCCCCCAGCTCTGCGACCCTCGCTGTAGTTAGTTTCACTGGCCAGGCCTCCAAGCTCTGCGACCCTCGCTGCAGTTAGTTTCACTGGCCAGGCCTCCAAGCTCTGCGACCCTCGCTGTAGTTAGTTTCACTGGCCAGGCCCCCAAGCTCTGCGACCCTCGCTGCAGTTAGTTTCACTGGCCAGGCCTCCAAGCTCTGCGACCCTCGCTGTAGTTAGTTTCACTGGCCAGGCCTCCAAGCTCTGCGACCCTCGCTGTAGTTAGTTTCACTGGCCAGGCCTCCAAGCTCTGCGACCCTCGCTGTAGTTAGTTTCACGCTGCTTTGAACTCTCAATGTCATCCTATTGCTCTCATGTGTTTCCTGTTATTTCATTCTGTTGTTGTTCCCAGCCCAGGGCCGGATCTAGAGGGGGGCAGGGGTGGGCACAGGGCACAGCCCACCCAAATGTGCATCCTGCCCACCCAATCAAAGGTGATATCAGTGGTTTTCGACCACTAGTGGTCCACTGGAGAGGGTTCCAGGTGGTTCCCAGGCTAAATGGTGGAATGTTGGTTAACCAGATTTAACTCTTTGAGAGCGTAAACATGTAACCAAATGGACCCTTGCGGGTCCATTTGGTTACATGTTTACACTCTCAAGAGTTAGAATATTCATCATGTCTACACAACAAGAGGCATGATAAATATTCATCAAGTCTGCACGACTAGAGAATGTAGAAGATTAATGGTCATTTTGATCTGTATGTTTGACTGTTTTGTTTCCCAAATCCAGTCTGCAGGAATTGTGGACAAAATCAAAAGAAATCTTTAGTTTGGGGGTCTCTGTGTGGCTAAAATGTCCTCAAATGGCGGTCCATGGCTCAAATGCTAAATAAATAGTGGGCCCTGGTGTCAAAAAGATTGAAAACCACTGCTACATATGAAAAACTTTGGAGTTGCCCACCCTACCATTCTTCCAGCCCACCCTAGTAGCGCTGACTAGATCCGGCCCTGTCCCAGCCCCCCCCCTCACCTCCAAGTTGTCGTCATCTGTGAATGTATTCACAGGAAGTGCTGTAATCCGTGAGTGTGTATAACCTGTTGTCATGCGTAGCCTGTATCGTTTGAATAGGGTGGGATATGTTAATCCCCCCTCCCTCCCTCCATCCTCACCTCACCTTAGCAGATATATACCGAACCGGCCGCTGCCACCACCATCGTGGCCACGGCGCCTCTCTGCAGGCAATGCAACCGTGCGAGTCCCTCAGTCGCCACGGAAGCTTTGAGGCAGCCACGTGGGTAATGATAGTAATTCAAACTGTATACGACGTGATAACGGAATCGCAGGATATATAGCAGGCACAAATGATATCACGCCACAAACAGGCCATAATGGAGACAGAGAAAGAGAGAGAGAGAGAGAAAAGAGAAGGGAGAAGGGGAGAGGCATGAAGGATGGGGGTGGTAATATATATATTAGGGCTGTTGAATGATTAAAAATTTTAATCAAATTAATCACAGCTTCAAAATTAATTTAATCATGATTAATCACTACTCGAACTATGTCCAAAATATGCATGTTTTCCTGGACAGGATTTCAACATTTAAAAAAGAAACAGAATCTGTGAAAAAAATAACTATTTATCTTTCGAATATTTATCAAAATAGGTGATCTACAAGCCCTCAATGCTTGTAGATCCTCCAGCTATACTCTATGGCTCTGGTTACAGGGAGACACACAGCTATATGTCTCCATAAAACCGTGCTCTACCCATTTCTTTCAATGAGAAAATGCTCAGTGGGTTGAGTCAGTGTGCACATGAGTTAATTGCGTTAAAAATTTTAATCAGATTAATCAACAAAATTAATTTAATCCCATTAATTAACTATTTTCAACAGCCTTAATATATATATATATATATATATATATATATATATATATATATATATATATATATATATATATATATATATATAAAGAAAACTCATCAACTCCACTGGTGGAATTCAGGTGGTATAGCTACTGCGGCACGTTGCGTTTAGCCATGGCAATCTTCGGTGCAGATGACATGTTGCCTGTCTTTTTATTTATTAATTTTACACCGTGTCTCGTCGTGGGGAACATGACTTTTCTCTCTGTAACCAGGGGCGATAGCAGGGAGGAGAGAGAGAGGGAGAGAGAGAGGGAGAGAGAGAGGGGTGAGAGAGGAGAGAGGGAGAGGGAGAGAGAGAGAGAGAGAGAGAGAGAGAGAGTGAGAGAGGAGAGGAGGAGAGAGCAGAGGAAACGACTCAATCAGCCTCTGTGTCTCTCTGGGTCATGCTTTCTCCACACGGCTCGCTTTCGCTCGTTCCCCTTTTGTTTAAAGTTGCTAGCGCATGCCAGGCATGCCCTAGCAAAGCCCCGCGCGCGGAGGAATCCATTATGTTTGCGCTTTGGCACGGTGCGAACGGATTTGGGGAGGGAAACCGTGATGACTCTATAAACAGTTATATTTTATTTGTTTAGCGCTTTCGCCCTGAAGGCCGTTGTGTTTCTCTCTCAGTATCACGTCACACATCTTTCTCCCCCTCTTGGCCAGGGTTCAGATATTTCCCCTCCACTCCACTTCGCTGTGGTATACTGTATATATATATATAACTATCAGGGGCGGATGTAACATGTCCCGTTTGGGGGGGAAGAGAACATGTTGGAGGGGCAAGAGAAATTTATTTGGGTGCGACTTCATCACCTGTGTCGCTTCGCGCCATGGGCAATGAACTCACCCATACCATTTTCGGTTACAAGACTTTTATTAGTCAAGTAAAGCATCAATAATAACATCAGTTATTGTTGAAGTTGCGACAGACACGCAGCATGCATTGCAAGTTTTCTGTTTTCAATGATGAAATGCTGTTGGTTTAGTGGTGACACTACTGTAGTTAGTTAGTAGCAGTAGTAGTGGTTCAAATCATAAATAATTTGAAATATCTTGGCTTGTTTTGCATGGCATGGTGTTTGGGGGGGGCAGACTGGGTATTTAGGGGGGCATCCCCCCCCCATGCCCATGCCTAGATCCGCCCCTGACTATATCCCTGCTCTGTTCTGCCTGTATTCATGGCTGCGTCGGTTGAGGAGGTTACAGAGAGCTCTGAGCGTTTCAATTGTCTTGGCGGTAATGGAGTCTCAGTGAAGTGGGTATATAAACCAACCACTTGCTGTGTACAGTCAGACAGCTGTAATTGTGAAATCCGCACTCGCGCGCATGGCACACAGAGCGCCCCCGTGATCTATAGACATTATGCACAGTAACACTTATACAATATGCACGCACGCACGCACGCACGCACGCACGCACACACACACACACACACACACACACACACACACACACACACACACACACACACGCACACACACACACACACACACACACACACACACAGTACTACTATGCTTGTGAGTACATTTAATGGTGCCAATTTTGCGGTGCTTTGTGAGCATTGTAGATCTGCTATTTTTGGTCCAGCAACGCTCTGGGGCACAGTACACAATTCTTAAAAATGTAACCTCTAAAATGCCTAATCCTAAACACAACTTGAATGTCACCCTAAAACTCTGTTTTTAACCATAGCAAACACAGCAATTTATCGCGTTTGGACAGAGCAACAATTGCGTTCGCAATGTCACTCCGCAAATTTTGCTACGCTTGGTAGGGGACTTTTGGGCCTCACAAGTATAGTAGCTGCATGCGCAGTTGCGCGGGTGCGCGCGCACACGCGCGCACACACACACACACACACACACACACACACACACACACACACACACACACACACACACACACACACACACACACACACACACACACACACACACAGACGCACGCAAATGCACCATAACCCCGGGTTCGTGCACGGAAAGAACTATTGACTCTCCCAACACTCCAGTACTGTGCTGAAGCTCTCTTTGTTTCTATGGGAAGCAGCATTTCCATAAGAGGCTTATGTCAGCCAGCGCTCTGCCAAAGCCCCTCACCACACCACCCGCTCTTATTCCAATAAAACACACACGCACGCACGCACACATGCACGCACACGCACGCACGCAAAGAGACAAAAGCTATTGTTTGGTTCAGTAATGATTTTTGGATTTCTACACAACTAGTTGAAGAGTTGGTGGAGGGTTGGTGGACAGGACGCTGTACTCACAACCACATTATACTTCAGTGCAGTTATTCATTTTCTATTTGTAAATAAGTGCCCTACTTAAGAGGTTTTCAAGCAGTGGTCCGAGGACCACCAGTGGTCCTTGAGCGGGTTCCAGGTGGTGAGGTTCCAGCTAAATGATGGAAAGTTGGTTAACCAGGTGTAACTCTTTGAGAGCGCAAACATGAAACCAAATGGACCCTTGCGGGTCCATTTGGTTTCATATTTACGCTTTCAAGAGTTAAAAATATTCATGCGAATTAGCCCAAGTCTACACAAATAGAGAATGGAGAAGATTACATAATTAATTCATTTTGATCTGCATGTTTGACTGTTTTTTCCCCCAAATCCAGCCTGGAATTGTGGACAAAAGCAAAGAAATCTTTAGTTTTGGGGTCTGTGGGGCTAAAATGTCATCAAATGGTGGTCCGTATGCTGAATAAATAGTGGGCCCTGGTGCCAAAAAAGATTGAAAACCACTGCCCTACATGATCATAGTGCAGAAACAAAATCAAAATAATAACAAAAATAAATAAATACAGTAAATAAATAAAATAGTACATCTACAAAAAATGTCTTAAAGAGTGATTAGATTACATCCAGCATTTCTTTCTTTCTTTTTGTTATGTTATTATTGGATTTCAAGCATGAAAAGTAAGAGTTGTGGGATATAGAAGGTTTCCAGTTTCCTGAGGTTTCAGAGGTTTTCTGGCCGACATGCTGCCTGTCTCTGGGTGTCTGGAGGTCCCTGAGCTGGTCCACTTCTATCTGTCCTGGACCACTGGAGCACATAGTTGCTGCTCTCTGTCATTGTGACTGTGTAACTGTGTGTGGGTGTGTGTGTGTGTGTGTGTGTGTGTGTGTGTGTGTGTGTGTGTGTGTGTGTGTGTGTGTGTGTGTGTGTGTGTGTGTGTACTTGCGCCCCAGAGGCTCCTCACACACACTGTCACGTACTGTCACCTTCTCTGACAACAGTTGGATGGACGCATGGAACAATGGATGGATTTACCGATTATTAGTGATTGATTGATTGATTGACTGATTGATTTCACGCTTTATTAGAAGGAAATGTTAAACAGCTACCGTAACAAAAACAGTCACAGTTTTGTGTTGTCCTGAAAAGCACAACACAAAATAGACCTTCCAGGGGGACTTGTTTCCATTGTGGTCCTGTGTAGGCTATTCAATTCATCAGCACGAATGTGATTAGATGATTTTGTTATAATTGCGACAGGCCTGACGGATGGATGGATGGATGGATGGATGGATGGATGGATGGATGGATGGATGGATGGATGGATGGATGGATGGATGGATGGATGGATGGATGGACGGATGGATGGATGGATGGACGGACGGATGGACGGATAGATGGATGGATGGATGGATGGATGGATGGATGGATGGATGGATGGATGGATGGATGGATGGATGGATGGATGGATGGATGGGTGGATGGATGGATGGATGGATGGATGGATGGATGGATGTTGTCAGAGGAGGCATAGTCTCATCAGACTGTCATCATCATTGGATAATGTACTTTTCCTTGTTCCTTGATCTCTCCATCCATATCCACACTTCTCAATGGTGTTTGTTTGTAACACAATCAAACACCAAACACCACCCATTTGCAAGCTGGAAGTGCAGCGGATCTTTTCTTGCTATTTGTACATCCATCCATCCAGGCACACAAAATACAACCATGCCTATTGTATTAATGACTCTCTCTCTCTCTCTCTCTCTCTCTCTCTCTCTCTCTCTCTCTCTCTCTCTCTCTCTCTCTCTCTCTCTCCCAGCAAGCGATGGAGGACCTGTTGGTAGACGAGGATGAAGACTTTGACAAAGATGACAAGGTAACACACACACACACACACACACACACACACACACACACACACACACACACACACACACACACACACACACACACACACACACTGACGCATTCTCAGACAGTGATGCATCCTCACGAATCAATGAGTCTGTGACTCTTTCTTTCTTTCTTTCTTTCTTTCTTTCTTTCTTTCTTTCTTTCTTTCTTTCTTTCTTTCTTTCTTTCTTTCTTTCTTTCTTTCTTTCTTTCTTTCTTTCTTTCTTTCTTTCTTTCTTTCTTTCTTTCTTTCTTTCTTTCTGGACAGCAAAGATGAGATTGAGATACTATCATGTTGTTAGTGTAGGTTGGAGTGTCTTAGGGTTGCCAGCACAGGCAGAGTGCAGTAGCCTGGGCCATGCATGGCTGTGGGTTGTGCTTCCAGCTACACCGGTGCATGCATGCAGGCCCCTCGCCTCGCTTGCTTCCTGACGGCGTATAGCTCTCGTATAAAGTGCTTAGTTAGCTATTTAGTGGCGTTCACTGGGCTTTTATGTCGCAGTTAAACAGCATCTGGGCTTGTCCAGACACTATCAGGTAACAACAGGTGGCCGCTTTACGGCCATGGCTCGTTTACGCTTTACCAACAGCTACTGAAACAAATGCTACTTGATAGCGCACATATATACACAGTTACACATGTACATGCGTGTGTGCGCGCGCGTGCACACACACACACACACACACACACACACACACACACACACACTCGCGCTGCCCATATTACGCCTGGGAAGGGTAATTGAAATGCCATAGTTCTCTATCCCCCTATCTTTTTTTGTCATGGGAGGAGGTGTATAGGGGAAAGTGGGGAACACATTTAAAATGGCTGTTAAAGCCATAATGGTCACTGTCAGGGAAGAAACCTTGTATGTTGGTTATACTTTTGCAAAAAGATGCAAAAAAGACCTATAATGTTTGATTGATGCTTTACATTCATTCAATGTTCATAAAACCCACAGAAACTGTTTCTGCCACACCCACTCTCTGACGGAAGCATAGCAAATCTACAAGCTCACAAGATGTCACACCACAATACATTGAGAGGTCTTTGTGTATCAGGAGGGGCTAAATAATTTTGTGACTGCGACCACTGGTCATAACTCGTATTAAACTGTCCTGACCATTCGGCTCAACGGTCGCGACTGATTTATTGTTATTTTCCAACTGCCGTGAAATCATTTTGCGACCACTGGTATCGACCACTATGTAACATTTCCCAATTGGAGGGGCAGGAGAAAATGGTATGGTATGTCGCACCCATTCAGTTACAGGACGTATTTTAGGCAAGTATATGCATCAATAATAACATCAGTTGTTGTTGAAGTTGCAACAGACACGCAGCATGCATAAAGCTAAAGGTCTTACTCAGAGAGTTTTCTGTTTTAAATGATGAAATGCTGTTGGTTTAGTGGTGACACAATTGTAACTAGTTTGTCGCAGTAGTATACAGTAGTGTTTCAAATAATTTTAAATACAAGCACTTTAATGTGAAATATCTTGGGTTGTTTTGCATGCCATCGCGTTTGGTGGGGCAGTCAGGGCATTTAGGGGGGGGGGCATTGCCATCCATGCCCATGCCTAGATCTGCCCCTGAGTTTTACTGAGATTTAGGGTTAAGGGTTCGGGTTAAGTTTTGTAACGGCCACAAATTGAATTAGCTGTCTCTCATATGTACTGTATATGAATCTTATATGTAGCTACGATGACATGGTGTGGAGACAATGTTCAGCTTGCTGTAGCTCAAGCACACATGAGCCCAGATTTATTCCCCTGCGCCGGAGCAGCACAAAGCTAACCCAGAGGTTTGAGGGTCACTGACGAAACCAAATAAAGAGGGTGGCTATAGCCCAAGGTTAAATATCAGAACGAACGTGCATGCTGTGTTTCTCAGTAACTCAGTCCAGTCTCTCTCACTACAGCACAGCCCAAGAACTATAACCTCGTTTGTGTCCTCTGCCCCGAAAACACATACATGTAGCCGATATCCTTAGAGTGACACCTCCCTCAAACCCAGTAACAGCACATACATGTATAATTAGCACCGCCAGCGTTACAATATATATGGAAACATGGAGATACAAGGTTTCCAACCTGACTATTGATGCGTGATTGCAGGAGACAGACGATGTTCAAAATGAGGACCTTGAGGAAAATTACAACTGGGATGTGCCGGTGGATTACTCTATACTACTGTGTGTTTGTGTGTGTGTGTGTGTGTGTGTGTGTGTGTGTGTGTGTGTGTGTGTGTGTGTGTGTGTGTGTGTGTGGTGTGTGTGTGTGTGTGTGTGTGTGTGTGTGTGTGTGTGTGTGTGTGTGCGTCCGTGTGCGTGTGCATGTGCGTGTGTGCGTGTACGAAAGGTTTTGGATAGTGAAACACAACTCTTTCACCATGAAACAACGTACTAACCTTCACCCTTCCTCCAACAATTTAGATCGGGGTGGAAATTCGTTGACATGATATTCGATGCACTCGCAGGGCCCACTGCCGCGGTTTAAAGGTAGGCTAAGATATGGCAATTTGCGTTGGTCTGCTAGCTATGATGGCGACGGTGCTCGTTTTGGGGGTCGAGAAAGATCTAGGTTGCTTGCAATGATATATATATATATATATATAAAAGGTCCTTGTCTGCGATAATAATGCGATAGTGGAGGATGACTTTGCCTGAAGACATCCTGAGTTTAGTTTATAGTGCTGCTACCCCGCCCACCTCTGTCACCACTTCTTTTATAATTTATTTTTTTTTTTTATGCTGAATAAAGGTCTCAAGGGCAAATCCTTTTTGATGTAACAGTGAACGGAACAGATCTGTTTTTTGTGTTTTTAGTTTTTAGGTTTTCTTTGTACAGCCAGTCAAAACAACCGACCGACCAGCTGACCGACGACTGACCAACCGACTGAGTGACCAACCGACCGACCGACCGGCAGGCAGGCAGGCAGGCAGGCAGACAGACAGACAGACAGACAGACAGACAGACAGACAGACAGACAGACAGACAGACAGACAGACAGACAGACAGACAGACAGACAGACAGACAGACAGACAGCTGTCCATTAGGTCAGTCAGTCGCTCAGTCAGGTCAACCCAGCGATTAGCATCTCAGGTCCAGTACAGGTATACAGTATACAGTTAGCGTTATTAGTCATAACACACACACACACACACACACACTCACACAAAGACGTGTACATGTGTGTTTTACATCCCCCTCCGCCCCCCTCCACCACCCCAACACCCCCGCCCGCCCGCCCTCCCGCCCGCTGGCGCGCCGCCGCTAAAGAGCACAAAAAAAAGAAAGCGAAGGTTCACAGCTGCAAAGTTCTGAGGGCTGAAAAACAGCGAAGACGAGGCTATGTGAGCAACCTTGAACCCCTCTCTGCCTCCTCTTCTTCACTCTCGTCCTTCATCGCCGCCCCCCTCCCCTTCCTCCCCTTCCTCCCCCTCGCCCTCTCTGGGGGGGAGAGAGACAGAGAGCAAGAAAAGAAATATAAAAAATACGGGCGTTTGAAAAGATGCAGATTATACGAAATACATTTTCGACTTTCATATTGAAATGAGGGCGAGCTCTGGCGGCAGCCGCCTTCTGCGGCCTCTCTCTCTCTCTCTCTCTCTCTCTCTCTCTCTCTCTCTCTCTCTCTCTCTCAGATTGAGCGGCGCTGAACTGATTATTTCACATAAGAAGAGGGCCTTGCTCTTTGCGTTTCACGCGGGGCTGCGGGGCCAGGATAGCACAGCAGCCACAAAGGCTACAATTTACCAACTCTGGCTTCATACATTTTGATCTATCGCTCCCCTTGACTGTTAGCATTTCATTTGAGCTGTAGGGAAGTTGAAAGGGGAGCATTTTTCTTCTCTCACCCCCTCCCCTGGCTATATCTCGCAGCAACCCCACCACCACGCTACCACCCGCTACCACCCCTACCAGCCCAGACACCCACCACCACCACCGCCACCACCTCCCACCCCTCGGTGCCTTTCTTCTACTATTTCTTTCATTCTGACACATAGCGTACGTACTCTCTCCGATATTTCCGCCCCCTCCCGCCCGCCCGCCCGCCTGCCTACACCTCCCCATCGTCTTTTTCTCTTCTTGTTGCTCAGACCCCGGTTAAGTGCACAACAAATGGGAGTTTCGAGGCTGAACAAATTTGTCTCTCACATGAGGGGCTGTGTGGTGTGCTGGTGGGGTGGGGTGGTTGGGAGGGGTTGGGGGGGTACCGAGGAGGGGGAAGGGGGGGGGGGGGGGGGTTGGGGGGGGTGCTAGGGGGCAGCTGACGCTCTCATTACCTTACAGCGCAGCTTCAGATTGTTAAGTATGAAGGTCGGGTCAGAGGAGGAGGAGGCCCCTCTCTTTTTTTTATGGCACGGACCCATAGATGAGAGAGATGGGGCGAGGGATGGAGAGAAGGGGAGATGGAGAGAGAGAGTTTTTCGCAGAGAAAACAGAAAGGGAGAGAGAGAGAGAAAGAGAGAAAGAGGGAGAGAGAGATTAATAAATGTGCCAAGGCCTCATTTTAATTGAACTTGAAGCATATGTTGCAAGTATGCGCAATCCGTCCCAGATGTTTCGGGCCGGGCCATGTGCACGCGGCTCTTCCCCGCCGCACCACAAGGCAGCTATTAGCTGGATAACCTTTGCTCCAGAGGCTAAATGGGGTATTACATGGCCAGAAAGCGGCGCACCTGTTTTTCATTGCGCGGCGGGGGTATAGGAGGAGGACCCCTACTCCTTTTTGGTATCACCGGCATGTGTTTCAGCTTAGCGGATCTGTTGCCGCGGGGGCAGACGTGAAAAGTGTCTTTTTCTTTGTGGAGCGAGCGCCGATATTAGTCACTTAATCTCAATGAAGGTCCAGCGTCCCGGCTAATTGATGACGACGGACAGGCCTGGCACATTAGAGCCACGCTGGCACATGGAGAGTGAAAGACTGTTAGAGCTATAGGTGTGGATTATCTTATAAATTGTTTTGGTTTTGTGTGTGAGTACTATACTGTATGAGTGCACAGCCTACTGTATTTGTTTTTGTTTGTGTGCACACGCCTGTGTGTGCGAGCTAACTATGTGTTTGTCTGGCAGGCGCATGTGTGTGTGTCTGTCTGTCTGTCTGTGTGTGTGTGTCTGTCTGTCTGTCTGTCTGTTGACCTTCAACATGGAATCCTTTTTATTACACTAAAACAGTGGTTTTATACGTTTTTGATACCAGGGCCCACTATTTATTTAGAATTTGAGCCCCGGACCACCATTTGAGGACATTTTAACACCCACAGACCCCCAAAACTAAGGATTGCTTTTGCTTTTGTCCAAAATACCAGGCTGGATTTGGGAAACAAAACAGGCAAATTAACATACGGATCCAAATGACCATTAATCGTCTAGTTGTGTAGACTTGGGATAATTACGATGATGAATATTTTAACTCTTGAGAGTGTAAAAATGAAACCAAATGGACCCGCAAGGGTCCATTTTCACGTTCTCAAGAGTTACATCTGGTTAACCAACTTAGCTGGGGACCACCTGGAACCCTCTCAGGGACCAATGGTGGGCCCCTGGACCACCAGTTGAAAACCCCTGCACTAAAATAATCTCTCTCTCTTTCTTGATCGTGAATATAATTCATTAGTGTCCATCATGTACAAAAAACAAAGATATACCTTGCCCATATACATTATAGGGGTAATGTACACTGTACATTGTAGCTGTGGATGGGCCCTAGTGCTGCACATGTCGTGGACCACTCCTCTGTCCAGTTAACATGGCAGTCCAGCAAAGGTTGAGGTGCAGTGCTCTGTGCTCTAAACAGTAAGATACTCTGAAGGTTCTTTAGGGCCAAATGGGACAAAACACATTGGGCATCCATCCATCTACCTTGATTCCTGTGACATGATACATAATGCCCTCGATTTTTGTCTGAGATGCCCCCTCTTCTACTACATTTCACCCTAAGACCCCCCCTCCTTCGAATGCAGTTTGCATTGCCGCATATTGTCTTTATTTTAATTAATTTAATGTATTAGTAGCTTCAAACGCACAAGACAGGGGTGCCCAACCTTTTTGACCCAAGATCTACTTTTCAGCAGCCAACCCCTCCAGGATCTACCAGTCCAATATCAATATTTCAAACCACACGCATCGTTGCCTACAGTAACTTCACAACAACAGAAAACTACTTTGTTTTACCACTTTACTTTATGTTCATATAAGCATGAAGTACAACAGAGTTGTTATAAGTAGGCCTACAACAGTACAACATAAGTGCTACAGACTTGGACAAACACTGCCATTGCAAATGCAATCATAATAAGAACAGTCCAGATACATAATCGCTCTTTTTTCTTTTCCACCCCATTTTTTTTTCTTTCCCTTTTTTTTCTTTCCTCGCCACATCTCCCGAGATCTACTCCTGATCAGGCCGAAATCTACCAGTAGATCCCGATCTACTGGTTGGGCTCCCCTGGTTCAAGATAATTGGGCGACTACATGATTTTTTTTTTAAAAAAAAAGAAACCCTGTGTGACAGGAGTTTCAACCGGAGTGATTGGAGAGTAGAGTGGCAGAAGGGAGGGAGAGGATGAGCAATAGATTACCTCTGGGATTACAAGTAAAGACTGCCCCTGAGTGATGTAAAACTAATGCACGAGTATCAGTATACTATTAAAATGTGACTTGTGGAAAAAAAGTTTGGAGCTACAAAAATACCGGCACTAGAATACAGACAACCTGCACCAATGCAAACTGTTGGAAGGGAGGTGGACCTCAAGGAGGAAATGTAGAAAAATCTATGAAAAAATCAAGTGCAGTATGTCACAGT
>CM076972.1:12579388-12589388 GCA_039105355.1 Benthosema pterotum
GAGTTACATCTGGTTAACAGTTTTCGTGCCGTGGAAATGAATCTACGTCACCCGTTATCATTATGATTTACAGTAACAACTGATGCCGCTGACGTTAACGCTACTATACGTGACGTTACTTACCGGCGCCGGTTTAATACGATCCCCATGCTAACAGCAGCTAGCAGCGACCGCAGCGACCATTGCTAGACCATAACAAGGGACGGACTAACCCGGAACCAAAAGTGTGTGTCCGTCAACTAACTTGTCCGTCGGGAAACATGGACCGAAATATGACTTTTAGATGAAAATCGCTGGCACTGGCGACCTCCAAAAATATGAAAAAGGGCTGGCACTGAGAGAGTTAACCAGCTGACCCCACCAGGGTGGCCTGGCAAAGGCAAAATTGTCCCGGTGGGAAAATATGTGCCAATCCGCCCCTGTGTGTGTGTGTGTGTGTGTGTGTGTGTGTGTGTGTGTGTGTGTGTGTGTGTGTGTGTGTGTGTGTGTGTGTGTGTGTGTGTGTGTGTGTGTGTGTGTGTGTGTGTGTGCTCTCCGCCTGCCTGACTCCACCTGCCTCGGGAGAACCTGACAGAGATAAGATACACACACACACGTACACACTGCAATCATGTCTTGCTTACAGGCTTACGCTGTTCACTGCTCACTCACACAATCGCACACGTGCACACGTACACACGCACTCGCACGCTCGTAACGCACACACACACACACGTGTGTACATGTGCAACCATCTTACTTTGCTACATGTACCTGGTTTATTGTACGATAATACTTTCCTTCTTTCTTTCACCAAATATTTCGAAGCCACACTATCCCCATTTTGCAGAAGCCGATATAGAGTATAAGCTACAAGCTCACAGCCTTTGATGCAGAAGGCTGTGGGTTTAAAACCGTAAAGCTTTAGTCGTTAGTCTTTATAATATTTAATCCATCTTTTGGTCAGACTCAGATCGAGTCAATAGCCGAGATTCCTTAACATGATAACGTTAAGTGTGCCATCTTAAAGTTGTGCTGCTTTCAATGGCCCCTACAGTATCTCCAAATTGAAAATGGTTCTGTGATACTTGCGGTTGTTGTTGTTTTTTACACCCAGCAAGATAACAACAGCTCATGACGCCACACACACCATTACGTCTTTGTAACATCGCTTTACTAATAGTCGGCTCTTTAAAATAAGAGTTGAAAGGGAAAAACCTTGGTAATGCACCCTAAATTAATACATTAATCCCTGTGGGGATTGTGTTAATAGCATCACATCAAAGACGGCCAATAATGGCACTTTGAATGCATCCACTTTATTTAACCTTTAGTGTTCATCCGATAATAATACATAGCCTATTGTTAAACGGCAGTATGATAGCAATAATGCACTCAAGGTTGTGCGGCTGTACTGTGCCATTTAATTTCCAGAGATGTAGGCCTATTTATCGAACCGAATCGCTCATACATTAGTTGCAGTGTGTTAGTATATAATACTCTGCAGACCGTGCCAACAAACTTTGTCACACATGCTGTAATATCTATTTATTTTTATTGTTAAAATAATTGTTACGGCTACAATATGCAATCATTGGGAAATGATCATTTCTTATTCGTTTTAGGCCTGCTGAAAGGTTCAGGCCTGTTTTAAAGGATACCAGTGATCTGCATTTTTTCTTTTAGGTGAAAAGTGTGGAAACGTTTGGACTGTCTTGACTGTCATTCTGGGAGGTTCTGGACATTTGTCCTGAGGTAGAGTTTTTTTTGTCGGTTGTCGAGGCAAAAGAGGAGGTAAAAAATGGGGTGGGGGCGGCGTATGGTTACAAGAAGATGGAGAGAGACGACAGGGTCTGTGTTCCTTTCTTCTGGCTGTCGGTGGAGGATGAAAAGTGTCACCCTTTTGACCTGAACCACTCATTTTTCCACTCTGTCTTTCTTTGCCTTTCTTCTACGTGTCGCTGGACAGACCCTGGGATAGAAACTTGCATTTTTCGTCTAGCGATCCAATGGTTATGTAATTTTTGAGTTATTATCTATCAAAGACGTTTTCAAACAATCAAGTAAAGCATACAGTGAGCGTTATTTTAGACGTCGTTTTCAAAGGCTGTTGCGCAAAACCAGTGGAGAGTAGTTATGAGCTAGTAGATCAGCTTGTTTGTTTGTGTTGTCTCTCTGTCAGTCACAAAGACACACACACTTCTTTTCAATTCTACTATAACTGATACAGCTCAAGAACTGCCATTTTTTCTGTTTTTTAATAATACAGTCTTCACCCCACCAGAGTTCATGTAACTCACCGTTTACATCTCCCTTTTATCCATTTCTGTTAATTCGCTCACTATATCTCCTTTAACTCAGTCCCTCTCTCTCTGTTCACCATCTCCTTCCTCTCTTACAGCCTTCTCTTCTTTTATGCATAACCTTCTCTCTGTTTCTTTTTTTCCGTAAACCCTTCCATCTCCTGTAATATCTCATCCTCCTCCTTATCTTCTTTCCCACCCCCCTATTCACGTTTTAATATTTATGTTGTGTTTGAATTCTTCCCCCAAGTTGTCATAGTAAAACTGTCACTATATATGTAACCTGTCCACAAGGAGCGCAGGGAGGACAGCGCTCTGTCAGAAAGTCATATCCTGCAGGATATATTGGCTTCCTGGCACTTTGAGTGGATACGAGTGATGGTGGTAAGTGTCCCGCATGCGGCGCCCAGCCGTACGCCGTACTGCGTGTGTGTGTGTGTGTGTGTGTGTGTGTGTGTGTGTGTGTGTGTGTGTGTGTGTGTGTGTGTGTGTGCTGCCTGACACCAGCTTTTTGAACTGAAGGCTGCTGCAGTGTGTCCTCCGGACTCGGTGTTTCGCCCACAGGTGGACGTGTTGTTTGCTTGAGGTTTCGGCCACAGCCACAGACCTTAAAAGGGCTCCGTTTTCGTCACCGCTAAACCCCTTATCCCTTAACTTCTTTGCCTTATTAAAAAACACATTTTTCAATAGTTTTAATGGCCAGTCTACAAGCTCACAATGTGTCAATAGATTGGGACGTTGAACTATTCCAAAAAGTTTTTCAAAATAGTAAAAAAAAAAAATATATATATATATATAGTGTTTAGGATAAGGGGTTTAGATGGTATGGAAAATGGAGCCCCTAGTCTGAGATGTAGTGCCATAGTTTTGGTGAAGTTATGAAGTTAAAGGTTATAGTGTTAAGGTTAGGGGTTTTAGTATCATTTAGTACAGGGTTTTTTTTTTTTTACTGTTGGTACATATGAACATATGATATCATCAACGTCTGTAAGGAGCATTCCCTATTGAGTGAAATATGAATAAATGAAATAGTTGCTGTGTTTTAGTTTGTATTTTTAGTTGCAGATGGCAAGTATAATGATTTTAAGGCATAGCTGTGTTATTAGCCAGGGATCCTTTTAAGAAACGTGTGAAGTTGAGGTTTTGGGTTGATAGGCACCACCTGGGCGACACACCGGTAGAGGAGGTAGTCACGCCACGTGTGTATCCCTGTCCTATAGTACTGCTCACTGTCTGTCCATGTAGCTCCCCATCCACTGCCTTTGACCCCTCCCACACACACACACACACACACACACACACACACACGCACACACACACACACACACACACACACACACACACACACACACACACACACACACACTACAGTAGAGCCCAACCAATGCCATATTTTTGGGGCTGATACCGATACCGATTTTTGGAAAAAACTACACCGTTACCGATTTTTTTGGACCGATGTTTAATAATGAATTAAAATGATAAAAAATACTTTTGAAAAACTTCTAAACTCCAAATTTATTTTCTCTTTCAAGTAAAAAGAGAATACAACATTGACATAATTTACTTTTGTGAAATAATTACATTTTCTGTCTTTCTTTTTCTGTTCCAGGCATATATCGGCCGATATATCGGCCTAGGTTACCAATGCCGATGTATCGATATCGATACATATATCGGTTACCGATGTATCGGTCTGGCTCTAACACACACACACACACACACACACACACACACACACACACACACACACACACACACACACACACACACACACACACACACACACACACACACACACACACACACACCTGCCTGCTGTGGCCCTACCGGTGGGGCGTGTTCTTTGTTGGCCTTGTGCTCTCCTTGTCACACAACCTGCAAATACAAATACACACACAAACACACACGCACTGCACACGTGTCATCATCTCTTCCCCCTGCCTTTGTTTCTCCCTGAGGTGCTGGTGGAGGTAATGGGTGTTGCTGCATGGCAGGGCGCTCCCATCCATCCATCCAGCGTAGAAAGATGCTCCCCCGCCACAGAGGTGACAGTGGGTAGATGAAGGGGTGATGGTGTGTGTCTCTCTCTGGCTGCGCTTTGAGACGGAGAAACGGGCCGTGGCACGAGGAGTCGGCTCCACTGCCGATCTGCTGCTGATCTGCACTTATTTGGGGCCATTGTACGGGTTTTAACCACCCGCAGTATCCATATATTCTCATGGTGTGCGTGTGTGCGTGTGTGTGTACGTTCCAGTGGAGGCCGATGTTCTGGCTGTTTTTGGTGAAGATATTTGGTGTGTAGACTCTACACCAAATAATTGCTGATTTATCTCTAGTACTCGTAGCTCGTAGTCCATAGCATTAAGGATATGTTTCTCTTGACATCCTTGCATGAAGTGCAGTGCAGTCTGCATCTAGTCCAGTTATGCAAAAATAAAAACAACGATTTTTCCACTCACCAATACAAAGCCTCATTTCCCCCCTGCCCCACGTATAAAATGGTCGAGAAAAGACAAAAATATCACCAGAAAAAAGAACCTGTTTTAGTTATTCGACTGTACCCTATACATATCTTGTCAGTAGAAAATCAAGATCAGATCAGATTTTACAAGGGCAGAAGGTGTATTTTAGATGTTCAAAACCGTCTTTGAATTGGTGAGTAGCAAGTGTTTTTATTTTTGCAGCTGTTGACACTCGGGCTTGCAGTCTTTCATACACGTGCTGGAGGTTGAAAGTATATTGTTAAGATGAAGTCCTTAATGCTGTGGACCAGAACTACTCTACATGTAGAGAGAAAAAGTGTCTTGAGTACAGTAATGCTGCATTAATACTGGGATACAAAAGATAAAAGACAACGGATTCAAGCAACACTGTGTATTGAAACCAGCTCAACTTCTTGTAGCTTGTAGCCTCTTTTGTAGCAGCTACAAACGCCGGGTGTATAATATTTGTATGTTCATGTCGCTGGCTTCCATTGAAAAATGCTGCTAGGCTGGATCTTTGTAGCTGCCAGCTTTGTGTGAACAAAGCATCACTCTCTATCTCCAGATTGCATTTTCCGCCATGGCGCGTTTTCTTTACAACTCTTTCTTTGCTACAATATCCTACTCCGAGTCTGATGTTTCAGACTGCTATATAGACTGCCTTGCAAAGTTTGCGGGCCCATGCAGGGTTAGGCAACCTGATCTGGTGCAGAGGTCTGAGGAGCTCGGTTTTCTTTCAACTACTTTTGATTCATCACCTCACTTGCCACAACTACTGCCATTTTTTTCTTTTTAATATTACATATTCATGCTCAACCCAGCAACAGACATCATCTCCAACATCCACTGTTTTAAAAATGAGATTTTGTTCTCTCTCTCTTTTTTGGCACTGGCTCTAAAATAAAGGAGAGAGTGCATTGTTTGAGCGTGTGTGTTTGTGCGTGTGTGCGTGTGTGTGTGTGTGTGTGTGTGTGTGTGTGTGTTGTGTTGTGTGTGTGTGTGTGTGTGTGTGTGTGTGTGTGTGTGTGTGCGTGCGTGCGTGCGTGCGCGTGTGTGTGTGTGTGTGAAGAGGCCAGGATCAAGGTCTTCAAATAGAAAAAAGGTTAATCAAATATGCATCCTCTCTGCTACCCGTACATGACTCATTTATGACTCCTGTTAAAAGGAGAGCGTTCGCGCCGACATGTCGCCTGACTTTCACATTTGCGCGGCGCCGCGCTTTGCCATGCAAGACAAGAGCCGCCGTGTGCTCCAGATTCCATCCAATCAGAGCGCGGCGGGTGGGTGGGTGTGGGGGGGGTCTCGTCGTCTCCCACCGACCCTGCTGGGGGTCTCCACGGGAGGTCTGCTACTGTACTTACAGAGCTCACAGGAGCCGCTCACCTAGCGCACCGCACAGGAGAGAGACTGTCTGTCAGACAAGAAAACTCTTAGCTCAATATTTTTAGAAAACGTGTAGGCCTATGCTATGTTTTCGTGAAAGGGGAATTCCACTCATTTTCAACCAAATGAACCCTAACAGGGTTAGGGTTCATTTGGTTAGAAAAACAAAGCGTCTCTTTCCACTTTAAGATCTGAGACCATTTTTTTCAACCTTTCGCGGCCACCCCCGAAAAGAAGATCCAGTAGATCAGGGGTGCCCACACTTTTGTTGACTTGAGAGCTTTCAAACTTCCATACTTTCAAAAAGATTGGCTCAACAAGATCTACACATCATTAATATAATCATCCCATTACTGAAAATCAATTTCAAAGACCATAGAAATAGCGGTGATGGTGTTACTTAGTGTTGTGACAGTATACATTGTTTAAGAAATAATGCATAGAGGGGAGAATTGGAAGGGTTTTCTTGTAGCTATACTACTGATGTTTTGAAAAGTATTTGGGGTTTGAGTTGACTGTTATATATAGAGGCATGTAGATCACGATCTACCTTTTGGGCACCCCTGCAGTACCCGAGCAAAACATGTTGATCGGATATAATGCCATTGAACATACAAAAATTGTGAAGATGGCTGATCTACAGGCTCGTAACACATAGTGGAGCATTGTCAGCCTGTAGATCGACTACTTTAACGCTATAACTTTTTTGGCGGTTTTAATTATACAAAAGAAAAGTTGTGGACATACAAGGTTTCCGCCCAAAAGCGAGGATAGATAACCTTTTGTGCATAGTTCATCAGTGGGGGAAAAAAAAGTTGATCTCAGTCATTCTGTTGATCTGTGTGATCCGCAGCAGTAAAGGTACAGATGCCGCTTTGCACGCGAGCGCAATAACGAGCAGAGGGATTTGACGTGCCACAGGGAACGCCTCGTGTTTTTCTGCCGCCGCTAACGTACAGTACGTTCATCGCTGTGGGTTTTCTTTTTTAAAGCAAAGTGCATGCGAGAGCATAAAGGATCACACAGCCACCCATGTACAGTACAACCCAGCCCTTCTCTCAGCCTGGCTCCCCAGAGGCCTAGAGGAGGGTCTGTCTGTCTGTGTGTGCGTCTGCGTGCAGCTGATCTCACCACCGCACCGCCAGGTCCATTAACATTGGAGTTGGAGGCTCTTCCTTAGATATACAGATATGTGCAAAGTTTTGTGGAAAACCAGGTGCTGCGTGTTCATGATTTGTGCATCATTTATAGTGCAAACTTGGCCACTATCGAGACACAGGGTGAGTTTTTATTTATTTATTGGCGTTAGTGAGGACCCCAAATTATATGACATGCAGGGGACTTGCCTCTCAGGTGGAAACGTCACATATCTAAAAACTTTTCAGAATAAAAATAGTGCCTCGTAGAGCTAGGTGCATCACTATAGCTTGTGGATGCGTTATACTTTTTAAAAGTTTTGGGTGATGCAGTATGATCAAGTATTGCGATCATTGTGCAGTTGAGGTGAATAACAGTCTAATGGCATCACACACTAAACGCTTATATCGCGAAACTTCTTTGCCTCTTTTACTATTTTGAAGAGCATTTTTGAACAGTTAAAATGTGCAGTCTACAAGCTCACATGACATCAAAGTAGATTGGCTAGTTGAACTATTAAAAATGTTTTTCAAAATAGTGAAATCCAGACATGAGAGGCAGTGGCGTTTCTAAGCAATTTGGAGCCCTAGGCAAGATTTTCCCTGGAGCCCCCCTTACCAAATGGACCCTTACGGGTCCAGGGAAAATGGCGCCCCCAACGGATGAAATTATGAACATTTTTAACGTAAAGAACATGTTATGTGTTTTAAATGTTCAACACTAGTTATAGAGGATAAGTATAATGCATTATCCTTTTAAAGCATGCCTGGTGGTCGCCGCCTCTACTACCGCAACTACCTAGTCTGCCTAATGGCAATAAACGCCCCTGATGAGAGGTTTCTGTCCTTGTTAGTTTCCACTCTGGTGGAGTGATGGAGGAGGGGATGATGGTCAGTCAGTCTGTCAGTCTGTCTGTCTGTCTGTCTGTCTGTCTGTCTGTCTGTCTGTCTGTCTGTCTGTCTGTCTGTCTGGCCGGTAGAAGCAGCAGACAGCCCATACAACCAGGCCCATCGCAGAGGAGGAGAACAAGAGTAATGGAGTCCCATTCATCACAGCCCTAGGTTGGGGCTGGGATGGATGCTATAGGAAGGACGGGGGAAGGAGAGCAGGCCAGGGGGGCCAGAGGTGAGGTGAGGCCAGGCAGGGGGGGAGAGTCAGCCGGGGTGAAGGGTGGGCTAGCGGTGCGGGTCGCCGCCGCCGCATGGGGTGGGGTTGGAAAGTGGAGCGGCCCGTGGTCGGTCAGTCGTTTGTGTGTGTGTGTGTGTGTGTGTGTGCGTGTCCGACCTTGAGCTTGATGGAGTGTTTGGTGTGGCGAGAGGTGATGAGAGGCCCCGAGGGGAGGTGGGTGAGGGCGATCAGTGGCAAACAACCTCCTGCCACCCTGATGCATTATATGCCCATGCTCGCGCGCACACACGCGCACACACGCGCGCACACACGCGCACACACGCGCACACACACACACGCACACGCACACACACACACACACACACACACACACAATGCACGCACTCACAAACACTCGCAAACACAACAGAAACCTTTCTCTTTAGAATATGATGCAGAGGTCAAACTGAAAATAATCCACCTCTTTCTTTCTTTCTTTCTTTCTTTCTTTCTTTCTTTCTTTCTTTCTTTCTTTCTTTCTTTCTTTCTTTCTTTCTTTCTTTCTTTTTCTTTCTTTCTTTCTTTCTTTCTTTCTTTCTTTCTTTCTTTCTTTTTCTTTCTTTGTGCTGAGGAGAATTTTCAGAGGGCGCCGGTAGCCGGGCGGGTCGTGCAGGAGGAGGAACAGGATTAAAGAGGACTCTTTTGTAGACGTGTTTGGTAGATCCAGAAATGCTTGTCTTTATTTTGTAAAACACGAAGCAAAATCGGCACAAAGACAGCACGGAAATCGCGTGCGTGGCTAAATACAATGAACACAAAGCCAATTGGTGATACAGAGTAAAGAGCTCCCTTAAGGTCTGTGTACTATTGTTTTATACAGTAAGGACACAACAAAGACCCTCCTCCCCAAGGCGGAACAGGGTGATAAGTTCCTGTTTTTACAACCAATCACCAACTGTTTCCGGCACAGGGAGGCGGGGCTTCCCTACAGACTGGACTTCCCTTCTGTAAAGTTAAGGCTACACTAAGCATTTTAATGTTACTTTTTAAAGTACATTTATACATAAACGCACATCAGAAGTAATGTTCACTAATCATACAAATGAAACAAAATAAACAATGAACCTAACCTAAAATTAATAAATGAGCCAATGTTCAGATACTATTAAAGATGAATTCAAAACACTTTGTTAATACCCTTATAAAATAAATGTTCCTCTTTAATGTAAACATACTCTGTAAATAGACTCACTACCTAAACCATTCGAATAACAATCCTATTTGCCTCGCGGTGACCTAAGTCACCTTTTGTAGGAATGATATTATATTGAAAGGGTTACTAAGTGAGTTAATTAGTTTAACCTGATTTTCCCAATAAAGTAATATCAGTAAGGTCTTAGTAAGTAATGAGTCACTGTTTAAATAACTCAAATAACGATCCTATTGATGTTGTGGTGACAGAATATTTAGAATATGTGTGCCACCTACTGTAGGATGCTATGATATTGAGTAAGTTAATCAGTGGATTTTAGCTAAAGATATAGTTTGTGCTCCACAGATAGTGAGAGTTCAGAAGATACAAAAGATATTTACAGTTTCTTAGCA
>CM076972.1:12596888-12604388 GCA_039105355.1 Benthosema pterotum
TGTGTCTGTGTGTGTGTGTGTGTGTGTGTGTGTGTGTGTGTGTGCGTGTGTGTGTGTGTGTGTGTGTGTGGTTAAGAACAGGTTGCCTGGCTCCATATGTGCACAGTGTGTGAGGTGGGGGTGTGGAGCGGGGGTGCAGGGGGTGTGTGCTTGGGGAAACAAGGCTCACGGCAGCGTCGGGTGTTATTGCTACCTCCCGCTCTCTCCCGGCCTCGTTTGAAGACAGGAAATAGGAGTCAGGCTGCGGTCCGAGGGGCATGTGGCAATGGTTTATACGCCGATGACCTTCGACCTCAGCCCCCCCCCCCCCCCCCCCCCACCACCACCCCCCTCCCACCCCGCTCTCTCACACCGCACCCCTGTTCCACTCCCCCCCCCACCCCCCACCCCGCACGAAGGGTTCGGACACGATGTGAACGGAACGCATGGAGAAAAACAAAACAAAACAGACCATGCATGGCCCGGGCCTGCATGGGCCGGCCCATACATGGGCCAGGCTTTGACCCCGCCCGGCCCGGGCCCCGGCAACAATAGAAGACCCCACCGAAACCCCCCGGGATTTGTTTTTTAGTGAGAAATGAGAACCAGATGGATTCGGAGGAGCGGAGATGGAGCGGAGAGAGGAGAAGAGAAGAGAAGAGGAGAGGGGAGAAGAGAGGAGAGGAGAGAGAGGGAGGAAGAAAGAAAGGGCAGTCCTGTAAAATATTTGTGAAGAAAAATATCCCTGGGACGCTGTCTAATTATATCTATTTGTCTTGTGTGGGTTTTTTGGGGGTTGGGTGGGGGGATGGGGGGGTTTAGGACATGTGGTCTCTCTGCCTTCTTCCACGGTTCATTTTTCACATTATCTGATCCTGGAGAGGAGAGGATAGGATGTGGGGGGCGGACAGGGCCAACGGGGGGTTGTTTTTGGGCCTGACTTCTTGAGGGTGGTGGTGGGTGGGGGAGAGACTTGTGGCTATGCCCCCCCACCCCCACCCCCCCGGGGGTCCGGTGGGTTTGTGTCTTTGACTGTTCCACTGTCTTCTGTACGAGCCTAATGATGGAGGAGGATTTGCCAGTGTCTCTGTGTACCTCTGTGATCTAACAATGTCCATTCATCTAGCTCAGTGGCGCGGCTTCGGTTGCTTAACGTTGGCTCTCTGCGAGGGGAAACTTGAGCAACGGCCTCTTCTTCAGGGGTCGAGGTGTCTGGGGCCTTGAGAAATGGACCGATGTCAGTTCTTAACTCTAACAAATCGCCAATGTGTGTCGGTTGGAAACCTTGTACAGTACAGTATGTCCTGTCGCCCACTTCTCCCACCCCCCCCAAAAAGAAAACTTTACCATTATATTTTCAGGAAACAGAACGAATGCATTGAGAAATAGGGAAAATGTTATCCTAGTAATTATTGAGATAATCTCTATGTTTGCATAGTCGTCATCATTTCTTCCACATTGAGAAAAGCTTGTACAATATGTCATATCTAGCCTCGATACCCAGGCTTTCATTTTCGTTCACACTGTGCAAAAAGCCGGAGTTGACTGACAGATCTGCGAGATCCAATCAGCGCAACCGCCTATCTGTGTCGGTCTCCACCTCTCTAGGCCCAGGTTAACTCAGGCTATGTCATACTATGTCATATCTGCCCTTTGTGTATAGCTTTTGTTTTGAAGCCACACAATTACATTGTTAATCGCAATTATTTGTACGTCAATTGATTGTCAGGAAGAATGTCATAATCGGGACATTCATAATCGGGTCATATAAGTGCAGCAGTCTACAATCCCACAAACAGTTTCTGAACTTTGTAGAACAGCTATTTTCTCACTTTCGCTTGACACTTGACCGGGGCAGGCAGGCTTTTGTAAAAAGGCCTTAAAGGTGTACTAGGAAGTAAGACTAGGTGAGATTGTGTCATGTAGAAATGAGGTTTCTGCACGGCAACAACGAAATGTCACTTTTCTTTAACACCTCGTCAAATATCCCCCTGGCAGTTGTGATCCGATGGATTTAGGAGGCTGCGGTTCCCCTCTATACTGCCCCCCCGCTCTTGTTTTTCTTGTAACTGTCCTCGTTGTTAAGCCCCCTCGACATTTTGCTCGAATGCCAACCAATACCCGCCACACAGTGTTGATTTTGGCTTGTTTTGAATACAATATACAGAAATTTAGTCAACTAAATCTAAAGTTTGTGGTCCGAGCGCAACCAAACATAGCTTTTAGTCTAATTTTATTGTCTGTCTTTTAGTCTAATTTTAATTTTTATTTTTTGTCAAATGTATTTTTAGTCTTCGCAGCTGAGTTTTGGTTTAGTTTTCGTCTGTGGCAAAACTGGTAGTCTGCAAAAAGGTAAAAAAAAGAACTTCCACGACCACTCGCGTTCTGTGTGCTCGGTTTGCCCAGTTTGTCTTTCTCTCTCACACTCTAACCCATCCTTTCCCTGTACACTTTGCCGTCCTTGTGACTCTCCCTGTCCCTGTCCCCAGTGTCTGTCTTTGTCCCCATCCAACCACCAGTCCCCCAGTTAGTCAGTCAGTCAGGCCAGGCATCCTGTTCACTGTTGCATGACTCCTATGACTTTATCCATGCTTTGTGTAACAAGGGATGGTGGTGGTGGTGGTGGTGGTGGTGGGGTGGGGGTCGGGCGTTCGTTCTAGATGGCCGGGGATGGGTTAGATGTGTGCTGTGTGTGTGTCTCTCACCCCGAAAATACTCCAACGATGTACTCACACGGAAAAAAAGAATAGAGGGCGTCACGGTGGGTGACGGCGTTAATTGAGGATGATAATGATGTCACCACTCGGTGACATCATCACACTGTGCCAAGCCGGGCAGAACAAAGCAAAGGTCCTAGCCCCCCCATCCTCCTCCCAGCGAGGCTGCCAACGGAGAGAGAAGGAGAGAGAGAGAAAGAGAGAGAGAGAGTCCAAGTCTGATGTATCCATTTTGGCTCTGTGTCTAATTCCTCTTCTCTATTCACATATTCAAATTTCCCCCGTGTGCTGCCGCTCTGTGACTGAGGAGGGAAACGTTTGGATTTGTTCTGCCGACTTTATATCTCTATTACGTCGCGGTCGGAGCCAAAAGAAAGCTCTCTCCCCCCCCCTCTCTCTCTCTCTCTCTCTCTCCGTTCGGTTCGGGCTGGATTTCCTGTCGATTTGGCGTCGTCCTCGGCTCGGCACTGCCAGCCATGACGCTTTTCAAAATGCATTGTTTTCTCTGAGAGGCATGATGTGCCCAGCCACTGTCTCTCTCTCTCTCTTTCTCTCTCTCTCTCTCTCTCTCTCTCTCTCTCTCTCTCTCTCTCTCTCTCTCCTCTCTCTCTCCCTCCTCTCTCTCTCTCTCTCTCTCTTTCTCTCTCTATTTCCCTGACTCTCTGCCCCTCTCTCTCTCTCTCTGTCTCGCATGTTTGCAGGATTCGGAGAGAAAGGGCTTCATGAACAAGCTGTATGCCATTCAGGACGTGTGCATCAGTGTGCAGAACGCGCTGGATGATGTGGCCTCCTATGGAGAGAGGATAAAGAAGTGAGTCATAAGCTTTGCTCTCCTCCAGCACAGAGAGAGCATCAGCGGAGGCCGGTGCCAGCCAGGGGGCCTTGCCCGGGCACGCTTCCCCCTGCCAGCCCTGCCTGCCACCGTGTCTCTCTGCATGAGAGCTGCTGCTGCTGCTGCTATGCCCTTTGTCACTGACACAACAACTAAATAACACTAAAAGCTACTGTACCAAGCAAGAGTAAAACTGAGACTAAATGTTTCGACAATTTTGTTGTCAAATAAAAACTAGACTACAATATTATGAGGTTCAGTAGAACTAAAAGGCAAGTCCTTTTATCCATTTCAATATAATGATGGGCCATCAAAATGCGGTATTGTCTGCAAACAAGCAAAATTACTTTCAATGTGGCATTTTTAATGTGGGCCTATAGGTGAACATTTTGTCTACCACAATAGCAAAAATAGTGGTTAATGTTTTGGAAATGGAGCTTAAGTCATGCCAATGCAGCTACGCAGCCCAAACCTCTATGGTGTTGGCACACTGCTGCGTTTTCTCTGTGATATACTTACGGACTTTTCCGAAAATTGCTGTAAAATGGGTTGTTCCGAAATGAAATTCCCTCTGATATCCAGGTCCGAAAACACCGCAGTCCATGTACAACTTATTGTTCTACTACTGATATTGTTTTTTTTCCCTTCATTTGTGTTTGCAGCACATTTAACTGGACCGTGCCTTTCCTGAGCTGGCTGGCCATCGTGGCCCTGTGTGCAGCCACCATCGCTCTTTACTTCGTACCTCTACGATACCTCGTGCTAGCATGGGGTGAGTCTTCGTACCTCTATGTTAAAGGATAATTTTGATAAGCTTAGAATGGGCCATGCAATGTTGTTCACATTTGCTTATTTCCATCGCTCCCAAATGTATTTTTGTGCTATACATTCTTTCTTTGTATTGAACAGTATGTGCTGATCTCGCAATAAAGCAAGAGCTCACGATTTATGGCTAATCCACAGCAACGCCATCACTATGCAGTAAAGTGTCATGCTACACATACTGTTGACATTATGTAGAGAGTTATATACCAACAAACAACAGCCCCCCCCCCCCCCCCCCCCCCCCCCCCCCCCCCCCCCCCCCCCCCCCCCCCCAAATAACCTTTTTTTGTGCGCCATAGTTGTTGATCTCCCCCTTATCAAATAATCCCACTCTGGATTGTTGTCCTTCAGGAGGTGAATTAGAAAGGTAGAAAGGTATTGTCCCGGACAGTGTCAACACACTGAAGAAATGTCTCAGTGTCTCCTTCCATGTCTCTCCTTTCTCCTCCAGGAATAAACAAATTCACCAAGAAGCTACGAGACCCGTACACCATTGATAACAACGAGCTGCTAGACTTCCTGTCCAGAGTGCCCTCGGACGTACAAGTGGTACGAGACTAACTCTCTCTCTCTCTCTCTCTCTCTCCTCTCTCTCTCTCTCTCCTCTCTCTCTCTCTCTCCTCTCTCTCTCTCTCTCTCTCTCTCTTTCTATTACTTTTGATTTGGCTGTGTGAC
This sequence comes from Benthosema pterotum, assembly GCA_039105355.1. NCBI lineage: Eukaryota > Metazoa > Chordata > Actinopteri > Myctophiformes > Myctophidae > Benthosema > Benthosema pterotum. Next base: position 12,601,917 of record CM076972.1, read on the forward strand.
ACCGTAGTGCAGTGGTGTCAAAGTCATTTGGGGTGGGGGCCGCATTGGACTTAATGTGACTTCATGGGGGCCGGAGCGCCGCGGTGCAACCAGTCGCAGACTGCAAGCATGCACGGCACACGCATGTTTACGTACACAGCCGTTACTTCTACACTACAGTATATCACACAAGTAATATTTATTATTAAGAATAGATATTAAAGGTAGGGGAAGTGATTTCACTTTTGTCAGATATCACCCAAAAAAAATTTTTTTTCTGTTAAAATGCTCTATTATAAGGTGTGGAAACCACATATGGAGTTTCCCCCTCCCCCACGTTAGCAGAGGAGCTAATAAAAGTTCCCCAGGTCACCACCAATTCTCCTCCAATCAGGAGTGAGCAGCAGGTTCACATAGTGTAGCTACTGTTGGGGGCCCCTAGTGCACCAGGCTGGTACTACACCATGAATTTCAAATCACTTCCCCTACCTTTAATATATATTATTGGTTTCATACTTGTAGCCTAGATTAAGACATTTGCTATGAAAGATGCTATTTTTATTTACAGAGCGTCAATAAACCATACGAAAATAGCATTTAAATTTCAAATACTAAATTTAAGTAAGTATGTAAAGTTAACTAAGTATAGTTCTCGGTTACACACCCTTGTACTGCTGAAGTATAGTTCTCTCGGTTACACACCCTTGTACTGCTGAAGTATAGTTCTCTCGGTTATACACCCTTGTACTGCTGAAGTATAGTTCTCGGTTACACACCCTTGTACTGCTGAAGTATAGTTCTCTCGGTTATACACCCTTGTACTGCTGAAGTATAGTTCTCTCGGTTACACACCCTTGTACTCAGTGGTGTAGTGGAGGAGGGGCGCTGGGGGGCGGCGTCCCCCCACTTCTCACATCTAAACTATTTTATATACAGGGGTGTAGTGGAGGGGGGACGCGGGGGGACGGTGAAATACATCTTGATGACATCATCAAGATGTGTTTCACCATGTTAATGAGCTTCCTTTTTTACTGAGAGTGTACAAATGGAACCAAATGGACCCGCTAGGGTCCATTTGGTTCACATTTGTACACTCTCAGAAAAAAAAATCAGAGGCCCCACTTCTAAAAGTACCACTACAACACTGCTTGTACTGCTGAAGTATAGTTCTCACTTTGCAGTGCCAGCAGCCTAGCCTGGTAAAACGACTCCCCCTGCTGGACAACATGCATTGCATGCCGTTCAGAAGAGAGCTCAAAAGCATTTCTTTAAACGACCATAACTTTTGATAGGAACGTGCTAGAGACTTACTTTTTTTTTGTTAGACTCAGACATTTTTGCTCTACAAGCCTGGGGCCGGATTAAATCATCTCGCGGGCCGGATCCGGCCCGCGGGCCTTGACTTTGACATATGTGCCGTAGTGTGATCGAGTAGGGCCTTCATTCACCTGCCTGACAACAATGATTATCATGTAAGCAGAATGGTGCTGTAGTGTAGAGTAACCTGCAGTACAGTGCAGGGGAAAACATTACCCATATATTTTAAAAATCACACCTGTTTGAACTGAGGGCCACTCTTGTCACGATAGATCATCATACATCATCTCATGGTATTTTAATCTTCAAATGCCATGTAGCAATACCAATCCTCAATCATATATCTTCATTGATTCAAAGTGAGATTTCTACTATTAATGGAATGTGTACCACAACATAGTAGTTACCGGTACTTGCAAGCTAAGTCCAGTGATCGGTTTGTGGTCGTCTGTCGTCGGTGGTCTCACAAAGTATTCCAATTGGCCAGTTTAGGTGATCTCTTGAAGATCTCTTTAAGAGATCTCTATAAGTATCTCTTTAAAAGATCTTTTTACTTGTTACTTGCATGAGCGGCGCAAAGTGGGTGCAAGTTAAGCGGTCGGTTCTCTGGATATATTGGCTGATTTAGGTGATGACGTAATGGTGCCGTAATTAAGAGATCTTTCTAAGTATTTTTGTGAGTATTATCTCCTGGAGGTGTCAGGGTACTTGCTCTCTGCTTGCTCTCTCCACTCACGCACAAGTAGGCTCCTCAGGCGAGTGCTGATCTATTTAGTTTCTACTTGCTCCTGACACAGAAAAAGCTATGTGTGCGTATGCGTGTCCATGTGTGTGTGTGTGTGTGTGCGGTCACCCCGGCCCCCTGTATATACACGCATTGGGACTACAGCCCCTCAGTCAACATTGTTATGTTCCGACTAATGCTCTCAAAATCCTGTCTTATGTTGTTCTTATTAATAGCTTCCTGGTCTAATTCAGTTTCCCAGCACAGTTCTGGGCCTAGGTAATGAGATAACAAGGTTATGTGAGTTTAGTGCCTGGTTTTATGTGGGCTGATTGACTCCATACAGTGTCGCGAGCACGCACACACACGCACGCACGCACGCACGCACGCACGCACGCACGCACACACACACACACACACACACACACACACACACACACACACACACACAC
>CM076972.1:12609388-12611888 GCA_039105355.1 Benthosema pterotum
CCGTTCAGAGGTGAGTCCTCCCCGCTCCGCTCTGCTCCGCGGGGAGCTAGTGTACCTCTCCGCCACTCCGCCAGGAGGACGCTGTGTGCTAAAAACGGAGTTTCCAGAACGTTCCGCTCCAGCGTGCGTCTCGCTTTGCCTCGCCTCCGTGCCGCTGCCTCCGGTGGTGGTGGTGGTGGTGGTGGTGGGTTCGGCCCCCGTGCAACGGCCGTAGCGCTAGTCCCATGCCTGCCGTTCTGGGTCAGGTTTGCCCCGTGGGGGTGATGGGGTGGGGGGGTGGACCGCCGGACCCCAGAGGCGCCACACTGCGTGTCACGGACTCGGAGAGGTGCTGGGGTCCAAACGGAGCCACACGCAGTGTGTGTGTGTGTGTGTGTGTGTGTGTGTGTGTGTGTGTGTGTGTGTGTGTGTGTGTGTGTGTGTGTGTGTGTGTGTGTGTGTGTGTGTGTGTGTGTGTCTGTGTCTGTGTGTGTGTCCACGGCACCCACTGGCAGCCCGCTCAGGGGGCACGCTATCGCTGACACCGTCGATGACTAATGTAAGGCTATTTCAGGGCCCTGGTGTGACCTATAACACACACACCGGTTTCTCAGCGGTGTGTGTGTATGCTGTGTGCTGTGTGCTGCTGTGTGCAGGGGCAAGGCGAGTGTTCCGCGTCATTTGGAGGTGCTTGGTAGGAGCCAGAACTGATGAGGTTCTAATGACTTTATATACAAAGGGCAGCCATGCTGCACCACAGTCCATCATGCTCTGCCACCGGCATGCAGTCACCGTGGAACCAACCACCGTTGGGCCCTGTGCCACGTCTGTCTGTCTGCCTCCTCTGCAGCTCTGTGTGTGGGTTTGTTTACTCCCATTGACGGAAGTGTCGCTCTTCTCACCACCGCTGGATGTGTGAGGTAGTTTTTGGCTGGTGAGAGAGAGAGTGACTATAGTTTGGATTTAATTGAAGACATTTCTTATTCATGGGAGCACCATGAGATGAGATGAGATGAGATGAGATGAGATTTATTGTCAATGTACAGTATGAATAAAGTACCGTACAACGAAAAGTATTTTTTGCATCTCATTGAGGCAAGCAAGACAGTACTGGAGTATTTACATAGCAGTAATGAATAAGCAAGTAAATAATATATGCAAGCAGGAGTCGTAATGTTTAGCCGCTTGGGATGTCGTTTATGCCGGTATTCAGTAAAACGTTTGGGGGACATAGATAGTATGAACATTAGAAACAGCTCTAAAATGCTTAAATACAGTACATCTATCAGAAACACCTTTCCTCTATTACTGAGGCGCAACATCTGCGTCTCAATATGGTACATCAAATACAAATGAATTCAGGGGGCCTTAACATGGAGGGTTTGAGAACTACTGTGTGATTTTATGTGCACAGTATATTACAAAGAAAATGTTTTTGTTTGTTTGGAAAGCCTTCCTCTCAGACTTCTGGGTTGGGGTAGGACGGTGGGCCCCCTGCCACAAGGCAGCCACCTGGGTCTCCCTTCCGATCCCTTCATCAATGTTTAACAGAAGCCCCTGTCAGAGAGCGGGGCCCTTGTAAAAAACCTGCTCTCCAGATCCCTGACACTGGCAGTCTGCATCGCCGCTGGATTACCTGGCCGGTTATTGCAGGTCTGCATCTGGCCCTTCTACTGGCCAGATGCAGACCTGCAAGATACCCAGTTCAATCCAGAATTAGCCTCAAAGTGTCCTTAACAAGATGTTTAATCCGCAATTGCTCCCAATGTGCCTTGCATGGTTTCCTCTGTCAATCGGTGTGTGAATGTGTGTGAATTACATTCACCCATTCACATATTCTATCTACAGTAAAGCATTTTGGATGAAAGTACTATATACTGTACCATGCACCATTTACTACTACTACTACTACTACTACTACTACTACTACTACTACTACCACTACTACTACTACTACTACTACCAATACTATCACAAATAAGATTCATGAATGCAGCTTGGTTATTGCTGTGACAGACAGCCACAACACACAACAAATGCAACACGGAAGTGTATAAACGTATTTGAAGTCGTTTGCAACTCCTCTTATTACAACTACTAGTGGCACCAGGCCCCCTCAGTGTTTGACTTTCTTTTTTTTAAGAGCCAAACCCCCTAGCGGCTGAGACAAGTACGCCGACACATACAGTTACCTGCTTTAGCAGCTGGTCAGTTTTCCTAAGCCTTTATGATCCCCATAAACTGTAATGTTAATGACTGGTTTGTGTGCGTGCACGCATGTGTGCATGTGTGTGCTGTATAGTCCCGGTCGTGAGGGGCATATTGTTGCTGCATGGGCAGAAACCTCTTATCTTCACATTTTTTGATTTGGTGTAACGCCTGGACAATGCTCCACGCTCCCCAAGCTCTTCTCCCTCCTGGCTCCAAAACTATGGAATGCACTTCCCACTGCAATCAGAACCACAGACTCACTACCTACAGTATCCTCCACCGCAGTCTAAAAACACACCTCTTCAGACTC
>CM076972.1:12616888-12619388 GCA_039105355.1 Benthosema pterotum
TGCTGTCGTTCTTTTCGCTGTAGTTGCGGGTTTTGGCCCTTTATTAAAGGCGCGCACAAACAGTGAACCCCCATCCGCATGGTACTGTACAATGCCTGTTCCAGTTTGGGATCCAACTCGGGGGCTTGTGTCTAACTTTAGCTCTTAACGAAGTGATGAACCGTAAGCTCGGAGAGCAAAGTTATGCCGCATACAGAAGATAGGTGAAAGAAAGTGGATGGTTGTTAGCGAGTGTTGCGGCGTTGTACTGTATGTGGTAGACTCGCACCTCATCCACACGTCAGGGTGACTGTGTCACCTACACACCGTGGTGGAAAGATTACTCACATTTTTTACTTACCGGTAAGTAAATTGTACCGCAGTGTAGAAATGCTGTTACGAGTTCAAATGCAGTGAAAGTGTTTATTCAGGAAGCAGCAATGTTCCTGCCTATATAACCTTCACCAGGCTATCTTTAAACAAGTGTGTCTGTCCAGTGTAGCTCTTACTGTTTGAATGACTCAGTCGTTGGCTGGCACTGACCATAAAGACAAGTTGCTGTTTCCCGAACAAACTTTGTCACTGCATTTGAAGACCTTCACTTCTTTGTTCAGTATGTCAGGCACAAAAGTAAAAGTCCAAAATTCAAAATGTATTTGAGTAAAAATACTTAAGTTATTTGTCATCAAAATGTATTTGAAGTTCCGAAAGCAAAAGTACTTATGCAGAATGTCCCATTTCAGGGTTTCAAATTTTCACAATGCGTCACATTCCGACACATTGTGATCTTGTAGACTGGCTATTTCCAAACAGACTGTAGGGCTAACTGAAGCAGTTTACTAAAGTTGTCAAGTAATTGTCGCGTAAAAGTTTAATATCTGCATCTAAGAGATACTTGAGTATAAAGTAATTACAATGTTATACTCCAGTAAATAAAAAGCACCTTGAAATTGTACCAGTACTTGAGCTACTTTACAGCAGTGCTCTTGTGTCACCTATACGCCTACAGTGTGACATTAGTTAAACTTGTCCCACACTAACGAGTGCTGCTGTGTCTTGTGTGCATTTCTTTACGTCGTCTGGGTTTTCATTGCAACAATTTAGCCAAAAGCAAATTCCTTGTGCATCGTAAGCCAGCCAAGTGTTTTGGGAATAAACACTTTCTGCTGATTCCGATTCCGTGTGCGATGGTTTCGCGCCCGCAAGCTGCGGATAATTGTCTCCTTGTAACGAGGGCTGTAAACATTTTCTCCATCTGTGTTGATGTGCTCTCTCTCTCTCTCTCTCTCTCTCTCTCTCTCTGCTCACCTTGTCGTTGGGGCACGTGAATGAAACCGCTCATCCGTCCATACATACAACCTCACTCCGCTCGCTTCGCTCCCTCAGACACGGCCATGGCGCGTTGATCTCCATCGATGTGGGCTTTGTGCCAACCAGGCCCGTCACGGTCCCCTAAGCGCACATAATGAAACGCACGTGCGTAGACACGCACGCGCACAGCAGGCACGTGTGCACGCAAGCTCCTGCATGCGTGACACATATACACGTACAGATGGGTCTGTATATCGTTGTTGAGGTCGGGTAGGAACCTAGTGTTGTTTTATAGTGTATGAATAGTAAAATCACACAGGGTAGTAAGAAACACACCAAAAGTTAGAATAATTTTCTATTTTCTATAAGAGAAGCTTGCATGCTTTCCATAACACACCGTAACACATCAGATGCATCTGAGTCGACTCTACCGAACTTCGCAGCGCTCAGCACGGCAATTCGCTCAGCTAGCGCCTCGCTCAGTGGTGCTTCACCGTGCTCAAGTCCACTAGAGAGACGGCGCCGCTCCATAATTGTCAGTGGTCAGTAGCCGCTAGGAGGGTCTGGAAAAAAGCTAAATATAGCGACAAATGCGCCATGGCAACACTGTCACCACCCTGTCTATTGAGTCTGTACTGCATAGGACGTACCTGGCAGATTCCACAGATATACAAATTATCCCTCTTCCACCTTGGATTCTTTTACCAACATTATTCTTGTGAGAGCAAGAAGTTGTGTAGTGTAGGTGTCTGTTAGTTTGTATCATTTATGTTGTTAAAGACAACTTTGTCGCATGTTATTTGTTATTATTTTGTTTTTCTTTAGTTTTAGCGATTTTTTTGATAGAGGGAGCGGGTCATTCGAGGATGGTGAAAATACAGTATGGCATTTTTTTTAATTATTTACTATAGACTTCGTCTGAGATAACCTGAAATCCTTTTGGCCTAGAGAGTTGAAGGCCGACTCACGTAGGCGGTTGCTCTGATTGGATCTCACTGATCTGTCAAGCCCGGAGCCTTCTCTTGTAGGCGACAGTGGCCATTTTTAGTCCGGGCTTCACTTTTTGTGTAGTGCGGACAAGAATGAAAGCCTGGGGTATCGAGGCTACGATAGACCTAATAGACTCCAAGAAATTATATGTGGCCACAAAAGATCACAGGATCTACTGAATGTCACAATCTGCCATATTGAGCCTATTGTAGATGCATAG
>CM076972.1:12626888-12726888 GCA_039105355.1 Benthosema pterotum
GTGAGAGAGAGAGTTAGATTTGTAACCACCAGGCACTATATATGACAAGGCAGTCTGAGGGGGGCAGTTTGCATGTGGGTGTGCGTGCGTGCGTGTGCACTCGTGTGTCTGTGTGCACGAACTGTATGTGTCAGTTCCGTCAGTTCCCTCATTCGTCAGTGAGCCGGGTTACGACCCTGTCTGTGGGGAGGGGTCTCCCGGGCCTGTCGAAATATCACAGTGCTGCCTCCTCCATGCATCTTCCTGTCTGTCTGTCTGTCTGTCTGTCTGTCTGTCTGTCTGTCTGTCAGGGTGCTATTTTCATTTAAAACTTAAGAGGATTCCAGTCGGATTTCAATAAAAGCCTGTCCGTGTACAACAGTGCTTCTCAGAAGTGGGGTCCATGGACCAGGAGTCCTGGGGGAAGGTCTTGACTCCAGATAATAATCTTCTCATATCACTCACTGGCACAAACATTTTCCGATGGGTGTCTGCAGCCAAATACATACAATTCGGAGGGAGATCCTTAACATGACAATATTATATTAAAATTATTAATATTATATTAATATTTTTTTAACCTCACCACACTTGGCTGTGGGTCTTGAACACTGTACGTTAGACAACTGCCTGAAGCGTGTTTGTTTGAATATGTGAATATACAGGTATGTGTCTGCTATTGTACTGTATATATGGAATCATTATTTTTTGGTTATTTTATTTTCATTTAAATTGTTTTGGTTATGTTTGCAAGCAACCAAAGTGTATTTATTTTGGATGATTTAGAGATTATAGAAAAGTGTGTGTGTGTGTGTGTGTGTGTGTGTGCGCACAAACCAGTTATATAAAAAAAGAAGAATGTATCAGATGGACAGATATAAAGGGAAAAGAAAAGGCACTTTTATTTTCACCAAGTTAAACCTTGGCTATTTATTTTTCTGAATGGCATATCTATCTAACTTCTATTGTACATAGCCAACTTTGATTATCTCTGGATCTATTTTATATACTGTATGCCTGCCCATGATGTGGTGTTGATGGTGTCTGTACAGTATATATATATGTTGTGTATGTGTGTGCGTGTTTGCCATTCTCTCATACATCTGAAGAATCTTCGCCATGTGCAACGTTGCCTGCTCGTGTGACATCATCTTCATGTGCCTGATTGTGACCAATGGCATTCCAGGACAGGGGTGAGGGTGGGGGTAGCGGTGGGGGGAGTTGTACATTTTTGTCTCAAAAAAGAATATATAATAAATGCACCTGATGTGTATGTTGCTTATTTTAGAAAAAAAAAGGAAAACAACTGTGAGAAATATTAAATATTTTTTATCATCTTGATTTGTGCCTCATTTTTTGTTCAAATGTGGTAGGATGACCAAAACAACACATGGTCACCGGCAGAGAAAAATAGCAGATACTGTATTATTGAGATTTTCTATCTCAATATTATATTTATAATCTATATCAAAAATAAAAATAAATGGATAAATGTTCCAACAAAGAACAGAAAACTGAACTAAGGCATTTCCATATCCAGTTTGGCATTTAAAATAGTATATTATACAACATAAGCCCCAGTCTAGAGTAATTTTTGTGCCACAAAGTTCTCAAATGTATACTGTACAATTATTTTGAATACAGCAAATCTACAAGCTCACAATGTTTTGCAATGCCACACATTGTGAGCTTGTTCATTATAGAAGGCTACAATATTTGCCTACAATTACTCAATTAAAGATTTGCATCAAATTTGTACTTTAATGTACTTAGTCTGAAATTAGACATAGCCTAGAAGAAAATATGTCCAAATTTCCATAACCTTTCCAGGATCAAAATCAGAAAAAATGAAAAAGCCATGAGTCAACCTACTTTTTTTTTTCTTTACGCTACATGTTAGAGTCAAATGCCAAGAGAATATGCGTCACTCCATCTGTACTGTGTGGGTCCCTATCCACACTTTCTCCATTTAATTTCATTTCAATTTCAATAATACATTTAATTTTTGACTTAAGTGTATACAAAAAACAAAGGATTGGTAGAACACCTCCTACAGGCTATTCCCTTGTTCAAAGCATTTGAATGAACATTAAATAAGAAAGTTTGCCTCTGATGTATGTGTATTTCTATTTTTATTTTTTAAACATGCAAGTCAGGCATATTTTCCTATATTAATAATTCTCAGAAAACGTGTAATAGGCTACAATACATGAGTGTCTTCATTTTAAGTATTAAGTAATCAACTGCCGATGTTTTATGGTCATATACTGTATCCCAAGACAATTTACTATTTTCGTAAATTAAATAGATGAAAATAATAAAATGTGTGATGATGTGACCGAAGTGATAGACTGCATTAATCGTAATAAACGACATAATATACAGCTAAACTTCGTTTCGTAATGAAATCCTGTCAGGTTCACGGACATGACAGCAGTATGGTTTCTAATCCACGCCACGGTGTCTTGTTTCCATGACAACCACCCGGAAGTGGCTGTGGGGGAACAATACACTTCCTCTTTAGATGGAACATACCAATGCGCTCATGAAAATAAAGGGGGTGTAATCCATAGATATATTAAACTATCTATGGTGTAATCCCATTCCGAGTGAATAAACGGAACAAAACAGGCTCGTCGCTCAAGCCATTTCACAACATCGACATACGTATAGTATTTTATTATTGATACTGTATACTCGTGTACTGTCAGTCAGGTTCTTATTGAATGTAACGTGAACGACACAACCACCATCCGCCGTGGCTGCGTCTGCCTTTGGGACCACGTGACACTGCACAGCTGATCATGTTTATGTAGCATTTGTGTTGGATTTGGCGCGACAAGTCCAGTGCACAGTGAGGAGCAGCGCAGTGTTGTTGTCAATATGGATTCACCATCTGAAAGGTACTTGGTAGCTTCATATTTACATAACGTGGACAACCAACGATAGGAAAGTAAAGAGTCAGACGTGATCAAAATACAATATATAGTTAGTATAGTTTCACATAGCTAAGGCTATTTGTAATAGTACCCTAACCCTATCATTACACGCCCAACCGCTGTATAAACTATAAACCTCTACACTCTCTTCGATCGGGGCCCTTATGGTTTATCTTTTCTGTATTTGGGACGTTGGTAACGTCCCAAAATGCAGAAAAGCTAAACAAATGATACAAACTGCCTCGGCGCAATCTTGGTACACATTGGCATCGCCCTGGCATGACTCTGTGTTCCGCATGTATCTGATATGTAGAATACATGCGGAATACAGAGTCATGCCAGGGCTAACATTGGCACAACTAATGGCAGGGGAGGATTATCCAATGGGCACGTTGGGCCCCAGGGCTTGACACTAACACTTGCCCGCTTGCCCGGGGCAAGTAAAAAAAATGGTGGGACAAGTGAAGACTGCTACCTGTTTGCCAGATCGGGCAAGAGTGCAATTTAGTGCACTATAACACAACACAAGATAAATTTGTCTTGAAGGCAGTCATTGCACTCTGCCTCTGTGTCTTTCCCTGCTTTCTAGCTATCAACAATTCCAGGCTGGATTTGGGAAACAAAACAGGCAAATTAACACATCTACATGACTAACATACACATCAAAATGATCTAATCTTCTACATTCTCTTGTTGTGTAGACCTGGGCTAATTAAGATGATGAATTTTAACTCTTGAGAGTGTAAAAATGAAACCAAATGGTCCCGCAAGGATCCATTTGGTTTCATTTTTACGTTCACCAAAAATATATTTACAATATATTTTTGGTGGGCAAGTGACCATGAGCTGAGGGCAAGTAGAACCTCACTTGTACTTGCCTGATGGGCAAGTGCCTCCGAGACCTTAGTGTCAACCCCAGTGAAAACACTGGCTTGAGAAACCGTGGACCTATTTCACGAAACTTGGATTATGAATTTAACCAGGATTTAACAGGTATCCTGGTTTGTTATATCCTGGATCAGTGATTAACCAGTTTAGTTTCATTAAGATGGTTTCATCTTGCCAGATTAACTAATAACTTGTCCATCTAACCTGCTTAAACTGACTATACATTTACATTATATGTGTCCTAGCAGCTGGGCAGAAACCTCATCTCTTCAGTTTGACATATTATTTTTATTCATACAATAATCGCCCTACTTGATCATAATACAGAGTCACAAAAAAGCATCAAAAATAGCAGATCTATACAAGTTCAAAATGCATGACAACCCATTTTGACCTTGTGGATTTGAAAGCTTAGAAGAAGTAACTGTAACATGAGGTTTCCAACTTTAGGATTCAGTGTAGAAAGTGTTCACTTTTTACATGTTTGTGAAGTTAAGAAAAGTACTTGTTATTGAAGATGTCAGGTGGCAGAAATAACAAAAAAAACAACAACAACAACAACAACACAGTAAGTTTAATAATAGTATGTGCTTGCATGTGCATGTCAGCAAAAATGCATGTTCATTCAATCCTCAGAAAATCCCAATGATCTCAGATATTTCTTGAATACAAATGTTTAAATTAATCGTCAACTTAAGTTTGTAATCGTGACAACCGTGCAACATGTCCCTATTAGGATGGAGGATCGCGTGTTCCAGATTTCAGGCATCAAAATCCCCCGAAAAATGAAGCAGCTGGTCAAAGGGATCAAGAAGCTTGATGCCACGTTCATCAAGGGGAAGGTAAGAATAAAAAATAAAACCCCCCTTGAAAAGTCACGTGAGAAATGTTACTTTCAAGTTGGGTTCCAGGAGGCTTGTTGAAAATATTTTGGTTAAAGTCAGGCTCAAATTGCAACTCGAAACATCAACTTTGTAATAAAACTGTTAGAGCAGGGGTTTACAACAGGTGGTCCGGAGACCACTAGTGGTCCCTAAGAGGGTTCCAGGTGGTCCCCAGCTAAGTTGTTTAACCAGATGTAACTCTTGAGAATGTAAAAATGAAACCAAATGGACCCTGGCGGGTCCATTTGGTTTCATTTTTACACTCTCAAGAGTTAAAATATTCATCATGTGAATTAGTCCTAATCTACACAACTAGAAGATTAATGGTCATGGAGAGAAGCAAAGGAAATCTTTAGTTTGTGGGGTCTGTGGGGCTAAAATGTCCTCAAATGGTGGTCCGTGGCTCAAATGCTGAATAAATGGTGGGCCCTGGTATGAAAAAGGTTGAAAACCACTGTGTTAGAGCGTAGGCGTGACAGGATCTATGATAGTTATTACAGGCCAGAAATTAGCGATGTGGTTGTCACAGACATGCATGAACACGTGCAGTCAGGAAACTCTGTGCAGTTGCCGCCGGCCGTTCTTCAGGCCGCCTCAGCATAACGTTCTCTTTTCATTCACATGATTCACTTCATCCAATCACACACCCATTCCGTCTTCATTCATGGCTACTTAAAGGAGAACTCCACCCATTTTCAACATTTTAATATGTCACTAATATACCTTGGAGATGTTGTGTGGACATGATAAAAAAAAGTTCCCCCAATTCTGTATTTCCTAAAAATGGAGGTCTGAAAAAAATCATTAACATTGTGAAATACATCTGATGACATCATCAAGATGTACCGTATTTCATCATGTTAATGATTTTTTCTTTCAGGCCCATTTTTCCTGAGGGTGTACAAATGGAACCAAATGGACCCGTCATGGTCTATTTGGTTCACATTTGTATCCTCTCAGGAAAATTTTGAAAATGGGTGGAATTCCCCTTTAAACTGGAAGTTTACACTGCTAATCCTTCTTACTTGCTGCACACACCGATCCTGCTGCACTTCTGTCTGAATTAAAACTTTTGCTGCTCATCCTAGTCCTACACCCCATGGTTCCTTTTTTTATTGAGAAAAGAAGACGGCTCCTTTAAAACAGGTTGAAGAATTGTGCAATGTTTTTGGGTCCTGACGGCTTATTTTTGCTTGAACCCATGTTGTCTTCCAGGGATATGTTGAAAAGTGCACACATCTCATAATCCCAGCTATCACGTACTCTGAGAAGTTTATTGCAGCCTGTGCGGCAGGTGAGTCATGACAATTATCTACTTAAATGTCCTTTTTCATGGAATGTAGAGTACAGATGTCCTGATCTCATGCACTAATCCCCTGGCTCACAGTTTCGTATTAAACGGCTCTAACAAAAAAATAGTTCAATAGGTTTCTTTGGTGGTTGACATTTGCAAAACTGTTAGTTTCCAGGATCGATATCCAAAAATAGCAAAAGCAGCAGACTTAAAGGGGATTCCACCCATTTTCAACATTTCTTCTGAGAGCGTACAAATGCAACCAAATGAACCCTAACAGGTTCCATTTGTACGCTCTCAGAAGAAAAGGTCTAAAGATGGATTTCTTTAGACGCTTCTTTTGGTGGTGAAAATACATCTTGATGATGTCATCAAGATGTTTCACCATGTTAGTGGTTTTCTTCAGACCTCCATTTCTTGGGAACACAGAATGGGGGAACTTTTTTTTTATCATGTCCACCCAGCACCTCTAAGGTATACTAATGACACATTAGAATATTTTTATCATTATGAAAAAACGCATCAAGTTGAAAGGGTTTTCTGATACCTTGCTTCCGTCCTGCTCTGACCAGGGAAGTGGGTGTTGACCCCTGAGTACATCACAGACAGTGTTCAGAGCAGCAGGTGGCTTGCAGAGGAGCCGTACGAGCTGGTGGTGAACCCAGGAACCCCAGCAGCCTTCTACCCTTCCAGGCCGTGGAGGGAGAATTTGGCCGCGGGGTCCCTGGACGGAGCCTTCAGGGGCTGGAGGGTGGTCCTCAGGATCCATGACACCTCCCGCAGAGACATGTTCTACAGGTAATAAGTAGAGAGAGCTGTCACAGTATATTTTCTGCTTGCCATGCAAATTAACTGAATAGGAACACAGATTTTAAAACTAAAAACATATAAAAGCAAGAGTGAAAAAAATGTAGTCCCTTAAAGCATCTTACTGGTAATTTAGTCTATTTGTTATATGCTTTAAAGTCTAAATGTCGACCTTTGTTCCAGAGTAGATACATTATTTTTAATATATCCCACTTTGGGTTAACCTTTCCATAAACAGTTTCAGCTTGTGGTTAATCATAACAAGCCCGTTGGTGTGTCTGGATCTTGCTGTAACCACGATCAATGAATGACCTTTATGTATTATGTATCCTTTAATAATCAGCAGAAAACATAATCATGTTTAAAGATAATCGTCATTTCTCTGTATTTCCTAGGGTTCTGAGAGCTGGCAAGGCCGTGGTGTACCTACAGCCTCCTTCCTCCTCCAAGAGCGTGACGCATGTGTTTGTTAAGCCGGCGTCGGACATCCCAGAGAGCCCCGATGAACCCTGCTTCCCTGTAACACACATCATTCAGCATCTCTTTGGGGTAAAACTCGTTAGGCCATTAAAACCGGGAAAGCAATCGGTGTCGTGTTTTTAGATGTTCGATGATGCAATGTCAGGTGGAAAGCAAAAATATAAGTTTGAGGAGTCACTTTACTTCAGAAGTAGCGTGATGTGTTTCCGGCTTGTAGATGTTGTACTTTTGACGATCTCGTTTGACGCTGTAGTATTATTCAATTTCACTAATTTGCTAAAAACAACAACAAAAATTGAACGAGAAGCCCTGATTAACCATTTACTTAAAGGTTAATACAGTTTTTCATCATTACATTACTATGTCTTTAATATACCTTAGAGTTGTGTGGAAATAATAAATAATTCCCCTCATTCTGTCTTGCCCAGAACTGGGAAAAAAATAATAATAAAAATCAGTGACATTTGAAGTACTGTATGTCTTTGGTGTCACTGATATTGCACTTCATATTAGCATACATACGTACTTAGGAAAGAGTTGGCGAAAAATAAAACAGAAGGTTACCACTAACTGTCTTCACAATGTGTTCATAAAGGTGTCTACTACTGTCACCTCAATTTGTTCCAAAACAACTCCCTTGGGGATACTTTGTGACAGCTGCTGAAGGTCGCGGTACCATTTAAATTACATTATTATGGGGCATCATTATGTTTTAACCTCCGATGTACAATAGACGGCTAAAAATAGCGTTTCAGTACTAGTGTGAAAATGTATAGCTAGAACCACAGTGTCATCGTTGACAGCTGCTGTCCCGTTCTTGTCTTTGTCTTTTGACAGGACGTTTGTGAGGAATCTCGTGAGTCATTGGACCCAGATGACTGTGAGGAGAATGAGTCATCGGACGCAGAAGAGTCCGAACACGAAATGGAGCTTGAGACGGTGCTCAGAGAATGCACTCTTGACAAGGAGGTGTGTGTGTGTGTGTGCGTGTGTGTGTGCGTGTGCGTGCGCACACACAATGCATTTTATGCTCGTACATGTTCCTACCTTAATTAATTTAATATACCTTAGGGATGTTGTAAAAAGTTACCCCATTCTGTGTTCCCAAGAAATGGAGGTCTGAAGAAAACCACTAACATGGTGAAACACCTTGATGACATCATCAAGATGTATTTTCACCATGTTAATGGATTTCTTTAGACGCTTCTTTTTTTGGAACCAAATGAACCCGTTAGGGTTATATTTGTACGCTATCAGAAAAAATGTTAAATGGGTGAAATTCCCCTATAATTTCAAAGCCATTCATTACTTTGCTTCATTACTTTTAGACTGTACTTTCTCTATTACTTTGCTTTGAGAGTGTCCTTTGCTCTATTACTTTGAGTGTACTTTGCTCGATTACTTAGAGTGTACTTTGCTCCTGGGAGGTTTTCCAAATCTCTGAATGCTACTTTGGTTGTCTTGCCCTTGCCCTCACAGGACCATTGTGAAGATGCTTCAGAGCCATCGCATGCAGAGGAGTTGCTGCAAGAAGAGAACTTGAAGCTAGAGGCAGAGCTGCTAATGCATGCTCGCACAATTGAGGTGTGTGTGTGTGTGTGTGTGTGTGTGTGTGTGTGTGTGTGAGACACTTCATCAACATGGCATAAAAGTTTAATCACTAAAGCTCCTTCATACTCATACTAACTAGATAATGACATTGCTTCTTTTTCCGTAGGAGAGACGCACGAAAATAGACATGATCCCGTATGTGTGCAACCCCAACTTATTGGTAGGTACGCGCTTGCGCGCGCACACACACACACACACACACACACACACACACACACACACACACACACGGTATCATGATGTATTTTGACCACGGATCCCCATCTGAAAATACACTTTGTGTATGTGACCCCAGAGGTGATTTTTTTTCCAAACACACTTTAAAAAAAAATGTTGTACAGGGTTAGGGTGTATGTGTGTACTCACATTGTAGCATGAAGATACACATGAATCCCTAACGTATAAAATATAACCTGTTTAAAAGACTGCACTGCTTGCGGTAAATAATTCCCCCAGAACCCCCTGCGAGTCCCCGGAAAACCCACTTTGAGAAGCGCTGCCGTATACAGTACATCTGTAAAATTATATCTAGGAGAGATCGGGGTCATTCAATTTCCTCTCGTGTCACCACGTTCCAACGTAAAAGTGACTTCCAAAAGTGAGGCCACGTCAATTCAATGCCAGGTCACCAGTTTAACCAGCACTGTCGACTTGATCTGAGAGCTGCGATTGGCAGGCCCATTAACAGCTAGGCCTCCGGCTGTCCTGTCCGTTCCGTACCTCAAGTGGATCTCTCAACGTCTTCTGTATTATCATCATCATGTAGTGCCACTGGTCCCCCCATTCTGGGATCTCTTAAGATTCTACATTCGGCTGAACAGCAAGCAACTGTCAGAGAAAGATGAGCCTTTTTTTTTTTTTTTTACTCTTTTTGGTCTCATTATAATTATAATTACCAGTGGCATTCCCTTCCCTTGCCTTTGCCGAGCCCAATTTATCCTTAAGTTTACAGACAAAGTATAACAATTCCATTGTACATTTTATACTTCACAAAAAACACCAACACCTAGACAGTGTGGATTTGGATTTTAGACCAAATGGTGTGTGACCACGTCATAATAAATACAACTCTGGGTTCCAGATGATGTATTCACATGTGCTTTTTTAATTGATATCAGACAATTTAAAACAGCTTTTATCCTCTCCCTCTGCACCATCCTTGTTTAAGGATCAGATAGAATGTCTTGTTTCTCGTAAACTAGAGAACTCTCCATGGTTTTGACCAAACATGCTCACTTCTGTCTTTTATGATTTCCAACAAGCCTGACAGTGACAGCACAATGTGATGGTGGGACATTACGCTGACTGCTTTTTGGGGGGTGGGGAACGTATTCCTTGTTCGCTCTCTACACAGGAGATGCCGTGTGTCCATCCCATGACCCAGGCAGCATGGTCACAAGGAGAGTTCAACAACGCCAGACTGATGTTGGAGGGTGGACAGTTCGACATGGCCATTCAAAACATTGTTACACACTTGATGCACACGCCGGGACTGTTGCCGCCAGCAGAGTGCATGGCATCCCTCCTGCATCACGCACTGCAGGTAGTTCCACAAACGCATTTGTGACAAAGTTTAATATTGGAGGTAGCAATCCATGGTTTGTTTTTCAAGTCAAACGTATTAATACATACTTTGAGCCGCCAGGATGGGGTACTCCGTCCTAATGAAATGTCCCGTAGTGTACCCTGGATGGAGATGAATCAGAATCTCCCTGTCTTTATTATTCCATTCATAACGGAGCCCAGCAATCTACTCACTCAAATTTTGACAGATTTCCAAACGGATTGGTTTATTATAAACGTTATCATCGTGGCTGTGATTTGGGATTCTTATTTGCTTGATTTTGTTTTTAATATGAACGTCATATTAAGGAATATAAATATGCAGACATCTCTGATGTTTATAAGAAACCAAACTGTTTGAAAATTGGCCATAGTGAGTGAGCTGACCAAGCAAGATGGCCGCCACGTAACAACGTCACTCTCCAACATACCTGCGCAGTGATGTCATCGCTCCTGTTCCAGAAATCAAATCCTCCTTCATTTTCCTCATAGACTTTTCAAAAATGCTTAATTAAAACAAGATTGCGCCGCGGACAAAACCAACTTGGGTCGTGAAAAATCATGAAACACAATATTATCATGCAATATCTAATTAGCAAGAAGTAGAAAACGTCAGGATACAACACTTTTTGTTTCGTTTTTCACCTTAGAAATTATTTGATCGTCCAAAAAGATTGTGTGTGTCATCATGATTCGTCACGACCCGAGTTAGTTTTGTCCACAGTGTAATCGTTTTTATATAAATTATTTTCGAAAAGTCTATGAGAAAAATGAAAGGGGAATCCACTTCTGGAATAGGGGTGGTGACATCACTGCGCAGGTCTATGACCAGCAGTGCAAGCGAGCCTTCTTGCTTTCTTACATATATACAGTATATATGGTGGGCCTACTGATATAATGTTTGCCAATGGTTATGTGGTGCTCATTGTGCTACAGGGTGAAGCTTCTCCAGTGTTTTATCGAGACATCCAGGTGGTCTTGGACAGGCTGTTATACTACAACGCTCCCTGGCTGTTTCCTAGACACAGAAAGTATTACACAGATGTGTTGCAGTGTCCCGTCTGCCAGCAAGGCCTCTGGTCTTTCCTGGAGACCATCATCGGGTAAGATTGTTTTTGTTAACCCCATAATCCAAGTAAAACAGTAGTAGTACGTATATTTAATCATAACTAAGATCTTATGGTGGCCACCGCTGGTTTCAAATCCTTTCAAAAGGATGTATCCAGTGGTATAATAAAGATAATAAACATGAAACAACAAAGGAATCACAGATTTAACCAGCCATGTCATTAACTAGTATTTTCAGCTCATTAGAAACCTTTATTTTTCTCATGTTTTTACTTCCAGCTGCTGCATGTCCAGAGAGGACACGTGTCACCATCTGACAGGACAGTCCTCACCAGCGCTGTTGGACTTCCATCTGTACCTCCTGACGTTTACAACCAGGCTCTTCCAGGGAGAATGCTCTGCCTTCACCAGGTATTAAACCACTGCTATTATATACCATTGAGACGCAGCGGCTCAGGAGCTAGAGTGGCCGTCCTTGGAATCTGAAGGTTCCAGGTTCGATTCCCAGCTCCTAATCGTAGTGGCCTTGAGCAAGACACTAGAACCTCCTAACTAAATGCTCCCGATGAGCAGGTTGGTGCCTCACACGGTTTCCTCTGCCATTGGGGTGTGTGTGTGTTTTCGTGTTCAGTTCCAAAGATTGAGAGAAAACTCAGGTTTTCAACGTTCAGTTTCTGATCTGTTGGCATCTTGTTACTTATGCCAGCAGAGCGAGCGCAAGTTAAGTGATCATGGTTGTCAACGTCCCTGGAAGTATTCCGAATGGCAGGTTTAGATGAAGCCGTAATGGTGACATAATTACGGTTTGAAGTATTTAATTAAAACCTTTAATATCTTCAACCTTTTTAGTAGTATTATTAAATTCTCAATTTCTTCTAACTAACTTCTATCTGTCCAGTGGCTTATACGAGGGAATACAGTATCTAAGCACTTTGTCAACTATTTTTGATCAAGCTATTGGGATTTTTAAAAGCTGTTGCATATTATATGAGCAGTTAAGCTAATTTGCCGCAGCGTTGCACCACTTGCCTACAAGTGAGTGTACGTGCGCACACACACACACACACACACACACACACACACACACACACACACACACACACACACACACACACACACACACACACACACACACACTGTGTTCAGTTTGGTTGTGAACCTTTTTTGTGCGGAAAATGCAATGCAACATGCAAAAAGACGTGTCTAATCTGTGAATGCTCATGCGATTCATTCATGTGAGTCCTACTTCAGACTCAGAGCACCTTTTCCATCCCCCTGCAGCTCTTCCAGTGTTAGTGGGAGCCTGTGTGAGCCCCGCGGCCCGGCGCTGCTGTCCAACCCGTCCCTGTACGGCATGTGGACGGTGTGGGAGCGCTCCACTGTGCTCTCTGCCGCTGTGAAACGCCTCTGTGAGCTCCTGGTCCACGCCCTGCTCTGGGAACAGGTAACACTCTATCCACACCACCTGTAGAATGTCGTAATGTTTCATGACCGTGGTTTTCAACCTTTTTGATCCCAGGGCCCACTATTTATTCAGAAGTTGAGCCATGGACCACCATTTGATGACATTTTATCCCCACAGACCCCAAAATTAGGAATTTCTTTTGCTTTTTCTGATTCAGATGATTCATATTTTAACTCTGGATTATAAGCCGCACCTGAATATAAGCCGCACCAGCTAAATTTGCGGCAAAATACAGATTTTTCCATGTATAAGCCGCACCTGACTATAAGCCGCACCAGGCAATAAGCTTCATGTTAGAGCAGTGGTTTTCAACCTTTTTGATCCCAGGGCCCACTATTTATTCAACATCTTCACCCCACAGACCCCAAAACTAAAGATCTCTTTTGGTTTTGTTCACAATTCCAGTATGGATTTTCACAAACAAAAGAGGCAAAACATCAACGTGAGACCAAAATGAACAAGACTTATTAATTAAGTGGTGCTAATTTAGATGTTGAATATCATAACTCTTGAGAGTGTATAAATGAAACCAAATGGACCCGCAAGGGTCCATTTGGTTTCATTTTTACGCTCTCAAAGAGTTACATCTGGTTAAGCAACTTTCCATCATTTAGTCTGTGGATCCCACCTGGAACCCTCTCCTCTGTGTTACCTGTAAAAATCCATAGATTGGCCGCACCGTTGTATAAGCCGCAGGGTCCAAAGCATGTGAAAAAAGTAGCGGCTTATAGTCCGAAAATTACGGTAATATTTTAACTCTTGAATGGACCCGCAAGGGTCCATTTGGTTTCATGTTACGCTCTCAAAGAGTTACATCTGGTGCAACTTTGCATCATTTAAGCTGGGGACCACCTGGAATCCTCTCAGGGACCACTGGTTGAAAACCCCTGTTTTATGACAATTTATGAAAAACAATATGTGTAATTAAACGTAACAAACAATCATGATCATTTTATCATGTAGATTGTTTTCTTTAATTATAATTGGTATTTTTATATTATACTTTATACTATTACTATATTTTTTACTGTAATGTTGTGACTCTTGTGGATCATCCGAAGAGAGATCCGGCCCAGAAACCGCTGGTGGACATCATGTTGGAGCTGCTGTCTGTGCTGGTGGAGTTCTGGTGTCGGCAGCACATGAAACTGAACCGCGTCATGATGGAGAAGAGCATGAACGACCTGGCGGAACATATCGCTGTCCTCGGCCAAGGTGAGGAGGAGCAGGAATGGATTGTCTAGGTACAGATGTGCCATCTGAGAACTTTTAAATGTCCTGCCATCGGCATTTCAGTAGATTATCAGGACATCGTCCGTGAGAAAGCGGTGTTAGGTGTTGCGTTTCCCAAATCCAATTCAAAACCAAATTCCCGCTGGGTAGCAAAGCATTAGAATTACGGTAATCAACTAATCACTGAATAAAAGAGTTGGAACCGCACATTTTTCTGTATGCTGCTGTTCCTTGTTGTTGCACCACCAATGCGCCAAAAGTAGCAAATCCACAAGCTTCAAGCTTGTGGATTTGCTACTTTTGGCGCATTGGTTGTTGTTCTTCTCTTCCTCTCTAGCCCTTTTTCAAAGGATTTTGGTGGAACTGGTTTGTATTACTTGTTCCTCTCTTCTCTCCTCCAGACCTTTCTCCAGAGGTTCTGTTGGACCTGGTGCACAGAATGCCTTCCAGACTGGGTCTGGTGACTGCGGACGCCGTCTTCAGACACCTGTGCTACAGGAGTGGCCTCTCCATGGGAGATGAGCCGCTGTCAGTCAAGAAGATGGTGCGTCCTGTAGCTCTCCTTTCCTTATCAGTGGCATGACCCTCAGCCAGGCTGAGCTTACCACTGTCACTCAGGAAGCTTTTATTTCATGTTTTTCTATTTTAAAATGCCTTTCATAAATTATATCCCTATGTATAGTAGTTGTGTATTGTGTGACATGGTCATATGACGAAGGTAGTGAAGCTCCGAAATCACCTGCGTTCTTCATACAGCAGGCTGGAGTATTTTAGTTATGTCCATGTGTGATTGATATTGATTGATATTGTCAGCATTATCAGTAGTCTGGCAGACGAGCTGTACAGGTGAGAGATTTGGGTATTTGGCCTTTTCTTAGGGGTTCCACGTGACCTTCCCATTAACATCATAGAGAAGGCCAAAAATGTTAGACTTTCCGTGTGTTTGAAGTAGAAACGGGCATGTCAAACTAGAGGGTTTGCATGATTCTGAATGAATAGTGCATTGTTTTTAGCCCAAACAATAATAAATAATAAATACATTCCTTGGGCTAAAAACAGCCATAGCTATCTCATTACAGTTGTCATGACTTATATGGTTGTTTTTAGCCCAAAGAATGCTAGGAATTGATCCAGAATCACAAAAAAAGTGTTTGACATGTCACATGCTATTAAAGTAAAAAGTAATTTTGACAGCAATACAATAATGGGGGGGGGGGGGGGGGGGTCACAAGAAACCCCTATAAAAGAAATTGCCCAGTACCCATAGGAGGTCAGCAAATGGATTCATGAAGCTATCCATACTATAAGGAAATGTCTGAATGAATGTCTGTCTGTCTGAAACTGGCATAACTGAACACTGGCTGCATCAATCGCTATGATTTTTCACACAGTCATTGTCCATGATATTAGGAAGAGACTAACAAAGCCCTTTTTTCAAATGAACAAATTGTTGATTAATAATGGATTTATTGGTGCATCAAATTTCCCCATCCGCTTAACATGGCAATTTTTGGCCACAGGGAGCAATGCAAATAGCAAAACATGCACGTGTGCGTTCACACACACTTTATGACTGGCTATTGCGCTAGTGTCTGTGCAAAAGTGTGCATTAAAGCAATCCTTCATCAAAATACTTGCATCTTTGGTGAAATCACATTACCCACACAGTACATTATTTGGTGTTCATATAAGGCAGGGGTTTTCAACAGGTGGTCCGGGGACCACCAGTGGTCCCTGAGAGGGTTCCAGGTGGTCCCCAGGCTAAATGATGGAAGGTTGGTTAACCAGATGTAACTCTTGAGAATGTAAAAATGAAACCAAATGGACCCTTGCGGGTCCATTTGGTTTCATTTTCACACTCTCAAGAGTTAAAATAATCACCATTTGAATCAGCCTAACCCTAACCACTTAATTAAGAAGTCTGCACTGTTTCGTTTGCAAAATCTGGCCTGGAATTGTGGACAAAACCAAAATAATGCTTTAGTTTTACATCTTTGGGGTGAAAATGTCATCAACTGGTGGTCCGTGGCTCAAATGCTGGATAAATGGTGGTCCCTGGGTTCAAAAAGGTTGAAAACCCCTGATATAAGGTAAGGTCCTAGTGTATTATGCCAATAAAAATACTATTACCAACTTTACCACTCTAAACAAAAGAAACCTGTCTGCCACCGGAGTACAAGAGTCTGAGTTTATGTGTGTGTGTGTGGGTGTGTGTGTATGTAATGTATGTGTGTGTGTGTGTGTGTGCGCGCACTGGAACATCTGGCCTCCTCTCGTCTCGCAGTCGGCAGCGTCTTTTGTGTCTTCATTTCCCATGCAGATGCAAACACCACACACAGCAGTAAGAGGCATTGTCTAACCTTGTGCGTGTGTGCGTGTGTGTGTGTGTGTGTTCTCTCCTGACAGGTGTCATCCTACCTCCCTGCCTTGGGGAGGTTGGGCGGGGGTTGCAGTCGAGCAGACAGCAGCGGCAGGAGGTCTTGGCCAGGGAATGAACCCGACGCACGCAGCTGGACCGGCCCGGGGACAGCATCTGGGTCAGTGTACCGCCGCACAGCTGTCTGTCAGCCCGCTCGCCCGTCAGGGGCCGGATCTAGGCATGGGCATGGTGGGGGTATTGCCCCCCTAAATGCCCTGACTGCCCCACCAAACATGATGGCATGCAAACAACACAAGATATTTCAAATTAAAGTGCTTATAATTAAAATGATTTGAAACACTACTACTGCCACAGCTACTACTACAGCTGTGGCACCACTAAACCAACAGCATTGCGTCATTGAAAACAGAAAACTCTGAGTCAGACCTTTAGCTTTATGCATGATGCTGCGTGTCTGTTGCAACTTCAACAACAACTGATGTTGTTATTGATTTTTTGCTTGTCTAATAGAAGTCCTGTAACTGAAAATGGTATGGGTGCAACCGTGTGACTCGCCCCTGTACCATGTTCTCCTGCCCCCCCCCCCCCCCCCCCCAAATGGGAAATGTTACATCCGCCCCTGTCGCCCGTCACTGCTAGGCTCTCTGTGTCTCTCTCTCTCTCTCTCTCTCTCTCTCTCTCTCTCTCTCGGTATAAGGTGAAAGTTTTCAGAAAGCGCTCCGAGCGCAGCAGCAACAACAACAACGTGGGGCGGGAGGACAGATGCGTCCCCTTGGGTGCACGGACTTGCGCGACCCCATGTGAACCCGGCTGTCTTTCTGTGTACTTCACTGAGCTCGGCAGGTCGAGGTTAGAAGGAGCTCACTAAATTATTAACAGAGAGTGTTGTCTCTCCCCACTTTGTGTCTGATGTAAGACGACATTATATTTATACAGCGTTTGTTCATTCCAATCTTCATGGTTTTGGCGCATCGCATCCATGGGCGAATTCTGCACTTTTTTGTGCTTTCTACAATCAGAATCCTACATAAGCTATAGCTCTTCTATAGGTCACTCATGACGCTGTGTTCATACACAGCCGTTTGTTATATTTATCAATGCCTTGAGACTTTGCTTACCTACTTTCGCTCCTCTTTTCATTCGTCAGCTTCCTGGTCTCCCATGACGGTTTGATTTGTAAATCCTTCTGTAATCCTTCTGTAAATCCTAAAAACGTTATTTTCTGCGCGCTGTATCTCCATTGCATCCATCTTTAGTTTTTGTCCTGCTGATGCATCGCTACCATCATCCAACTGTTTATAGTGACAGGACAACAGTAGCAGCTAAAGCTAATATCAGTCTCAGGGGCGTTACAGACGTGAATCGCCCAGCGAGGAAAAAAAGCTCACTGGATTGAGCTTTGAAAAATAATGTGCGCGTGTGCACGAAACGAGCACGCGTGGCATAAACAACACTGGACGCCGGCATCACACGCTCTCTTTATGGCATGTCGTTCTTTATGGCATGTCGTTCTCTGCACAAAACGTGTTGAAAATGAACTGGAAGGTGCGATTTGTTACTGGCCGTCTGTAAGCCCCTTTAAGAAGTAATTATAGTAGTCGGACATCTTCTTGCACTTGACTCGTGTCTGTAACACGCTTTTTAAAAGTCTTGCCCCCGTAAAACTGTACTGAACCACAGACAGACAGACAGACAGACGAGTAAGAGTGTGGACAGTTTGAGGGACGGCAGGTGGACACAGGGGGAGGACCAGGGGTCAGGTGCAGCGTGTGTGTGGTTGTGCCCTGATCTGGGATCTTATCTGTGTGTTTGATGGCCGGGGAGGGCTCTGATATGGACATGATGCTGACAGCATGATGGACAGATAGATCAACTCCATCCCTGAGGGCCATGCCTCACCTTTACGCAAGAAAGACACAGTCTCACAACAAACACAACTTATACATGCAGACACACACACACACACACACACACACACACACACACACACAAACACACACACACATAAACACACACACACAGTACTCAGACATTCTGTGCAATAGCAGGTAGTTTGGCCTGCAGTAGCAGGGCAGGTCGTCACCAGGGAGCCGCTCCACCAAAAGCTTCTCTGCCCTTAAAAAAAAAAAAAAAAAAAAAAAAAAAAAGCTAAGACTTGAGTGGAGTGCAGGACCGGATCTAACACTTCCCAATTGGAGGGAGGGCAGGCAAAAATGGTATGGGGCGGCTTCATCACGCCACAGGCGATGAAGCCGCCACTGTTACAGGACTTTTATTAGACAAGTGAGCATCCATAATAATTATAACATCTGTTGTTGTTGAAGTAGCAACAGGCACACAGCTAAAAGATCTGAGAGTTTTCTGTTTTCAATGATGGAATGGTGTTGGTTTAGTGGTGCCTCAACTGTAGCAGTAGTGGTGTTTCAAATCATTTTTAAATATAAGCACTTTAATTCGCCATACCTTTGAAATGTGGGTTGTTGTGCATGCCACCATGTGTGGTGGGGCAGTCTGGGCATTTAGGGGGGCATTGCGCCCTCCATGCTCATGCCCATGACTAGATTTGTCCCTGGTGGATTATTGTACTGCATACCCAGCACCGCAGTCAGTGTTTGGTTTAGTTAGACTGCAGATGAAATGTGGCGTCTTTGCTAATTCTAGCATATACATGTTCGGTCCCGTCAAAAAAATACAAATAAAACACACATCCAACCGACACCCGTACAGGGGCTGCTGTGATGTATCCACACGGTACAAGAACAGCATTCTCTACTTTGAGTTTTCTCAGTTGCCGTACTGTAGTGACAATGGAGGTGAACAGAACCGGTTCCGCACACACGGTTCACGGAGGCTTAACGGAGCAACACGACCCCTAGTATATATATATTCCCTTCTCATCTGCTAGAATGCATTAGGTCATGTTTAACATGGCGCTGGACCACGGCAGGGAGGATATGAGACGGTGCGCCACATTCCTGCGGGAAGCGACAGCCTGCCGACAGGGCACGGCTCCAAGCCCCGAGCCTCGGCGGCTCCGCTGCGCATCGTCGGACGGACGCACGCACGGACCGACTCGATGGCCGTTTGACTTAACGTCTGACTGATTGGCTGGCTGGCTCGCTTTCCGCACGTCTGGCACTGGCCGCGGCTAGCAGGAGGTACGGCGTAATTGAACTGACGGACCCTCCCGCCGGCTTAATCAAGCGCAGCTTATTGCTTTTTTTTCCCCTCCTCGGACCATTTGACTGTGTCATTACCCTGACGCCACTCCTCTGACCAGATCGTATGGCGCTCATGTCAGCTACGCATGAGGAGAAGGAAAAAAAAAACAGACCTGGAAGTAGACCAACTATGGGTGTACGTTGTACAATGACTGTATATGGTATATAGTGTCTAGATTAAAACTGGAAAATGGTCCAGATGAGAGGTTGTTGTACTGTTGAATTGGTGACAGGAGATTTTAACTGTTGACGACACAGGTTGACGTTTCACAAAAAACAAATAAATAATATAAGTTAATGACATTTAGAAGATTTAGAACACTCTACTTCAGATCTTTATGTCTGTGATATGTGGTTTTAGATATTTTAGGCTTTAGAAGTGAGCCCAGTTTCTCTTATGTCATCAATACTACTTACTGGACTGCAATTCCCAAAGTGATCCAGATAGAGGGAGAGCTGTCTTACTGAGACAGCATGTAGTCCAGGGAGTAGTGTCGATGACATCAGAGACACTGGGCTCACTGCTAAAATCTAAAATACCCCAAACCATATATTACAGACAAAGACTCTTCCCGCATAATCTTAAACCTGTTCCGAATATTTTCGACTGTAATTTGGATGGTTCCGGACCATCTGTTTTGGAACGGCAAACATTGTGTGAACCATGACAATCCGTGGCCCCTGTCAATAACCGGCACGCTGAGACCCACACCCTAGGTTGGGTTGGCACAAGAATGGCCTTTCCACAGTATGTGGAGTTTGCATGTTCTTCCCATGTCCCCTGAGGGTAGCTTCCACCGGTCCGCCACAACAAGATCACCTAAAAGCCCTAAGCACTCATCATCATCATCATCGTGACTGCAGTATCTGAATTGTGGTCAGCCGGGTGGCACTGAAGCCCCCCCCTTGGGATTCAATTATAAGGTCTACATGAAAATATAATTGTGGGCTATAATATGTAAGCAGTGGTAAGTGGTTGAACTTAAAAAAAAAAGTTTGGAGGCTCCGTGTGCAGCAGTGCAACAGGACTCGTCCATATCCCTTTTTTTTTCTCCACAGTTTTCTAGGGTATATTTGCCGGGGGCCGCCCGCCGCTTGAGTGCACCCACACTTGCCCCGGGCCGCGAATTGATAGCTGGAACCGACGTGACAGAATGCTGGCGTCCGATAACGGGACCATGTGGGAGCGTGGAGAGAGAGGGGGAGGGAGAGGGGGTATAGGGGGCACAACACGCCAGCCAAGTACTGTCAACTCTTCCGGTGCCAGCCTATATGGACAGGGGACACTTGGGTTAAGTGGTTTGAGATGAGAAGTGGCACCCTCCATCCTATCCTAGACACACTTTTCACACCGTCTCCCTCTCTCTCTCTCTCTCTCTCTCTCTCTCTCTCTCTCTCACACACATTCACACACTCTCGCGCGCTCACACACCCCTCGTCTCACATCTCTTCTCAGCCTTGTCCCGGCTAATAACAAGCAACGTGACAGGACGCGTGTTTCTTCCTCTCTCACTGCTGGGAGCGGCTTCTTCTTTTCCTGGCTTCTGAACAAGCCAATTACCAGCGAACAAGCCTTCTATCCCTGTAGTACGGATGGTGCTGCTCCCCTTCACTGTCACACACACACACACACACACACACACACACACACACACACACACACACACACACACACACACACACACACACACACACACACACACACACACACACACTCGATGCAGGCAGATCTCCCATACCCACACTCAACAGGACTGGTGACAGCCCCCACAGCTATTAGCACGCCTGTGCTTTGAAGAGGCTTCACTTCTTTTTTTTATCTTTCTCTCTCTCTCCCTGTACTATTTATTCCTCCTAATGTGCTCGCTCACAGCGAATTCTACGTCTACGGCGTCTGAGGCTGTTAAGTGGGAGGAGGGATAAATGCTTTGGAGGGGGAATTGGCAGATTTGGGGGATGTCTTAGCGGTGTGTGTGTGTGTGTGTGAGAGAGCGGGGAATAAACGCCCCAGGAGTTTGATGGATGTTGTCAAATTGCATATAGGACGATAACCATGCCGCGAGATGTTGTCCGTTTGGCTCTGGGCCTTTTCCATGATAACTGACCAAAACAGAGTTCTCAGTCGCCTGACTGATGTCGGTTCAATGCATTTTGTGCACCGGAAATGAATGATCTGCATGATGCAGTAATAACAGTCCTGGTCCTCTGTGTGTGTATCTCTACTGTAGAATGAGCAGTCCTGATGACACCAGTCCAGGGAAGGAGAACTGTCCCCATGCCCAGCAGAACCTTCCCAGAGGCGTCAGCAGAGTCAACAGAGCAGGTAGGACATGGGGTTAATGCAGGGGTTTTCAACCGGTGGTCCGGGGACCACCAGTGGTCCTTGAGAGGGTTCCATGTGGTCCCCAGCTAAGTTGGTTACCCAGATGTAACTCTTGAGAGTGTGAAAATGAAATCAAATGGACCCGCTAGGGTAAAATGAGAAAGTAAACAAATGTGTGTTCATTTATTTTTTTTATCATGGTTTCTGCAATATACCAGAAGGCCAGGTCAAATAGTAATTATAAATGTCAACTCACAGGCTGAAGATAATCCATTCATGGGCCTGATTTTGCCCCCAGGCCTTGAGTTTGACATATATGCTTTAAGGGGATAGTTCACCTTTTTTTTAATTGAACCCTTATTCTACTTTGCTCTACAGGGCCAGCTATTTTCACAATTAGTCAGTATAAAATGTATTCCGTGAACATACTCTTCAGAATTATGTGTCAGTTGGTGGCAGTAATGTACACAATCACATGAAAATGCTCGCAAAACACCACAGTAGTACTGACGACTTCCGGTTCATCAGGTCACAATTGCCGGCAAACACTGTGTTGTCTTCATCAATCTGGACGGCTTGATTGGTGCGATAGTGTTTATTATCATAAAATTGGTCAAATCAAACCGTAATGCTGATTGTTGGATTATGATCAGCGATGGACACAGACCGTGGAGTGCACTAGACGATTTTGATCTATTTCTATGTGAGTGAGACCTGCCGTTGGATTTTGACTTATCACGTCAATTACATCACTGGGAGTTATTAAGTTAAGTTGTATGCATTACTTACTTGCCATTAATATTTGTTGCAGCTGTATTCATTGATTGCCAGACTCCCATGGTGTAAGTTCTGCTCTGATTTTAGTGAATATTAATTAGTTCTGGTCCTGTGGGGGTATTGGGGCCACTTACGGAACGTAAATGAATCCACAAAACTAACATTTGTATTGTTGACCTATTCTAAAATATTAACACAACATTTGTTGAATTTGGATCCCTGCATCACATGGAACTACTTTTTGAAGGGTGGAGGAATACAGCCACAAAAACAAACTTCCCTGTGATAGAGGGCTCAAACCTCTGAATACCTGTCAAACCCGACCTAGCCTCGACACCCAGGCTTTCATTTTCGTTCGCCTTGCGCGAAAACGGAAAGCCTGGACTAACGCACGTTGGAAAGTGGCCTTCAAGTGGGAGTGAACCTTCCGGGGTGGGCGTCGCTCTAAATAATGTGACGTAGAACAGCAGTGGACGGGCGTGGGAGGGGCCGGAGATGACGACGCGTTAGTGAGATCAAATCAGAGCGCAGCACTTCCGCCGTGTGGATCCCACGACATCCCCACCCCCCAATGCCAAAATCATTTAGGGCTAGACCAGGCTAAACCCGACCTAACCCCAGCCTGAATCTCGTCCTTGTAAGCCATAAGAAACCCTAATGCAATGTCTTGCATTAGGGACTGGACAATCCTCACAATGTTCCATTTCTCAATTTCTACAATGTACTTGGTGCTGGTGTAGGTACCTTTCACCCTCACAAGTATTAGAGTACAGTATACTACAAGCAGTGGCGTTTCTAAGCAATTTGAAGCCCTAGGCAAGATTTTCCTGTAAAATGGCGCCCCAAGGGATACAATTATGAACTATTTTTAAACTAAATAACACATGTCTTTTAAATGCTCAATTCTAGTTATTATAGAGAAGTATAATGTGTTCATCCATATTAGCCTTATTAGCCTGGGATCCTTTTAAAGCATGTCTGGTGGTCGCCCCCTCCCCTCGCCCCCCTTCCCTCATGGCGCCCTAGGCAACTGCCTAGTCTGCCTAATGGCAAAAACGCCCCTGACTACAATTGTACCACACGCGCTCACTCGCAGGCTCGGCCTGTGTCTGTGGCTTGCACATTTGCAAGGAGCGCTGACTTTTAATGGACCGATGCACAGCACTAGGTCATCAACTAAAGAGAGAGGGGACATGATCGCCCTGTCATCACTTTCACTTTAATGAAGAGCACATAATGTATGGGGAACAGGGATTGATTTAGCGTGCATTATGCCCAGGCTTTTGTTCCTTGGCAGCATATCTTCTCTCGTCTCTGTCGGGTGGAAACCTGTTATGTCCAATTCGTATACTTTTTTCACGTCGTTGCTTGATGAATCGGAAAAAAAGATGGATACTAATTGCCAAATTTGAGCAAGTTGGCTGTCCAGTCCATTTCAGTCACTGTTAATGTTTTTGCTACAAGAGAGGTCTAGGTCGATCTGTTTCAACCAAATTCTGTTTAAAGCCACAGAAGTTGGTTCCAGGTTGCCACATTTTGAATGTTCAGCCTCGACAAAATCATATTTTCATGGAAAACAAAGTTTCACATGAAATTCATATTTGAGCAAGAATGGTGCAGCACTGTTTTCATATTCAAATAAAGTACAACATTGTCCAGGGGGTTAACATTTTCTGAGTAGTTCAGATAAAACAAAAAAAAAACACAAATGTGGATATGAGAGGTTTCTTGCCCCAACAGACAGCAAAGCTATGCGTGTACAGTGCCAGGTGTCAGATCCCTAGTTGAGGAATATTAAAAGCCGCAATTAGGGGTACGGTGCACGGCACGCACGGTGAGCGAGGTGGAAAGAGAGAGAAAGCCCCGGCGCAGCCGCAACTCGACTCCTCGGCGAACGCGTGCCCCCGCAAATTAAGAAGGCATGGCACTCTGCGTGAACTCGCCGAGGTGTCGGCGCTCGTATCAGCTCTCCCTCCAACCTGATCAGAAAGGCCCTGTAACCACCGGAGCGGAGGGTGGGGGGGGGGGTGGATGAGGGAAGATGAGGTAGGAGACTCAAGGATGTTGGCATGTGTTGTTTTTCCCCCCACTACGTGAGTCCTATACCGATGCGGTCGGCTATTAATTTTTGATGAACCATCGACACGCCATCCTCCCCTCCCCTCGCCCTCTCTCCTCTCACCGCATCGCTCCTTTGTCTCCATCTTTCTCACACGCACACACACACACACACACGCGCGCAAGTGTGAAGAGTATCTCCTCCTCGTACTTTTTCCCAACCTGATGTATTTGAGCTTACTTTCTTATTTGCTGCTTGCTGTTTCCTTGGTTCTTTGCTCTGTGGAGCATCTGTCTGAATTCACAGGGTTCCTGCATGGTGTCTTCTTTGTCAGAAGGAGAGGAAAGGCAAGAGGGGCTGGGGGGATTTGGGAGGGAAAAAAATAAAATAAAATAAACTTTTCCAT
This sequence comes from Benthosema pterotum, assembly GCA_039105355.1. Classification (NCBI taxonomy): domain Eukaryota; kingdom Metazoa; phylum Chordata; class Actinopteri; order Myctophiformes; family Myctophidae; genus Benthosema; species Benthosema pterotum. The sequence continues at coordinate 12,652,266 of CM076972.1, forward strand.
CTGCCTTGTTGTTGCTGTTAAATCCCATGTCTGCCCACTGGAGGTTCACCAGAGTTCGTTGTGTGAGATTTCAATCAGCCATGTCAAAATGGATGGAAATGAAATTACTGCTTCACCACGTTTCAACCTGTTGTCATATGATTGCCCCCACTAATGTTCATGATTAAATGCCAGCTTTTTTCCCCTTAAAGGAACATTCAGTGATTTGTGATTTAGGGGGGGAAGTTAAATGGTTGTATATGGAAATACTGTAAGTTGAAAAGTGGTGAGTTGGTGAGGCATCAGGTCACAAACTTGATATCTTTATCTTCATCCTCCATTTCTCTTTCCTTGTTAGTACAATATTGTACTCATCGATGTTGTAAGCTATGATGCGTAGAAAACTACTTTCTGGGTTATAAACCTGCAGTGCACGCTTTTGAGTAGCAGAGGGCAGGACTAGATATCACTAAGACAATAGTTGTGGAGTTTTCACCACTTTCAGGTCGTCTTTTTTCCTGTGCTGGCTAGATGAGGAGGAGAGGACGAGAATGAAGAGTTGGGGGTGTTTCCTGGTTCCAGCTGCGTTGGCAAGCAGCGCGAATCTCCTCTGGGATTACCTTTTTTAATAATATTTCACGTTATAGATAAAAATGTGTGTGCGTGTGTGCTTGTCGGTCAGGGCATAAGGTGCAAAACCCCCTGCACTGCAGCGTCAAAAGGAAACGTGTCATTCTGACAGATGGTTTATGTTCTTAAGTCGGCTGTATGCGCCGTCGCTCTGTGTTGCAGAGAGTCCCTGTGTGATACTAATCCAGATTTGAGGAATCGTAATGCTACCGCTGTTATTAACGCCACAAGCTCTGTTCAGATCCATTTCTAAAGGCATTCACAACATAATGTACCCGACTCTTGGCACACTGTAGCTCTCTAACACATTCCTAACAAATGGCATTGTTAAAAAAAAAAAAAAAAAAAAGCTCCCAGCAGCTTTTTTGGGTTTGTGTGGCTGCAGGCTGAACTGGGACATGTAGCAGCAGGGCAGACAGAGGAATAATATAAAAGAGAGCAACACCATACATTTAACTTTTCTATTAAAGTAGCGAAAACGTGGGGGATTGTTAGAGGATTTAATAGAAAAGGACACGCGGATTTATCCGTTCCGTGGCTTGTAAATGCTGAGCATGCAATTACCCCTATAATAGAGGCGTTGTGTCCAAATTGGTGCCATTAAAGTGATTTAACAGTGTGGCGGATTGGTCCTGGCATTTGCAGGGATGTGTACACATGGGGTGTATTGGAATGGGTGTTTAATCAGGGCTTTTTAAAACCCTGGTAATGGCGGAGCGGGCCATGTTGGAACGCTGACCTGACACCCTGCTACAGAGACTCATTAGACACCACAATCTGGACGTGCTGTACGATCTTATGGTTTAGGGGTGCAGAGCTGTTGTTTTGTTAAGATTGTAATATTCCAAATCAATTGTTCCAATTGATTTAAACTGAAACAACATCATAATATAGTCTTGTTATTGTTATTTGAGCCAGGGCCCCTCCTTTTCTTCTTCCTCCCTCCATTGATCTATACCTGTGTGAATTTGATTGAATACTTTATACCAATTTTGAGTGTTTCAAAATTGGTACTGTATGTGTTGGTGGCATGGCATTCCATTATTGATAGTGTCATCACATCCCTCATTAATGGATGGATGCCTAGGAGGGGCTGGTAACCTTCTCCTGAATAAGTTTGACCGCAGTCCCTGCTTGGACTTCACAGTGAGTAGAACTTCACCAACGGTCACCATTCCTCCTGCATCTTCACCATCTCACACACAACTACAGATGGTATATTCTAGTACAGCTACTGTATGTGGTCATAGCGCAATAAGGGTACCTTGTGGAGATGTACTCTTCCAGTTGTCAGCAGTAGTAACTTCTTCCAGTGTAAAGACACTGTGTTGAAGATGTGCATATCAACGTAAAGATCTTAATCGCTTTACAAAGAAATACAGCTTGTTTCCCACGGCAACAGCAAAATGATTAGGGTCATAATTTGTTACTTCATCGAGATGAACGATCCAAGAAAACATTACGCAACAGCAACTCAAAATGGATTAAACTGCAAATTCCGTTTCATGCACATGAATCCATGAAGTGCCTCAGTAGAGATTGTAGTAGTAAAAAAATCAGCAGAGACCTGGGTTGAACAAACCCCACTACCCTTACACACACACACACACACACACACACACACACACACACACACACACACACACACACACACACACACACACACACACACACACACACACACACACACACACACACAGTGAGAAACGTCCCAACACCTACAACTCAAGACACCCCAGAGGCAGCCAAAGGTAGTGCTGCCAGGAAACCACCCCAGGATCATGATAGAGGAGTTATTGTTGGCTTTGTCCCACGCACTGCCAACGATGTGTTCATGAATCACAAGAACAAACCAAACGGTGGCATTGCAGTGGCTTAAAATGGAAGCGATGGACGTCTCAGACAAAGACCTACAGCACTTCTTCAGTGAAATTAGTTGACATCCATCCCAAGGTTCCCAGGTCTCAGCAGCACAAATTAGTGCCATTCAGATCTCCCTCCTAGGTGGATAGGATAGGTGTATGCTACTGTATATGTTTGATATTTTAATGTCATAATGGTCGGATAATACCCGGAAAGCCACAAATTTTATGGTGGTACCAGGTTGTACTTGGTGAAAAAAGGTCGATAACCACTCAATTGGGGTATGCTTCTAGACTAGAGCTTCCTCCAGTTCTACACTGTAGTTGCAGCCAATGGCCTCAGTTTCCTCTTTCCCTTCCGCTTCCACTTTTTCGTGGAACCGGACGTTACAAGATGGTGGATTTGAATCGGGCAGAAAAGATGGCTTCAATCAAAACTGGGAGTTTTACAGAACCAGACGACAGATCACGTGACGGATCTCCTTCGTCCATTTTTTAACAGCGCCACCACACTTCTGTCGGTAGGCGTGCCTGGGTGGCATTTAATGCATCTCCCTCCCGCATCCTCAAAGACAACCTTGCCAAAGAAAGGGGGCTCTTGAACATGAATAGGATCCACCATTTTTCTATCTTTACCCTTTTCTTGCGCTTTGAAATGCAGAGACCCCTTTCAGAGAGAGAGAGAGGGAGAGAGAGTACTCACCTCCCCGCTCCCCACACCTCTCCTTGTGGCCCCTGGTCTGTGTGTGTGTGTGTTGTGAGTGCCCCCCCCCCCCCGTACCGGCTTTGGCGTCCCGGAGAGAGCTAGTAAAGCGTTTATTGAGAGGGGTGGGGTGGTGGTGGGGGGACTTTGCAGTTCTGTATTATACTGGCAAAGCACAGAGCCACTCATGCTTGGCCTTTAACTTCCCCTCTGAAGTTCAGCCATACATGAAAAGAGGGGGCCGTGGTTCCTCCTCTAATGTATTCCTGGTTTTGTAATATTGTATCACAAAGAGCCAGCTAGAGAGGCATGAAGTGCAGGGTGGAGGGTGTGGGGTGGAGTGGGGGGTGGTTACAGATCGACGGAAATGTAAATAGAATCCTTTTTCTTCTTTTTGGACCTTTTTTTTCCTTCTTTCTTCTCTCGCTTAATGGCTGGGCGTTGGTTGTTTGCTGATTAGGCGTCACGTGGCGACACTAGGCGATGCCCAGCGGTGCTTTTGAACCCAGTCGCTGTCTGGCTGCCTTTGGGCTTTGTGCCTGGGCTCTCCAGCAACCCCCGCCGCCCCCCACCCCCGCCCCATTTTCTTCTCAAGTCACAATATCTGGACAGGAAGGATTGTCTTTTTATGGGAGGGGGATCTTGCTCTCTCTCACTCTCTCTGAAAAGAAAGAAGTTGAGAAAAACAAGTGTTTTTCTACTCATTTTTGTGTTTAGAAAAAAATGTGTGTTTTTTGCATTTTTGTCACATGAGGCACAACCTAATTAGTTTTTTTTTTCTTCTTTTTTTCTTCTTCTCTTTGTGTGTGTGTCTGTGTGTGTGTGTGTGCGTGCATGCCCGTGTGTTTGCGTATGCGCGTGTGTTTGCGTGTGTGTGTCCATTCCGGTGAAGGAGAGCACATCGCCCACAGACTGTGCAAGACGAACAAAGTGGAGCGCTTGCTGCAGATCCTGTCACTTCCTGACACGGACGTCAACGTAAAAGGTAAGACTTTTCGGTGTCACTCGCACACCCTTTATGTCTGTCTCACCCCTCCTAAACCTGTCTGTCTCTCTCTCTCCTTCTCTCTTCGCTGTCTCCCTTCACTCCTGCTGCATCTAACCGTTCCGCCGTCCGTCGAGCAACCATTTCACTTCACGGGGGTGAAAAAAAAAGAAGCCCTCACCAGATATTGAAGTGTGTGCCTTTTGGTTGGGTTTAACCTTTAGCGAAAATGTAAAAGGGTGTGTCTTGTCTTGGAAGAGCAGAGGTGTGTGTGTGTGTGTGTGTGTATGCACGTGTGTGTGTGTGTGCGCGTGCGCGTGGAGCATCAGATTTATAGATCTACAGTCCACTTTAGCCGAGTGAGCGAAACGGAACGCCCTCTTGATATTTCAGCGCAGCTTCTCTTTTCCCATCTCGGGTCAAATATAATGACTTGAATGTCTGCCATTTATGCATATGGCGGTGCCATTTCAATAAAGGTTTTCCATATTTTGTGTGTTAATCGCCGTTTAATGGCAGCCCTAAATGGAACGTGGGAGAGGGGAGGAGGCGTACGGCGCTAGACGAGGTGGCTGGCTGGAGTGCAAATCAGACTTTATGGATAGAGAATGTGAAATATCACCGACTAAACACCACTCTGCCGCTTATTAAACAGGCCAGTCCCACTTCATCTTTTTTTTTGGTGAAAAGATTGTGAAGTTGTTTGTACATTATGTACCGCTTTCTGATGTGGCTGTTTTGGCCATGTAGCTGTAAAAATCAGAGGTTGATTTCTACAGCTGATGCTGACATTCTGCACAATATGCTTTATAAATGCGTTTAATGACAGCCACTGCTAAAAATCTAGATTCAGACACCTATGAGATCTCATTTCTGAATTTGAGCAAGAATCGTGCAGCACTAGTTAGCGGTCTAATTCATTTTGGCTGCTCTTATGTTGAGAGAGATACTAAGAGAGGTTTAATTACTTTAATGTTGTCTGTTTAAAGCCACAGTAGTTGGTTCCAGGTGTCACATTTTTAATATAATCGTATACAGCAACTACAAACTAATGACTACATTTAAAAAAGAGAATCATGATGTTGAAAGTTGACATAAATTTGAGCAAGAACCATGCAGCACTACATGTCCTTCTGCAGAAGAAAATATTTTGCCAAAGTTCATCTTCTTTGGGAATGTAAATCAAAAAGCTGAAACTTACATACAGTATATTTGAGGTTCATTGCACTTGCATTATTATTAAATATACAAATACAGTATTTGAAAAGATGCTCAGATGCTCATACATCTGAATACAGGAGCTCACATTGGACATCAATGTTTTAGGAGCTCAATAACCTCACATGCTTCTGGCGAAAGCAGTAGGAAGTATCTTCCTGCTGCCCCCCGGGCATGATTGATTGTTACTTCCACCAAATCAACATGGTGCCTCTTCAAAATAAGGGCTTACGGTTGAATTAAAGAGATCTGTCGTGTCATTTGGCATTTAAACTTGACTCTCTCTTTGGGTTTGTTCGTTTGTTTTCCAGATCATGCTGGATGGACTCCGCTGCACGAGGCGTGTAACCACGGCAGCACGGCGTGCGTGGAGGTGCTGCTTCGCCACCGGCCCCCTCCTCGTCTGGACACCCAGGTGAACGGAGTTAGCCCCCTGCACGACGCCTTGCTCAACGGACACATGGATATCGCCAGGATGCTCCTGGAGCACGCAGGTAGGCCACGCACACGCGCCGCACACGTGCACTAAATGTTAGCGCAGGTACCCTGGTTCATGTATTAATGGCGGTGACCTCGTAAACAAATTATTGATGCAGACAAATTAAAGAATGCACACCAGGGGTTGTTTTCGGATACCTTGTCACATGATTTGCAAATGATATACTGTATAATTATATTGACTCACCCGCGAGACTGTAGCGGGGAAGTAGGAGTAGCAGTAGGACTATGCAGAAATGCATTAGACTCAGGCATTTAAACCCCTTTATTTTAGTCATTTTTTAATAATAGTGCAACATAAACATTAGAGACCTGACTTTGTGACTGAACAATACTTTTAAACAGTTGTCGTTTTGCATACGTGCCTAAAATAGCTCTTATTGTGCCGTTCTCATTGAAAACAATGTATTTCCAACCGCAGTATAGTCACGTAACGAACCACGTGACCGGGCTGCTCCGCTCTGCTTCCGGGTACATGAATATCCTCCCACTAAGTCTCCCACTATGGCTATGCCCTGGTTACCATACTATATTTAAAACAATCCAAATTGTGCAGTATATAATTAAACGTGATGTTGGCTACAGTTCTCATCGGTTTAGAAACATACAGGACAGGCTACTGTTTCAGACTGAAACTTCCAAATGCAAATGACAGAAAAGGACTTTTATGTATTTGTAGCAGGCCACTTTGAAACAGAGCATTGCTGACCATCAGTTGACGACTCAAGTTAAACTGTGTTTCAAGCTGCTGATGTGCAATAAATAGCTGGTATTCAATATTGGCAAATGTGTGAGTCTGTGCCAATCTGATATTACGATTATTATTATTATTATTATTACGATCATTTACAGTAAAATAAAGTTTGTATGCTTCAGTTAATCATTTTACTAACTTGTGGATGCAATTATTAACAGCATTTTATTCAAGCCTATAATGAATAGCTATGAGTAAAAATGCTGTTAATTCTCCCCTTCCTCGCCATATGCAGGAACATGTGGATGTAGGTTCTGAATTCTGACATATCGTAATTTGGTAAATATTCATAGTTTTCTCCCGTCACGCAATAGATCGTTATAGGCCGATCATGAGGGAAAAAAACAGTGATCGATATTTATTATTACTATTATTTTTATCGGAGCATCTCTTGTGTGTATGTGTGTTTGTGTGCATGCATGCGTGTGTGAATGCCGGTTGCAGACCGACGTTGCTGAGCAAGTCTTCCACACTTATTCTGCCTCCTCAGTTTGACTAATTATAGTTAATTTGATCCGACGTTCCTATTAACACTTGTACATATTCTGTCCTCAAAAATAAATTAGAACTGGGATTGTTTTGGGGCCCGCAGAGGAAATGAGACGGCGTTCTTTTTTTTTTTCTTTTTTTGCACGTAGATGAGAGAGAGAGAAACAAATTAATAGAGGTCAGGAGAAGAAGACGTAAAAGATGTAAAATTAGAAGGGAGATAGAGGTGTGTGTGTGTGTGTGTGTGCATGTGTATCTGTGTGTGTGCATGTGTGCATGCAGACGTCTAGTCTGGAGGCTCTGTGATGGAGACAGGGTGGGAGGTGCTCTCTAAAGGCTCATACATACTCCAGGGTGAGGGGTCAGGGCGCCCTTCAAAAATGGTCCTGATCCTACCCACACACTGATCTGTGCACCAGTGTGTCACATTGCGCTATCACTACTTAGTCTGTGTCTCTTGCGCAGACTAAGTAACTTGGTCTAGTGTAATATACATAACCTATTTTAAGCTTTTTTGCAAAATGGCTGTCAGTCACCTCACAGCTAGATGGTCCTGGGTTCGATTCCCACTAGGGGCGCTGTGGACACTGGCGGCGTGTCTCCTTCACGTCATCAGTGCCTATAGCCAAGGCGGGGTTGGCGAAAGGGCCTTTCTGTGTGGAGTTTGTGTGGTCTCCCCGTGTCCCCTAGGGAATGTACTGTACCCTCACACTGCCTCCAACCAGGGACCCCCCCCCCCCCCCTTGTCAGGCAAAAAGAATAAAGCTTGCTGCATAAATGTTGGTCCCTGGTGTCGAAAAGGTTGAAAACCCCTGTTGTATAAAGATGCATAGTCCGAAAAGAAAAAGTCCACTCCACAAGCATTTGCGTTGTGAACTCGTAGATCTGCATTTCTGTTGGTGCCTGGCAGTACCGGAACACAACTTAGCACATCTCCTGGTTGGCTAACAGGGGGCTCAATAGTGGGGGGGGGGCAGAATGAAGGCTCTGGAGGGCCTGGCAGGGAGCTGGCAGGGACAGCATGCCATGGCTGCCTGGAGGCAAGGCTGGCTCTACTCTACTCTCTCCTTATACTGCCTCAGGCTGCCCGCATCATGACACTGTGTGTGTGTGTGTGTGTGTGTGTGTGTGTGTGTGTGTGTGTGTGTGTGTGTGTGTGTGTGTGTGTGTGTGTGTGTGTGTGTGTGTGTGTGTGTGTGTGTGTTGCCGACTTTGCATTTATGCAGGCTATCTATAAAGCCCAAGCGATACCGCACATATCAAGGTGGTGTTTATTATCGGCGTCATTCCTACTGTGTGTCTGTGCGTACATGGGATGCATGCACAGATCTTGCCCGTTATTGTCTGATTCCGTTCTGTGTGTGTGGTGTGTGTGTGGGGGGGGTTGATGGGGGTGTAGTGTTTAATTTTGCAGGGTGTTCAGGGCAGCCTGTAACCCTGATTGGAATGGAAAATGACCCAGAGCCTTAAGCTGTGCAGTTCATACCCTGCCACACAGACGCACGCACGCTCACGCACACACACACACACACACACACACACACACACACACACACACACACACACACACACACACACACACACACACACGCACACAGGAGGCGTGTCGGTAGGCATGGAGAACAAAAGCACCAGGACCTTTTAGCTGTCACCACTCGCCCCTCTGGGCCTAATCTCTGGTGGCATTCTCTCAATAAGCACCACCAGTCCACCACACACACACACACACACACACACACACACACACACACACACACACACACACACACACACACACACACACACACACACACACACACACACACACACACACACACACACACACACACACTACTGATTGACTGTGTGTGTAAGTATTAACAGTGCTGAAGACAATTTGTCACCTTCTAAATGCAGAGATGCGGACATTTGTCCATTTAAAGTTACGAGGAATTCTTTTGGAGCCATAAATAAGGAAGTTAATGGCAGCGACGCAATGTCAAGAAACCCCCAGAATATACTAATCTTACCCAATGGTAAACAAGAGATGGATGAGGCACAGATATCCACTTCCGGTCTGGAAACTCGCTGTTCTCGTGTTCTAACATTAACTAACATTAATACAAATAAAAAGACTTTGTACTGTATTTCTTTAAATTTAAATTAATGAATCGTGAACTATTTGCATTTAACTCTATAATCTGATCCGACAAGATAAATCCTTAGTTGGGGTACAGCCCTACGCTACTCGATTCAATTGCATTCAGGTGTCACATTACATCAAGTTGTCTCAAGACACTTTACATGTATAGCAAAGGACCAACGGCAAGTCATTTTCCACCACTTACTATAACTGAAGTTCTTTTTGTGGCAACTAGTAACCTGTAGTCACTCATTCCCATGCCATAATGCTGTTGATCAGCAACATAAATACATGTTCTCCGCTACGTAAATACCTGGAGGTTTTACTGGTCTGGGCTTGACCTTGTATTCCTCCACATTCTTTACTTCCCTCATAAAATACCTCACAAAGTATGAGGTTTGGCAGTATCTAGTTCTTAATGCTGTGCCTATTGGTGGGGAAAAAAACCTGCCAAACACCTTTCAATATTGTGGCACGTTAAACCTTGTATGCTCACAAATGCACTTCATTGCCATTCCTTTTTTTTTCTTTCTTTTTTACTGTGCCTGACATTTTTGCAGGAGTAGTACATTTTACATGCTCTTGACTTCTCTTCAGTTATGAAAAAAAAAAATGTTCCTCTTCTGGAGGTTTTCTACAGACTTCTTATTTTATTTGAGACGCTGCTGCACGTCTAACCTGCTGTGGGATCATCTGTTTTTAGAAAGAGAGGAAGAGACAAGGATCTCTAGGGCTGTTGAATGTTTGGAGTTCAGGGCTGGAGCGAGAAGAGAGTGATCCTCGCAGAGAGACATCGAGTCCCCCGACCTGAGCCACTCTTAACACACAAGCAAACATCTTTTTTAAGCCAGTAGAATTTTATTTGTATGGTACAGTTGTATTATCCATCCAGTCTGGGTGGCAAAGGGTGGGTGTGGCTCAGCAGGGGTGGAGCTGTGAGGTTCCTGGTTCGATCCCTGGCCACCAGTTAGCATGGAAGTGCCCTTGAGCAAGGTGCTGAACCCCTACTTGCTGTCCCTGTCTATAGCTCTAGTGGAAAAATAGCAGATCTACAAGCTTGCAGTGCGCCAATGTGTCACGGTACAAGCTTGTAGTTCTGCTATTTCTGAAAAATCATAATTATGAGGCAAATATGTGGCATCTTGAATATTCTGTCACACAGCGAACGGTTTTAACTCAAATGTTTTGCATCTGGGAGGTCTCTGGAACTACATATTTTCAGATGGGGGTCGGCGACCATAAACAGATGATTTCTGTGTTCCTTGGCATTAAATATTGCGGACCACTGACATAGAAACATGCTTTTTTTTTAATCAGTTCTAAGGTCAAAATGGAACAGAAAAAAACACTTTGAACTTGTAATGATCAAAATGATTATTATTTTTAATCTCATGATTATCTCAAATAATAGCAAATAGACTATAGGTGCCGCAAAACCATAGATCAGCACCAGCAGCAACCTGCCACCACAGGGCAACTCAGTTCATGGCTATGGTTGTTGTTTCTCTGGGCCCCGAGAACAACAGCACAAAACAGAACATTGCTCAAATATGTAGTTGTTAGATTCGTGTCCTGGGGGAGGGAGAGTCTGGTTCTGTTTTATATTTCCTTGTTAGGAGGAACAACCGCTGAGACGGCCGTGGCCTCGGCACAACTCCTGTCTGCTCTGAGCTCTGACAGCGGCGCAGAGGAGAGGCATATGGATTAACGCTTTCTGTAATGAACGCATTCTGGCGTTCTAAGCATTATGTACTTTAGAAGTTGAAAAATATCAGATCTACAAGCTCATAGCGCGCCACTGAGTGGCGCGCTATGAGCTTGTAGGTCTGATATTTTGGAAAAAAAATGTGAAAATGATCTTTGAATATATTTCAGAAGCAAACATTTTTTAACTCAAAACTTTGCTTCTAGGGGGATCCCTAGAACAACATGTTTTCAGATGGCGGGCTCCGCAGCCAAACACGGGTAATTCTGGGCCTTTTGCATCAAATATGTTGATCATCAGAATCATCAGAAACTAGAATGTAGTGCCAGAAACTATAGAAACTGGAGTCAAAACCAGAATCTAGTGTCAGAAACTAGAATCTAGCTTTGGGAGCTAGAATCTGAAGTCAAAAACTAGAATCTCGTGCCAAGAACTAGAATCTAGCATCAGAAACTAGTCTAGAACCTAGAGTCCAAAACTAGAATCTAGCGTCAAAAGCTAGAAACTAGCGACAAGAACTAGAATCCATCGTCAGGAACTAGAATCTAGCGTCAAAAACTAGAATCTAATTTCAGGACCATATGGATTAACGTTCCACCAGTCACCGCCATGGCCATTTGGATTCCATAGAAGCCACCGTGTCTTCTGTGAAAGCAGTCTTGAAAAAATAGTCGCTCTACAAGCAAACGCCGATAAAGCATCTTCCGTAAACGTGAAAGCTAAAGGTTAGAGCCTCATTCCGCGATTTTATTCTGGCATCAAGGGGTTGTTTGCTGGTTGTAGAACAGTGACAGCACTACTGTCTCACTACATGTGTAGTATATTCTCTGACACCATTTGGAGTCCACTCAAGGACACTTTAGAGACCCATTGGTGTGTTTACTTTCCAGTGAGTCAACATGCACAATAGCCGGACCCTGACTATTTGACCAGAATGTAACATACTACAGCTGATACTACTGATACAGTTAGTATAAGGTTCAAGGTCCAAGGTTCTTTATAGGTCACTCCAGTGTATGTCAGGACATATACAGGGATGAAATAACGTTTCCATTGTTCCCCTGTGCAATAAGACAATAGACAGTGCAATAAGAAAAAGGACAAATACAAACAATACAAGAAACCGTAAGTGACGTAGTTCAACAGACTAGAGCATTAAAGTGCAACTGTAACAGCATAAAGTGGGGTGAAGGTGCTAAGCTAGACCCAGGTATAATTACAAAGTGGCAAATAGTGAAAGTGAAACAGACAGCTAGACAGGAAATATATATATATATATATATATATATATATATATATATATATATATATATATATATATATATATATATATATATATATATATATATATATATATATATATATATATATATATATATATATATATATATACACACAGTATATATGCATGCATGCATGCTACGGCTAACACTAAAACATACTACAACTAAAGCAGCTAAACATACACATAAATATATACTACAACTATGGAATACTACAACTAAAACTATACATCTAAGCTGTGACGAGAACACCTGTGACAGAATTAGGGAAGGGGCTCAAAGGGTCCCAGTCATCAAGTGTCAATCAAGCTGCTCAGGAATGCATAAAACAAACAAACAAAAAAGCCTGTATGAATGAATTGAGGCCTGTGTAATTGTTTGATCTACTACTTTTTAAGTGGGTATAATCAGTAACGCCTTTAGTACAGGGGTTTTCAACAGATGGTCCGGGGACAACCAGTGGTCCTTGTAAAGGTTCCAGGTGGTCCCAAGGATAAATGATGGAAAGTTGGTTAACCAGATGTAACACTTGAGAATGTAAAAATGAAACCAAATGGACCCTTGCAGGTCCATTTGGTTTCATTTTTACACTCTCAAGAGTTAAAATATCCATCATCTGAATTAGCACCACTTAATTATGACGTTTACACTGTTTTGTTGGCAAAATACAACCTGGAATTGTGGACAAAATCAAAAGAATTATTTAATTTTAGGTTTTTTGGTGTGAAAATGTAATCAAATGGTGGTCCATCGTGGCTCACATGCTGAATAAATGGTGGTCCCTGGAGTCAAAAAGGTTGAAAACCCCTGCTTTAGTAGATTAAAAAAGTAGTTGCAGTCCTATAGTCACTTCGCTAGGCTTGTTTTCCCCCTTTTCTTTTCCTCTAGTTGCTACTAGCTAGATAGCTCCTAGCTGCTTGTGCATGGGTGATGTCATACTGCCCCTGGCTGCAGTTCACTCTCTCCCCTCTCCTCTCCTTTATTCTGGACGTGGGGAGGGGGAGAGAGAGAGGGCTAAAGGGGGGGTAGGGGGTGGTAGCTAGAGAGGGTGAAAGAGTGTTTACTATGCCGTAGTGCTGCTGCCTGCATCCCAGCTTGTCTGTCTGCCTCGGACCAGAAAAACAGCCAGAGAGCAGGAGAGAGATGGAGACATCCCTCTCTCTTTCTCTCTCCATCTCTCCTTCTCCCCTCCTCCACTCTGCATTCTATTATTTCTTGTCTTTGCCTGCCCTCTAAAGGCCAGAGGGCCTGTGTGTGTGTGTGTGTGTGTGTGTGTGTGTGTGTGTGTGTGTGTGTGTGTGTGTGTGTGTGTGTGTGTGTGTGTGTGTGTGTGTGTGTGTGTGTGTGTGTGTGTGTGTGTGTGTGTGTGTGTGTGTGTGTGTGTGTGTGTGTGTGTGTGTGTGTGTGTGTGTGTGTGTGTGTGTGTGTGTGTGTGTGTGTGTGTGTGTGTGTGTGTGTGTGTGTGTGTGTGTGTGTGTGCGTGCGTGCGTGCGTGTGTGCGTGCGTGTGTGCGTGCGTGTGCGCGTGCATCATAAAGCATCTGGCCTGTGCATGAAGCAAGGAACATCTCCAGGCGTATAAATATCTAGCCCTGTTCTGTCCCCTCAGAGCAGAGACGTCTTTATGGCCGTGCACGCGCACACACACACACACACACACACACACACACACACACACACACACACACACACACACACACACACACACACTGGATGGTGTAATTACCCTCTGCACTTGTGTAATCCCCCAGGTGTTGCATTTATCTGACATACAGCACAGATACCTGGCCTGGATATAATCACCTCATCTTCCTCCACACGCCAATATACCTACCACACACACACACACACACACACACACACACACACACACACACACACACACACCCCGAGTGGACAGCCAGGGTTTACACTGCTGTCTGTCTGTCTCTTTGTTCACCAGCGCCTATGTTAAAAGATGACCTCATTGCTGTCCGGTAGACACCTCATATGTCCAAAAAAATGTCATTTTCAGGATTCAAATGTAAAAACAGCATTAGCGGCAGATCCATAAGCTGGATTTAATTTGATGCTTATTTGTATTATGCTTATCCTGTATTAATCCAGGTGTATGGTCTTCATTTACAGACCATACATAAAATGTTTCTGTCCGACAGCAACAATGTCCTGTAATCAGTGTCGGGTGGGAAACCTTGTATGTAAGGGCCAAAATTCATGTTAAAAACTAAACAAACTAAAACACTGAAAGATAACATTTGGACATAGGAGGTTTATGCCTGAGAGCAGCACAATATGGGCTCCATTTTCGTCACCGCTAAACCCCTTATCCCTTGACTTCTTTGCCTTTTTAAACTATTAGAAAAGAACATTTTTCAATAGTTTAAATGTCCAGTCTACAAGCACACAATGTGTCAATTGATTGGCATGTTGAACTATTCCAAAAAGTTTTTCAAAATAGTAAAAAAAAAAAATAAAATGATAAGGGGTTTAGGATAAGGGGTAGACATGTAAAAAAAATCGATTTTGAATCGATGTATCGATCCAACAGCCGACAATACGATGCATCGATACGTCCGCAAGAGTATCGATTTATGTTTAAAACTAGTCCTATACCCGTTGTGAAATATATGATCTGGAAATGATGTATAGATGACATTGATTGGGAGGGAATTGTTGATGCTGGAAAGTTGGGTTGAACTTGGGCACAAAAGTAATGTTATAGACCTATAGGCCTACATACCTACATATGAAGTAGTCTATGCTCAGTCACACAGCCTGGTAGGCTACTCCCAAAAATATTTTTTGAGTCGCACAGATGAAAGGCTAGGGCAGATTGTGTGCACAGTGCACAATGTGGATTTTTTAAACTCTGGCTGGGGAAATGCGTGGCTTTAGCAACCGATGATGTGAGGTTGTAGACTGGCTATTTTTGGGTGTTCGGAAATGCGCCCTAAACGGACTGGTGTGCCCTGTTGTCGTTTCATGTATAGCTGGTGTATTTGGGGCATTTTGTGGTCGCCGTTTGTTTATTGACACTTGTGTATTTGGTGCACGCACTGAGCAACCCTAGGCTGGAGACGGGGTTGGCCGGCTATGGGTAATCACTGTATTGGGTCCCCTAACTTCTCCGTGTAAAAGTTTGGAGAGAAGTGGATGCCGTGGCCGCCGTGCGTAATGAATATCCAGACGTGTAGATTTTAGTGGTAGAAGAAATGAGTCGTAGCCTCGTATGTGACCGTAGTAGCGCGTACGCTGGAGACGGGGTTGGCTGTGTGGAAGACATGATTGAGTCACAGCTGTGTCTCGAGCGCTCCCGTTCAATGAAAAGCAATCCAGCTGATGTGAGCTATGGCTAACGGCTAAGCACTGTACTGTGGTCCCCTAACTTTTCCGTGTAAAAGTTTGGAGAGAAGTGGATGCCTTGGCCGCCGTGCGCAATGAATCCAGACGTGTAGATTTCAATGGTAGTAGAAATAAGTTGTAGGTGAGCGTATTAGCGCGTGTTGTGTCCTCGCACCGTGGCCGTGTGGCAGTCGGAACAGCGAGGAGAGAGAACGCAAAGGGAGGTGGTGAGGGCGATTCCGTGTTGCACGACAAACTGTGACCACAAATAAATGTGTGTCCGTGTGACGTGATCTGCGCGGTGATGAGCTTTTGTTGCAAATCTATTAAATTAAAATGATTGGTATAATGTTAGGTGTTTGTAAGTAGCGCACATTGGTGCTGGATGACAGGGCTGTGCTACGCGAGGTTCATCGAGGCTGTCCGTGCATCGTGGCATGTGTGGGTGATCCTCATTGCACAGTGCATTTGCGCAGGTAACAGACACACATTCCTAGAATTATATAGAGAGATAAATGAATAAAAATATCTGGTCTATTTTATCCATTTGCTCCTGGACGTAATTCAGACTAGGCCTAGGTGAAGTACAACTTTGCTGTTTCTCAATTAAAATGTATAACGGTATTACAGCTTTCATTGATTTATTTCGAATTTGAAACATTGTCTACTCTAGCCTGTAAGGTAAAAAAGGGTAAAAAAAAAAAATCGAAATCGAATCGAATCGAATCGTGGTGTATTCTTGAGTATCGGAAAAAAATCGAATCGTTGGGTCAGGAAATCGATACTGAATCGAATCGCCATGATGGGTGTGATTTACACCCCTAATAACGGGTTCAGCTGGTAACAAAAATGAGGCCCCAAATCTGCTAACATTGTATTTCAACTACGAATGTTTCATAGACTGGTTGGAAATAAGTAACTGGATTAAATATACAGTAATTCTACCACAGGTTGTTTTGAGGACTAACCTGATTGGTTGAAACAGGTCACATGCAGTTACAGTACTTTAACCACCACACAGTCACAGCTAATCAGTGGTCGTAGTGACTGTCTACGTCTGTCATTTTTTCTGCGATTCTCTTAGTTTTAAGGGTAACTGTGGTAACTATCATTGATACTAGCATTGAAGGAAGGATGAGGCCAGTCCGCTGTCTCCCCGGGTTGGCGGAGGGTGTGTGGAGCCCAGGAACACATTAGGGGATTGGCACTGGGTGGAAAAAGAATGGGTTGCAAGTGTGGATACTTGGGTTTAAGTCGTTTAGTAGGAGAATTTGTAGGGACGAGGCATGTAAGAAAGTTCAAAATATGCTACTTTTGGCGTTCGTCCTGAAAAGTAACAATTTAGATTCAGGTTCTTCCGCCCGACAGAGACGATATGTAAAATACATACTTCTTTGTAACACCATTATCGAAAGGATAAACGCACAAATAAAAGCCAGCAGCTTATTTCCTTTCCATGTGCAACATTATGCTGTGTGGTGTGTAATTGCACTTAGTGCATCAGCCTCTCTCTCTCTCTCTCTGGTCTGTCTGCTCCAATCTGTCCTCTCTCGTCGCGTCCTTGACTCCGCCGCCCGCCCCTGCCTGACCCCTGCGTTGTAAATCTCCCCCGCTTATGTAAAAGTTTATGTAGATTAACGCAGGAAATTTATGCAGATGAAGAGTTTTTGCCACTCAAGCTTGAAGAGCTAAAAAGGTAGACAGCCAGTGACCTTCTCCTTCCACTGCCGTACCTGCCGTGTGAAAGATAGATAGATGGATAGAGAGAGATACCCAAGGTTTTGTCCTTTTTTTTTTCTCCTTTTAGATTTGCCATTGGCAGCACTGTCCATAGTTCTGTCTGGTAAATGTATTTCAATGTGCGTACGGTTAACACAGAAAACAGCCCTGCTGTCGGCGTGGGTGAATTGTACAACGTTAACGCGCTTGCTAAAAAAGGTCAAAATGTCAACTCTGTGCTACTGCAAACCGCGTGTACAGAAGAATTAATGTTTATGTTTACTTTAACATGAATTCTGTTTCTTTACAGTCTGTATGCATGTACTGTATCTGCCAACTAGAAAACATCCCCTCACGGCCGACTATAACAGAGCAGCTCACGAGTGGCTAAAGCTTCTCTCTGGGTGTTGGGGGTGAACCGTTTTGAGTGCCGTCAAGTGCAGTTTCGCTATAGAAATGGTTTCCATCTGAAAGCAAACAATGGGTGGGCGTGCACTTGATCCCCTTGATCCACACCACGGAGGCCAACACTCTAAAATCCTGAGTGTTCCTTTAAAGGTGCTGTAAATTATTTTAGTTTGCGTTAAAATAAGTGTTAGGGCTGCAAATATTGGCCAAAAATGCCAATCGATTATTCCTTTTGATAGCCCTCAGTGGTTCGAACGAATATCGACTATTTGATTACGTCTGATTCAATCAAATGTATCTTTTTTTCTGAAACTATGTTGATGCTTCTTTCTTCTTGGTTTTCCAATGTATCTCAAGGTTGGAATTTAGATTACTGTAAAAAAAAATATGTGACTTAGGGTAATTGCATTGGCTCATGATACCGCTATTACTTTTAATATCTTTCTCACTATGATGACTCTTTAGTGCAGGGGTCAGCAACCTGCGGCTCAGGAGCCGCATGCGGCTCCAGAACACAGCCCTAGTGGCTCAGTGGCTGTAGCATTATTACATACACACACTGGGGTGCTCCACACCAAAATAATATAAACATTTCAGTCACCCAAAAGGCGTTGCACTGTCTGACAGTTGCCAGTTAAAGTAGCACTTAGCCATGTCAAAAAAAGCCCAGCAGTTATCAGAGGTGGAGCTTTCAATCTGAACCACCCATTTTCAAAGGTTTACTCAGTGTACTATGTCATTAATATACCTTAGAGGTGTTGTGTGGACTAGAAATGGAGTTCTGTAAAACTCCTTTATTTTTTTAGAAACTCCATTTCTGAAGAAAGGTTGTGTTTCACCATGTTAATGATTTTTCTTTGAGGACCTTTTTTCTGAGAGTGTGCAAATGGAACCAAATGGACCCGCCAGGGTCCATTTGGTTCACATTTGCACACTCTCAGGAAAAAAATAATAAAGTGTGGCTCCAGACAGATTTCGAATTTAATTTTGGGTCGAAAATGGCTCTTTCAACATCTTGGGTTGCCGACCCCTGCTTTAGTGTAATATAATCCTAGTGTCCTCCCACCCTTTGGTAGCCCTGAAAACCTCAAATTTTCACGCCGTGGGCTTCGCCCACAACGCATTTTCTCGCACACACTGTCACCTTTTTTGCCCTACACCAATTTGCACGTCTGGCCAGGGCTGTACCCCCTTTTTCATCCATGTGTGCACGTCCCTGTAGACTGAGAGGCAGTGCAGAACGGTGTGAGCGAGTCACGGCAACAGTATGACAACGTCGCGTGCTAAATATAACTGATCTACAAGCTCACCATGCGTTGTATGAACGACACATTTTAAGTTTAACTCTGCTCTCGTTTCCTAGACTTCTGTCTCTCGCACAACTCCCAACAGCATTTTTAGGCTATTATTTTTTATATAAATTCGGACCTTCATTTTCTTAATTCCGTTACTCTTTTATTTTTTTTGAGTTGAAAATTTGTTCGAATATGGAATAATAGTTTGCAGTCCTAATAAGTGTTAAGAACACAAGTGTGATGCGTTTTAGCAGAATAGCGTTGTTTCTTTGTATTTAGTTTGTATTTTAATGTGTTATATATATCGTAAAATAGGGCAGGCCCTTGCATGAATGAATAACACAAGGGATATATTTTTAACATAAGAGTATAGTTTATTCAACTGTGTAATAACTTTGTACTACAATAAAATATTGCATAATGATATTGCATATTATCCTATGAGAAGCATTGGAATTTGGAAGTGGCATTACACTTTTAACGTGCATTAGTTTTACTAGTTGTACCAGTTCATATTTTAACACTATTTAAGTATTGGAATGGGAATATTTCAATAGCATGTTTAGGTTGCCAAGCTCATAGACCTATTGTATGTGTAACAGAATTAGAGCCACAGCCCATAATTTTGATATTTAGACTCTCAGACCACAAACGTACACTTTTGTCCACAGCTCCATCATGCATTGATATCGTACCATAGGAGAGAGACAGAGTTGACATTCACGTTAATTCTTGAACAACTCTACTGTTATAACCAATCGCGCACACAAAAAAACATGGGGTAGTTCCCTGTGAACGGGGAGGAGTCAAATGAATGAGGGATGTGCTAATATTTTAGAAATGGGTCAGCAATACAAATGACTTTCATTTTCATTTACTTTTGCTACGTGGCCCCAGTGACCCGCACTATATGACCGGAACTACTTCATATATCACCAAAACCAGACCAGAGATCCCACCACGGGACTCTGGCCATCATTTATTACAGTGGACACAACTATATTAATGGCAGCCAAGTATTTTATACAGCTTAACTTCAACAAATCTGAACTGCCCCTTTAAAGGTAGGGGAAGTGATTTCACTTTTGTCAGATATCACCCACAAAAAAGATGTTTCTGTTAAAATGCTCTATTATAAGGTGTGCAGACCATATATGGAGTTTCCCCCTCCCCCACGTTAGCAGAGGAGCTAATAAAAGTTCCCCAGGTGGAGGGTGAATTCTCCTCCAATCAGGATCGAGCAGCAGGTTCACATAGTGTAGCTACTCTTGGGCGCCCCTAGTGCACCAGGCTGGTACTACATAATGAATTTCAAATCACTTACCCTACCTTTAAAGGAACATCTCTCAAAACAAAGCAACCACAACCAGTGGATTCATGAGTTGATTAAAACAATGGCTTGACAAGACAAAAAATACCCTTCTTGGGGTCCAACCAATGATCGGATGGATGGATGGATGGATGGATGGATGGATGGATGGATGGATGGATGGATGGATAGTGGGACTCAAATGATTTGTGAAGCCTTTCTAAAAGCATCTTCTGGGCGTATCTGAAATAAGAGCTTGAGACTAAATATTCATTTATAATTACTGAAATGGACAAAAGGCATACAAGGTTTCTGACAACTACAGTACGCTATTAGTCACTGATCAAAATATTCATTTATTTATTCTCAGTTTTATTTCTCAGTCATTAATGTGCAATAATCCAACATTCCTTCTTTGTGTTTTTTGGGGAGCAGATTTGTCTTGAGATGAGAAGGTTAATGGATGCAAGGCATACAGCTTATTCAAATGTACACACACACACACACACACACACACACACACACGCACACACACACACACACACGCACACACGCACACAGCCAAGCAAGGCAGCAATATTATCCAATAAGGCGGAAGGGACACATTACGGGTCACTGCCAGGACTTGTGCGCACGCACGCACGCACGCACGCACGCACGCACACACACACACACACACACACACACACACACACACACACACACACACACACACACACACACACACACAATAACTATACTTCTCATTGACATTTTAGCATGGCAATTTTTATAAATGGCCAAATCATTTGAACATTTTAATGGTCATCATTACACAGCAGTGCAGCTACCAAAAGTACTACCAAAACAGTGTACCTTTATTTTTAAGCATAAATACGATGCCAAGGGGAACAACGAACAGAACAATTGTCCTGACAAATGTCTATTTGTTAAATCGTACTACACTAGTATTGCTATACTTGTGAGTGTGTGTGTGTGCGTGTGCGTGCGCGTGTGCGTGTGCGTGCGCGTGCGCGTGTGCGTGTGCGTGTGGGTGTGGGTGTGGGTGTGGGTGTGGGTGTGTGTGTGTGTGTGTGCGTGTGTGTGTGTGCGCGCGCACTACACAGTGTAACTAAAGCGAACAGCTGTTTCCCTGCTAGCTTCCAGTGCCAGGCTAGGGCTTTTAGCCTCGCTTCAGCGCTAACTTCACTTGACACCTTGTTTTAACTGCGCGACTTGAGGGTCACATCGTGTTTGCGTAAAAGGGACAGAGTTAGTGACCTGATAGAGCCTCTGCGTGTGTGTGTCTGAGAGAGCTCATTACTGTCTCTCTCATGCACACACACACACACACACACACACACACACACACACACACACACACACACACACACACACACACACACACACACACACACAAGCCTGCCGGGCAGAAGGAAAGGCGCAGTTCATAAAATCTCAACAATGGAGGAGAAGTTGACCTCAGATAAACGCTTGCATTACAACTACGCCGCTCGGAGCCAAGGCATATATGTAAATGAAGTGCAGTTTTATGAAAGGAAGGCTTAGGAAAAATTAGCTTCCAGTCCAGCCGAGTGTATAGTCTTTGTGAAATTGCCATGACCTCAACGTGAAACTCACATTATCTTTAACCCGAGATGCTTCGCCGATGAGACGGAAACAGGAAACGTCTGTCAGGCAGAAAGCATTTAACACCTTTTTTTATTATTATTATAACGACCAACATGTACTTGATCATACTAGAGCATCACGCGGAAGCATCAAACGTAGCAGATCTAGTATGAGCTCAACATTTGTGATGCATTTTGAGGTGGTAGATCTGCTGCTTTTGGCGTTGTAGAAGAACAGTTTTAGACACAAGCATTCCACCCCACAGAGACGATGTAAGACAAACATTAAGTTTAAGCCTCTGAATCGCTCAAAATGCAGTATTGCTATTTTAAACGTGCAGTAAAAAAAACCTTTTTGTTCAACTATAAGATGCAGTAAATGGCTCTACAGTATATTCTAATTACTATAGAATGGTTGACGCAGTGATAAGTTTAATGTAGTGATTACTAGTACCACAGACTAGGGGTCAGGGGTTTAAATCCTGGGGGAAAAGGGGTTAAATTAGACTAATTTCGTCATCAGTTGCTATTCCATTTGACAAAAAAGCAATAATTGATCAACAAATGAAAAACAGAAAGCAAGAGACAGTTAGATCTGTCTGTTAAATCTGTCGAAACATAAATGTTTATTATGGAGTAGTGTAAATCTCTCCTCTTTCCTCCTCTCCATGCAGGATCGGACCTCCTCCAGCAGCCCATGGGTGACGGCCGCTTGCCGCTAGACCTGGTAGCCACGGCGGCGCAGCACAAAGACCTGGTCCTCAGCGCCCGGCGGGGCGACGCGGCCCTGGCCGAGCAGGCCTCCGTGATCCGCGACCTGCCCCTGCTGGAGGCGTGCTCAGGCCTGCTGGGGAACCTCCTGGACTCCCACCTGCGGGCCACGGGCTCCATGGAGCTGCTGTTCAGCGACCCGCGGCCCGACGCCCCACCTCCCGCCGCCGCTGCCTTCGCCCTGGCCCGCAAGCTGGCTGGCGCCCTGGCCGCCCGCCCCCTGGAGGTGGTGACGGCGGCCTGGACGGAGCGCCGGGCGATCAGGCTGGCCGAGGACATGGCGGAGCTGCTGGAGCTGGGCGGAGGAGGAGGAGGAGGAGGAGGGGGCTGGCGAGAGCACGTGACCCCCGCTGTGGCGCAGTGCCAGGGGGAGAACACACGCCTCCTCATAGACCTGCTGGAGCAGCTTAAAGAACGGTCCTCTCGTTTGGTTTAGTTTGTAAGCACATTGTTACAAGCTGGCTGTCATAAAGTGGTCTAAATTTCCTTTTTTATAAAGAGATTATTTATTTGCATGTTGTGTTTGTTGTTGTTGATGTTTGACGTTTGAACACTAAATTTTGTTTTTATACAGTATTTTTTCAGTTATTTAAGTCATTTGTATTATGTAAAATAATAAATGTCCTGCACCTTTCCGACATTCTTTAATGGACACATTGTGTAATAATATTGTTACTTTCAGGATTCAGATGAAAAGTTTTCGTGCTTGTGTATCTGGTACTTTTGGTTTGGTATGCCACTGTAGCGTGACCAAGTACAGTAGTAGGATGCAAATTTACGAAGGAACACAAAAAAACGCAATATGGAAGATATTTGTTTTTACATTCATTTGTTTTTACCCTAATTTGTTTACATTACATTAGGGGTTTTCAATTGGTGGTCCGGGAACCACTAGTGGTCCCTGAGAAGCTTCCAGGTGTTCCCCAGGCTAAATGGAAAGTTGGTTAACCAGATGTAACTCTTGAGAGTGTGAAAATTGAAACCAAATGGACCCTTGCGGGTCCATTTGGTTTCATTTTTACACTCTCAAGAGTTAAAATATTCATCATCTGAATTAGCACCACTTAATTAAGAAGTTTACATTGTTTTGTTGGCAAAATGCAGCCTGGAATTGTGCACAAAACCAAAAGAATTCTTTAATTTTAGGTCTTTGGTGTGAAAATGTAAATGTGAAAATTGGTGTGAAATGTGAAAATAGTGGTCCGTGGCTCAAATGCTGATCCCTGGAGTCAAAAAGGTTGAAAACCCATGCATTACATCATTGAAGCTCCTGCATATTGTTATGTTACTGTTCAGAGTTTAAGGTCACATTCCCACCTAATACTTTGGTGAACTCGGTGCGAATGTGTGAAGAAGTTGCGATTCTTACATAATTGATTTAAATGTGCTTTCACACTTCACTGCAGCAAATGGAAAAGCATCAGAGACCTGTATCAATGTGTTCATAAACTACACAGGGAAATCTATGGTGTTTAAATCATACTACGAGCATAGTTTTAGGATGTGAAATTAGGGTAACGTGGATGCAGTGGGTCATCTGGTACTGGACGTCTCATCTCTCTCACAATCGTGCACGGCGCATGCACAGTGAACACACAACAGCAGTGAAAAATTAATTATCCACCGTTTATCCTCATTCGACCCCGTCTATCCATGGTGACGTGACATCTTTGCGCTGCGTAAAACAATAATGACCTCTCCGTTTCCAACCGTGTTTACTCCTCGCGGCCCTCACGTTTCGTTTCCCTTATTTGATGCGATTGCATTCACACCTGCAGTGAATCGAAGTCTGTTGTGCTTGGAAGCAAAGCAAAGGGAGTAGAATGCGGTTCTTTGATGCACATTTATCGATTGACTCTTCACACCTGCTAAACAAAGCACGCTTTGCAACGACGAGTTGCTGAAAGTGGATAGTTTTTTTTTTCATGATGCTGTATCCATTCCAAGCATTGTAGTTTTGAACGGAAAACAATGATGTGCCTTTTTTTAGCAATGTTTTGACCTTGCACTTCTACTTTGTGTGACATTTCACTACGTATACATTTTACTAACAGAACCTTCACATTTACATGAAAACTAGACAGCAATTCATTGGGTGAGAGCCGATTGATTGGTTTAAAGGACAACTTTGTTCTTTTCAAGTTCATGTTTTAGCTTGTTATTAGAGAAAATAAAAGATCTGTGTTTATTTACATTCCTTACTGTCTTCAGTTTTAGGGATTCTAGCTATGGTAAGGGGCATTTGTGTTTATTTATTTAATTTTAAAGCTTTTTTTTTTTTTTTCTCATTATTATCTGCTAGAGTCTAAACACTTTCACAGCTTTAGGGCATTGCCCTAAAAATATTGAGCCTCTAGGTCAGAAATGCACAAATATTGGAGTGTGTAAAGTGCAGTGCGTTGTGCTGCCTCCTTCACATTCAGTAGATCCTGTGAACTTCTGTGGCCAGTTACAACTTCGGACTATAGATAAAACAATAAACCACTTAAAAAAATTGTAAACACATATATATTTAGGACCATGTTCGAATGCACCCTCCCTAAAACTAAAGAAAGCAAGGAATGTAAATCAAATAACACCCATCTTTTACTTTCTCTAATAACAACCTAAAACATGAACCTTAGTGGGAACAAAAACAAAGTTGTCCTTTAATTTGGTGATATGCAAATGAAACCATGGGAACCATTGGTCTGGCTGGGGACCAGCAGTGGTCCTTGAGCCAGGTGGAACCCCCCAGCTGGAACCCAAATGGACCCGCAAGGGTCCATTTGGGTTCATGTTTACACTCTCCCCAGATAGCAAAATAGGATGGAATCAACGTTGAAATATGGTCAGGCAGAAAATTGAATCCACGTTGAAGCCTGACATTGAACTATCATTGAACGTGGTCGCCTCCGTCAATGTTGATCCAATGCTAGGTTTTCAACCATAGCTGATGCTATACTGATGTTGATTCAACCATCTTCTAAATTGGGATCTAAATGTACATTTTGGTTGATTTTACATTGAATCAATGTTAGCAAATCAATGTTAATTCAACCAGTATTCAACTAATATCTAAATGGTAATCTACATGTAGTTCTGGCCCATAGCTCCACTGCTTCTATGATTCTCCCTTGCAGGGGAGCTCTGTGATAGACAATGTAATCTCTGGGATGAACCTCTGACCAGTCTCTCTTCTGGAGTGGAAATATTAGAACGTTTTACCTACTCACCAAAACAAACACTTGTGTGATTAGAAAGACTACTTTCCTTAGGGGATGCACTGAGCCCACCACCACATGTAGTAGTTTTTCAGCAGGTAAAAAGAAAAGTATTTACCAAAGAGTGCATTTTATCCATGTGGCTAAGTGTTTTCACTTAGGAAAGTAGTCTAATAACACAAGCCACGTTTGTTTTGGTGAGTAGATAAAACGTTCTTTATATCTCCACTCCAGAAGAGAGACTGGTCAGAGGTTCATCCCAGAGATTACATTGTCTTTCACAGAGCTCCACTGCAAGGCAGAATCATAGAAGCAGTGGAGCTATGGACCAGAACTACATGTACATTTGAGATTAATATCTAAACCCATTAGTTATTTTGAGTCTACACCATACTTATTGTTGGCAGATGATCTGTATTAGATTGTTCAAAATTACCATTCCAAAATGAGTAAACAAAGTTAAAATGACAACATTACTGTTTATTATTTTTGGAAAACCTATAGAGCAAAGCCGTTCAAGTAGATCAGGGGTGCCTAAAAGGTAGATCACACAGGCTGTGTAATGACAGTCCCCTAAAATATATAACCGTCAACTCAAACCCCAATTAATACCTTCTTTCCAAATATCAGTAGTTGTACTGTATATACACACACACACACACAAGAAAACAGTGTAATTTTTTAAACATTATGTTCTTTCAGAGCGAACTTTATTAACTCAAATCACTGCTTCTATGAGGTCCCGATACATTTTTTTTCCCCTTTTCTGATCAGGAAAAAGAAATCTTAAAGTCAACCAACCAGGAATAGCAGACTCCACATGACCCAACATGTTATTTACCTGCCACAGTGTCAACCCTGTGTCTGACGTGTAGTTACACTGGCATATTTACCAACACATTTACCACTGGTATGAACCGATAATGACAAATAAGGGACAATACTGATACTTTTCTGAAACCGATATGGCCCACTAATGGCAATACGACAGATCCGATACGTTTTTCCGATATTCATACAGTATCAAGACACCCCTAGTACTCATCATTTCTATAGACCTGTGCAGTGACGTCACCGCCCCTGTTCCAGAAACGGATTCCCCATTCATTTTTCTCATAGACTTTTCAAAAAGAATTTATATTAAGACGATTACGCCACGGACAAGGCCAACTCGGCCAAACTTTTGGAAAAATAAAATAATTTCTAAGATGAAAAACGAAACAAAAAGTCTTGTAACCTGCCATTTTTACTTCTTGTCATGATTTGTCACGACCTGAGTTGGCTTTGTCCGCGGCGCAATCGTGTTTTTATTAACCATTTTCTAAAAGTCTATGAGGAAAATGAATGAGGAATCCACTAGTGGAACAGGGCTGGTGACGTCACTGAAAAGTCTATGAGGAAAATGAATGAGGAATCCACTAGTGGAACAGGGCTGGTGACGTCACTGAAAAGTCTATGAGGAATCCACTAGTGGAACAGGGCTGGTGACGTCACTGAAAAGTCTATGAGGAAAATGAATGAGGAATCCACTAGTGGAACAGGGCTGGTGACGTCACTGAAAAGTCTATGAGGAAAATGAATGAGGAATCCACTAGTGGAACAGGGCTGGTGACGTCACTGAAAAGTCTATGAGGAAAATGAATGAGGAATCCACTAGTGGAACAGGGCTGGTGATGTCAGTGCGCAGGTCTATAGATATTGGGGCTTTGTTCGGAGTCTCCAGTCTCTTCAGCTGTTTCATTAAACAGAAAATGCAATTTTCAAGTTGGGATACCGATTGTATCCAATCACTGCAGAATGAATGCAGCCAGGAAGATGAATCCAAATCAACATTGGCACGGAGACGGCATCCGTGGTGTTGTTCTGGCAACAACACCACAGGGAGATTCCTCCTCATGTCAACCAATTGGGAGAATAATATAAAAAGGGTTAAAAAAAAAAAAAAAAGTCAATTCCCTGGGACTACATATTTTCAGATGGGGCTGGTTGACCTGGGTTTGTAACACTCCATGGGGCCGCTTGAACTGGGTTTGGGGCACTCTGTGGGATGCATCCGTCCTGATCTAGCGCATAACGCAGCCACTGCATGACCGTTTCGCAGTAGTCCTTTTCAGTGAGCTTTGGGTCAATCTGCCGAGCGAACAGCAACTGAAAGACAAAGAGACAAATAGGAGGGAGGAAGGTACAATTTCTTGTTAGAATCATACACCACTTTATTACAACATAACATTTATTAAGTTATTGCATTTTATACATAAAGAGCAGAGAGGATGCAATATACTGTAATAGTTGGATTTAAATTCTGTCCCTACTGTATGCCTAGATACACTCTGAGCATAGTCTGGAACTGTGTTGAAGTTTTATTTCCCAGTGGCAGTCTTCCAAGTCATGTCCCATGCATACCCCCCATTATATTCTGAATCACCAGCAGTCAGGCCTCACACCCTAAAATTATGAAGTATTTTGCAGGCAAGGAAGCTCACCAAACATGCATTGTTGTAGTGCTGTGTTCTTGAAAGCCTTCTTTTCTCCACACCATTTGTCGCTCTTTCCAGCCCAATTGCATCCACTGGCCCGGCCGTTGGTCATGGAAGTCGCCAACATCCGTCTGATCATGTTCTCTGAAATGGTGCCTCCTACCATAACCAGGCGAGCAATGTAAATCAGAGAAAAGAAAATGAAGGCACTGAATTACAAACAGCATAACAGCACTTTTTTTTTAACAACGAGCAACCAACTGGCAGACATGGGCTGGAATAACCGTGTTAAACTACAGTAAGCCTCTTGTCCTAATTTTAGTCATGTCCATACGTAAACTGTATCTGAACAATTTCAAAACGCTTAATAAGAAGCAAATCTACAAGCTCTGTGGCATGATTTGAACTTGTATCCTAGAATATGTGCTCAAGTAGCCAAAGGGCTAAACATATTTTCCCCTGAGGTAAACAACCAAGGCCACACTGACTGAAATGACCTACCGGTACATTTGATGAATTGCAATTCAGTCTGTCAAATTACCATCTTTCAATGAAGTGATTCTACCTTCAGTAACGACTCTGCCTCATTGAAGTTTTGTTGATTTGAGAAAGGGAGCACATGGGTTTCTGGGGTTGTTGAAGATGGTCTCCTCCAACACGTTCTTCATGAACTTCACATCTCATGACAGGTCCTGAACCACCACAAGCACTTCAGCCAAAATAATAAAACATGAAAATGAAAATAATTAAGTGAGAAAAAAGACTTAAGCAATATTATATAAATTAACTGTTACTGTACAAACTAAAGTGCTCAATCAACGGCGTGAAGTAAACAAATAGGAGATCATCTAATACAGATCTAACCTCACACACAAACAAATCAGAAAATGTCTACAAATGTTAGGTAACATTCACATACCATTGCAACCATGACTAGGCCTCGAATGCACTGGATCATCATCACACTGGTGGTACCCTCTGAAGTCTAAAGGGAAAAGGAAAAAAAGAGAGAGAGAGAGAGAGAGAGAGAGAGAGAGAGAGAGAGAGAGAGAGAGAGAGAGAGAGAGAGAGAGAGATAGAGAGAGAAAATAAATATACAGAGAAATCCTGGCATCTCAGCTGAAACACACGGTTAGAAGTACAAACTTTGAAGTTATTAGCAACTATTGTATATAGAGTATGCCATATAAATGTATCATGTACAACTATACATGCATTATTCATTTTGTGACTTTAATTGTAAGTCATGAAGGCTTGGGATTGACTGGTGTTCATCTTGCTATGCATACACATGACATTGTAAAGTCAACTGTTGCATGCATGATAGCTCCACACAAGAACACCAATACAAGTTCACTTACTGCTATTAATCAGGAGTCTACAACTCTTCTAAATAGCTGTGACTCATGCCATCCAGTGAACCTTAAAAGGTATACCAGAGCGAGAGTTTGAAATGCTACAAATCATGTTCAACAGTTATCCAGTTGGCATTCTAACATTAATAGCAACATACCAGTAACTGTAGGCTCTAGGCCTGGGCTGCACAGCTGGAGACTTCCCAGACTTCAGCATCTTATGAGACTGGCTGGATTTTGGGGTCTGACCTACAACATTTTAGTTGACATGTTATTCAAAATGTATTTATTTTGGGCTATTTTTCAAATTAAGGTTACTCATTTTTTGCTGTTATAATGGCA
Organism: Benthosema pterotum; assembly: GCA_039105355.1. Classification (NCBI taxonomy): domain Eukaryota; kingdom Metazoa; phylum Chordata; class Actinopteri; order Myctophiformes; family Myctophidae; genus Benthosema; species Benthosema pterotum. The sequence continues at coordinate 12,682,324 of CM076972.1, forward strand.
CGTGTGCGCGCGCACACACACACACACACACACACACACACACGCACACACACACACACACACACACACACACTTATATATTTTACTGTAGCGGTTCCAAAACTACTAATGTAAATCAAATGCATTGCATCAATACCAGGAAAACAAACCAACATATACACAATATCAAGAATGATACACATGTAATAAAATGTAGTTAAATGTAGTTATGATAAAATGCGTATTAGGCTACAGCCCCCCAGGCCACACAGAGTTATTATTTTAGCTGTACTTGTAAATAATTGCACTGCTATTCGAGTTATATACACTAGGGACATTCCTAACATCAGTTTCTACATGCTGTGCTGGGGACCCCTACTTGACATTTCTAACATCAGTTTCTACATGCTGGGGGACCCCTAGCCCTGTTCCATTGCGTAGAACAGGGAAGGGGACCCCCTACTCGACATTTCTAACCATTTTCCACATGTTGGGGACCCCTACTCAACATTTGTAACATCCGTTTCTACATGTTAGGGACCCCTACTCGACATTTGTAACGTCAGTTTCTACATGTTGAGGACCCCTACTCAACATCTGTAACATCAGTTTCTACATGTTGAGGACCCCTACTCAACATCTGTAACATCAGTTTCTACATGTTGAGGACCCCTACTCAACATTTCTAACAAAACGTTGGTGTAGGCCTACTAAAAATGCTTGGTTTACAATGGGGCTCTATGGGCTGGCATGTAGACTATACCAGACGTAACCAAAACATATATTCCCGTCGTGGTTCAGAATGGAAATAAAGCAAGGGAGACATTATTTCCTAAGGCCTACTTAATACATTAACCACAACTACCTGCCGTCCCCTGCGCCAAACTTATGTACACGAAGAGTTATAGTTTCCATTATTTAATTCATCTTTTGATGCGAACGTGTCGTTTGGTTGCATTTGATTTGGGACAAATGGGCGCGGCCATTTTGTGAAAGAAACAAGCCCCGCATCCATTCTATTCGAATGGCATTGGGTCAGATTCTACCCCTCAATGTACCTTTTCCTGTTCGGTAAGAGTCATCCAATGTGCACGCTTTTGATTGGCTCACTCGCACGACATCATTCAGTACCAAAGCACGCGATTGGTCCGTTTGATTTAGCGCCTATAGCTCGTACAGCAACAGGAAAATAATAATAAAACATCGAAAGGTTTCAAAACACATGGAAATAATAATTAACGTAATGCTTATTTGTCTAAGAACACACACTGAAACCATACAGACCCACTTGTACACTTGTTGAGTTACAATAATAAGGATATCATAGCGAATATTCATCAATATTTCACGCATTTAGCTATCAAGTTGCAGCCTGCCCTGCAGCATAAGCACAACACAATGGAGTTATTCTTCCAGTAAACACATTTATGATAAAAGTAAAAATTTCAAACTTACTGCAAAAGTCCTCAGGGTAGAGTAGTATTTTGGGTTTGCAGAGAAAGAAGCAGTAGCAAAACTCCATCAAAACAAACTGAAGTCCTGAGCCTCCGTGTGTGGTTGGCAGTTGGGACATACCACTCGTTTAAAAAAAGAGGGGGGGAATTGGACCAGTCCACTTCTGTTAGTGACGTTTAATTGAACAGGAGGAGGAGGGGTGGGGGGTTGATAAACAGCATCTGTAGATTCAACGTTGGTTAGACATTGGCATTTCAACCATTAAAATTAGATCACTAAACAACATTGATTTAATGTCATCTTTTCAATACTGGATGATTGTCTAGAATTGGATGATTGTTTGAAGGTTGATCCAACATCAATCGTCGATCTCAACCAAAAATCAATAATTATGACCATAAATCAACATAGAATTAACATCTTTTGCTATCTGGGTCAAGAGTTCAAATCTAAATTATCCCATTAAGAAGTCTACACAATCAGAGAATGTAGAAGAACATTCATTTTGATTTACTCTGTGTTTGCCTGTTATGTTTGCGAAAATCCAGCATGGAATTGTGGACAAAAATAAAAGAAATCTTTAGTTTTGGGGTCTGTGGGGTGAGTGAAAATGACGTTAAATGGTGGTCCGAGGCTCAAATGCTGAATAAATAGTGTTCCTTGGTATCAAAAAGGTTGAAAACCACTGAAATAAAGCACTAATACTAAACCAGTGGCAGTGCTGTCTTGTCATTGTCACCCAGTTGGTCACTGAGCTGCTTCAAATTAGAGCACTCTATAAACCAGAGTACTGACACGCTTTGATCTCGTGTCTCGCGCTTCGCGCCCTGCACTGGAGCTCTGCTGCCTGTCAATGCAAGTGGATGGACGAGCGTGGTTTGTTTGGAACTCGCAGGAGTCACGTGCGCTTTTCAGCCAATAGCCGCCGTCACGTGTTCCTTTGGGCCAATAGGCGTCTCTGTTCAGCCGTAGCATTAGGAGTCAACGGGAGTGGCAGTACTCTCCATTATATAACTCTACTTCGGCTGAGCAGTGTCACGTGATCCTAAAGGAAGAGGCAACCGACTTCAATCGCGTGCGGGGGGGGGGGTCGTTCACATTACATCCAAGAATAATCACATTTACTCAAGGTCTGACTGACAAAACTACCCCAGTTTAAAGTCTCAATAATGAACGATATACGCATATTGATTTATTGTTGAACGACGTGAGCTATTTTAAATCAACTCTGAAGGGAATGACGGATAGCTGACTCCCCCGGTTCACGTGAGTACGTTGGACTGTTCCATGCAAAGAGGAAGTGTTTTGGTCTCTTCCGGGTGGTTGTCATGGATACATGTCGCTGCGGCGCACAAACCACCGTGCAAACCACTGGCTGTCATGGAAATGAAACGCGTCGCGGTGGAAACATCAATAGTATACCTATCTAATATGACGACTGGCGTCCATAGCGTCACGATGTAGCCTACGGTATGATGCCATAGCATGCTGGCCGTGAGGAATTCTGTTTGTGTCTGCATGTGGGCTATTTAAAACACGTGCATCGCCCACGCTGTCTTTGATAATCCCTTTACGTGCCCGTAACCAACGAGTTTAATATGATGGTAATAATAAGCAACACGACACTGTAGGGTTGTTTGTTTTCTATAAATGACTAGTGTAAATCTAAACACCTCCTCCTCCTCCACCACCACACATTCCCAATATTTAGCCTTGGTCTGGAAGTAAACCTTTACTATATTCCTTGGATGTCTGGGTGCTAAAATGAAAGGAATCAACACAATATTGGATGGATTTAAGACGAGACAGGAGCTTAATATTGGGATCAAATCAAGGTAAGTTTGTGAAGGCAAATTTGATTGAACCGATATGTTAATGACAGTGTTAATGCTTTGTTATGATATTGACAGTTTATTTTAATAGTTTAATATAATTTTAATAGTTTAATATACAGTATGTCAATTTAATACACATTTTAAAGCCAATTGTCTTGTAGACAGTTCCACAGAAGAAAATATAAAGGTTTTCCCCTATAAAAATCAAACTTGTGTGAAGTGAGGAGCGTCATCATACATCATGTACTGCCCGTGGATGCCCCATATTGATGATTTGATTGGCCGAGCATGGCATGTGATGTATGATTATAACAGTGCCCCTCACTCTGGGGTGGGCATTACCAGTGATGGGCAAGTTACTGGGAAAATGTAGTAACCTAAACTACTTGTTACTCTCGAAAAAATGTAGCTAAGCTACACAACAAGCTATCCCTAGTAAATTGTAGCAAGATACACTACAAGCTACATGACAAAAGTAGCTTGATGTAGCTTGCTACATCAACACTAGATATATAAATATATATATCTCAACTTAATGTACAACTTTCTGAATAATAATCATAATAATAAAATAATAAACAAATGTGTATTATGTATATTAGAGGGATGTATATTTTAGGTTTTCTACCCATTAAAAATGAGCGGAATTTGAAAATGTGTGCGGGAAAATGTAGTAAGCTACAATCCTTGTTACTCAAAATAAGTAGTGTAGCTTTACTACAAGCTACTCGAAAATGTAGTGTAGTGTAGCTTCACTACAAGCTATTCCCAGAACAAATGTAGTAAGCTACACTACAAGTTACGGGAAAATGTAGTTAAGCTATGTAGCTTAGCTACTTGTAACAAGCTACTGCCCATCACTGGGCATTACATTACACATCCACTCACCTAAAAGAGGGGTCCTCGCTGTATGTAGTGTATCAGTCAGATGACATTTTACAGCGTGCCATACACATTCAAAAAACATTAAAGTCCACAGATTTGGCTAGTAACAAGGACACAGTATTCTACTGACAGAGCTCTATGCCCATAAAATAAGCAAGTACTGACAAAGGCCATATCAGTCAATTGTAAGCAGCTTGTAAAGTGTGATTATTTCCTCAGGAGGTACAGTACAGGTTTTTCACACGGAATGGTACACAGGTAAATAAGGTGTGCTCGGTCATTGCAAATGCCCCTCAGCCAATCACAATTTGCATTCGGGCCACTGACAACACTCTGACAACACCCAATCACTTCTGACATCAACCATAAAAGGTGCACGCTGGTGGAAGCTAACATAATCCCAGTGACCCAGAAACTGCCAGAGGAAGTGGCTTCTGCCGTCAACAGTGCGTAGACATGTGTGGAATCTTTGCCTATCTGAACTACCGTGTGCCAAAATCTCGCCGAGAGATTCTCAAGATCCTGCTACAAGGCCTGCATCATCTGGAATACCGGGGCTACGACTCTGCCGGCGTCGGATTTGACGGCGACATTGATGGCAAGTCCATCCAACTGATCAAGCAGCGCGGGATGGTGAAAGCTCTCGACGAGGAGATACATAAACAACAGAAGGATGTGGACATGGATGTAGAATTTGATGTCCACGTGGGCATCGCCCACACCCGCTGGGCTACCCATGGCGTGCCCAGCTCGGTCAACAGCCACCCTCAGAGGTCCGACCAGAACAACGAATTCATCGTCATCCACAATGGAATCACCACCAACCACAAATCCCTGAGGACATTTTTGGAGGGCAAGGGCCACACATTCGAGTCCGAGACCGACACGGAGAGCATCGCCAAACTGATAAAGTATGTGTACGACAATCGAGAGAGCGACCTCGACTTTGGCGCTCTGGTGGAGAGGGTGACCCGGCAGGTGGAGGGCGCTTTCGCTCTGGTCTTCAAGAGCGTCCACTTCCCCGGCGAGATGGTCGCTGCCAGGAGGGGAAGCCCTCTGCTGATCGGAGTGAAAAGTGACCACAAGCTGTTCATGAATCACATCACAGACATGGACACCTTCCTGTTTCCGGAGGATGAGACCGCTGTAGAGTACTACTTTGCCTCCGACGCCAGTGCGGTGATCGGGCACACCAAGCAGGTCATATTTCTGGAGGACGACGATATTGCCGCGGTGAGAAATGGACAGCTGACCGTCCACAGGGATAAAAAACACGCGTCCGGAGTCCACCCTGCCCGTGTCATACAGACCCTGCAGATGGAGTTACAGCAGATCATGAAGGGCAACTACAGCTCCTTCATGCAGAAGGAGATCTTCGAGCAGCCCGAGTCCTTGGTCAGCACCATGAGAGGAAGGGTCAACTTCGACGACGGCACGGTGACCCTGGGTGGGCTGAAGGACCACATCAGAGTGATCCAGAGGTGCCAACGGCTGATCCTCATTGCCTGTGGGACCAGTTACCACTCAGCGGTGGCCACTCGCCAGGTTATGGAAGAGCTGACCGAGCTGCCCGTCGCGGTGGAGCTGGCCAGCGACTTCCTGGACAGGGAGGCGCCGGTGTTCCGCAACGACGTTTGCTTCTTCATCAGCCAATCGGGGGAGACGGCCGACACCCTAATGGCCCTAAAATATTGCAAGGAAAGAGGGGCTCTAACCGTGGGCGTAACCAACACGGTGGGTAGCTCCATTTCCAGAGGAACCGACTGCGGGATCCACCTCAACGCCGGGCCTGAGATTGGCGTGGCCAGCACCAAGGCTTATACCAGCCAGTTTGTGGCCCTGACCATGTTTGCGCTGTTGATGAGCAATGACAGGATTTCCATGCAGGAGAGGCGCAGGGAGATCATCCAGGGCCTGAAGGTGCTCCCGGATCTTATCAAGGAGGTGCTGGGTCTGGACGACGAGATCCAGAAGCTGGCGTCACAGCTCCACCAGCAGAAGAGCGTCCTGATCATGGGCAGAGGTTACCACTACGCCACCTGCCTGGAAGGGGCTCTGAAGATCAAGGAGATTGCGTACATGCACTCGGAGGGCATCCTGACTGGGGAGCTGAAACACGGCCCCCTGGCCCTGGTGGACAAACTCATGCCCATCATCATGATCATCACGAGGGACCGCTTCTACACCAAGTGCCAGAACGCCTTGCAGCAGATCGTGGCCCGTCAGGGCCGGCCCATTGTGATCTGCAACGGGGACGACGAGGACACCATCAAGAACTCGAGCCACACGATGAAGGTGCCACGCTGCGTGGACTGTCTCCAGGGCATTCTGACTGTCATCCCCCTGCAGCTGCTCTCCTTCCATCTGGCGGTCCTCAGGGGTTACAACGTGGACTGTCCAAGAAACCTTGCCAAGTCGGTGACAGTAGAGTAAACTTACAAACATCAATGCACAAAAATACATGAACGCGACACCCAATTCTCAGGAACATCGCAGCTTTTATATAGAGCCCATTCCCTATTGTATGTTGTATTTTAATTCATGACCACCCTACACTCAAACATAGGTCCACTGTCACTGAGTTTCAAATTTCATAAACATGTGACTCTGTATTAATCTCATTCGGTTCTATTTTGTTATCAAATGTTCTTTGTTACGATAATAGACAATATGTATATATATATGTTAATCAGAGAATAAAATATTACAATAAAATAAACAGACAAAAACAACCCATCCAACCCTCCCCCTGGGACCAGCAAAGCCATAAAGAAAAATAAATAAATACACTGTGCAAAATTATGTGCAAGATTATAAAACCTAACCTAGCATATTCCTAACTCAGGCGTTGACACTAAGGTCTCCGAGGCACTTGCCCATCGGGCAAGTGCAAGTCAGGTTCTACTTGCCCTCAGGTCATGGTCACTTGCCCCCCAAAAATATATTGTAAATTTTGCATTTAAGTTGGGTGCATTTAAGTTGGGTACTTGGGTGCTTTAAACCAGGGGTTAACAGGTGGTCTGGGGACCACCAGTGGTCCCTGAGAGGGTTCCAGGTGGTCCCCAGCTAAGTTGGTTAACCAGATGTAACTCTTGAGAGTGTAAAAATGAAATCAAATGGACCCTTGCGGGTCGTTACCCCTTGCGTTAAATTTCATCATCTTAATTAGCCCATAGTGGTCACAGACCCAGTGGTCCCTGACCCCAGCAAAATGATAGTTTGGAACCAAATGAACCTGAGAGAGAGATGGTAGAGATAGCTAGAAAGCAGGGAAAGACACAGAGGCAGAGTGCAATGACTGCCTTCAAGACAAATTTATCTTCATTTCATTTATTTATTTATTTCATTTCATTTATTTATTTATTTATTTCGACAGGACAGCACCAGTTTGATGAACACAGGAGACCGACACATGCATTAAAATGTACAGACGTCCCAGTGTAAAACCGGTCAGAGTTAGCTACGGCTAGTTTTCATCTGTTGTCCTCGTGTTGTGTTATAGTGCACTAAGTTGCACACTTGCCCGATCGGGCAACCAGGTAGCAGTCTTCACTTGCCCCACCATTTTTTTACTTGCCATACCGGTGAGTCACCACCGCAAGGTGGTAAAAAAAATTATTTTTATTTTTATTTTTATTTTTATTTATATATATATATTTTTTTCATCATACGTCCCGATTTTCCTCTCGCAATGTAGCCATCTTTGTGGATGATGTGTGTATGTACTTTATGCATGTACGAATGTATGCACATACTGTACATGCACATGTCTAAGTGTGTGTATGTGCAGTGTGTATTGTATGAAGATAAACTGTATATACAGTTTTTGTTTATAATTATTATTAATTTTCACTTGTAAAGGGTGGGCTTAATAAGCTTCGGCTTCAGCCCGTTCCCTTTCGGCCATCTGTAAGACTTACACTTGTACAGTCTCTTTGTCTTTCACCCCTGCAAGCAACTGTTAGGTCACCCTGCGGGTGACGTAACAGTTGCACGGATGGACGGACAGGGTGTGAAACATAGTCACCACCTTACCGGTGGAGACAATCACTACCTTACGGTGGAGATAAAACATATTCCAATAGTTGAAATGGCCAGTCTACAAGCTCACAACATGTCAATAGATTGGCACGTTGATCTATTCCAAAAAGTTCTTCAAAATAGTAAAAAAGAGATAAGGGGTTTGGGATAAGGAGTGTAGTGTGTGACGAAAATGGAGCCCTATATCTAGGAAGGTTAAGGCCCACTGATGAAAAGATAGCGAATGAGGAGGTTTCCAACAGGGAGCAACCATCTTTGCAGCTGTTACCCCAGCAAGGAAGACACGTTTACGAATATTTAAGTTCAATTCTAATCTAATCTACCGTATTTTCCGCACTATAAGGCGCACCGGATTATAAGGCGCACCAGATTATAAGGCGCACCTTGTAAAACTGTTTTCATATATAAGGCGCACTGGATTATAAGGCGCAGAGAATAGAAGCTACTACAGTTAACATAGAATAAAAGCACCTGCAGTCAAACAATCCATATATAAGGCGCACTGGATTATAAGGCACACTGTGGATTTTTGAGAAAATTAAAGGCTTTTAAGTGCGCCTTATAGTCCGGAAAATACGGTAATCTATCTAATTTAAGATGGGTAAAGATGGAGAAAGAGTAATTTACAGACAGTAGCCTGCTGAGAGTTTAGAAGCAACCATATTCCAAAATGCAAGAACATCTGGGTATTCCAAAATCATATGGAAAAAGGTGCCAGTACTGTTTGAACTGCAAAAAGTGCAGTTGCGATTATTTAAAACTCATAGAACATAATCTACGGCAGTCAAATATGTTCAATGAACAAAGTTTAAATGGATTTGTTGATGATCAGGGTTCCTAGAATCCAACATAACATCGGATTACACAGTGTCCCAGCTCCAATCTGGTATGTAAATCCTCCATAGAGTGTAAAAAGGCAATTAAGGTACCATAATTAGATTCCAATAGAAAAGCATATAATCTGGAAACAAATCCTCTTGATCTGACATTGCAGATAAGACTATGCCTAGGTGCATCGGAAGAGGGGTTTGCCATGGTACCCCATAAGTCCTCATGGCAGTTCTCAATTGTAAATAGGAAAAAAAGGGTTAGCAGGCAAATTAAAAATATCACATAGATTCTGAAAAGAACGTAACCCATTTTCATTGAAAAGATCACCTAAAGTGTGAATCCCAAAAGCCAAAAGCTTACTGTTAATGGGTACTAAATTAGCTTGTTATCGGGTTTTATACAATATTCATTGGCTCATAAAAGCTTAGAATAAATGTACTCTATTGTTTGGGTCGATATTATGTCCAAAGTAGACTTTTGTCTACGTTTGAATCAATAAGGTCCCAGGAGACAGATTTGAACAGTTTTTGTTTTTCATATAATTCAAAATGGCGGGGTACAACAGAGATGTTGTAGCACACTGCATGATGCACCCCTGGCGCTCCCTCTGCTCTGTCTGCATGCACACACAGTTTGAACAGCGCTGTGTGATCTTTGAATATGAACCTAATTCACTTTGTTTCCACACACAGACGGCTGTTAGGTGCATCCACCCCCCCCACCCCGCCACCACACCCCTCCTTTAAAATAATGTTGACTTTAACTTGACATCCTCTTAAGTGGCTCTCTAAAGCTCGCAGCCTGTGGGGACGCCGTTGCTAAATATTTCAGGACAAACTCATTACGCTAAATGGGCCTTGGTGTTGGCTGTGGCTGCTGGGGTGCAGGAGACAGGAGGCAGCCAGAGAGACGGCACCGGGATACGTGTGTCCGCGCGCATGTGCATGTCCATGTGTAGTTTTTTTATGCACGCACGTATGTATGTATGCATGCACACATGAACGCACACATGCGCACACACACACACAGACCCCTTCAGCATTTGCTTTGAAACAGAGATAATGACAAGACAATAGAGACTGGATGATACAAAGTACAGTGTATTAATGAGGCCCCATGCATGCTGCTGACTGGAGCATTCTGACATGCAGGCACGCATGCACCTACGCCTACGCACACATGCATGCACACATACACGTGCACACAAAGGAGACAGCCATTCATATACAATGTAGATAGCCCAGAGCCACACAGGGGCGGATCTAGGCATAGGTATGGGGGGGAAATGCCCCCCTAAATGCCCAGTCTACCCCACCAAACATGATGGCATCCAAAACAACCCAAGTTATTTCAGTGCTTATATTTAAAAGTATTTGAAACACTACTGAAAATGGTATGGGTGTGGCTTCATCGCCCGTGGCGCGAAGCGACACGGGCGATGAAGCTGTCCCCTTAGCATTTTTTTATGCCCTCCCCAATTGGGAAATGTTATATCTGCCCCTGGAGCCACATGCAGCAGAAATCTGGAATTAGAAATCTGAAATCTATATGGCTTCATGTGTGTCAACTGCAATTTATCAATTGCAATTTTGTATTAAATGTTTTCCAGTCCATCTCATTTGTTCTCCTACTCCCCTTTAGATTATAGTCTTTGTCAGCCAGGAAACCTCATACCTCCCAAAATTACTTTGTGTTTTAATTTGTGTTTATTTCATTGCAAGTCATTCTAATTCATCATACTCAAGTTCATGATGGGATTACAAGTTCAAAAGACAATAGTTAAAAAGGATAACAGTTCATGCATTGTATGTGTGTGTATTTCATTTTTGTCATTGTTTTATGTTTGATTTAAATCAGTATGTCTTCCCTGCCAAGAACAGACAGTGCTGTAGCGCCTTTAAGCCACTAGAGAGCAACACTCCAGTGAGAAGTAGGTTACTGCCAGCCAGTCAATGAGGAAGTCAGAAGTCAGTACATTCTGTTGTATTTAGTGTGGTAGCTGGACAGAACAATAATGTGTCTCATTGTATGTGTAAACTGTCTTTTGCAGGTGAGATATAAGAAGTGGGTTTATCTAGACATGAAACCTTATACTGTATGAGATGTGAATATGATGATAGGGGGAAGGCCGGCCTTGTGAGCCCACAGTATGTTTTAGTGTACTGCAGTCATGTTCTTGTTTGTTCTGGCAGGTTAGCTACCAGCTATGCTAACATAAGTGTAGACTGCAGTAGGCCCTAAGCTGTGTGTGTGTGTGTGTGTGTGTGTGTGTGTGTGTGTGTGTGTGTGTGTGTGTGTGTGTGTGTGTGTGTGTGTGTGTGCGTGTGCGTGTGCGTGTGTGAGTGTGTGAGAAAGAGTGTTTGATGTGATGAATATAATATTCCCAACTCTGTGATGGTGATATGCCTTAATAGAGAAACTACTATTTGACGGAATGCTTTTGTTATGTAAACCAAACTAGTATGATGTGTGATGTTATTTCTGTTTATGTATGTAGTTATGTCCAGTCATTCAGAATTTTAGAGTCAGTACATTTTGTTGTATTCAGTGTGATGGCTGGACAGAGCAGTGTGTGTGTGCGTGTGTGTGTGTGTAGTGTGCGACAGGTCTTTTGCAGTCATGTCTAGGAAATTCAAAATCCAAACACACTGATATGGACTCAGAGCTTCATTGAAGTGTGTAACAATAGCCTCGTGTCCCCACCAACCATGGTATTGTCCACAATTCCAGGCTGGATTTGGGAAACAAAACAGTCAGACTTACAGATCAAAATGACCATTAATCTTCTACATTCTCTAGTTGTGTAGACTTGGGCTAATTCACATGATATTAACTATTTTAACACTAAAAATGAAACCAAATGGACGCGAGTTACATCTCTGGTTAACCAACTTTCCATCATTTAGATGGAGACCACCTGGAACTCTCTCAAGGACCAGTGGTGGTCCCCGGACCACTGCTTGAAAACCACTGATATCACCTTTCATTGGGTGGGCAGGATGCACATTTGGGTGGGCTCTGCCCACCCCCTGCCCCCCCTCTAGATCCGGCCCTGGGTTGACAGGGGATTATTAAAATCAGGGCAGGTGATGAAAGGAAAGGTGGTGGAAAACCAAATTGACAGTGACACTCTCCATTACCTCCCACTTGACTCTCTCTGATGACAGCGCTGATACCGGAGTGTGTGTGACTCCGCCGTAGCCACCGATGACAACCAGATTGGCTGCAAGGCGTGCGAGCGTTAAATGGAACAGTTCATCAGAATCCCAAAATGAGTCTTGATAGCATTTTTGGTGGAGTGTGGGAAGCAAATTCCGCCCAAGAATCTGGTGCTTTGATTTGCTTCTTCGCAGGGGCGGATCTAGGCATGGGCATGGGGTCAATGGCCCCCTAAATGTCCTGATTGCCCCACCAAACACGAACGATGGCATGCAAAACAACCCAAGACATTTCAGATTAAAGTGTTTATAATTAAAATGCTTTGAAACACTACTACTGCTACGAACTAACTACAGTTGTGGCACCACTAAACCAACAGCATTTCATCATCATTGAAAACAGAAAACAGAAAACTTCAAACAACTGGTGTTATTATTGATGCTTTACTTGTTACATCCGCCCCTGCTTCTTTGAGCACTTTTGTTGCATTGCTTTCACCTGTTCAAGAATTCAGCTCAAATGTGTAGTGTTTATTTACTGGAGATGACTATGACTAATCGGAGGGGTTTGTAACTCCTGAGAGCCTCCCTCAACTTGCATTTGCATTTTGAGATCGGAACTGCCAAACAGTCCAGCAAACAGGAACATTTTTTTCTATGGAATGAAGTCAAACTAAAATAGTGCTTGTCGGTGTGGGTAGTCTGGTCAAATGTGTAAATAATAGGGGTATTTTTTTCAGTGAAAAAACCCTGTCCTATGGTGTTCCCCTATGGTGCAGGCAGGCAGACACCCAGACAGGAGCCACATGATGGAGTGCCAGGGAGACTGGAGCGAGGACCAGGCCCTGCTAGGGCTGCTGGTCCCTGGGCTGTGCAGTGACCTGGACCTGCAGCAGCTTCTGACCGACACGGAGGAGAAGCTCCGGATCAATGCCAGCAGGTCAGTCCCAGCAGGCCCTGCCTCCTCTCTCTGCACCAGAAACCAGTCGGGTTTTTACCATAATATTGTCACTGGTGGCCAATCTCCTAAATTTAAAGTTTTTTTTTTTTTTATTTTTTGATCCTTTTAAATTCTGCAAATATAGTCCTATAGTATCATACAACACTCAATTTGTGATCTTTGTTGTGGTGAAGTTGGCTATATGCCATTCATCTAATTTTAAAAAAAGTTGAACTATTGGTGATACAAGGTTTATTTCCAGACACGGAAGATATAAATGTCAGTAATTTTGTCAGTCCACTGTTGGATGTCCTTTCCTTGTCACAAGAACTCACACATGTTGCTGCTGTATTTCCTGAAGGTGTGAGGGCCTTTTATTAAGCAATGTTTTCAATCAATCTCTCTCTCTCTCTCTCTCTCTCTCTCTCTCTCTCTCTCTCTCTCTCTCTCTCTCTCTCTCTCTCTCTCTCTCTCCCCTTCTCTCTCTCTGATTGTGTCTTCAAGGCTAGGTTACAGACATGTACGTACATATTGATTCAAATTCCTGCTTGTTCTTGTTTCATTGTTATATAACAATATGCTTTTCTCACGTTGGAAATGTCGTGCACATTTTATCAACTGTACAAAATACTGCCATCAACAGCCATTGTAGGATACATTATAGAGTTCCCTGTCTATATAATTGCGAATGCCTGTACGTTGTCAGCACTATGGCAGGTTTTATGGGCTAAGGTGGAGTGAAGAGGTTGGTTTTCAGACTATGATGTAAGATTGGCAGTGAGCATTCTATGGTTTGGCCAGAAGGAAGAAGAATCAGGGACGTGTAGAGCATTGTCCTGTTTTAGTGAATGTTATGCCAGCTTCCCTGCATGTGTTGACTGATCTGAACAGTGGGACGGTTGATTGTACTGTGAGACTTGGTGCTGCCATACATTTGGTTGCTATAAAGACCAGCATCAGAGTTTTGTAGGCTATACTCTTGATCATTTCTCGTTCATTTGGAGAGGCCATGCAGTAAGAACAGTGTTACTTTTTTGGCTGTTTTTATTAGTTTATATCGATCAAACACCTGAACGATAGGTGAATCGATGAAGAGACTGCTATATCATTACAGCAATAATGGCATGTGCGTCATGATACATTATACTGTATGTAACAATATCCACCCCTCGTTTTTATGTCTCTATTGATAGGGCACAGCAATTTGACAGGACTACGTTGTCTGGATATAACTGGTGTGGTGTCTGGATAAGAAGCTGAAATTATTAATGGTTGAGGAAGGGTCTGTTGCTTGGAATGTTATATAGAGTGTCCCCAACTCCTGCCATGTGGTTCAATGCCCCCCTCCCTCCTCCACCCCCACCACCGAGTCTGGGTGGGGATCGATTCAGTACACTACAATATCACACACAAGTAGCAAACAATCTTCAAGTTCATCTACTTTCTAACTTGCTATCTCCTGTGAACGTTTAAGTATTGAACAAGCACATTCAAAGCTATTACCAAATGGACCCTTACGGGTCCATTTGGTAAAGGGGGCTCCAGGAAAAATCTCCTGTAAAATGGCACCCCCCAAGGGATAAAATTATGAGCCATTTTTATACGAAATAACATGTTATATGTGTTTTAAATGTTCAATTCTAGTTATACCGGATATGTATAATGTATTTATCTATATAGGCTTATTAGCTTGGGATACTTTTAAAACATGTCTGGTGGTCGCCCCCTCTCCTCCCCTCGCCCTCCTCCCCTCATGGCGCCCTAGGCAACTGCCTAATATGCCTAATGGCAAAAAAACGCCCCTGCAAAGGACAAAGTACAAGCAGATCTCCACCAGACCTTCTTTTCCAGTCATGGGGTGAAGCTACCTAATGCAGGCCTCAGGAGGAGGTGGAGGACAGGGATAATGGGAAATTGCATTCACAATACGGTTCCGTTTCAAAAATAGGCTGCCAATATAGGAGCATTTTTGCCACATTTTGCAGGCTATCAGAGTTAAATTAACACTCAGGGCTTTAGTGTGGGTGTGATCAGGGAGCGGTGGTCGGTGGGGGAGAAATGAGGCCGAAACGAGACCACAATGGATTGATCTATATTTTAGTTTTTTTCTTCCTTGGGTGTGTGTGTGTGTGTGTGTGTGTGTGTGTGTGTGTGTGTGTGTGTGTGTGTGTGTGTGTGTGTGTGTGTGTGTGTGTGTGTGTGTGTGTGTGTGTGTGTGTGTGTGTGTGTGTGTGTGGTGGTTGGTAAGGGACATCCCAAATGTGGTGAGAGAGCACCATCCCCTTACACTCCCCTTCTCTCTCTCTCTCTCTCTCTCTCTCTCTCTCTCTCTCTCTCTCTCTCTCTCTCTCTCTCTCTCTCTCCTCTCTCTCTCTCTCTCTCTCTCTCTCTCTCTCTCTCTCTCTCTCTCTCTCTAAATGGGACCATAATAATTGAAGACTCTCCACCATGTTGAAATGAGAAGCCTTTGGCCAGCCAGGTAATTCAAGGCTTATTACCAAAGGAAGGCTGGCTCTTTTTTTTCCTCCCCCCTGTATGCTTTTCGAAGCATTAAAGGGTTATTTTGTGCTCTAGCCAGATGGGAGGGAGACGGATAACCATTGGGAACAAAGGGGAAAGATAATGGAGGATGGGGATTAATATATGGTCTGTCTGGCTGTATGTTTGTCTGTCTGTCTGTCTGTCTGTCTGTCTGTCTGTCTGTCTGTCTGTCTGTCTGTCTGTCTGTCTGTCTGTCTGTCTGTCTGTCTGTCTGTCTGTCTGTCTGTCTGTCTGTCTGTCTGTCTGTCTGTCTGTCTGTCTGTCTGTCTGTCTGTCTGTCTGACTGTATGTCCGTCAGGTATTAATCTCAGACCACTTCATCTAGGGCTCCATTTTCGTTACCGCTAAACCCCTTATCCCTTAACTTCTATGCCTTTTTAAACTATTTTAAAAACAAATTTTCAGTAGTTCAAATGGCCAGTCTACAAGCTCACAGCGTGTTAATAGATTGACATGTTGAAATATTCCAAAAAGAGTTTCTCAAAATAGTAAAAACAAAATAAGGGATTTGGGATAAGGGGTTTGCAAATAAACTCTCTGATGCACCCACGCACGTGCACACGCTTCATGCCCTGGCCACAGAACTCACTCAGCTACCGTCTAGAGCAGGGGTGGGCAATTATTTTTCCCAAGGGGCCAAATGAGATACATAAAATAGTGTGGAGGGCCAAGACTAAAGGCTGAACTAAAGTCTGTGTAATATTAATGTAATTTCAAGATAAAAGTAAGAGTAAGACCAACCATTTTGACACCAGGGCCCTCTATTTATTCAGTATTTGAGCCACGGACCAGCATTTGATGACATTTTAGCCCCACAGACCCCCAAACTAAAGATTTCTTTTGCTTTTGTCCACAATACCAGCCTGGATTTCACAAGCAAAACAGGCAAACCTAGATCAAAAATGACTATTCTTTTACATTCTCTATAAATCTTCTACATTCTCTATAAATATTTTAACTCTTGAGAGTGTAAAAATGAAACCAAATGGACCCTTGCGGGTCCATTTGGTTTCATTTTTACGCTCTCAAAGAGTTACATCTGGTTAACCAACTTTCCATATTTAACTGGAACTCTCTCAAGGACCACTGGTGGTCCCCGGGCCGGTCAGAGGCAGCCAAAGGGCCGCATTTGGCCCCCGGGCCGCATAATGCCCAGGTATGGTCTAGAGCAGTGGTTTTCAACCTTTTTCATATCAGGGCCCACTATCTACTCTGCATTTTAGCCAAGGACCACCACTTGATGTTGCGTTTTAGTCTCTCGGACCCCAAACTAAGAATTGTTCTATTCGCCAATCTTTTAATCCAATCACAATCCAGTATTTGAACATGTGACTCGAAAAAGTGGTAGAACTAAGGATTTCCAAGTTTGTGTCCACAATTTTGTAGAGATAAACTGGCAAAACATTGTTCAAAACTAGAGTTGTGCCCCTACGGGGCACAGGTCTCCACCGTCCGGCTCAGGTTTGAACGTGTTTACTGTGAGCGTAATGATAGAATAAACATGTATATAGAGAGGGTATGAGATTTATGACGTCATCATGACATCATCCTATGCACGGACATGATGGCGGACAGACACGGGCGGAATGACGGGGTACGATCCATAGTCACCACCTTACGGTGGAGACAATAAGAATTCTTAAACATTTTGTAGATTCTTGAAAATGTATTTCAGATGTCTAAATATAATTTAACTCTTGAGAGCGTAAAATGAAACCAAATGGACCCGGGAGGGTCCATTTGGTTTCATTTTACGATCTCAGGAGTTATACAGATCTATACGGGTCCATTCGGTTATACCGACTGTTTAGCTGGGGACCACCTGGAATCCTGTCAAGGACCACTGGTGGTCCCCCGGACCACTGGTCGAAAACCACTGGTCTGAAGAGAGAGAGACAGAGAGAGAGAGAGAGAGAGAGAGAGAGAGACAGACAGACAGACAGACAGAGAGAGACAGAGAGAGAGAGAGAGAGAGAGAGAGAGAGAGAGAGACAGACAGAGAGAGAGAGAGAGAGACAGAGAGAGAGAGAGAGAGACAGAGAGAGAGAGAGACAGAGAGAGACAGAGAGAGAGAGAGAGAGAGAGAGAGAGAGAGAGAGCGTTAACCTGCATATGGGTCAGTGTGGCCGGCCTGCTCCCAGTTCTCCGATGTCAGGGGTATTTCTTTCTTTGCTTCTTGCTTAAGAGCGGCTCCCTAATTGAAGGAGATTAAGATAGGCTGACAACGGAGACGGCGGCTACCCACCACACCCCACCTCCCCTCCCCAAATTGAAACAGTGTAATCCATTAGTTTTCATCAGATGGGACGGTGGCGTGGAGCGGCACGGGGCAGCTGGAGGGGGGTGGGGGGTGGAGGGGGGACGCCAAAGACGACCTCTAATGAAGTGTCAGCCTGGTGCCACAGCGGTTCAAGACCGGCCTCCGGTTTCGCACACTGCGGCCCGGTGGCTAAATGACTCTCCCACCAAGCTGCATGCCAATCTTGATCAGGGCGACATCAGTGCTTTTAAATTTGATTCCGCGCGTGTGCGCGTGTGTGCGCGCGTGTGCGTGTGTGCGTGTGTGCGTGTGTGTGTCCTTGTCCTCACAGGAGCGAGAAAAAAAGTTGTTTTAAGAGATTTTCAGATAAGAATTCTAGAAAAAAGGATTCGGTTTAGTGTTTACATTCAGAGCTTAGGTGTTGCGGTTGGACTATAGGGTTAGATTTGGTCTTATTTTACATAGCGTATAGGCCACATCGATCCACAAGCTTCTCAACCTGAAACATTCTTGCACGTCCCCAAAATGCAGATCCGGTCCGCTCCAGTACGGTAATGCCATCGAGCATGAGCATGTGTGCGCGTGTTTGTGTGTGTGTGCCTGAGTTTAGCTGTGCGTGAACGACACGTGTGTCCGGTTAGCATATCAGGCTTTATCTGCTATCTGGTGTCGGCCGATACAGGGCCTGGCCTCGGGCCCAGGGGGGTCCGGCCCTTTCAGGGGCCTGGGGGCCAATGAGGGAGATTCAGAGCCAGGGCAACTAGGGAAGGATGGATGGATGGATGGATGGATGGATGGATGGATGGCAGGGGCGGATGGGACATGTCCCAATTGGGGGGAAAGCAGGAGAAAATGGTATGGGGGCGACTTCATCGCCTTCGTGCCACGGGCGATGAAGTCGCACCCATACCATTTCCGGTTACAGGACTTATATTAGGCAAGTAAAGCATCAATAATAACATCAGTTGTTGTTGTTAAGTTTTCTTTTTTTCAATGATGAAATGCTGTTGGTTTAGTGGTGACACATAGTTACAACGTAGTTAGTAGCAGAAGTAGTAGTGTTTCAAATCATTTTAAATATCAGCACTTTAATTCGAAATATCTTGGGTTGTTTTGCATGGCATCGTGTTCGGTGCGGCAGACTGGCCATTTAGGGGGGCATTGCCAACCCCCCTCCCCATGCCCATGCCTAGATCCGCCCCTGATGGATGGATGGATGGATGGAGTGATAGACGGTTGGAGGATCCGTTTCCAGGGTCCCCTCCCTCCCTCCTCTCCCCCTCGCGGGCAGAATGGAGTCCTTTGATGGAGCCTGCACGTATTTGGTTCGCAGGCCGGGCGGCCGGTTGGTTGGTTTGGCACCGCCTGGAGCTTTGGGGGGGCGGGGGGGGGGGCTTATTTGAAAAGGGATCCCTCTCCTCTTCTCGGCTAAAGAGGAGGAGAGGGGAAGGGGAGCGGACAGACAGACAGACAGCCAGGGGCGGATGTAACATTTCCCAATTTCCCAATCGCCCCCATACCATTTTCAGTAGTGTTTCAAATACTTGTTTCAAATACTTATTTAAATATAAGCACTGGAATATCTTGGCTTGTTTTGCATGCCATCATGTTTGATGGGGCAGACTGGGCATTTATAGGGGGCCATTGCCCCCCCCCCCCCCCCCATGCATGCCTATGCCTAGATCCGCCCCTGCAGCCAGCCAGCCAGCCCACCCACCACACTAAATTAATTCTGACAAGGAACTTAAGATAACGTCAAAGCGCTGACTAATCGTGGGATTGGGTTTCTGTAAGTCAGGGAGCTGTGAAATGTGCCATCATATCTAATAAAAGACCTCCGCTTGCACCCCTCTCTCTCTCTCTCTCTCTCTCTCTCTCTCTCTCTCTCTCTCTCAGCGTGGGCGTGTGGGGCGGGTGGGCATTGGACACGGTGTCGAGTGTCGACTGTCTAGCGAGATCGGTTTGGGAAACAATTAGATTTCATTTGAATGTTTTTTTTTTTTGTGTGCGCGTGTATGTGAGCGCTACAGTTGTGTGCATCAGCATTTGTGACAAACATGAAGACACACATCAAGGTTCAAGGTTTTTTATGTGTCACTCCAGTGTATGTCAGGACATATAGGGACGAAATAGAATAATACAAGACAGTGCAATAAGACAATAGTCAAGACAATAGACAGTGCAATAAGACAAAGTCGAGACAATATATAGACGAGTCAAACAATAGTGCAGCAGACCAGTAAAGTGCAAACTGTACACCTAACGTGAAGGTGCTATAGGCTAACCAGGTGTGATAAAGTGGCAGTAGTGTGAAGCTAACAGACAGCTAGACAGGACATATACGTACAGTATACAGGTGTGTGTGTGTGTGTGTGTGTGTGTGTGTGTGTGTGTGTGTGTGTGTGTGTGTGTGTGTGTGTGTGTGTGTGTGTGTGTGTGTGTGTGTGTGTGTGTGTGTGTGTGTGTGTGTGTGTGTGTGCGCACACGTTGTAAGGCTCATAGTCCTAGTCCTAGATGATTGACATGTTTTTTTCGAGAGGCCTAAAAGGACCCCCCCTCTCTCTCTCTCTCTCTCTCTCTCTCTCTCTCTCTCTCTCTCTCTCTCTCTCTCTCTCTCTCTCTCTCTCTCTCTCTCTCTCTCTCTCTCTCTCTCTCTCTCTCTCTCTCTCTCTCTCTCTCTCTCTCTCTCATTCCGCAGCTCTTTTGTGTCAACTTCCAGCCTTTCACCATTACCGGTCCGTCCATTGTCATCCTCACTTTGAAAGTTGAAAACGGTTTTATTTTCTGTGTGTATAAACCCCCCCCCCCGCCCCGGTTCTTCCTCTTCATCCCTCTCCTGCTTCATTCTCTTTTCTCTTTCCGTCCGTCTTGGCTGGCAGATGGACGGACGGACGGATGGACGGACGGACGGACACGGGGTGGAAGTCATCAGCGGCAGGGAAGCTTAATCCCGTGGAGTTGATTAGGGCCGCGGCGAGCTCTCACTGTGGCGGGGCTAAAGGTCGCCAAACGTTGCCCAGAGAGCCGGATGGACTTCTTGACACGGGAGCAACATCCGAGCCGACTTTATACCTTACCGGCCGCGCGGCGCTGCCCTTAAGGATGGGTAATTGAAAAGAGAGAGGGAAGGGAAGAGAATTAAGAGAGGATTGGAGATGGTTTGGAGGCCGTGGGCAGAGAGAGAGAGAGAGAGATGGAGGTGGGGTATAGTTTGAAATTTATATAGGGACTCGCATGGATTAAAGTTCTCAGTCGCCACGACTTGATTTCGGTCATTTAGAATTCAGTGGAAGTCGGTGCGTCTTCAATGGAAGCATGTCTCGCACTTAAACGAGGTTAATAACGAGGTTATTCGTTAGTTTAAAAAAAATAAAGAACGGTATTTGAAGTGCTCATGAAACTACTGTAGCTATTAAATACCTGGTCAGTAAGGGTCTTTCTCAGACATGCTGGTATATCCTTTCATGTATTGTAAAAGCAAAATGTAAGGCGAAGAATACCATCAAAAAACATCACCATGTTTCTTGTGTGGTGGCAGTGGCTCAAGGGTAGAGTCAACCACAAGGTTCAAACCCGGACTCCCCCAGAGTTAGTCCCCGAACCCTTGGTTGCTCCTGATCTGCTGGTTGTGCCTTGCATGGTTTCCACCACTATGTATGAATGAGTGTGTGAATGTGTGAATCTGATAAACAATCTGTGTAAAGCTCCTTGGATAAAAGGCGCTTTTCAGGAATAAATTATTATTATTATTATTATTTAGGAAACAGACCGTTAGTGAGTATTTGGTTTCATGCCATTTGTTGTTATTTAGATTAGGTGTGAGAGTTGTGCTTTAATCCCTAAGTGAACAAAACCTGGATAGGAACAGGGATTTTAATCCCTAAATACTGTGAGTGAATTTACACCTGCATGGGACAGTGATTTTAATCCCTAAATACAGTAAATTAACATACACCTGCATGGGACAGTGATTTTAATCCATAAATAAGTCAACATACACCTGCATGGGACAGTGATTTTAATCCCTAAATAAGTGAATTTACACCTGCATGGGTGTATAGTGATTTTTATCCCTAAATAAGTGAGCATACACCTGCATGGGGATAGTGATTTTTATCCCTAAATAAGTGAATTTACACCTGCATGGGTGTATAGTGATTTTTATCCCTAAATAAGTGAATTTACACCTGCATGGGTGTATAGTGATTTTTATCCCTAAATAAGTGAGCATACACCTGCATGGGTGTATAGTGATTTTTATCCCTAAATAAGTGAGCATACACCTGCATGGGTGTATAGCGATTTTTATACCTAAATAAGTGAGCATACACCTGCATGGGGACAGTGATTTTAAACTCTATAAGTGAACAATGTCTGGACTCCACCATGCAGTGGTGCTGTGGCTCTGAGCAGAGCTGCAGGCGATGCTGTAAAGTAACTACCTGCATCTGAGTACTGTACCAGTTACTGTAAGTACAGTATCCAGGTATTTGCACTTGAGTAGTTACAGTTTCCAAAACGTTCACTTCTACTTCAGAGGAAAACATTGCACTTGTACTCTACTACAGTTAATTGGCTGGGAAAAGAATAAAATTAATTCAAATAAATAATAATACATTTCATTAAAATAAAATAAAATAAAATAAAATAAAATACACAGTTACTAGCTGCTTTGCAGATTTTGATTATCATTACAAAGCATACAAGGTCACGACCATTGGCCATCGGCCGCAAACTGATGGGCCAGCAGTTGAGACCGTTCTTCAGCGGTCGGTACTAACCCTAACGCTAAATATAACCTCAGTAAAACCTATGCTTAACCCCAGACTGGTGGCCCCACGGTCGCGACCATTGGGTCACCAGTCGCAAAATGATTTCACCCTTTCTGCCTGTGCATTTTGGCCATTTGAAAACCGATGCCCCCATTCTTCCCGAGAATTGAGATTTTGAGATTCAAGTGGTTAACATAACAAATAAAGCTATATGGTGCCTATCAATCACATTTGGACGCCTGCAGTTACTACGACAAACCCCTATAGGGGTCCCTGGACCACCCTGCTGTTGAATCCCCCTTGGTATTAGAGAGCAGCCAAGTACGGCATAAATCCTTGTATTGTGCAAAGGAACACTATACTAACTGTAGAAACAAAGTACAGGTATACAGTGTCTGTTAGGAGTCCGGTTTCCAAAATAATTGTAATGGAGAAAAAGTCCAACATTTGTTATAGGGGATGTTATAGGGTGACCAGATGTCCCTCTATGCGTGGGACAGTGCCTCATTTCCAAGACTTTATGTGTCCCACAAATTGAGCCCCCTGTCCCACAATGTGACCGACTGTTCAAGTCCCCTAATATTTGGCTTTCTGTTGTCTCTTTTCCTCGTATACTTGTGTTTTTATTAAGTCCATTAAAATAATACTAATAGTAGTTACCCCTGCATTTCCATATTCACTCCAGAGGGAACATATTGCATGTACTGTCGTATCAAAAATAGCCGATCTACAAACTTTTTTTGCTATATTCGAATTGAAATAGTAAATTGCTATTTCTTTGAATATGACATTGAAATCTTAATCATTTGCTAACCACGTTTGCACAGTGTTTTGAATGAGTTGATTTGCTCCTGATGTGCTGGTTGTGCCTTGCATGGTTTCCACCACCATCGGTGTATGAATGAGTGTGCGAATGGGTGAATGTGCAGGTGCATGCCACATAATAGGCTCTGGCATATGTGGTAAATGGTGCATTTATATATCGCCTTTATCCAAGGCGTTTCACATAGCTTGTGCATCACATTCACCCATTCACACTCACATTCATACACTCATGGCAGTGGAAATCATGCAAGGTACTGTACCTACTATAGCACATCAGGAGCAATTAGGGGTTCAGTGTCTTGCTCAAGGACACTTCGACACTAACTCTGCGGGAGCCCGGGACCTTGCGGTTACCATCCGGTGACTCTACCCCTGAACCACTGCCGCCCCATATGTGCTGACCTACGTTGCATTTTCGAGTTCCATTCATGACAACCTCTCTCTCTCTCCCTCTCCCTCTCCCTCTCCCTCTCTCTCTCTCTCTCTCTCTCTCTACCTCTCTCTCTCTCTCTCTCCGTCTTCCCTGTCAGTCATCACTTGAAACTATGGATAGTTGCATAGTGTGAGTTGAGCCTGTGCCATGTAGCATAGTGGAGAGAAGTGGCTGAGTGAGACATCCAGGTATACGTACGGAGATGAAGAGAGAGGTGAGAGAAAGTGAAAGCCACAATCTGTTCCCTCTCTCGTGGCTCCATTTTACAGGTCAGAACTCAGCAAACCGCGGGTCACAATCTGCTCCTGTTGGCTCCCTCCGCCATCGCTGCGCACGGCTCTTGTCTTCCTTCCCGGAGAAACAAGAGAACACGTTTTTTTGTGGGGTTTTTTTTCCCGCTCTCTTTCCACGTACGTCCAGAGGACATGGGGGAACATCTGGCAGCGTGTATGTAAGGCCGTAAATGGGAGTACCGGCGAGGCACGGCGCCACCGCTCCACCCTTGTAAAACCGCGCATGATGCAAAGAAAAGAAGGCTTGATTGTGATTGATTTCGGTATAGTGCCACTCTGTACAGCCGTAACTCCCAGCGTCCAGATGGACCCGTTACGGGTCCATTTAGTCCCGCTTGTACAGTGGTGCGAAGTGCATTTACTTAAGTACTAGAGTTAAGTAACACTTTGCGGTATTTGGTCCAATTGCTTTTATCGTATACAGATATATAGAGACCTCATATACAGTAAGTCCCCTGGGCTTTTTACCTCATACTAGCACTTTTGTGTCATTATTATTTTTTTATGCTGTGCAAAGTATAAATCAAACCAAAACAAGATCTGATGAAATCTTGCAATCCACTTTCTTCACTTTCTCTCCACTACATTTATGTGAAAACTTTAGTTACTAGTTTAAGTTACTTTGTGCATTTTGATTATCATTGTTATTATTCCAAAAAAC
This sequence comes from Benthosema pterotum, assembly GCA_039105355.1. Taxonomy (NCBI): domain Eukaryota; kingdom Metazoa; phylum Chordata; class Actinopteri; order Myctophiformes; family Myctophidae; genus Benthosema; species Benthosema pterotum. Next base: position 12,707,233 of record CM076972.1, read on the forward strand.
ATACTTTCCCCTATTACAGTATATACAGAACTACAAGCTCAGCACAATGCATTAGATCTGCTCATAGATCTGCTATTTTCAAAAGATCGTTTTGTACAGTTTGAACTTGCGAAATGGGAAATCTCGCACAATGGCAATACTTTTTGCCCTTGGTACATGCCAATACTTTTGTATTTCCCGCAAGGACATTTGAGTTCTGGACGTGTATGAGTGTATCTCTTTGCAGCATACAGCATACATACAAAAACTTGTGAGTGCTCGTTCTGTTTACCCGGGGACACCCAAGAAACCCCTCAAGGACCCCTCTGGTGGTCTCCTGAGGACCCCAGTGTCAGAACAAATCACTCATTCTGGCTACAGGGTTGCAGCTATAGCACCAGGACTCTTCCAAACTTACTACCGTACTTTACAGAAATAGCAAGCTCACTCATGCCTTGTAAGCTTGTTTGTTTGTTCGTTGGTTTGGTTGTTTATTTATGGGGGGGTAGATGTCAGTAGTAAATTACATTAAACTAATTAAACTGAGTGTCAATGTCACTCACTTTACCATTGTATTTGCCACTCACTTTCTGCATGCTCATGTACCCTCTAAGGTATGGAACCTGAAGGTGACCGCACACACTGGTAGCCAAAGTGCTGTTTCTTTATTATAGGACACAAAGTATAGAACCCAACGTTTTGGCAGGTAAAACTGCTTTGCTTTCTTCAGGGTATGGGCTGAGGGCCCCTCATATCTAAAAAGCGTCTGCAACCTGAGCACTATATAGACATGCAATCTTTTCAAAAGGGGGTCCGACTCCACGGCCAAATTTAAATTTGGGGTCCATGGCCTTGGCATGAAAATTTCGTTTTTGGAGAACTGCACTGTCAAGTTTCCAAAACAATGCTTTTTTAAAATATAAATAGATATTTTTTCTTTTCATGAAGTTCCGAGAAATGTCAGTGAGAGCATACAGATGGAAGCCCATTGAACACCTGCTGTCACTCTTCCAGTCCTGGGGTGGAGCCCAGAACTGTACATCCACCGTTTTAATGGCATTCAGTAAACAAACACACTGCTCCCTCCTGCCCACAGCCCCCCTCTCTCCCCCTGCCCCCCCCGGGTTGTAGCGCACAGCGGGCACGTTGTGTTGTGGGATCGGGTGTGTGTGTGTGTGTGTGTGTGTGTGTGTGTGTGTGTGAGAGAGAGAGCGAACAGCGCAGCACTACCTACGCCCAGGAGTCCATTTCGGCTTCCACTTCCACTAGTTTAGTTTGTCAGAGGTCACACAAACCGTTGGCGTTGCCCAAATGCTGCTGCCCCCCCATTAATTTCTAGGGCTGGGCAAAAAAAAATGATATGACAACATATCACAATTCTTAATGCCATGATGTCGCCAGATTCAACATCGATGTTTTGATATTTATGTAGAACTATTCATTAATGTTCATGTCAGAAAGACTGACTGACTGACGTTATCAGGGCTGCATTGATGTGTATGATTGAACTTTTTGTTATTTATATTGTTCAAAATTGCTTTAAAATGTTGTAGTTGATTGAACTTGTCATGGACCATACTCGTCATGGTCGATATTTGGAACCGGTCATTTGTATGCCCTCAGAAAAAATCTTGAAAATGGGTGGAATTCCGCTTTAAAATGTTCTAGTGTAATTAATGAAAGCACAGTCATTTGTGGCAAAAAATGCGATATATCGAATTGAATTACAGCATAATTAAGAATTGCATATATACTGTAAATCGATTCAGAACCCTACATATTAATATTCTATCGTATCGTAAGGTAAGTGAATCGTCCCACCCCCATGAATTTCCCAGGCAGCGTGGCCTTCAGCGCGCCGCTCCGAACACTGTGCATGGTTTTTACGCTCGGACCTACAGTATATACAGCTTGAGCCGAATGCGATTTTCCCCCCTGTCTTCTTTCTTTAACAACCACAGCAGCAGGTCGTTCGTTTGCTCTGGGGCAAAGCGCCGTTATACAACACACTGTCACAAACACAAAGTGATCCTTTTAGTTGTCGTTGGTTGTTTTTTTTTTTCTTTTCTTTTCTTTTTACTGCCGGCACGACGAATTCCTGTGTGCAGACATTGCACAGAAACAACGCGGCGAGGCAGCACACACACACACACACACACACACACACACACACACACACACACACACACACACACACACACACACACACACACTATTCGACATACACATTGTAAGCAAGCAAGGGTTGTTTTGTTTTTTTGTGTCAGTCAGCAAGTTGGTGCCGGGAGAATAAAGAGAGACGCTTCATCTGCTTAGAGAGAGAGAGAGAGAGAGAGAGAGAGAGAGAGAGAGAGAGAGAGAGAGAGAGAGAGAGAGAGAGAGAGAGAGAGAGAGAGAGAGAGAGAGAGAGAGAGAGAGAGAGAGAGAGAGAGAGAGAGAGAGAGAGAGAGAGAGAGAAAGAGATAGAGAGCCATAGCAGCAGCAGCATTTCAGTCTTGACGATACGGGGGTAGTAGTCGTATAGCAGTCTATAACATTTTATCCCCGGCGTTTCTTTTTTTTGCCTCCCCTCAGAACGGCACGGCGTGTCAGATTGAACGCTTATTTAATGTGCTGCCATTGGAAGACATCTGGATGTGTGCAGCATGGCCCTGGGAGCAGGCAGGAGGTTGCTTTATGGACGCTGCGCTATATAACACACACACAACGCCGTGTGATGCATGATGGGAGAATGAATGGCACTTTGGCTCTTGTCTGGTACGCATAAGCAGAGATGCAGGCACGCCAGGGGCGGATCTAGGCATAGGCATGGGGGGGCAATGCCCGCCTAAATGCCCAGACTGCCCCACCAAACATGATGGCATGCAAAACAACCCAAGCTATTTCAGTGCTTATATTTAAAAGTATTTGAAACACTACTGAAAATGGTATGGGGGCGAAGCGCCACGGGCGATGAAGCCGCCCCCTTACCATTGGGAAATGTTCCATCCGCCCCTGACGCACGCACACAAACACACGCACAATTTCACCAGCACACACCCGTACACCACTAATTTGTGCAAACTGTATACAACATTAATTATGCGCGAGGCACTGCAATGTACACATATACCAATTTATGCACACACACACACACACACACACACACACACACACACACACACACACACACACACACACACACACACACACACACACACACACACACACACACACACACACACACACACACTCTTATACGCAAGCGTATGCATTGATTTGCATGGAAATGACTAAACATGACGGGTCTGAAGATGTCATTTCTAATCTGTCACATTAAAGGAGAAAGAGAATAGCTGATGCAGTCTGTCAAAGTGTGTGTGTGTGTGTGTGTGTGTGTGTGTGTGTGTGTGTGTGTGTGTGTGTGTGTGTGTGTGTGTGTGTGTGTGTGCGCCCATGTTTGTGTTAAAGGGTGAAGTAAGACGTAAGACTTAAGGAGTGCTTGTGTCAGATCCCTGTAACACCACTTCAACACACACACACACACACACACACACACACACACACACACACACACACACACACACACACACACACACACACACACACACACACACACACACACACACACACACACACACACACACACATCCATGTCTGGGTTCATTACTGTTGATGCCTCAGTATCTGTTCTCTCTCTCTGTGGTAGGGGGGGGTCGTATATGTTTGGTGTGGTACATCAGTTGGTATGTTAAAGGTGTGCTTCTGTTTATACACTACAGTATGTATTAGCAACATGCTTGCGGATGTGCAAAAATTATGTATGAATGGATGTGTCCTTGTTTGCGTATGACGAGCATACATTATATGATCACTAGACTGTCGGGTGGAAAACTTGTACCTTCAAAACTGTTACTTTTCGATTAGATTTTTTTTTAAAGTAGCAGATCTACAGGGTCAAAACGTGTCGCCTCACGCTACAGATCGCTCGCGGATCTGATGCTTTCCTCTGTGCCAGTGGTTCTCAACCAGTGTTCCGGGGACCACCAGTGGTCCTTGAGAGAGTTCCAAGTGGTGCCCAGCTAAATGATGGAAAGTTGGTTAACCAGATGTAACTCATCATTTGAATCAGCTTAGTCTACACAACTAGAGAATGTAGAGGATTAATGGTAATTTTTGATCTATGTTTGCTTTTCTTGTTTCCAAAATCTAGCCTGGAATTTTGGACAAAAACAAGCTAAAAAAAACAATCTTTAGCTTTGGGGTCTGTGGGGCTAAAATGTCATCAAATGGTGGTCCGTGGCTCAAATGTTGAATAAATAGTGGGCCCTGGAATCAAAATGGTTGAAAAACACTGCTCCGTGCGATGGCAGACCCCAAATCTCATCGAATATTTTCCAATTTTAATCAACCATGCATCATATGAAAGCTTACATTCTGTAGTTTCATAAAAACATTCTACATTCTGTAGTTTCATAACATGTAAAATGATGAAACATGTGTTTCATTCCACTGTATCTCCCCGGTCACATTATACTCTGTCCTCCTCATCCTCTCTAGCATTGAGCAGAGTCTGAAGGAGCTCCAGGCCAGGATGGGGGATGGGGGTCCCGGCGCGGCCGACCGCCCACCCAGCCCCTCGGAGTGTGTGCAGTGGCTCAACCCGCGGACCCCCGGCGCCGTCAGGCCCTCTGCCGCGGGACACCAGGAAGTCATGGACTTCCTCAAAGCTCTGGTAAAAACATTCACATCAGACAGACCGTATATACATTGTGGCAGCTGCAGGTTCCCATGCCTGTTTCCCCCCGCTTTTTTTTTGGAGCCCACCGTACGTACTTACATCTGACCAAAGACGAGACCCCCCACATGCAGGCACTCACACAGGCACACACACTTCCAACTGTTCCCTAACATATTTAGAAACAGAAAGGAAGATGAAGGGGGAAGGGGCCATGGTGGCACAATAGTAAGTGCTGTCGCCTCACAGCTAGAAGGTCCTGGGTTTGATTCCCGCTAGGGATGCTGTGGGTGCTGACGGCGTGGCAGTTATCAGTGGCCATACGGGGTTGCCGAAAGGGCCTTTCTGTGTGGAGCTTGCATGTCCTCCCCATATATGTACCCTCACAAAAACATGCAGTAATCCTGGTCTCTACAGTACAGTATACTGCCTCTCCCTAGCCAGTCGGGAGAGGCAGGAGTTAGGACAGGAACTGGTTGGATGTCCAACCAGGGAAACTCTCCCTGTCAGGTGAAAAGGAGGCTGCCGACTCCTCAAGAAAGCCAGTTCACTGCCTCCCCAGGTTGGCAGTGGAGGATCTGTAGAGCCCAGGATCACGTTAGGATTGGCACTTACAAAATTGTGGGGATAAAAATAAATGGTAAAAAAGTATGCTCTCTACAGTTGACACTCTCATAGCTCATGGCTCACTATGGCATATTATTAACAAGTGTTGTATAGTGGCATTTTTTAAGTGGGATGACGCCCCATAAGACAGAAACAATAAAAGAGTTAATGTGCCATAGTGTCATATAGTAAGTCAATGTCACATAGCACATATTCCACATTCAGTGAGTAGGTGTTACAATCAAAATAAGAACACTATAAATGTACAGTATGATGGCATGTAAAACAGAAACTCTAAAATTTGTTCTTGTCACAGACATGTTTGTTTGTGGATGTGAATTAAAACCAACAGATAATCACCAGGAGGTGACTTATCGAGACAATGCAGTCTATCTCTGCATGTATGCTTGAGCATGTGGCAGAGGCGTCCCGACAACGATGGGAACTTTCAGCACCCTAGGCAACCTACTGGCACTGGTGGTTATCGGTTGAACATTTGAATAAGTGGATGCATTTTGTCTGTGTGAACAGACATATTAATGACACCTGCCCCGGTACATCTCCGCCCCTCTCTCCACCCCTCTCTCTGTCCAGCTGCAGTACCTCAGGTCAGCAGAGGAGGGCAGAGAGGAGGCAGCTCTGCAGCTCCTGATGGATCTGTCCTCACAGTGTGGCGTCTCCTTTCCCTGCACCTCCTCCTCCTCCTCCACCTCCACCTCCTCCTCTGTCCCCATGGTCCACTCTGTCAGAGACGAGTCCGCCATGGAGGTAAACGCATTTTGTTTTTTATTTCATTCTTCATTGCAATGCAAATATGAAATGTTTTAATTTCATTTGGGGATGAGATGTCATACAGTACTTATTATGTAACTCCTCCTCGATATACAGTAACTGAACTTGACGGCAGGGTGCCAAAGTGCAATGTTTACTGTCTCATTCCACTTTTGATGATTAGAACAGTTATTACTTCCTTTGTGTTACTGGTATATACTGGCACATGTTTTTTGGTAACTTTAGTACCTTCAGTGCCCACAGATTGGAAAGCAAGAGTGTGTTGCTGGGACAGAGAAAGCCATTTTTCTATGAAAATCTTGGAAAGATTGTGTGGCTTGTGCACAATAAGGTCCAAATATTTAGATCAGTGACCCAACGGTTCAGAATCTGTGTTCACGTTCACCTGAACATGCTCCAATAACCTGTTTATTCATTGTCGTGCTCTGTTAGTTTCAGGAGATGTGGGACGACGTGCGTCTCTTGCTACGGCGCCACCTACTGGAGCGGCTGTCCTCCTGTGGGCCGATGCAGCGGCCACTAAACGGAGTGTCCTCTCTGTCTGTCCCTGAGCGTGTCCGCTGTCTCCAGGAGCTCTGCTTCCTCTATCCGCAGGCTGAGGTCCTCGCACGCTACCAGGTACTGTAGAACCTGAGGAATGAATCACTGGGACATTTTGTTTGTGCCTCTTTGACATGTTGAATGCCCTTGCTGTCGGGACAGAATCAGAAACCTCTTATAACCGTAACGTGATCGCACAACACCGCCACAGAAAATGAATAGTCTTGGAATTTGAATCCTGAAAAGTAACCATTTTGAACAAACTGTAATTGTAACTCAGTTCTTGTCTCATTACACTGGCTACCATTACAAGTGTTTTTAGGATTGATATCTTTTACTTGTGTATGAAACGGTCTTGCACCTTCCTATCTCCACGACTGCCTGTCTAGATGTCTCAGGATGCCCTCTTAGATACTCAGATGCCTGCCTGCTCGAGGTATTGTTAACATATTCCCTCCCGTTACACTGGGCGGGATTGTGAGGCAGTGGCAGTAAAATGTGCATAATACTATAATAGTAGAAGACGAGATGCTGGGGCCACAAGGAAGTGCCGGCCCCTTTACACCACACAGCGCGGCTTCACTGTAGGCTGCAGTAAACCTGCGATGGAGTTGTTTTGGTCCATGTGGTGTTAGTTCATGGAATTACAACCTCCCACACACTGGATGTAGTCTCATTCTGACCAGAAAATGGTGTTATTAGTGTGCACCTGTTCACATTGGATCCATATGTACTATGTAGGCTGTGTAACATGAGTAAAAAAATCTTTGATCGCTTTCTGTTGACATAGTTCCTGTCGTAAGATCTAAGCCTCCATGGTGACACAATACGCTATGAGCTATACTGTATGTTCTCGGATGTGCATCATGCCACATACTGTACATACTGTATCAAAAAGGCGTTTTTCAGGTTTCCATCTGTTACTGTCCTCTCCTCCTTATCCAGGCCGTGAGGAGCCAGTGGGTTGTGGAGCTGCTGCGTTCTGTGCTGTCCTCCACCTCCCAGGGCGGCAGTGGTGGTGGTGGTGGTGGTGGTGGTGGCGGGGGTGGCGACACCGGCTTCGACAGGCTGGCAGTGGGCTTCGCCTCGGCGGTGCCGGCCCTCGTGGCGGCCATGGGGGAGGAGTTCAGCATCTTGGGGGCGGCGGGCCTGGTGACGGCAGGGCTGGAGCCGCGCATCACGCTGGCATTCCTCAACGGAGCCTACCTGGAGGGCGTGGCCCGCGAGCTGGCCTCCGCCCTGGACAGGGAGTGCGAGAGCACCCTGAAGGACAACACCGCCCCCAGTGGCAGGGCGAGGAAGTGCTCCGCACGCTCCACGGCCTCCGTGGGTGAGTAGATGTGACGTGGTATTTCTATTTGTATTGTAAATGTCGATGTCAATTTAACTGTAAGAGTTAGGCCTTAGGGAGCAGCGGATAAGCTTTTTTCTTATCCGAAATCTGTTTACACATTGATGGTCCGTCCGCATCCAGTGCAGTCCAATCCATCCGCCATCTGCCGTACATACTACGTACCATTCTTACATTGCAACAAACGAATGTCTTTTTGTGCGATATATCCAGCGCTCATTGATTCTCATGCAGTCCCACGCCAAACTTATATTCTTCATCCCTTCTGTTTTAGTTAGAACTTTTAAACTCTCCTCTGCAGCTATAGTTGGCTAGCTAATGGCGCCTGCTGTGCTGCTGCTAGTTATTTTTTGTTTGGCTTCCTTTATACACAATGCATCGAGAGTAGTGAGAAACCATGTGTCCCGGAAGGCTCCCTGGAAGAGCGAGAGCAAAGTGATTGAGCTACAGTAGTACCCCTATAGAACATACATGTACACATATTGTAGCAAGAACATACAGTACCATGACTCCTCTGTCTCTCTCCTTCTCAACCCCCTCTTTGCCTGGGTTTGGTCCTATCTCTCTCTCTCCCATCCATAGAGCATGCACTGTGAAGTGCCTGTGTACTGCCAAGGTTTTATCCCCCCTCTCCAGTGTTACTGTTTTATAAGCTACAATATTGTTTTCTTTTCCCACATCTCAATTCGTCCTTATACTTTACCTATAGCAGCATTCCTCTCTCTCTCTCTCTCTCTCTCGTCAAACACATGGGGAGAAGAATACTGCGGCTCATCCAGAGGTCAAGGCCTCTGTAAATAAATGCTGTTTCCCGAACAATCTATCTATTTAACACTTTGCGCACCATTGCTGCGTGAGACCCCTCAACGCCACATTCAAGGCCGGAGTGGATGTTTGTCCCCCCCATCCATTCATAGGTGTGTTTGCATGCATGGCGTCCGAAGGTTCTGTGTGGATTTCATCTGCTCAACATACTGTACTATATTCTGCCTCTACTATTATGGTCACTGTTGGCCAGAAAAAATCTTTATATCTAGTTTTTTTTGTTTGGTTTTGTTTTTGTTTGTTTTTTGAGGTGTGCTATAGAGCTGAGCACGCTCTATATCGCTGCGGACAAAGCCAACTCGCGTTTCAACAAATCATGAGAACACACACAATTAAATGGTTTGGGACAATCAAATAATTTCTAAAAAGGAAAATGCAACAAAAAGCGTTGTATCCTGACGTGCAAGTTATTCTGAACAATTATGGGAATGACAACAGCGGCAAAATTAAAAATATAAAACAAATGTCGTGTTTAACATGTCATGCAGCGTTTAAGTGATTAAAAGGCATGAGAGAAAGGTCGCACAGGAAATCCTGAAACGTAAGAGTGTTGGACATACGGTATATGAGGTCTCCACTCCTATCCCTGCTGCTGTGTTATTTATTGTCTGCAGATGCAACAACGTTGCAATCATTCTTCTGCAACTCACAGCAAGACATTACGGGACAAAGAGAACGACAGGCCTTAACCCTTTGTGTCCTGAACGCGTTCTGGTGTTTTATCTGTTGAAAAATAGCAGATCAACAAGATCATGTCGCGCCACCGAGTGGCGCGACATGATCTTGTTGTTCTGCCATTTTTGAAAAATTGTGAAAAATGATGCGCAAATCTAAGAATATATTCTATTTGACACCTGATTGTACTTTCTGACAGTAAATTCTAGTTTGTGACTAGTTTCTAGTTTCTGATGCTAGATTCTGACAGATTCTAGTTTCTCTGAAAAATCTGTGTTCCTGTGTCAGTGATGCTTAACATGTTTCATGCCAAGGACCCCCAGAATTGTCCATATTTGGCCGCAGACCCCCCACCTGAAAACATGTTGTTCTAGGAATCCCCCAGAAGCAAAACTGGCGTTAAAAATGTTTGCTTCCAAAATAATGTATTCAGAGATTTGCAGCTCATTTTCACAATTTTTCAAAAATAGCAGAACAACAAGCTCATGTCGCGCCACTCGGTGGCGCGACATGAGCTTGTTGATCTGCTATTTTTCAACAGATAAAACACCAAAACGCGTTCAGGACACAAAGGCCTTAACCTTCACCTTGTGGAGAGAGAGAGATAGAGAGAGGTTCAACATCATGTGCTTGATCTTGTTCCCTAGTTGTTACTTAGTAGGGATGGAATGCTCCGAGTATTCATGTGTGTGCCCAGGGGCGGATGTAACATGTCCCATTTGGGGGGGGGGCAAGAGAACATGTTGGAGGGGCAAGAGAAAATGGTATGGGGGCGGCTTCATTGCCCGTGGTGCGAAGCAGCACCCATACCATTTTCGGTGACAGGACTTTTATTAGTCAAGTAAAGCATCAATAATAACATCAGTTGTTGTTGAAGTTGCAACAGACACGCAGCATGCATAAAGCTAAAGGTCTGACTCAGAGAGTTTCCTGTTTTCAATGATGAAATGCTGTTGGTTTACAGTAGTGGTGACACAGCTGTAGTTAGTAGCAGTAGTAGTGTTTCAAATAATTTTAAATATAAGCACTTTAATTTGAAATATCTTGGGTTGTTTTGCATGGCATCGTGTTTGGGGGGGCAGACTGGGTATTTAGGGGGGCATTGCCCCCCCATGCCCATGTCTAGATCCGCCCCTGTGTGTGCCTGTGCGTGTGCATGCATCAGAGAATGGTGGGGTGGGCTGGGGGCTTACAATATGTGCCACCTCCCCTGTGTAGGAAGCAGAAGGCATGGTGGTGCCAGGGAGCAAGCTGTGACTAGATGTATACGTCTGGGGGACCAGAGAGAGAGAGAGAGAGGAGCGCGGGGCGCACACTTCCACTCCCCACGCTCATTCGTTTGTTTCATGCATTGGCCTATTTACAGCTTGCTGAGGGTGAACATTCACCGTGAGAGAGGAGAGGAGAGGAGAGGAGAGGAGAGGAGAGGAGAGGAGAGGAGAGGAGAGGAGAGGAGAGGAGAGGAGAGGAGAGGAGAGGAGAGAGACTCGGAAGTGTGCGTGTGTGTGTGTGTGCGTGCATGCGTGCGCGCCATTGTTTACTTTTTCAAATCGGTGCATATGTCAGCTTCCCCCCTGCGAGATGGAAAGGAGACTGCTTTTACATCTGCCATTCTTCTACACATAAACACGCACGCACACACGCACACGCACGCGCACGCACGCACACACGCGCGCACACACACACAGAGTCTCGTTCCTTTCATTACCTCTCCTCTCCTCCACTCTCCTCCGCTCTCTGGTCCTTCACTATACACTCTCTCTCCCTCTCTCCTTAAATCTGAGATGAGAGGAGGCAGTCGTGATAATTGGCCGCGCGTCAGTCGGGCCCGTTTGATGGGCCCCGTGCTACGCACACACACACACACACACACACACAGACACACAAACACACACACACACACACACACACACACACACACACACACACACACACACACACACACACACGACCACACACACACAAACCGCTCAACAAACCGTCAAATGTTAGCTCCGCAGGCGGGGAGCGCCAGGGACCCGTGCTGTGTGTAATGACGCTAAGATTGGGCCGTTTTTCTCCGCTATGTGTGTCTGTGCATGTAGGTATGTGTGTATATATGTTGCTTTTATGAATACTCAGAGAGTTTCCATCCCTATACTAAATCCCTTATCTCCATATTTTTTTTCTCTTTTTCTTCTTTGGACATGTCTCCGGCCAAAAATTAACGTTCAGCATTCTTATTAATGGTTCAATTTTATAGGGACTGTGCTTTTTTTTTTTGAACTTTGTTTTTATTTCAGAGTAGGCAACTTTACATTTAAAAAGACATTCTTAAAATTTACACTTTTTTTTTTTTTTTCCTTTTTTTACGCACATAATCTCAGCTGTTTCTCACCTGAATAAGCGAATATAATACATACACATACACACCGACGGTTACAGACAAACAGTTACAGACAATGAGAATAGTAACAAAAATATTTTTTCTAATAATTAAAAAAAAGAAAAAAAAAAAAGAAGGGCGTATAGACCTAAGTACAGGAGAACTAATTAATAGGGTGCAGATGCAGTCGTGAAGGCGCCGGACGTTCCGTGGAGGAGGAAGGATCAAGAAGACACCTCTAGTGTCTACTTACTAGCTAATAAGGGTGCCACCGGACCCCATCTTTTACTGAATAGGTGTGGTTGTAGCCTTAAGGCATATGTAATTTTCTCCATAAGATAGATATCCCAAACTTTTTCCAGCCACGTTCTGTATGTTGGAGGTTCTGGTTTTAGCCAATTGATTGTGATACATTTAATGGCCGCTGTAAGCAGCACATGTAACAGATAAATGTTGGATCTACCCTCCAGTCCCTCCGGCACCATTCCCAACAGCATTATCAAGGGGTCTTCCGGGATATTATGGCCTATAAAGACTAATTCCAATGCTTCCGATATCTCCCCCCAGAATGATCTCAATTTGGGGCACGTCCAGAAAATGTGAGTGTGAGTCCCGATGTGTGCTCCGCATCCCCTCCAGCACCTGTCCGAATAGTTAGGTCCCATTTTAGAAACTATTTGGGGAGTTCTAAAAAATCTAGAGATTACTTTCCATTTGAATTCTCTCCAAGTATTGGAGTTGGTTACGAGATGAGCTTCACTGCAAATCTCTCCCCACGTCTCCGGAGTTATTTCCACACCCATTTCAGATTCCCACTTGTCCTTTATATATAATGTATTGTTTGGGCACAGGTCTGAGAATACTTGGTATAGATCTTTAATGACCTTCCCCTCCCCAAGTTCCAGTTTTATTAACATCTCCTCTATAGGGGTTGGTTTCATGACTCTCTCCCAGTCCTTATGTTTTGTTAAGAAATCTCTCAATTGCAAATATCGAAAAAAGTTTTTCCGTGGGAGATCAAATTGGGTTTGTAATTGTTCGAACGATTTAAGACCATCTGCATTTACCAATTGGTAAATACTAGTTAAACCGAATTCTGACCATTTCCTAAATCCAGCATCTAATCGAGCCGGCGTAAACTCCCTAATATAACCGATATGTGTTAGTGATGAGATCTGTTTAGGTAGCCCGAAGGTAGTTTTAATTTTTCTCCATATTTTTAAAGTAACTCTAGTCCACTCTCCCATTTGGATTTCTTTTAATGGTGTGTCCAAAAAGGGCACAACATGGAGGGGGTAAGAGCAAAGACTCTGTTCTATATTCAACCATCTGTTATGCTCAAACTCCTGGAGCCAAGTTGTTAGAGGTTTTAGCTGTGCTGCCCAAAAGTAGTATCGAAGATTCGGAAGTTTCAGGCCTCCGTTCTCCTTTGATAGCTGCAGTGTTTTCAATCTGACTCTCGGTCTTCTGCCCTGCCATATAAATTTGGAGATAAGTTTGTCCAATTTATCGAATGTGCTCTTAGGAATATCCACAGGTAGCATTTGAAAAGGATAAAGAAGTCTAGGAAGGACATTCATACGTATACTTTCCACACGACCCAAGAGAGAAAGTGGAAGTGCTGCCCATCGACTTAGGTCTTCCCCGACAGTTTGAAATAGCTTTTTATAGTTTGTTTCATATAGCCTTTCAATGGATAGGGGGATGAAGATCCCAAGATATTTAATGCCATCTATAGGCCATCTAAACCCGCTCTGCTTTTTGATGTTTTGAGGTATTTTCCCACCGATGTCCATAGCCATTGTTTTATCTACATTTATTTTGTATCCTGAGTAGTACCCGTAGTTTGAAATCAAGGATTTTAGATAAGGTATTGTTGTTGCAGGTTTTGTCAGGTAAAGTAACACATCATCAGCATATAACGACAGCTTATGCTGTTCGCCGTTTATTGTTACACCTTTGATATTGTTATCATCTCTAATCAGTTGCGCCAGTGGTTCAATACTAATTGCAAACAGTAGGGGTGATAAAGAGCATCCTTGTCTACAGCCTCGTTCCAAAGTAAACCTGCCTGAGAGGAAGCCATTCACTTTCACCATTGCTTGTGGGCCCGAATATAGGGTTTCTACCCACTTTATGAAATTAGGGCCAAATTTAAATTTCTTTAGTGTTTGGATTAAGTACTGCCAAGAGACACGGTCGAAAGCTTTTTGAGCATCAAGGGACAGCAACATCACTTCCTGTTTCGTCAGTGTCGGGTGGGTCATTATGTTTAGAAGTCTACGTATGTTGTCTCCATAATATCTTCCTACAATAAAGCCAGTCTGGTCGGGATGTATAATACTTTGAATCATATTGTTTACCCTTCTGGCTAAGATGGCCGTTAATATACGCATGTCTGTGTTTAATAGCGAAATAGGCCTATACGATGGACATTGAGTAGGGTCTTTGCCTTCCTTATGTATCACAATTATCGTTGCTTCCTTCCAAGAGGGAGCCATAGTCCCGCTCTCTAGAGCATGGCCGTAGGCTTGTAACAACAGAGGGGAAATTGTCTCTTTAAATTTTTTATAAAATTCATTAATAAATCCGTCGGGTCCTGGACTTTTATTGTTCTTTAGTGTGGATATTACCTCTAGGATTTCCTCTAATCCGATTGGGCGATCTAGTTCCTCCGCAGTAGATTCTGATAATTCTGGCAGTTTTATATTTCTCAAAAATTCTTCTATTTCTTCATTGTCTGTGCATGTATCCGTATTTTTATAAAGTGTTTTATAAAATTCTGCAAATGAGTTTGAAATCTCATCAGGCTTTGAAAGTGTTAATCCCTCTGATTTCAATTTTTGTACTATATTAGAAGATTGTTGTTTTTTAAGTCTCAAAGCCAGTAATCTACTAGCTCTGTTCCCATGCTCATAGTACTTTTGGTTAGTAAATCTGAGGTTGCCCTCAATCCTTTCAGAGAGATGATTATTAAGGTCCCTTCTTGTTTGTTGAAGGGTGTTCAATATATTCAAGTTGGGTGTTCTTTTATGCCGTTGCTCTAGGTCCCGTATCTTATCCTCTAATTTCCGTTGTTTTTCCTCCCTCCTTTTCTTCCTTGCGCTTGCGTATGAAATAATACAGCCCCTCATGTATGCCTTAGCACAATCCCATAGAATAAGAGGCGATGTTTCCTCCAACATGTTAATTTCAAGGTATTTTTGTAACTCAGAGTTAATATACGTAACAAAGTCTTCGTCATTTAAAAGGGAGGCATTTAACCGCCATTGTTTTGTTGTGGCTCTATATCCAATATCCCAGTCTACAGAAATAGGCGCATGGTCCGAGATTGTAATTGGAAATATAGTAGTATCAGCTATCCTATGCAATTCTGTCTTTGGAGTGAAAAAATGGTCTAAACGAGAATACGAGAAATGCCTATTTGAAAAAAAAGTATAGTCTTTGGCTCCAGGAAACTTGCTTCTCCAAATATCTACTATTCCTGTTTCTGATGATAAATATTTCAGCATTTTGCTCATCCTGGAAGGAGGTGTTTTGGTTATGGGGTGTTTGTCTTTAGACTGTGACATCACACAATTGTAATCACCACCTTTCAGCAGAATGCCGTTGCTGTATTGTAACGTGATATTAAATATTGTTCTAATAAATTCCGGATCGTCTTCATTGGGAGCATAAATATTTACAAGCGAAATCTGGATGCCGTCAATTGTACCATTGATTAAAATGTACCTACCCTCCGTATCTTTGTGTATTAAATCTAATTTGAAGTTGATCTGTCTATGTATGAGGATAGCCACTCCCCTTTTCTTGCCTGACTTGTGTGATGAAAAAAACACCTTGTCTGCCCATGACTTTTTAAGTTTTTCATGCTCGGCGTCTGACAAGTGCGTTTCCTGTAGCAAAGCTATCTGGCATTTGTATTGTTTTAGTTGGTTTAGGATTTTCTTTCTCTTTACTGGGTTATGCAAACCTTTAACATTATAGCTTAATACCTTGAGCGTGCCCATAAGATGTACAAATTAAGTTGGATATTTAAGACTAGATATTTGTTCTGATTAAGATCATTGCTGAGAGCCTCTGTAGAGATGATTGGGTTGCGAGTGGGGCACACATGGGGAGGATAGAGGACAGTCGATCCCAAGTGGCACTTGGGGTCCAGTTGGAATTGTATTCACGGTAGGAGAGATGGGAAGCACCAGAAGAACGATATGGATATGAGATAAACATTACGATCACGGGTGGAACATATATTCGTGGCAGTAGTAGAACAGCTGAGCTAACAGAGAGGTATTTACGTAATAAAATCAAGAAAGTCTTCATAGAGAAAAGTACAGTAAAAACATAAAGTTGCTGTTGCCGAAAACATCATAAAAACAGCCCCTCTAGAATGGTAGGGGGATTGAACAACTGAAAGAATAAAAAAAATACGAACGAAAAACACCAGATACAAAAGGTATCTAGAATTTAGCAAACTTGGGGACCAGGTCCCAGGCCGCAGGGCAAAGCTAGCAGCTAGGTGAACTAAAGTTCAGAGGGCCTCAGAAAAGAAGGGTACCAAAACAGAGCCTTCGAGGCCCCCACAGAGCGATACACGTATATACATATTTGTAGGATTTATAAGAGAAAGAGAAAGAAGTTGTGATTAATTACATAAACGAAGAGGGAGGGAAAAGAGATATATATATATATATACACACACACACACACAGACGTAAGCACATACATATATATAAAAACATACACATACATCTATATACATACAGGCACACGCACACACCCACACACACACATATATACTGTATATATATATACACATACACACATACACACACATATATATATATATATATATACACAACATACATACGCACACACACACACACACGCATATAGAAACAAACCGATAAATAACTAGAATAATAATAATGGTGGTAGGTAGTATCTATACACATTCAGACAGACAAGCATACGGAAAGGTACACACACACAGACATGCAAGCACATCTGCATGCGCATACACACACACCTACAAGCACGCAGACGCGCTCACACACAAATAGGGTAATTGGCATAAGAAGTATATAGTCCAGGAGCGGAGATGGATGCCAATGTTAGTCTAATGAAAATAAACTAGTACAGATATAATGATACAGAACCAAAATAAATGGGAAAAAGCAACGCTTAAATTTTTTTTTTTTTTTTTTAAAGGTGGCATGTTACATAAGCTGGCCATGAAGTTTACAATCCTGAGCCCGTATTTTGAAGGGAAAGGAGAGAAAATGAGAGATTTAGGCGGTTGGCACATTTGACAAGAATAGCTGATGTTAATGAAACGCCACAGGCTTGTATTTAAACCCCTCCGCCCCTAGAGCGCGCCAAAGTACAGACTAATGGGGGAGAATAGTATGGTAAACAGTATAGTAGAGCTATGGCTCAGATAATGACATTTGAAAGGCAACACATATAAATAACACAACACATAAGCCAAAAATAACACTAAAAAATAAGAAACCACAGGCAAGGGCACACACACAAACACAGACACGCACACACGCACACACACACACACACACACAAACACACACACACACACACACACACACACACACACACACACACACACACACACACACACACACACACACACACACACACACACACACACACACACACACACACACATAGGTAAAGTGAAGTAAGGTGTGAATAGTCCAGGGGTCAAGGTGGGTGCCAATATTCGAATAAATAACAATGGAAATAGACCGGTACAGGTGCAAAACATACAAAATGAAAATGGAAATAAGCTAAAGGGAGAAAAACAGCGACCCAGAATCTGGAGAATCGGTATACTATATAAATAAACCAATGAGTATCATTTCAAGGTCCGTTCTATGAGAAAGAAAAGGGAAGGGAGAGAGAAAAAAAAGGAAACAGAGATGAAAACATTGGTAGGAACACCCCGGATAGGTTTGAATAGTGTTAGTGGTTTGAGGCAGGCCTGTGCCTGTACTCCTCCACCGCTAGGGCGCGCCAAAGCATAATCTACTAATCAACCGGCATAGAGTACAAGCTAGAATACAAAGGCTGGGATATGAGAGAAAACACATAATATGTGGACAGCACCGCACACACTCACCCACGCTCACACACCCCCGAACACACACATCCACACACTCGCCTCCCCCCCCCCCCCCCCCCCCCCCCCCCCCCAAAAAAAAAAGTAAAATACATTTTGATAATAGTAAAAACAAAATAGGTCGGACAATAGAGTAATATATAATAGCTTAATACTGGTAGAAATGACGATGAAAATAAAAAAAGATGATAAAAAGAGAAGAACAAAATCGATGTGAAGAGAGAAGGAACAGGAACAAAAAAATATATATATTATAACGGTGCAAGAGAGAGAACTTAGAAACTGAGAGTATGGTATTTTGTCATATTTAGACAGATACAAAAGGAATCCAAACAGTCAAGATTACCCGTTTACAGGGTGTGTCCGCTTAGCATGAAGTTGTCGTTAGGTCCGAGAAGGCATTTAGCCTCTCATAAAAAGGATACATACAGTTATGCTGATGCTGATTCAGTTCCAGGTGCGGCGGACCCCTCCGTCGATGCCGTTATGGATTTGGCAAAAGTCAGGGCTTCGTCACCGTCTTGGAATTCCCTCTCCACCCCGTCGTATGTGACGACGAACGTAGAGGGAAACTTGATCCCGTAGCGTACATCCCGGCGATTTTTCAGCAGCAGGCGGGCGGGCGTGAAGGCACTCCTCGCCTTGGCGATGGCATCTGGATAGTCGGGAAATACTGCCACATTTTTGCCCATATATTGGAGCCGTCGCCCGTCTCGCGCCAGTCGTAGGATTTCTTCAGCATCTCCCTCGTTGTGTAGTTTGGCAATAATCACCCTCGGCGGCGGCTTGACTCCAGGCTTGGGCGGTGTCCTCTTAGTCAGGCTGCGATGGGATCTTTCCACCCGGATGTCTCTTTCTAGTTGGAACAGTTCTCTTAGTAGTTTAGAGACAGCCCCGGGTGAACTTGAATTCGGCTTCTCCTCGATATTGGCGATCCTCACATTCCCTCTTCTCATCCTCGATTCCATGTCCAGATTCTTCTTACCCAGAATCTCGACCTGTTTCACGAGTTTCACCACCGTATTCTGGAGTGTTGTGACTTCGTCTGACCATGTCGACAGGCCGCCCCCGACCTCCTCGAGTGTGGATTTAACTGACTCAAGTTCCGAGCGAAACGCGCTGTTATTAGTGATAATCTCGGTTCTAATGGCCTGCATTTCGCTCTTTAAACTTTCGAAGTCGGCTGCAAGGGTATTCTTCAATTCCTCCCGTAACACGGTGGCAATGTCCTTCCTCAGCGAGTCCATAATTTCAGCCTTTAGCCCCGTCTCGTCCATGGTCACGGTCAAGTCCTCCTCCGGGCTGGCTGCGCTTAGTGGGTGGTCTGTGTCTGTGCTCTGCTCCGAGGAGGTGCAGGCGGTAGTAGGCCTCGAACTTGCTGGCGTATATTTATATTTCCTTAGATCGTAAGAAGCCATCCATGCTATTAGTCTTCTCTCAAACTGACTGTTAGTGTATTAGCGACCTATTTGGAAGTTTAGACTACTATAAATCCGTTTTGATAAGAATATTATTAGCACTCCGTGGGAGCTCCCTGAAAACACGTCTTACTCCATGCGTTGCTAGAGCGCCCCCCCAGGGACTGTGCTTTTGATCTTTGGACTATGCATGTGTGCGTGCGTGCATGTGTGTGTGTGAGTGTGTGTGTTTGTGTAAAAATTGGCCAA
>CM076972.1:12736888-12741888 GCA_039105355.1 Benthosema pterotum
CAGACACGCAGCATTCATAAAGCTAAAGGTCTGACTCAGAGAGTTTTCTGTTTTTAATGATTAAATGCTGTTGGTTGTAGTTAGTCAGTAGCAGTAGTAGTGTTTCAAATGATTTTAAATGAAAAGTACATTAATTTGAAATTCCTTGGGTTGTTTTGCATGCCATCATGTTTGGTGGGGCAGACTGGGCATTTACGGGGGCCCATACCCATGCGTAGATCCGCCCTGATTCTCTCTCTCTCTCTCTCTCTCTCTCTCTCTCTCTCTCTCTCTCTCTCTCTCTCTCTCTCTCTCTCTCTCCCTCCCTCCTCCTCCCTCCCCAGACTGATTCACAGCTCTTTGACCTCTGGCTGAACCCCTTCGGCTTGGGGCGGGGCGGTTAGCCCCCCCCTCCTTCCCCTCCCTGCCGTATAGTCTGTTGCTGGAACACAACGCCGTAGTCCTATAGCGGCCATTATGACACACCTGGGTGCTCTTAAACACCCCCTCTCCATCAGCCGGGTGCTTGCGAGGGGCTTGGGCGTCCATTTGTGGCCCCGCCGTTGTGACAAAGGTATAATGAGGTTTGGATGGCTGTGTACTGGACCCCGCCACGGCTACACGGCCATTTGGCATGAGGAAGAGGGCTATAAATACCCATATAACCTGGGATTGGGGCGGTGTGGGGGGTGGTGAGGGGGCTGCTATACTAGACTGCCTGCATGCTTTAGTTTAGATGACTTGGAGAGAGGCTGAGAAGCACAAGGTCACCAAGGCGCTACTATCCAGCCGTCATGTGACTTTATATAGGCTATACACTGAGGGGAGGGGAGGTGTGTGTGTGTGTGTGTGTGTGAGGGGGGGGGGGGGGGGGTGGCATGGAAAAGGATGGCGGAAAATGAAAAGAAAGATGGAGAGAGAGACAGTAACAGTGGTCCGTCGGCCGACATCCATGATTTGTCTATGAGAGCCGCCGATTCGGGCGATAGCAGCAGAACGGCGACGTCAGCCGACGTGGGCGGGAAGACATCGGTCGAAAAGATAAGAATTGCAGAGCTTTTCATCGCCGATGTCGGCCGTTTGTCCATCGCCGGCTGCTAAAACATACTGTGAGTCCTCCCGGTGTAGGCTCCTCACAGGCAAACCAGTTTGCATTTATTTGGTTTACCGTATTTTCCGCACTATAAGGCGCACCGGATTATAAGGCGCACCGGACTATAAGGCGCACCTTTTAAAACTGATTTCATATATAAGGCGCACTGGATTATAAGGCGCAGTGAATAGAAGCTACTACAGTTAACATAGAATGGAAGCTACTGCAGTCAACCAATCCATATATAAGGCGCACTGGATTATAAGGCTCACTCTGGATTTTCGAGAAAATTAAAGGCTTTTAAGTGCGCCTTATAGTCCGGGAAAATACGGTAGTTATTTTGAGTGTTTATTATTTTTAAGCATTCCCTTGCTTCTCCTGCTGAAATGCATGTGTGTGTGCAGACACTATGAGCTTTGGCTTTGGCCGGCCATGGCCCAGGAGCCCAACATTTCTTGATCTGTCTATGCAGACATGGCACTCCCTGCATTGTTGTGTAACGTGTGTGTCAAATGTGAAGTGGTTTGGGAAAACGGATCTCAAGTGGATTTCAGACCTGTGCACGCATGCGTATATTCTGTGTGTGTATTGTAATGGCATTTTTATAATGCATTTTTATAATACTTTTGCTTGATGTTCTGTGCTAAACACATTACATTGCCTTGAGGTAGGAATTCCTGCACATAAACCCGACTTCTTGTTGTTGCTGTAGTTCACCATCATCCTAGCAAGAAAGTTTAGGGGAAAAAAGAAGACAATTCATTCTAAAGCAGCAGGCGGAATAAGTGTTATTATTGTTGTTGTTGTTGTTTGCAGTTCTACAAGGCTAGCTGTAACAGGAACGTTTGCTCACCTTCACAATAACCGTATGGTATGCATGGCAATGGCAGTTCCACAGTTCGCCAAAAAGAATGGCTTGGACCAGGGTCGTGTGCACACAAAGAAAAACTAAAGTTAACTGTCTGCGTATTCCCAACCATTTCTGAATTATATACCACTTCCACACCCACCAGTGGGAAAGGTTTTTAAAATGTTGAAGGACTCCTGGCATCTGGAACAACCCCCTCCCCGTTTTCAGCTCTGCAGTATCTCCCTTCGGGCATAACGGCTATAGACTGCAGGATTAAGACCAGATCATGTCACTTCCACAACAGCACTTAACCCTGGAGCAATCCACCTCCTAAATGCTTCACCACCGGTTCTGCAAACTCCTTAAACACATGCACTTTACTCTGCTGCAGTGATGTCAAGTAACGCGGTACATTTAGTGTACTTGGACAGTACAATTTTGAGCTGCATTTGCTGGAGCCTGCTATAACATTCATTAACATAATTCATAATTATTGTAAAGGTGTATAGGGCACTTGCAAACGCAATCCTGATGCCAGAATATATTCCAAGGTGCATGGGGTAGGAGGTCAGGGGAGCAGAGACTGACGTGTGCAAATGTGTTGCCAATCCATGCCTTCTACGAATAATTGCAATTACGCACTATGCAGACTATGCATGTGCACACGCACGCATGCAAACACAACACACACACACACACACACACACACACACACACACACACATGCGCGTGCGCTCACACACATGCACGCACACTTACACTTGACTTGAACCTGGTGAACGCGCCAGGGGGACTGCGCTGTGTGGGGTTGTCATATTGTCAGATTTCGCTCAACAATACAGCACAATTGCATTAGGATCTAGAGGCAATAATGTTCTCAATTATTGGAAGAAGCTCTCTCTCTCTCTCTGTCTCTCTGTCTCTCTGTCTCTCTCTCTCTCTCTCTCTCTCTCTCTCTCTCTCTCTCTCTCTCTCTCTCTTTCAACTCTCAATCATCCATGTTCTTTCATAGTCTAAACTAATACTGAGTTCATCCGCTCCCAGTAGAACTTCCAGCGGAGCAGCAGCTCATTTAAAGCGGGCGTCGCCTTGTGTGTGTGTGTGTGTGTGTGTGTGCTGGTGCAGCGGCGTGTGTGTGTGTGTGTGTGTGTGTGTGTGTGTGTGTGTGTGTGTGTGTGTGTGTGTGTGAGGGTGAGTGTGAGAGTGTCTGTGGCTTAGCGCAGAACCTCCCTGGGTGGTGGTGGTGTGCCCTGGCAGCCAACACTATACTGAATGAATGGAAATCCATATTTACAGAGGGGGGTCATCGGCGGGTTAGGAGCAGTGCTGGAGAGTAACCGAGTACATTTATCTAAGTAACAAGTACCAATTTTGAGGTATTTGTGCTGTACTTAGTACAATGTCACCGATTTCCAATACTTTTACTTCTACTCCACTCGCATCTCGCATCCAAATATTGTCCACTATGTTTATTTGAAAAGTTTTAGTTCTCATTCAATTTTGAATTCCAGAATTGTACTTGTATCTCTACGTGGCGGTATTGATGGAGGAGGGGGTCAATAGTGGGTTATATACTGTATGAGAGGGAGAAAGCGAGCGAGAGAGGGATATGGGGGGGTATTTGGGGGCACAGCAAAAAGTGTTGTGCTGGGATCGAGACTTGCATGTGCCAAGTCTTCAGGGAGCTAAGTTTTGCATATTTCTACCGCAATCCCCCCTGACCCTCCAAACCGGCTTCACTCTTTTATTTGAGCACTGTGTTGTTACTGTGTTGTTGCTTGTCACATCAGGAAATGTTACTTGGCCATCGTGCTGTTTAAATGGGGTTTGGCATTGTGTACAAATTGGAATAAATAAATAAAATTATACTTTTGTATCGCTTTCAGGTTTTGTAAACAACAACATAGTCAGGGGTGCACATAAGTGGTGCTCAGGAGCACCAAAAATCCTACAATGAGCACCACACAGCTGGGGCTCATAATGACTGCCTGACTGGGCCAGTAAAAAAAAGCCTTGAAAATGAAATAATTCTAACTAAAGTCTAAAATACTACTAGTATTTTAATGGATGTAGAATGCAGGTAGTTGTACTACTACTAGGCTAGCCACTATTGCAACGCCCAAACTATCGCCCTGTACTGTAATACTGTACATTGATCGGGCTGTACGGAGTGGAAAAAAGGGGTCCCAGGGCCCGGTGATGCAGGTCACCGAATTTTGGGAGCACCAAGTAACATCCCCAGGTGCTCCTCTGAGTACTGGACCAAAATATTTATGTGCACCCCTGAACATAGTGGCACTGTATTGTACTTGTACAGGTCATCACAGGTCATCTTTGAGAGCTTGCACACAGATGTTCATGCAGATTGGTGCTATAACAGGTCGTTTTGGAAAATGTGGGGCAGAGGTTCATCGTTGGCCCCCAGGGAGTGTGTGCGTGCAAAGACAGTAATTGTGTTATTCTCAAATAATGTGCCTCTTCCTCTTGTCCTGTCTCCACTGTCCTCCTGTCCAGCCCCAATGGAGCTCCCCAAGAAAGGCAGCAGGCTGTTCACCCTGACCTCCCACCAGCTGGAGGCGCTGACCCAGCTGGCCAACACCCTGCTGGAGTTGGAGAGCAGCGTGGAGGAGCTGGCCACCAACGTCGGCTTCATCAATTGTGCAGGGGAGATGCCCTGCGTCAAAGGTAACTAGAACTTCTAACTTCTAGAACTTCCACTTCTAAAAGTCCCACTACAACAGTGGTTTTCAACCTTTTTGGGGACCACCTTTTATTCAGCAATTGAGCCACGGACCCCCATTTGATTACATTTTCACACCACAGACCTAAAAGTGAAGAACTCTTTTGGTTTTTGGACCACAATTCCAGGCTGGATTTTGCAAACAAAACAAAACTTCTTAATTAAGTAAGCCTGGGGACCACCTGGAACCTTCTCGAGGACCACTGGTGGTCTCCGGACCACTTGTTGAAAACCCCTGCACTACAGCACTGGACATGCCTGATGTCGTTGTCCAGCGCAGTAGGGAACGTTCTCCTCGTATGTGCATATTTTGGTAAAGGTTATATATAACCTTTACC
>CM076972.1:12746888-12801888 GCA_039105355.1 Benthosema pterotum
AGGTATATGGGGATCTATATACCCCCCCCTCTCTCTCTCTCTCTTAGACACTGACAGTGTTCGCTGTCTCTCTTCATCGCTAACGAGTGTCAGAATTTGTCTGGGCTCAGGACCCGTACGAGGTATTTACGTGTAGGTCAACGCTTCAAAGATGAGCGCCTCTCAGCTCAAAGGTTATACATGCATGCATTTGCATCCCAGAGCGAGGCTTTTCGTATATATGTAACGCGTGTCTGACAAGAACATCCCAGAGAACCGCCGCCACGGCCCGTTAGATATTACATATCACTGCTACCTGTCGGGGTGAAAACCTTGTATGTGTGTCTTTCTCAATATGCTATACTTGTTTTAATAGCGTGTCTGTGTGGTTGTTGCGCAGGTGCACGCAAATGCGCAAGCAAATGCAAGTGTGCATGCAAGTGTAAGTGCAAGGGGAATTTCGCTCATTTTCAATATTTTACTATGCCATTAATGTACCTTAGAGATGTTGTGTGGACATGGTAAAAAAAAAAAAAAGTTCCCCCATTCTGTGTTTCCTAGAAAGGTCTGAAAAAATCATTAGCATGGTAAAATACATCTTGATGACATCATCAAGATGTATTTCACCATGTTAATGAGTTTCCTTTTTTTTCTGAGAGTGTTCAAATGACGATATGATATATCATACCGTTTGACGATATGAGTTGGCAGTCGTGATTCATTTATAAAAGACAATCACGCAAAACAAAAAAAAGGACATACAAGGTTTCTGCCTGACATATATTTCCCACTGCCATGTCCTCTTTACTTTTTTCCCCCTTCGTTCTGACACATACTGTATGCCCCGATGTTTGAGCAGAGAGCAAATTACTATACGAGACCCGAGCATGAAATATGGCCAGTTCAAAGGCATTATGATGGATCAATATTTCCACTCATTTATATTCATGCATTCACCCCCCCCCCCCCCCCCCACACACACACACACACACTGCATCCTCCCCTCCCTCCACACTTATTTTTCTTCTTTCTTTTCTTTCATTTTTCCCCCCGTCGATGCTGTCATGCAAAAAACTCTTATATCCATAACTGTTTTGTGTTTATTTTTATTTGTATAGTGATGGACCCACCGTCCTCATCATGTACCTACACTGTATGGGCTCCATTTTCGTTACATGCTAAACCTCTTATCCTTTTTTTTTTTTTTTTTTTTTTTACTATTTTTTAAAACTTTTAGGAATAGTTCAATGGGCCAATCTATTGAGCATGTAGATTGGCAATTTGAACTATTTAAACATGTTTTCTTAAATGTTTAAAAGGGCAAAGAAGTTGAGGGATAAGGGTTTTACGGGATTTAGCGGTGACAAAAATCTAGGCATACTTTATGTCTTGTGTGCAAGCAGAGGATGCAAGTAGTGCCACTAATGTCTATTATGTTCTGTTCTAAATCTTTAGACCTGTTTCTGACCTTATACCTAGAGTACTATTAATTAGGGAGAGTAGCGACACTCCCGTTGGCTCCCAATGCTACGGCTGAACAGAGACGGCTGTTGGCTGAAAAGCGCATGTTTGGAACTAATATAACTCTGTTTTTACAGTTGCTCCACTTATACCTACCTCGAAGCGCACTTTAGTCGCCATCAATAGCCAATAAAGGATCGCCATTCGACATACCGTGCACTACCCACCCAACATTGAAACATATCTTAACTACGTCGCCTCAACTGCGTTCTCTGTATGCACAAGTAATAACAGTTTATTTCCATTTTTATTTTTTTAAATGACCTTATTTTGAATGCACTGCAGCATTACATAAAACCCTCAAAAGCATCAAACACAAACTTGTAGATCAGATACGTTTGAATTCGACTCCTGAAAAGTAATCGTTTTTGACATACGAGGTTTTCCACCATCGACAGAGACGCCCTGCGTACATATGAAACCTGTGCAGCCGGCCGGCCGGGCTGCATTAGCATACATAGAGTATGTATGCAGGGCCAACTTGTACACTGCTGTACATCCATCATGTTAGTTTAGATGGACACAAGGTTTTTTTTCTTATTGGCAGCCAGCTGCATATTGAATGACACGTAGCTTCAGGCCTCATGGATTCCATACGGATCCTTTTCTGGGGGTCGTTCTACAGCCGAGACCTCCTGGATGTACTGTACTGTCTGCCTCTGCTATGCTTCACATTACACCTGAGCTGTACATATCTAGTCTGACCGTTTAGATCAGGGGTGAGCTACTCTGACGATGGAGAGGGCCACTGTGTTACCTCTGTTACTTACTCCAGCGGGCAGGGGCGTTTTTGCCATTAGGCAGACTAGTCAGTTGCCTAGGGCACCATGAGGGGAGGGGGGCGACCATAAGGGGAGCTGGGCGAGAAGAGGGGGCGACTACCAGACATGCTTTAAAAGGATACCCAGTTAATAAGCCTAATATGGATAAATATATTATGCGTATTCTCTACGAATAATATTGAACATTTAAAACCCATAATATGTTTTTTAGTTTAAAAATAGTTCATAGTATTATCCATTGGGGGTGCCATTTTACAGGAGATTTTCCCTGGAGCCCCCCTCACCAAATGGACTGGTAAGGGGGGGCTCCAGGGAAAATCTTGCCTAGGGCTCCAGATTGCTTAGAAACGCCACGGGTAGATACCCTCACAAAAACATGCTGTAATCCTGGACTCTAAACTGCCTCCCCCTGGCCAGCCAGGGCGCCTGATGGAGGGGACTGGAACTGGTTGGAATAACGTGTTCCTTCCACGCGCTACGTCCAACCAGGGAAACTCCCCCCTGTCAGGTGAAAAGAAGGCAGCTTGGACTCCTCATGCATTGAAGGAAGCATGAGGCCAGTCCGCTGCCTCCCCAGGTTGGTGGAGGGTGTGTAGAGCCCAGGATCACATTAGGAATTGGCACTGGGTGAAAAAATGGGTTACAAAATCGTGGGATAAAAAAATATTAAAAAAAAAAAAAGAAACGCCACTGCCAGAGGGTTCACTGTTGCATATGGCTGACATAAATTGTTGAACTACAGTTTGTACTGTAGATCAGCTATTCTAACCCTGAAAGCTCCTGAGTAATTTAGCTATTTTTTAATTAGATTGAAAGTGTAACTTTGCTATATCTGAATTCAAATCCCGAATAATACTGTTGCTAATTTTGAATTGGATTCCTGAAAAGTAACATTTAATTTCAAATGCAATACAAATGCAAAAAAACTAAATAAAATTAAATAAAGACTCATCATAAAAGTTACAAACATATAGAGTGAAGTAATTAAAGCGGGTCATGTGTGCATTTTTAGAATTGCAACATCTGAAACATCAGTATTCTGAGATTAACCTTAATATTTATAATATTTTTAGACAGCATCTTCTGATGAAAAGTCTTCGAACAAAGTTAATCATCCTAGAAAAGTAAAGGAAAAAGGGGAAACAATGATAAGTAGGAAATACAATTAATTGCTTAGAACTAGTCATCTAGTATCATAGGTAAAAACTTTTGAATGTACCTGTATTAGTCGTACGATGAGCCGTGAAAATAGCCGCCGCTCTACAAGCTCACAAAGACAGAGACGGAAGTGTACACACACACACACACACACACACACACACACACACACACACACACACACACACACACACACACACACACACACACACACACACACACACACACACGTGCAGCACCTTGTGCTCTCGGCATTGACAGCTGGTGGAGAATCATGGGCAAAGGATCAGACCGGGAGCCAAGGAGTCACACGTGTGTGTGAGTTCAACCCTTAAAATTTACACACCTCTACGAGTGAGTTATGAACCCACGGCCCATCATAAAGCCATAAAGCAGGATCGGGTTTACCACCATATCGCATGCTGTCCCGGACCAAAACCTCTTATGTCCATGCACAATTTAAACTTAGTTTCTTTTTTTGTTTTCTCCCTGTAAATACACGCACTAGCCGTGCTTGATCGTATTACCATATCATCACACAACAAAAACATCAATACTAGCAGATCTACAAGCTTGTGCCGAATTTCTGGCTTGTAGATCTGCTATTAGGGTTGTCCCAATCGGATCGGGCGATCGGAAATCGGGGGAGTTCCAAAGAAATGTGATCAGGTCACCCTCCGTATCAATATAATATCACGATTATATCAATATTATATCACGATTATCATATCATGATATTGGACTGGACATTTTCTGTGATTTGGGAAATTATACTATTGTCATATGACATGAAATATAAATATCGGATCGGCAGATGCTCAAAATCAAACGATCAGAATCAGCGACCGAGATATCACTGCATCACTGTATCATCTGCAAAACTATCAAATATGCTGTTTTCGAGTTTGAATGCTGAAAAGGAACATTTCTGGACATGTGAGGTTTCCACCCGACACAACACAATATATTTCTCAGCCTCTCCCAGGAGCTACCGAGTGAACAAAAAAAGGTCCCATTTTTCAACAGACGCGAGGGAAAAAAAACTCTCGATTGACGTCCAAAAGATCAATCAATCATTCAGCATCGCAGTTTATATACGCAGTCTTTCCTGCACTCCATTACTGGAGATCTTGTCTTCCACTGTTATACCTTTCGATGGAGGCGCTTTAAGGGGGGGGGGGGGTTGGGGGGTCCCGGCAGGGGCGGATCTAGGCATGGGCATGGGGGGGCAATGCCCATATAGACAACCCAAGATATTTCAAATTAAATTGCTTATATTTAAAATGATTTGAAATAATACTACTGCTACTAACTACAATTTTGGCACCACTAAACCAACAGCATTTCATCATTGAAAACAGAAAACTCTCTGAGTCAGACCTTTAGCTTTATGCATGCTGCGTGTCTGTTGCAACTTCAACACCAACTGATGTTGTTATTGATGCTTTACTTGACTAATAAAACTCCTGTAACCAAAAATGGTATGGGTGCGACTTCATCGAAGCCGCCCCATACCATTTTCTCTTGCCCCCCAACATGTTTTCTGGCCCCCCCAAATGGGATATGTTACATCCGCTCCTGGGTCCCGGGCCGGCACCTCGGTGCAGACACGATTGACAACCTTACAATCTCACTCACTGCTACTCTTTTCTCCCATCTCTATAAAAGGAGAAGGAAAGATGCCCCAGTGGGGCTGAAGCGGGCCTGAGAACCATTGGGTCCCTCTCTGTTTCAACGATTAGGTCAATATCTGACTGCATGAAGTCATTAGGAGCTTAGCAGAGAGAGAGAGAGATCCTGATTCCTGATCCTGTCCGTGAAGACTCAGACAGACACAACGCTCCATAACACTCAAAGTGATCCATCGGCTCTGGATAAGAGCTGTCCGGATTCACACACTTACAGTAACCCTCTTGTCCACAGGCTGTTCGCCTGTATTGACGTCAATCACTGGGGCTGTTTGAACTATAGCACTGAACACTATTGTGTCAGTCTTGCGGGTGATGCACAGACACGCACACACTCGCACATACCTGGTAAAACTGACCTGTGTTGCACTTTGCTTTCGACGTTATTCCTCACATGCACACACACATGTGTGTCTGGGAACCAAGCCAATCATATATATTCTATATGGACAGATACACATACTATACACAGAAAGCTGTGCATGGTAGTGCCTATATATAGCGCTGCTTACTCTCTCTTTCTACTAATAACTACAAACCTACAGTACATGTTTAGGACAGTGGTGCTGAGTAATTGTAGATGAATCTGCCCATAAGAAAAAAACAATAGTCTGACTATGCTGTATACATGACATACTGTACTGTACATGACATCACATGATATGATATGATATGATATGATATGATATGATATGATATGATATGATATGATATGTAAGCGATAACACCCGAGGAAGCTAATAACTTACCTTGCCTTATTAGTTATTAGTTACCTTGCCTTATTTGTTATTAGTTTGAAGAGTGTTATCCCGCTTATTACATGGCTCAATACATTAATAAC
Organism: Benthosema pterotum; assembly: GCA_039105355.1. NCBI lineage: Eukaryota > Metazoa > Chordata > Actinopteri > Myctophiformes > Myctophidae > Benthosema > Benthosema pterotum. The sequence goes on from CM076972.1 coordinate 12,752,858, forward strand.
TAATAATTGACAGAAATAGTAGATAACAAGCCTGATTTTATTTATCTGCAGTTGTGCAGGCTATGTTTGTCCGCATAAGGAGGTTTGTTGTTGAGCAGAGCGGTCCGTTGTTGTGACATATCTGACTGCTCACGTGACCAGAGTGCTGGCTTATGATTGGAGCATCCATTCAATCCATGTAATAAACACCAGTAGTCCTACATTGTCAGTTTGCACAGACATGTGTCTTGTGACCCAGCAGCAATGTATGCAACGCATTTACACACATACTTAACACATACAAAACAGAAAACAAAATATAATTACATACAATGAAATATCAAGGCAAGAGCAAAGGTCCACAGATATAATAAATGTAGTTTTAAGATCGTAAAGCGGCCATACATGATATTCGCATAAACACTTCTACTGCTTTAAATTTAACAAACTGTATAAACCTACCCAGACTGCTTGGATTGTGTAAATACCGAAGTATGCATCAATTGGCAAATTAACCATATAAAGCAGGGGTTTTCAACAGGTGGTCCGGGGACCACCAGTGGTCCCTGAGAGGGTTCCAGGTGGTCCCCAGGCTAAATGATGGAAAGTTGGTTAACCAGATGTAACTCTTGAGAATGTAAAAATGAAACCAAATGGACCCTTGCGGGTCCATTTGGTTTCATTTTCACACTCTCAAGAGTTAAAATAATCACCATTTGAATCAGCCTAACCCTAACCACTTAATTAAGAAGTCTGCACTGTTTTGTTTGCAAAATCTGGCCTGGAATTGTGGACAAAACCAAAATAATTCTTTAGTTTTACATCTTTGGGGTGAAAATGTCATCAAATGGTGGTCCGTGACTCAAATGCTGAATAAATGGTGGGCCCTGGGATGAAAAAGGTTGAAAACCCCTGATATAAAGCAATTATTTGACCACGTGCGAACGGAGTGCTGAGTGCTGGGTTTTACAAACCGGGCGTGTCATTTCTAACAGTTATTTCTGTCATTTTTCCTCTCCCCATAGTTCTGTGGGTCCGTCACAGAGGCCCTGGACGGCCTGCTGCCCCTGGCCGAGGCCTGCAGGGAGCCTGCTCTCCTGGAGGTGCGCTGCAGCTTCGTGGAGGCGTGTGGCCGCGCGGCATGCTCCCTGCTGGAGCGCCTGGAGCAGCGGGCTCTGGACCTGCCCGCCGCCGCCCCCCTGAGGAACCTGCCGGCGCTGCTGGCCTCCTGCATCCACGTGCACCAGCGCCTGATCCACTACCAGCACAGGCTGAGAGATCACACCGTGACCTCCGCCAAGACTAGGGTGTAAGTTACACCATTAACTCCTTTGCTGTCTCGTGTGGCTTCGAAGGGTACTAATTAGGCTACCATCAGTACCTCCCACTTTCATTTCTGGTTCAGCACAGAGGAGGTGGTTGCAAGGATGGAGTCATTGGTTGGTATTCTCGATCGCTGTGGTTTGGCTGGGTATGGTGTAAGTCTTCTCATTGGCTGCATGGCAGCACATCAGGTTTGGGGCCTTGTGTGTAGGCCGAAAGCCTATACCACCAGACCTGGGCGTGGGCTTACCAAATAATTACCCCTAATAAATAAAACAGCTATCAAGAGCTTTAACTCGTGATGAACAAAGTAGGGGAGTACAGTAACATTTTAATTGGGGGGTCAGGTGATTTCTGGACTTTTTGAATTGCAGGGTTTAATTATTATGAGTAATTATTTGGTATGCCCAGGTCTGGTGGTAAAGGCTTTCGGCCCACACACAAGGCCCCAGATCTGATTTGCTACCATGCAGCCAGTGAGCACGGCCCCAGACCTGAAGACTCACACGATACTTGACTACACCACAGCGAGAATACGAGAATACCAGCCGAGAATACCAGACAATATTGGTTCATGGAAGGACATAGACATGCGCAATGGAGACCAAGGATGGTTGTTCTCCATTGAGCATGTCCCTTCCCTTCCTTCTTTCCTTGGGAGGTCGTTTACATGAGTAGTCACTGTTAGCATTAGCCGACACTCTCTGCCGTTCGGTGCCACGAACAGTTGAATGTCGGCAGCCGTGTGAGAGAAGGTCACGTTGTTTTAGAGCTGCTTTGAACACCTTGCTGCTAATGGATTGTCTACAGTATGTGTTTATGACGAGCGCAGTTGCAAAGGACTGTTACTGTCGCTGATGAAGGCATTGCTTATAACAGCATGAACAACAACAAGGTAATCTGACGGTCCACCATTTCATATTATGAACTATACAGGGAGGTTGGCAAATATGTGTACCTGGCGAACCACGGACCCCCTGAGAGACAGCCCCCCACCCCAATTCATCACATAATACCATGGTCATTATCTGGGCCGGCCCTTTTGGCACACCTCACAGTGCTCCATTGTGTATCCACCAATGCAACACCTTAAAATTCACTGTTATGTATAAAGCCTCTGGATGACGTTAGATGTTAGTGTCGAACATTTTGGGAGGATTTATAACTATTCAGAGTTGGACCCGCAGGACTCAGATCTATCCTGGACATTTCCAACAGCTATAGTATGTGTGGCATAATAAACTGGCATACAGTAAACGATGTGTGGCATAATAACTGGCATATAATAATAACTACGCAGCCTCCCCTGAGAGCAGTTAGTAGTTAGTAGACCCCCTCCCTCCCATAATGACCTACCGCTGACTGAGACCCTTACCTGTTTTACATTACGACTTTTGGAGTAAAGATGACATTTTTCCATTTTTTCTTACCTTTTCACAGGGTATGTACTTTATATCCATGTGTTTTATCCAGGGTCTGGTTGACCATTGGGCGTACAGGGAGGTCTCCCGGTGGGCCACGACCCGTAGGGGGCCGGTGGTATCACAGTTTGATTAAAAGCACTGGTTTTCAACCCTTTTGATCCCAGGGCCCACTATTCATTCAGAATTTTGAGCCACGGAGGACCACCATTTGATGACATTTTAGCCCCACAGACCCCAAAACTAAACCCCAAAACAGTCGAACATCAACAAAACAATCAAGCAGGTCAAAATGGCCATTAATCTTCTACATTTTGCAATTAGACTTGGGCGAATTTAGATGAATATTTTTAACTCTTGAGAGTGTTAACATGAAACCAAATGGACCCGCAAGGGACCCGCAAGGGTCCATTTGGTTTCATGTTTACGCTCTAAAAGAGTTACATCTATACCAGGTAGAACAGGTCCATCACACGCTGGTTGTGGTGGGCCGTTCCAGGCCAAATCACGCTAAAAATGTCCGGGCCGATATTTCCACCACTGGTTTTATCTCTTAACATGGTGTGCAATGCAAGGCGATGAGATGTACAGTATAACTGAAAACAAATTTAAAAAATGAAACGTCCCGTTGGCAACTGCTCCATATTAAAAAGAAAGAAACAACCACCCTACTTGATCGTTTGCACCACGTTTCGAGCTCGTGGATCTGCTATACTTGTGGTGATTTTGAACGCGAATCCCGAAAGGTAACAAAACGTTTTCTTGGACATGAATGAGGTTTCCACCCGACCTAGTCGATATAACTCCACATGGCCATGATTGTATTCCGTTCCATTTAGTTTCATAATATAATGGAAAAATATCGCCGTCTCCGTGCAGCGCGTAAAAGATTTACACCTTCCAATGACACCAAAGGAGCAATGGAAACAGCTGTGTTTCGCTGCGAAACACTATTTGTTGGATTTATTGTTTGGGGCGTCCAGAGAGGGTTGTGCTCGTGCGTGTGTGCCTGTGTGCCTGTGTGCCTGTGTGCGTGTGTGCGTGTGTGTGTGTGTGTGTGTGTGTGTGTGTGTGTGTGTGTGTGTAGCACTGTGTGCCAGACGCACTAAAAGCAGCAGAATGGAGCTGTAAAGACCAGCATGGAATAATGTCTGTCTGTGGGAGACATTCTGTTTCAGGAGCTCAGACGCAACACAGGGCCTGTCCAACACACAGGTCAGGAGGTGGAGAGAGAGAGAGGGAGAGAGAGAGAGAGAGAGAGAGAGAGAGAGAGAGAGAGAGAGAGGGAGAGGGAGAGGGAGAGGGAGAGGGAGAGGGAGAGGGAGAGAGAGGGAGAGGGAGAGGGAGAGGGAGAGGGAGAGAGAGAGATGAATTAGTGCATTAATTCAACTGCTACATTTTTTGTGTTGATGTATTTTTCCACTTTTGCTTCGCAATACAAATGTGTGTTTCCCAGGGAGAGAGAGAGGTGGGGAGAGAGAGTATGGTAGGCACAACATTGTGTCCTTGTGTTTGCTTTACTGAGGTTAAGGTTTTGAAATAATTTTAGGTTTAGCCATAGTTTTACTGAGTTTATTTTGTTTAGAAATAAGGTTAGGTTATTGAGGCATACTGTGGTTACGTTCAAGAATATATCTTTTTATATACAAGTAGCCTATACTGTATACAGTATGTTCATGGTTTTGCATCACTATGCATTGTGTGCTTTGTTGAGTTTTTTTTTTTTTTTTTTTCAAATGGCCGAAATTAAGTTGTTAATAATATATTTTGTAATATTAATAATAATGAAATCTACAAAATAACTATAGTACTTAAAAAAACAGGTATACAGGTTTTCTTTTCCTAACTTCTGATCCAAGATGTAGTGGAGTTGAAGTATTGGAAGTATTGGAAGTATTGGAAATTGGAAATATCGCAATAAACTAAAAATACCTCAAATCATAATCTACTGTAACTACACTACTTGGGTAATGTATACTTGGCTTCTTTACACCACTGCTCTTCTGCCATCCTGTTCTCCTTTCAGCCTGATACTATTTCCATCTTCAGAATCACTCTCTACCTCGCCTGTCTCGCCTTTATATCCCTGACAATGACTGAGAGGTGCTAATGACATCCACGTTTGCTTTTATCGACCATAATACTGTATATGCCTTTAACGTTTGCCCCCCAGGCCCCAACCCCAGCCCCCCGTCATGCCCTCTGCTGCGGCCCTTATGCTGCGGCCTCCGACACCTGCAGCGCATGTCCCCTCTGCTCATAAACCTCCTTCTACTGTCTGCAACCTCTGCCGCCCCTCCACACCACGCCACATGCCTCTGGATAATTCGAAAAAGCGCTTAACCCATGTTCTACCTTGTCTTCATAAATCAAGACACGAAACAGAGAAATGTGAATGCCTGACCAAGAAAGATATGCCTGCGTTGTAGCCTAGCCACCCATTAAGATCTGCATATGAGGCTGATTCCACAAAAAGTAGAAGTTTCTGACAGAGTTTCAGATGCTCATGACGTCACCAGACAGCAGATGTAATGGCAGGCCATAGATCATACTGTTTACTTCCTACCATGACTAACAATAGTGCTTATGGGCCATCAAAAACGAGTGCTTTGATTAGAATTTTATAGTGTTTGATTTAGATTTTATTAAGACTCAAAGATCAGCGTGGCTTTTTCTGCCCTTTGCCTAGAATGGGGCCGGACAACTTTGGATGACGAACATAGTATTCTCCGGAGCTTTTTTTAAGCTTGAGCAGCTTAGGGTGTTAACAGGCATGCTTGTTTATTCATGTTGTTCATATGCTCCTTGACTTTGTTTTGTTGCTAAACCAGAATAGGATTTTCTGCTGCGCAAACGAAGGTTAGATAACATTGAGATTTATGTTTTGTTCATTCCATCCCATGCAGACCCCTGACCTTGCTGCCCGTCCAGAGGTACCAGGAAGTGTCCGATGCTCTCAGGGATCAGCTGACCTGCTACTGCGTACAGGTGTGTGCCACCTGCATCCTCCACGATGCAGAGAGCCACCACTGGGCCGACCCCAAACCCTTCTATGAGGTAAATTGTATATATGTAGGGCTGCAACCATCAGTAGGCTATGTTATGGAAAATATGTTCTATTCTGGTCAAACGGAGTCGAGTTACGTCCTGCTATTGTATGTGATGGCCCACTGGAAACACTGCTACACCAGGGGTCCCCAACTGTCCCTGAGGGGGTCCCATGTCTGTGACTGTGAGAGTGCATGGAACCAAATAGACCTGCATGGGTAAATTCGGTTCCATTATTTGAAGTTGAACTTAAACAGTTTGAGTACCAGCGTACGCTAAATGGAACAGAGCCTCATTTAGTATCATGATGATTACTATTAGTGATTATTCTATTGAATAATTGAATAATCCAGAAGATCTTTTTTTTAAGAGATGGGGGCAGGCTTAGCAGCCAAGGACACATTCCCTAAAACCTTCATTCACCACTATTTATTTCGACGTTATTGAGTATTTCATTCATAGTGGGCCAAGAACTGTCCACGTGTCCATCTATGCTCCACACAGATGTCTGCATGTTGAATATTCTAAGGAAAACGGAAGATTATAAAAAGTGTGTGTGTGTGTGGAGGGGAAGGGGGTCTGCTGCTATGTGTCTGGAGCGGAAAGCGGAGCAGCCCAGGGGCGGTGTCAGAGCCGACAGGCCTGGGACGGGACGGGAAGGGAGACGCTCGAACCAGACAGGGAAGCCATGCCTGACTGACATGTCTGACAAGGCTGAGGCCCACCAACAAACCACATGTCACCCACACACACCGTACATTCAAGCAGGGGCGGATCTATAGTCATGGGCATGGGGGGCAATGCCCCCCTAAATGCCCAGTCTGCCCCACCAAACATGATGGCATGCAAAACAACCCAAGATATTTCAAATTTTAGTGCCTATATTTAAACTGATTTGAAACACTATTAGTGCTACTAACTGACTACAACTGTGGCACCACTAAACCAACAGCATTTCATGATTGAAAACAGAAAAGTCTCTGAGTCAGACCTTTAGCTTTATGCATGCTGCGTGCCTGTTGCAACTTCCACAACAAGTGATGTTACTATTGATGGTTTACTTGCCTAATAAAAGTCCTGTAACCGAAAATGGTATGGGGGTGGCTTCATCGAAGCCAGCGATGAAGCCGCCCCCATACCATTTTCTCCTGCCCCCCCAATTGGGAAATGTTAAATCCGCCCCTGCATTCAATGAGACGCATGTGACACACACACACACACACACACACACACACACACACACACACACACACACACACATACACCTGCACGCAGCAGGTCTGTCTGACCCCTGTGACCTAAGGAAGGAGGAATAGAAGAGTTTGGGGGGGGGGGGGGGGGGGGGGGGGGGGGGGGGGGGGGGGGGGGGGTGTTGCCATGAAGGCAGCTGGGACAGGAGAGACGGAAGGGGGGGAGGGGCGGCGGTCGGTCGGTTGGTTTAAGGGCATGAAAGTACGGGACGTTTTTTTTTGGGGGGGGGGCTCCTCGCCCCTGCACTGTTTCCCAGACACAGGCTGCAGACAGCTGGATCCCGCCCCCCCCCCCCCCAAGCCCCCGAGGCCTGCTCTGCTGCATGCACCAGGCGCAACAACCTCCCAGATGTTCTGGTGGGATTGGGAAAAAGAAAGGAATTAGAGTATATTTACTCGAGCGGAGCGGAGGTGGGTGAAAAGAACGGAGAGAGAGAGAGAGAGAGAGAGAGAGAGAGAGAGAGAGAGAGAGAGAGAGAGAGAGAGAGAGAGAGAGAGAGAGAGAGAGAGAGAGAGAGAGAGAGAGAGAGAGAGAGAGAGAGAGAGAGAGAGAGAGAGAGAGAGAGAGAGAGAGAGAGAGAGAGAGAGAGAGAGAGAGAGGGGTGGGGTGGGGAGGGGAGGGGGCGAGTTGTGGGAGGTTTCAAAGGGACAAACGATAAAATAAATTGAACCCGTCTGAACTGAGTGGTGCTGTACTGTACTGTGTTTGTACTGTGTTTGGCGAGTTGTCGGTGGACAGTTTCAGCAGTCCGTGCTCATGCACATGCACTCGTGGACATACACACACAGCTAGGCCCTGGAGTAGCTGCACCACTCACATTGAAATAAGCAGTTGGGAGAAAATGTGACATTCATCTCTTTAAACAGATGACCGACAAGCTTATAAGTTACAGCGCATTGCCTGGTCTGGTTCTGGTTGTGTGACTGTGGTTCTGTGTGACTGGTTCTGTGTGACTGACGGACACACACACAGTCACACTCTCCGTCCAACGCACATCCGCAAAACAGTGTCCAGCACCACAGGCCATATTAACCACTTCAAACCTGTCTGTGTTCTCATCCTGGTTTCATCCTGTGGTCCAGGCAGGACCGCATAACACAGCTGAATTTTGGCGACATTATTCATTCTATACTATGGAATGCACTTCTCACTGCAATCAGAACCACAGACTCATAATAACTATCTTCCGCCACAGTCTGAAAACACACCTCTTCAGACTCCATCTTGGCCCAAAGCACTTGTATTACAAAAGTACATTACCAACCCACAGTACTTCTGCAATGACTTATACAGGATGCCTAATGCATTACAATGTTTTAGCACTTACATTGTATATTGTAAAATATATTCTAGGACCTTACCCGTTGTGAATATATGAACACCAAATGATCTAGAGTGTGGTTAATGTGATTTAATATCAATAACAATAATGTAAGTATTTTGATGGAGTACTGCTGTAGTTGTACTTGATCATGGGAAAAGGGGAAGCAGTGATAGCAAAGCAAGGTGCAGTTAACTGGTGATAAATGTTTTTGTTGCATTTAAGTAGGTGTTTGTGTGAACATCATGAAACCACTGGTTTAGAAAGTGGACACACACACACACACACACACACACACACACACACACACACACACACACACACACACACACACACACACACACACACACACACACACACACTCAGTAGCCCATCCATATCAAAGTGCCGCACGCTGTGTGCTTGTGTTTCCAGGGACCACCAAATGGAACAATCCCTAAGGGGTCCTGATGCTTTCTGGGTACCTTTTAATGTGTTGTACAGTAACCTATTTTTATATCAAAGATAAAACACCGTGGACCACCAATTGAGGATATTTGTAGACCCACAGACCCCAAAACTAAAGATTTCTTTTGCTTCTGTCCATGGCCATTAATCTTCCAGTTGTGTAGATTTGGACTAATTCGCATGATGGATATTTTAACTCTTGAGAGTGGCGGGTCCACCACCCCAGCTTTAATATATAAACAACAATGATAGAATGAAGTGCATTAATACAACACTTTCAAAAGACTTGACTTCACACTCTGGCGTTGTCCAGTTTTACTGTAATTGACGCCCAGTGGAGAACAATAGACATTTCTAATGGCCTATCGTTATATGCAGTGCTTCGGGGATTATCCCTTTTCCTTGAGAGGGCTCCAGGTGGTCCCCAGCTAAATGATGGGACATTTGGTAAAGTTGGTAACCAAATGGAGGCTTATATCCGCTGGCAAACGTTTACGTGTGGTTAACCAACTTTCCATCATGTAGTTGGGGACCACGTGGAGCCCTCTGAAGGACCACTGGTGGTCCCCGGGACATAGTCAATGAAGAAAATAAAACATAACCTCGACTCGCGGCGTGTCGGCTGCTTTAGCCTACTCGACACGGTGTTTGAGGAGCAGTAGGACGTAGCCTATTCAGGCTGCACGAACAGCGCTCGAGCGCTCAGTTTCTGACCCCCCAATGTCGCAACTGTGACTCTACATGCCATTGATGTCGCAACGTTGACTCTGCATGCCCTTGAACGGCCAGAGTGTTACAGACAGTAGACAGAGTTGCGACAACTCCATAGACATGTACAGGCAGTTCGCCATCATGGCACACAGCCCGGCCCATCTCTCTCTCTCTCAAACCCTTTTCCACCCACCGCGGCACGCTCGATCTTCCCCTAAGTGTTGCGACGTTCGACACCAAAATAGAATATAACGATATAATCCACCATGATTATAACAGCGCTGACTCTCGCATAGACACGACTGAGACATACAACGAATTGCCGATCCTCCATGCAGCCTCGCATTTCCTCGAGCACAATGACTACAACGAATCGCCGACCCTCCCTCACGCACACACGCATCGCAAAATGTGCATGTCCCTGCTGTTGTACAACTCAACATCATATAATAAACAGAAAAGCGGTCGCGTGCGATTGTAGATGGGCCGTTTTCGTTTGCGAGGTGGCCAGGGAAAGAAATGCGCCTGCTGTCGTTTCCATGACGCAAGAGTTGTGTTACCCTCCGTAACTTATCATCATGGTGGGGATGCTGCTGCCCGCCACTTGAACATGCGAGTGAAAACTGAAAAGCGACATGGCAAACAAACAACTGTCCAGTTTGAACACGCTTCCTTCCTGGCGTATCGTAAATCCACATTGTGCCAGCGTTCTCCTCCTCCGACAACACCGCTCCTCCAGCAACGACTCCGCATGACAGTGTGGTTACACCGAAAACGGTGCCCGTGATGTGATGCGTGACTTTAGGGGGCGTTCGGACGTTGCCGATTATGCACTATTAAATTAATTATTAATTAACAATTGTTTTTTTCCAGAAAAGGGCTTCGTTAGTCTCTTCCTAATGTTATGTTCAATGAGCATGTGAAAACTCAGAATGATTGCTGTAGTCAGTGACGACTTATGCCTGTTTCAGACATTCATTCAGACGGACGGACAGACAGACAGACAGACAACTCCTTAATTTTAGTATTGTAAAATATATTGTAAATCCTGATTAAATTGTAAACTTTCCCCATTGTAAGTCGCCCTGGATCAAGAGCGTCTGCTAAAGTTGTAATCGTATACAAAAATGTCTTGACCAAGAAAAGCATGCAATGCTGATGCTCAAGTGGTTAAAAGCAACAGGGAAGATGAGATAAATGGCAGAGGAGGAATTTTGAGGAAAGATTGTTCATTGTGGAGGCCTCCTGCATGTCGGCCTGCCGGTGGTTCGGTGTGCGCGGCTAATTACACGCGTTCTTTATGAAGCTGTGGACGAAAACGAACTGAGCGCACTGTTCTGTCTGAGAGCAATTAAAACCACAGGATGCCACCATAATAGACGCTCTCTCCTCTTTCCCTTTATCTCTCCCTTTCTCTCCTTCCTTCTCCCTCTACTCTGTTATGTTATAGTCTCTGTCCTCGAACTCTGTATGCGTGCGCATGTGTGTGTGCGCCGTGCACACACGTGTGTGTGTATGCATTCCCCAGATGCGAGGCGAACTTTAAAGCAGCACCTCTCAGCAGGGGGGTTGAGATGGATCCAGGTGCAGAGTGCAGGTGGCTGAGACAGACCTGTCTCTGTCTCCACTCCTTCATCCACTCCTCTGTGGTTTCCTCTCTTTCTCTTTCCTTCTCTCTCTATCTATTTTTACCTCTCCTCCTCTGTGCCTGCTCTTGTTTTCTTTAGACTCTATAGATCTGCATATCACAACAGTATCACACGCGGAAACTCCCATGGCCATATCCTAACTTTTGGAGTTATTTTTGTCCCTTAATACTCTACCTGATCGTACACACACGGCTCTTGTTGTGGAGCTGGTGGATCTGCTACTTCTGCCGTCTTTGCGTTTTGAATCCGGAAAACTTGCCTCAAACCTGGGGGCGGATGTAACATGTCCCATTTGGGGGGGCAAGAGAATATAGTATGGGGGCGGCTTCATCGCACCCATACCATTTTCAGTTACAGGACTTTTATTGGTCAAGTAAAGCATCAAAAATAACATCAGTTGTTGTTGAAGTTTCAACAGACATGCAGCATGCATAAAGCTAAAGGTCTGACTCAGAGAGTTTTCTATTTTCAGTGATGAGATGCTGTTGGTTTAGTGGTGCCAAAATTGTAGTTAGTAGCAGTAGTAGTGTTTCAAATCATTTTAAATATAAGCACTTTAATTTGAAATATCTTGGGTTGTTTTGCATGGCATCGTGTTTTTGGGGGGGCATCCCCCCCCCCACACACACACACCCAGGCCCATGCCTAGATCCGCCCCTGCCTCAAACTCTTTTCTCTCTCTTTTTTCCCCCTGCAGGGTGAGCGCTGTTCCTTCTCGGTGCAGATGTGGTCGTACTTCCTGCGCGGGCTGCGCAGTGACCTGTGGGTGGCGCTGCCGGGCCGGCTGGCCAGGGCGGTGCTGGGACAGGTGCTGTGCCAGACGCTGCAGCTGCTGGTGCAGAGATACGCACGGGCCACGCCCTCCTACAAGAGGCACCTACAGATCAGGTGAGGAATGGATATACTGTACTGTACACTTCCTTGTCCAGGCATTCCTACAAGACACATCTACAGGTAAATATAGTTCTATACAGATCAGCTAAAGATATACAACTCCCCAACAATGCCTTCCTATAGACCTGCGCAGTGACGTGGTCACCGCCCTGGTTCCAGAAGTGTTTTCCCCATTCATTTTTCTCATAGACTTTTCGAAAATAATTTATATAAAGACGATTACAACACAGACAAAGCCAGCTCGGGTCGTGACGAATCATGATGACACACACAATCCTTTGGGGCAATCAAATAATTTCTAAGATGAAAAACAAAACAAAAAGTGTTCCTATCCTGCCGTTTTCTACTTCTTGCTGAATTAAATATTATATGATGATATTGTGTGTGCCATCATGATTGTCACGACCTGAGTTGGCTTTGTCCAGAGCGAAATCGCCTTTATAATAATATAAATTATTTTCGAAAAATCTATGAGAAAAATGAATGGGGAAAACACTGGAACCGGGGTGGTGATGACGTCACTGCGCAGGTCTATAGTAGAATGGACCCTTGCGGGTCCATTTGGTTTCATTTTTACGCTCTCAAAGAGTAACATCTGGTTAACCAACTTTCCATCATTTAGCCTGGGGACCACCTGGAGCCCTCTCAAGGACCACTGGTGGTCCTCGGACCACCGGGTTGAAAACCACTGCTACAGGATATATTTCCAGCATGCAAATCCGCCATGCAACCAAGTACATTTTAGATTAGTGGAAGCCTGCACTCTTCATTCAGACGTCTTCATTCAGATTCAAACATTCAGACGTTTTTGTTCAAAACGGGACAAACCTTCAAAGACAACCTTATAGACAATCTGGATATAATATCCAGATTGTCTACCCATTATAGACAATGGTTAGAAGGTTAGATGGTTAGAAGGTTAGATGATCGGACGGATCCATCTTGATCACTTGACTAAATAGAGAGCATGTGTAGTAAGTTGTGCGATGTTTGGACAAAATTTGTGGAGCCATCCTCTCTCCAGTTACTGTATATTACAACGCTATGGACTATGCTGTATAGCAGCGCTTCCCAAAGAATGTCTCAGGTTAAAATCGTGATATATTTCTATGGTGAGTTTGGGGGTCCATGGGGGAGACACAAAATGTGACTTTTATTGGGCCTCAAGCAAAAAAAAAAAAAAAGCAGTGAGAACCCCTGCTGTATGTGTGAAGGGGAAAGGTCTTCTATGATAGTTCCTTGTGTGAAGTGAAGGATTCTGTCTCTCCATCCATCCATCCATCCATCCATCCATCCATCCATCCATCCATCCATCCATCCATCCGTCCATCCATCCATCCATCCGTCCGTCCCTATACTGTAACACAATCTGAGTAGAAAGAGAGATAAAGATAAAGAATGTGGGAGTTTGAGGATGATGAACAGTTCCTCCTCAGCGCATGCAGTGAGGAAACAGTTTTATGGCCATTTAAACGTTGAAGGGAGGACTTTAACGGTTGAAATGAAAAGCCAGCAGTTCCGCTTTCAGCGCTCTGCTGTCATACACCGTCTAAACATGTGACGACGGAGGGGTGCTGATTGGCCCGTGGTGCTCATGATCATGATGATGATATGAGTGAATGAATATTTATTTGTTGGGGGTGCTTGACCCAGCACACTGCTCTAGAGAGGCTGTCTGTTTGTCTGTCTGTGTCACTATTTGGATCATGCTGGACTGCTGGTGATGATGTCACCATTGGGAATAGGGAACTTCTGTTTAGTGTATCTCTCTCTCTCTCTCTCTCTCTCTCTCTCTCTATCTCTCGACAAATCAACTTGCTGAGGCTGGTTGATTTGTTGCCAAAAGTTGGAAAGTCATATTGAGATGGCTTTGATGATCATGATCATCAACTCTCACATGATCATTACGTCACTACTTATAGAGCAGCTGTACAGCTGTTCAGCAATACTCCACACTAGCCTCCTTGGTTGAACAGTATGACATGAAAAGGAAGGGTAGGCTTTAGGTGTGTGACACTGATGACCTCGCTGTAATGCATACTGCAATGCAACAATAATTAATCCCATAGGGATAATTGTCAGGTGAACAGAATGCTGTCTCAGGTGTCATTTTCTCCATGCATATGAATGATTATTGTTTTATTAGTAGGTCACCAACTCCAATGCATTATTATCTACAAGGCATCACACGCGTTTTATGCTGGGCATTGTGATCACCACTACAATGGAGCCTGGGCTCCGGTATTGTGGGTGGTTGTCCGCTGGTAGCATCCACTGGTAGCATAATAGCCATTCTACAAGCTCACAACACAGTCTGTTCCCATGGAGATTCGCCAGACACCAATCAGCAATCAAGGACTATTTGGACAACGGGATATTGTAATAGTGCAAGGAGGTGATGGGAGGGTAATCGGGCAATCCTTTTGGGCAACCTCTTGGGGCAACTAGAGAAAAGTTCCTGAGGGTGATTGTACTGTAGGTTAAGTGTTCACCTTACAAAAACCGTTCCTGAGTGCATTTTAATGTTTTCAGATGCACTGGCATACAGTATAGCTTAATGTGTTGCTAGTGTAGTCTGACGCTCTCTAATGTTACTTCCCTCACAGAGGCAACTCCTTCACAGGGCAGCGACAGTGACATTCACAGCCAGGTATTGGGAAAACATCCTGGCTAACCACCAGGGAACAACCCACATGCAAGAACGCAAGTCCTAGCGAATAAACAAAGACATACAACTGTCAGAACAGTAAAGCTCTGAATTTTCCATTCACGTTTCTCCAACAGTTTATCCGTGGTCGAGTCACGGACGTAACAGCGACACCAGAGAGTTGGATCTCTCTTCTTCCTTCTCCGGAGCAAAATTAGTGACAATTCCTCCTGGGGGATCCCGAGACCTTCCCAAGGCCAGTGAGGTGATGTGTTTCCTCCAACTTCCCGAGGGGGTCTGGTCCCTTTGGTGCATCGAGGACCTCCCTATAGGGAGACGCCCGAGAGGCATCCTAACCAGATGCCCACCTAATCTGGCTCCTTTCCAAGCGAGGGAGCAGCAACTCTTGACAACGAATGACACATTTTAATTTGATTTGATATGGCTTTGCCCCTGTGCGTCCGCTACAGGTGTGACATCACGGTGGTGTTGCTGTACGTGGAGCAGCTGATGTGGAGTGTGTGTGACAGTCCTGAGGCCCTGCTGGGGACCGCCCCGCTGGGGACCGCCCCACTGGGGACCGCCCCGCACCTCCCAGAGGTCACAGACGTCACAGACTGGCCGGCACAGATCCACAGCCTCTGTCAGCAACTCCTGGATGTGATGGTGGTGGTCACGGCACCCCTCCAGATGCTGCATGGGTCGGTTATTATTTGCTGAAAATGTCTACATTTTATGTAAGAAGAGTGCTAAGTAAAGGGGAAAATAACATGAAATTCAACGTTTTAATTCTTGTTGGCGTTTTTGGTGCTCCCATGTATGGACATGAGGATGGAAACAAGCAAGGTTTTATCTAGCATCAGTATTATAATGACTATAAAATAAGGCGCATATCAGCGCCCCCAGCCACCTGCAGGACATTGTTGTACTGCAGCTAAATTGCTTTCAAAGTCCAGAAAGAAATGACAAGACGGTTGATGGTTTTATCAGAGTGGTGATTAAGGCTCAAACCAATAGAAATAAGCTGTAGGGAGATATGCAATATATTAAGTGTGGAAAACAATTTTTGGAATGTACTGTATGTTGTTGGCACATGAAACAGCATGCACAGCATGAAACATAGCTTCTAGATCAACAAAACTTGAAACGCATCGTTTTGTGGCCATTTCCTGAGTTTGCAGACACACTGGACTTCCATGAAAGTAAAACTGCAATATTTGGATCTTGGAGCAGAAGCATTAGGAATTATAAATCATCAAGTATAAATACCTCAAAGTTTTACTTGACTCCATCTGCGTCAAAACAAGATAACACAATTACTATTATTATTTCATTTCCATTACTGGGTGTTATTATGCAGGACATTTGTGAGGTCATCAGTGAAGGACAGCACATCACCACCACAACAACACCTTGATCTACACTGGATGAACACTCTGCACCCTGACACTGGACGGTAGGACACACACACACACACACACACACACACACACACACACACACACACACACACACACACACACACAAACACACACACACACACACACACACACACACATACTGTACACACACACACACACACACACACACACACACACCCCACACACACGCACACACACACACACACACACGTGCGCAAGCGCGCACACACACACACACGCGCGCGCGCGCGCACAACACACACACACAAACACACACATACTGTACATGCACACACACACACGCCTACATGCACACACGCAGACAGTGTATACAGTGCGAACAAATGGACACATAACAACACATAAGGCTGCAAACACATGCGCTCACCTGTAAATATGCACACACATGCGCAGGGCGAACACGCGCACGCGTGCACACACACACACGTAAAAAGGTTTTGGCATGCTGCAGCATCACAGTGTGTATGGAGAACCATATGTGAGTGTTGAGTCAGGGTCTATACCTGTAGATATACGACCTTCAGTGTGCTAATGGAACACACATGATGCGGTCAGAGGGGACACACAACGACACACGTGTGTGTGTGTGTGTGTGTGTGTGTGTGTGTGTGTGTGTGTGTGTGTGTGTGTGTGTGTGTGTGTGTGTGTGTGTGTGTGTGTGTGTGTGTGTGCTTGCGCACATGCACGCACGTGTGTGTTTTTGTGTGTATGTGTGTTTTGGGGGACTGTACTGACCCAGCAGTCAATCACCAGTCCCCTGCATGGCCTAACCCACCCAATACTGCTCTCTCTCTGATGGTGACGATGGAGAAAAGTGGATACTATAAGACTATAGATTCTCTCTCTCTCTCTCTCTCTCTCTCTCTCTCTCTCTCTCTCCTCTCTCTCTCTCTCTCTCTCTCTCTCTCTCTCTCTCTCTCTCTCTCTCTCTCTCTGTGTTGAGAGTGATGTCATTGTTGTCATGTTGTCACAAATCAAACTAACTCCATTTATTTTCCCCGTCTCTCCATCAAATTCTTGGGGAGCTCAAATTAGTTCATTGTTCTGACCTCTTTACCTCCCAGCAGGTCTGTGAGATCCCCTGGCCTGCATTCCATTCACTGATTTAAAAAACAACACGTTTTAATAGGAATATTTTTTATCTTACTTTCATGTACTTTAAGCACAAAGTTATTGGCATCAACCTATACTCAAAGCTCACAACCTGTCATTTTGTGAGATTGTAGATTGGATAAACATGCAGTTTCTATAGCGCTGAATTGGTCTAGGTTTTGCAATAATAATCAGAATCTATTCTAAGTAAAAAAAAAAACTAATCTAATTAACTACAAACTAACCAGTAACAAAGTTTTCAAAATGTTGATAGTGTAGTTGAGGAAAGCATGCAAATAATTAATTGAAGTAAAAAAAACATCAAAATACTCCCAACTTAATGTTAACGGTAGGAGATATTTTTTGTTTTGACCAAAAGGCATCACATCACACTGTGCTTCGATGCACGTTGATCTGTTACTGTTGATGCTTTCATCTGATGCTGTGATCAAGTATAGTTAATTCATTAGAAAAGAAAAGAAAAGAAAAAACAAAACCAAAAAAACACTCTCATGAAGATAAATGGTTACTGCCGACACCAGCGATTATTAAAGTTCATTTTTACAGCCTCTTTATTTACTCTGCTCCCGTCGTCGGGTCCACCCTGCACTGGAGGACGTCCAGACCAGGGGTCCAGGCAGGGGCCCCTCTGTGGGGTGTGGTGGGGTGGGGGGGCCCCTTGGTGGGGCGGTGGGCCCTGGGCCAGACCTGCGTACAGACGGGTCCCCATGGCCAGATCTCTCTCCAGCTCATTAAACCAATATCCATTGTTATGATTATTTAATAAAAAACATCGTAAAGTCCACAAAGGACATAAATAAATCAAGCCAGCATTGCGGGCCTATAAACAAGGAGCGAAGATTTGAGGTCATGTTCTTCTGTGTGTGTGTGTGTGTGCGTGTGCACGCGTGTGCGTGTGTGCGCGCGTGTGTATGGATGACTGTATATCTCCAATGTCTAGCAGAAATCTCTTATCTCTACATTTTATTTAACTTTGTGATCTCTTCCCCTCAAAATATTCTCACAATTCTTATCTGTCGTACAGAAATATTTGAGTGTCACACAAACGTCACTGAAAGAGCTGATCTCCAAGTTCAAGTGGCTATGTATTTTTGTACTGTATACTGTATATGAGGTTTCAGCATGACAGCAACAATATGTTGTGTTTGTGTGATTTTGAACTGTGTGTGTGTGTGTGTGCGTGTGCGTGTGTGTGCGTGTGTGTGTGTGTGTGCGTGCATGTGTGTGCGTGTGCGCGCATGTGTGTGCGTGTCTGTGTGTAGGTGTGTAAGGCGAGACGGCGCTGTAGCCGGGGTAGATTTATCAGGGCAGTTAAAGGAGGATTTCTCCTGGATTTGCAGTCCCAGTGACATCATAAATTGTGCTGTCGGGTCAAGGCAGAGAGTTCCTCCGTCAAGAGGCAGGGTGTACCTCCTCTCCTCTCCTCTCCTCTCCTCTCCTCTCCTCTCCTCTCCTCTCCTCTCCTCTCCTCTCCTCTCCTCTCCTCTCCTCTCCTCTCCTCTCCTCTCCTCTCCTCTCCTCTCCTCTCCTCTCCTCTCTGTCCATTCCCTCCATTCGATTTTTATTGAGATGTATACGGTATTTCACAAAAAAGATGCACGCACACACAATGTCTACACATGTATACAGTCAGACGGTCGGTCGGTCAAACACACACGAGAACGCACGCACACACACACACACACACACACACACACACACACACACACACACAAAGACGCACACAGCAGAGCGAGGATACGGCTCATTACCCACAGCTGGCCTCAGCCTCTTGGTTGTACAAAAGATGCAGGAGGGGGGTATTGCTGTATATTCATGTGTTTGGCTCCGTCCCAAATGTTCATTTGCTTTTGGCTGGCCAAGATTAGGGCTAATTCCTTCCCGTTGCGTGTGCACGCACACACACACACACGCACACACACACACACACACACACACACACACACACACACACACACACACGGACGGACATGCGCACGCAAACAGTAAGTAAGTGAGCAAAGGCATTTGCAGAATAATTCTCATATGGAATGGGGGAGGAGGACTATATATAGTGAGTTTGCCAGAAGTTATAGAAAGCCAGTTTTATTGGAGTTTCGTGGGAATATTTACATTCACAGCAAACATGCTGAACGCAGGAGAGTTTTCTGATTGTTTCGACTGTTTTCGCTCGGTCTCCTCTTGTTAAACTTTCTTGCAATATCCGTACACTCACCTGACACTGCACTACTACCTCTCTCTCTCTCTCTCTCTCTCTCTCTCTCTCTCTCTCTCTCTCTCTCTCTCTCTCTCTCTCTCTCTCTCTCTCCACTCACAGAGACAGGCTGACCTCCATGTGTCTGCTCAGACTGTTGACCTGTGACCCAGGAAGCAGTCCCAGGTTGCTGCTGCGCGCGCTGCTTCACCAAGACTGTCACCTGATCACCATCCTCCTGGAGAACTCACGTAAGTCTAATAACAATATTACGTTATTACATACCGGTACATTTGATATATACGTTTCTAGATAGTTGCTTTGCTGAGAACAGAGAACAGGGGCATACATGAGACTGGAGGGTTATTCTCTCTCTCTCTCTCTCTCTCTCTCTCTCTCTCTCTCTCTCTCTCTCTCTCTCTCTCTCTCTCTCTCTCTCTCTCTCTCTCTCTCTCTCTCTCTCTGTCTACTTGGCCAATACACCTGTTTCTCTTCTGCTCGACCAGTCAACCAGTCACAAGGGCCATCTCTGCACATGCCGCTGTAATTGGAAGCAGCCAAACCGATGATAATAAAGAATGCTCTGCGTGTGTGTGTGTGTGTGTGTGTGTGTGTGTGTGTGTGTGTGTGTGTGTGTGTGTGTGTGCGTGTGCGTGCGTGCGCGCGTGCGTGCGTGCGTGCGTGCACACATGTGTGTGCGTGTGGGCATGTGTGTGATTTGTGATGTAATCATAATGTGTGCCCATCCGGCTGTGTACCTCCAGATTTAGAGTGTGCTTTGCAACAGGCTATAATGGATTATCCCCACTGATCCTGATGCATTTGGAATAGTTACACAGAAGTACTTATGTATCTTAGTTAATCTGTCATCGTGTGTGTGTGTGTGTGTGTGTGTGTGTGTGTGTGTGTGTGTTGTGTGTGTGGGTGTGTGTGTGTGGTGTGTGTGTGTGTGTGTGTGTGTGTGTGTGTGTGTGTGTGTGTGTGTGTGTGTGTGTGTGTGTGTGGTGTGTGTGTGTGTGTGTGTGTGTGTGTGTGTGTGTGTGTGTTATATCATGTACATAGTGTACACTATAGCATGATTTCTATTAGCTGGAGTGCTTTGACAAAGCCACTTAAGAGACCTGCTGCATATTGTTGTGTGTACAAAAACATATTAGTGGAAAAAGGCACTAGTTGAAGGGGCGTAAGTGGCCACTTTAAAATGATTTACAGCAAACCGGCAAAACTCATTAGCAACGGGCATAATGTTCTCAAAAGGGTCTATTTGGGAGCTCTTCAAGTCCCGCGGGTCCCCGCGGACCCCCCACGTCTTACCTGGAAGGTTTTGAGGGTCCATTTCATTGTGATTGTTCACTCTCATGACTTGTAGTGATCCTTCAAATGAAAACATGTAAATAACAACTGCCCTACTGCTATCTCTAGATCTTAGTCTTGAATCTTACAACCCTGCAACTCCTGTAACAATTATTTTATTATTTTAAACGTATTTGTTAACGTGAGCATTTTTAACTCAAATATTTACTTCCTGGGGATACCCTGGAGCACAATATACATAGAATATACATAGAAAACTGGATTTTGAAGACATTTTGCAGAATCCGTCGATCTCAGGTCTCATAATGACTAAAACTATTGAAAAATAATAACTATTTTTGAAAAATGGTGAAAAGGTGTCGCAGATCTGTGAATATTCTGTCACGGCGAATGTTTTCAACTCATATTTTGCTTCTGGGGGGTCCCTGCAACTAGACAGTGCTTAGCGGGCCCATATACAGTTACAGACAGTTTTTAGGGGTCCTTGCCATGAAATACTGAGGAACCTTTGACACAGAAACATTGTTTCTTTTCCCGAAAACCCAGGATTTACCAGACATTTTGTAGAATCGGTCCTCAGCCCAAAACTATCTCGTTATAGAGCAGGGGTTTTCAACCAGTGGTCCCCGGTTCCAGGTGGTCTCCAGGCTAAATCATGGAATGTTGGCTAGCCAGATCATCAGATGTAACTCTTTGAGAGCGTAAAAATGGGCCCTTGCGGGTCCATTTGGTTTCATTTTTAGAACTAGCCCAAATCTACAGAACTAGAGATCTATATTTGCCTGTTACAGTATTTTTCCGAAGTCCAGCCTGGAATTGTAGATAAAAACAGAAGAAATCTTTGGGTTTGGGGTCTGTGGGCCTAAAATGTCCTCAAATGGTGGCCTGTGGCTCAAATGCTAAATAAATAGTGGACCCAGGTATGAAAAAGGTTGAAAACGACTGTTATAGACTAGAGTTATGACACAGATCTACATGGTTTCAACTCTTTCCTTTCCAAAACCACAGAACACATGCCATGGAGGAGCCATGGGGTGGCAGTCAGAAGGGCAACGGTGGCTTATGGGAGCGCCGGCATTCAGTCGAGCCACCCCGTCTGTCTGTCTGTCTGTCTGTCCGTCCGTCCGTCCGTCCGAGTTCTTCCGTTCCTGTGGTTAATTAGCCCGTCAGCGTGGCAACAGCACGCCAGAGTCAGCGCTTCCGGCGCTGATTTACGGGCGGCTTCTGGCGCGGCTGGTCGAGTTCGAGCCGAGGCGCATATATGTAGTAGTCAGAGAGAGAGAGAGAGAGAGAGAGAGAGAGAGAGAGAGAGAGAGAGAGAGAGAGAGAGAGAGAGAGAGAGAGAGAGAGAGAGAGGAGAGAGAGAGAGAGAGTGCTCATGTTCAGGGCACAAACCAGCGAGCGAGCAGCAGAGAGAACGAGACAGTGCAGAGTTGTTATTAATGAGGTCGCTATAATGTGAATTAATGTGCGAGTGCACAACAGTCTTTAAAGGTTAGAGCGCTGCCGACGTGCGTGCCAGGAGGAGGAGGAGGAGGAGGAGGAGGAGAGGCGGAAAGAAATCCTTAAAGGTCAATGCATGTGCAACCGGCTGGCCCTGGCGGAGTGTTTATTACCGCGCACTATTGATTTAGTGATGATGGTGGTGATGATGAGGAAGAGGAGAGTAGAGGAGGAGGAGGAGGTGGTGGTGATAACTTCATAACTTCATAGAGCGAGAGGAGCTTCATCCAGACCAGCGGTGTTCGTTCAAGCCAGTTTTCATACCATAAGGGCGCATCGTTCATTGGGTATTTGAGCCGTAGACTCAACTAGAATACACAGACATCGTTTAGCCTCTGAGACCCAAAACCTAGAATGTTTTGTTGTTGTTGTCGTATACTGTAGGATTTGGTCCACATTTCCATGCCGTGTCGCTGTAGACAGAGATAACATGGCAAGCGTCGATCGAAATTCTTTAATTGTGTAGAACTAATGCAGAATTTTAACAGTAATTTATACCTCTTGACTCTGTTGTATGCTCTCAAAAGTTAAAGCTCTTCCATTTCGGTAGCACCCCCTGTCCATCCTTTATCTGCATGGGGACCACCTGGACCTCTGCGTGGTGGTCCCCGGATCTGCAGTATTGCCCCACCCTATATGTGTTGGTAAACATGTCCATACACTGCCCAATACCCTCCTTCCCCTACATTTAGGAAAGGGGAAGGCCATAGACACATCGGGCACGCGCACAAATGCGCACAGGAAACGGATGTGAACACATACACACATATGCAGCAGTAGTAGCCCAGTGCATCATCATCTGCTGGATGACCAACAGAGTTTAATATCTCTAACCCTCCAAGAGGGAATTCCCCCTTTAGGCAGGTGGGTAAGACGTAGCCTTTACACACAGGAGGCCTGTGTTTGATTCCCAGGTGTTGTACACACCTGGGTCATATCAAACTTTATTTATAGAGCAAAGAGCCTCCAGTACGTGGTCAAACCAACGTGCTATTGGCTCGGAGTGGCGAGCAGGAAGGGACGAGGCCGGGCTAAGTGTGCTGAGGGACGGTAACATGAAAAGGTGGTTTAAAAGAGGCAATCCCCAAATATTCCTTAGAAACAAGAAATTGGCAATGTTATAATTGACTTTGACAAGAGCCACAATTTGCTCATAATATTTTGAGTGAAAATGTATAGAAATTTTATAGAAATTGGTAGCAGTATTCCCAAGACAGTCATGTGTGTCTGTGTGCACAGAAGAGAGTGATGCACACACACGTGTTTGAACAGGGATGCCCCGCAAGACCAAGCGCCTTCATCGTCACTTCCTGACTCGATGCACACACACACACACACACACACACACACACACACACACACACACACGCACACGCACACACACACACTCCAACCCCAGCATCAACTCCTCCACAGCCGTATTTTCTTCCACGGATGTGTTTGTTTTCTTGTTAGTTTTATTTCTGAGAAAAAAAGGAAAGAATGAAAGAAAGAAGAAGAAGAAAAAAAAACTCTGTTTGTGGACGTTCCCGTTAGCATACTCCGGTACGTGTGACAGCCTTGACATTTACCAACGACGTGCTGCAGAGGAGTGCACGTACACACACACACACACACACACACACACACACACACACACACACACACACACACACACACACACACACACACACACACACACACACACACACACACACACACACACACACACCAGGGGCGGATGTAACATGTCCCATTTGGGGGGGGCAGGAGAACATGTTGGAGGGGCAAGAGAAAATGGTATGGGTGCGGCTTCATCGCCCGTGTCGCTTCGCATACCATTTTTAGTTAGAGGACTTTTATTAGTCAAGTAAGGCATCAATAATAACATCAGTTGTTGTTGAAGTTGCTACAGACACGCAGCATGCATAAAGCTAAAGGTCTGACTCAGAGAGTTTTCTGTTTCCAATGATGAAATGCTGTTGGTTTAGTGGTGATGGTGACACAGCTGTAGTTAGTTAGTAGCAGCAGTAGTAGTGTTTCACATCATTTTAAATATAAGCAGTTTAATTCGAAATATCTTGGGTTGTTTTGCATGGCATCGTGATTGGAGGGGCAGACTGGGTATTTAGGGGGGCATTGCCCCCACCCCCTATGCCCATGCCTAGATCCGCCCCTGACACACACACACACCGACACGTACGTTCTCTTTTCTTCTGCACAGTGTGTGATTTTTCCATCTTGTTTTTATTCATCCTCCTGTGTTGTTCGCCCCGCCGCTCTGCCCTGATGAAATCCATTTGAACTGGATCATGTTGTGTGTTATTCCTTCCCGCTGCGGAGGTGGAGGTCAACGCATTCTATAGCCGCCTGTTCCTTCAAACTGTGTGTGCGCGTTTGTGTGTGCTTGTGTCCTCGTGCGTACACGTGTGTGTGTGCGGAGAGATGCATTTAAATCTTTGAATTTGAAAGTATAGTAGTCTTTTTTGGACATAATAAAGGTTTGCAGAGTGTTCCAAAAGGTATTTTTTGTTTGGTCACAACCTATAGACAATCTCTGATCGCTGAATAATTACTTCAATGTGCACTTTAACAATTAAAATTGCCAATCTATGGTCTGACACTTTTGCAAAGGTTTATTCATTGACATAAATAACCAAAATAACCAAAATGGAGAGATGCAATGTCTCCGTACTGCGCTTATCCATGTGTACGGTCAGGTGCATGTGTACTGTATGTATGTAATCATTAGGGTTGTAATTATATAGTAATCGCATTGAAAATGTTTAATTTCAAGAATGGAAGTGTATCAACATGAAAACAGCAATATTCACTATGTATTGTATTGTATCATTTTGCAATGCAAATAACCAATATCAAATCGTTTCACTTTTCAGATAGTCGATTGCATTATTACTACATTTTTGTGGATCAAATTTTGCATTTTTTAAGAAAAAGAGTGGTTTACTTACACTGACAATGTCAGTGTGCTTTAAATAGATACTATATCGATTACAAATCATTGAATTGAAAGGTATCACTAGAATGACCCCATGTGGTCCATGTATTGCATTGTCAACCATGTATTGTGATACGTATCGAATGGCTGTTAAAATGTACACTCCTGGTAATCATGATATTGTCTCTGTGTTAACGTCATACAGTATGTCCAAAGCTATTACTTTTCAGTATTCCATTTCCAAAGTGGAAAAAGCAGCTCAGATCGACCACAGACCTGCCACTTTTGCTAAACTTTTGCGTGAAACTGTACCTCCGCAAAAAACACAATATGTTTCTCATGGAGATAAGAGCTTTCTGCCCGACAACAGCAACAATATATTTCCAAGGTCCTGTGCATCTCTATATGTATGCATCCAGATTCAATGCGCTCTGTGACATTTTCAGAATGCGTATTGCGCTCTGCTTATCATTTATTCACTCGCCTATCTCGCTTCGTCTTTCTTATTTACGTTTTCCAGATTTGTGCAGGGACGCGGCAGCGGCGGGGTCAACGCGGGGGTCACGGCAGGTGTGCACGGAGGGGAAGGAGGAGGAGGTGGACGAGGAGGAGCGGCGGGCGGGCGAGGGTTTGGTGGTGCTGTTGTTCCACGTCCTGTGCTCCATCAGCGAGGTCCCCCAGGCCCTGACCCAGGCCCTGCTGCCCTACCTGGACACAGCACAGCTGTGGGAGCACCTCTACACACTGCCTGGTAACAGCAACACAAATAATTAGAATAGTAATAATAATAATATTAATAATGCACTGCATTGTTTATTAACAATTTGACTGCACAACCCGTTTTTCTGGCCTTTTTCCTAATGGTTTAGCCTGCCATCTTTGTATTTACTGTATGTATATGCATGTCATTTTTTGTCTGGAGGAAAACACCTAACTCCATTTTTGGTGTTTTTTAATACAACTAACTCCACCACCTCTCCCCTCATCTCATGATAGAAGCAATCACAACACCAACTTGATGAGGCAGTATTGGTTTGATTTCAACATATATGAATTAATGAATGATATACTGAATATCTCTACTTATTCAGGAAAGGAAATCAATTACTAAAACCTTATTTATTTTTGAAGTAATGCTTTCTTTTAAGTATTGCCACCACATCAATGTTGTTAGTGTATATAGTGTCAGAGTACTTGGCACATGAGCCCTAGTCTGAGGAGTTTGGAGGGTTTGTCCATCGTTGATCTTGTACGGTGGGTCCAAATACATAATAATTTGCGAATCCTTGACGTGAAAGTTTAGTGGGTTTGACATTCGTATGACACATACTGCCCCCCCACACCACCTCCACCACCACCAGACTGAAGGGTGTTTTTGGGTTAGGGTCTTTCACTGAGTCTCCTCCTCGTCATCCAGAAGCTTTTTAGGAAGTCCCGCTGAGGCTGGACCTCATTCTGGTGATGACTTCTCTCTCCTGGCTGAGTGGTAATTATTCTAGCGTAAATTAGGGTGATTGGAGTGTGGCACGGGACGAACAGGGGCAGGCAGTGTGTGTGTGGGTCTGTGCACGTGCACGTGTGTGTGTGTGAGCGAGTGCGCATACTATACATACTGTATGTGAGTGAAGTGTTGTGGAATATTACAAATCAGACCTTATTTGTTATTTTCCTTTTTACGGCTTTGTGGTTAAACATGCACGCGCAAACATCATTTTCGAAATAAAGCTTTCAGAAAATGTTGAAAAATGCTTTTACAAAGCTTTGTGCACATGCTCGCGCACGTGTGTGTGTGTGTGTGTGTGTGTGTGTGTTTTTGGGAGAAGAGAGACATTTTCAATGTCACCAAATCATAATTTATCCTCACAGAGTAATTAGTTTAATTACTGGCCTGTGCCCAAGTGTTGTATTACACTTTTGGTTGCGGTATTACAACACCCACTCGTTCCTGCGCACGCACACGCACATACAGGCACACACACACACGCACACACGCACACACGCACACGCACACACACACACGCACGCACGCACGCACGCACACAGACGTACACACTCACACAGACACGGTTCTGCTTTCCATTGGAGCTGTCAGTGAGTTAACTCTCCTAGATTAAGTTAGGCTTTGCAACAATGTTTGCGTCTTTGCGGTGTGTTTTCGTTGGTGAATCGATAGCGCTTTGGTCAATAGTATATGCTTACGGGCAGAATAAGTTTTCATAGACTCCGAGTGACTTTGAAAAGTACTGCACAGTTCTCACCTCATCTCTCTGTCTCTGTCTGTCTCTCTCTCTCTCTCTCTCTGTCTCTATTTATCTATTTTATTTCTATCTCTCTCTTTCTCTCTCTCTCTCTATATACTGTATATACCGTATTGTCCCGAATATATGACGACTCAGTTATAAGACGACCCCCATTATTTAAGATTAATTTATGGAAAAAGAACATTGAATGTCAAATAATATAGCCCCCGAATATAAGACGACTCAATTTTCTAGGGTTACCATTGGGGGAAAAAACATGGTGTTATATTCAGGGTATATACTGTATATTTTTTCTACATATAGTAATTACTCAAGTACCGTTCTTATTATTTTTTACTTCTACTCCACTACATATCAGAGGCAAATATTGCACATTTTACCCCACTAAAAAAAAATCACTGGTGCCACTGGCTTGCAATGCTTTTGCGATACTTACAGTAGAATATCATGGAGATAGGAGGTTTCTGCTTGCCCGGCGGCGGTACCCAACTGCTTGGGAGCATGAACATACTAGATCTCATGCCTTTTCCTTCCCCCGTGGGGGTCAGAGGTCGTAGATTTTGTTAGGCGCCCCGGCGGGAGACACCTCACCCCCGGTGCACCTTCCCCAGTGAGCGCTGTGCGCGATAAGGCTATATAGCAGCGCCGTAGCGTACTAAATCTCTGCTACGGTTTGGTCGTAAGGCCTTTGGTGTTTTTTTTACGGCCCGTCGCAGCAGGAGGTTTATGGATGTCATACAACTTTCATGCTGTATGGCTGCTCTCGCGTGTCAGCGTGGCGAGCGCCATATTAAAAAGGGCATGGCGATGAAAGGCGGGGGATACACCTGGAGCGTGCGTGTGTGCGTGTGTGCGTGTGTGTGCGCGTGTGTGCGCGTGTGTGTGCGCGCGCGTGTGTGTGTGTGTGTGTGTGTGTGTGTCTGTGTCTGTGTGTGTGTGTGTGTGTGTGTGTGTGGTGGGGAGGATGGGGGGGGCATCGCACCACCTGGGTTTGATGTGGAACATGTGATAGCGCGGGAGTTTGATGTGAGACGAGAGAAACAACCAACCAGGCCGGTGAAAACACATGCCCTAAAGCAGGGATTTTCAACCTTTTTCATCCCAGGGACCACCATTTATTCAGGATTTGAGCCACGGACCACCATTTGAGGATATTTTAGCCCCACAGACCCCAAATCTAAAGATTTATTTTTGCTTTTGTCCACAATTCCAGGCTGGATTTTGGGAAACAAAACAAGCAAAACATACATTCCAAAATGACTAATTCAGATGATGAATATTTTAACTCTTGAGAGTGTAAAAATGAAACCAAATGGACCCGCAAGGGTCCATTTGGTTTCATTTTTACGTTCTCAAGAGTTACATCTGGTTAAACAACTTAGCTGGGGACCACCTGGAACCCTCTCAGGGACCACTAGTGGTCCCCGGACCACCTGTTGAAAACCTCTGCCCTAAAGCAACTTTTATTGCTGAACTGAAAGTGAATCTGTGGCTGTCAACAACACACTGTTAACATGTGGAGAGACCCTATTTTGGAGCGATGGAAATTAGTAATAATTAATATTTAATCATTATTAAGTATATAGCACCAAAGGTAAAAGTATACTCATGTAGCATACCCCCATTTCACAATAATATTCCTTCGAAAAGGTTAGAAAAGGTTTGTAGAGGGCTTCATGGATGTTCATGGATGTTTCTTTTGTAATAATAATCATATTTGAGAAACCAGCCAGTAAAGTTACACACACATACACACAGTGTTGCCAACTGCCGAAATCCAAAATGCACTAGTGGCACTTCCAAAATGCACTGGATGCTGTCTACATTCTACATTCTCTATATCTAAGCAGCTTTTTATGGCTGAACCAGGCTGAACCGAAAGTGAATCTATGAGTGTCTACACACTATTTACATGTGGAGAGACCCTATATAGCAAAACAGTGCATTTTGGAGCGAGAAATTAATAATAATTAAATTAATATTTCCCTCCCTCCCGCAGGGATTAAAAAACTGTTTTGATGGTGGATGCCAAAGCCTTCGTCCAAGGCTTTGGACGAAGGCTTTGGGTCTTGGGGGGGGTGGGGGAAGTGATTTCACTTTTGTCAGATATCACCCCAAAAAAATGTTTTTGTTAAAATGCTCTATTATAAGGTGTGTAGACGCAACCTGGTAGACCATATATGGAGTTTCCCCCTCCCCCACATTAACAGAGGAGCTAATAAAAGTTCCCCAGGTGGAGGGTGAATTTTCCTCCAATCAGGATCGAGCACAGGTTCACATAGTGTAGCTACTCTTGGGGCCCCTAGTGCACCAGGCTGGTACTACACAATGAATTTCAAATCACTTACCCTACCTTTAAAGCATCTCTCTCGTTCTCTCTCAATAACATCACAGTCTCCTCCCCTACCAGACCAAACGCGGCAGGTCCCTGCGCTGGTCAGCTGCGTCCAGGCCGTGGTCTCCAAGCCCGCCCAGGACCTCCTGGGACATCTGGTGTCCATGGTGCTGGCCTGGCCGGTGGGCACAGACGGGGGGGACAGCAGTGGCGGTGCCGGGGTGCCGTCGAGACACGGGGCACTCCCAGAGAGCCTCCTGTCCAAAGTCCCCAAGGAGTGGAGCTACAGCCCCCCACCAGCACCTCCACCGGAGCCCCAGGGGAAAGATCCCACCAACAGAGGTTGTACTCTCTCAGTGACACGCACGCACACGCACGCACGCACACACACGCACGTACACACAAACACACACACACACACACACACACACACACACACACACACACACACACACACACACACACACACAAAACACACACACACACGCACACACACAGTGTTGCCAACTGCCGAAATCCAAAATGCACTAGTGGCACTTCCAAAATGCGCTAGATGCTCCCTACATTCTACATTCTCTAGTTGTGTAGACTTGGGCTAATTCACATGATGAATATTTTAAGTCTTGATAGTGTAAAGATGGTTTCATTTTTACGCTCTCAAAGAGTTATATGTCCATCATTTAGCCTGAGGACCACTGGTTGAAAATCACTGTCATAGCAGGAAAAATGGCCCCAACTCAACAGCCAGAGAGCACTAGATTTTCCACCAGGAGCTTTTCACTAGTTTTGGTGCTAGGGGAGGTATGGAAAAAACCTAAATACTGTATAGCAACAAATGTGCCAAGTTGGCTACAGTACACGCACACACACACACACACACACACACACACACACACACACACACACACACACACACACACACACACACACACACGTTTGTCTATGGACCCAAACAAGTGAAAATATCAGATCTACAAGCACACGGCACGGTGAGTCACGTCAGCTTGTAGGCTATTTTCACCATCTCTTTATGACATGGAATTTATTATTTATTTAGTCATTATTATTTGTTTGTTCTAACATGTATTAATATGGGAAAAATAAATTGTATTTTTACTTGAATTGTGACCCATACAAATTGTCTGTGACCCACACTGTTTAGGAAAGTGTTTTAGTTTACTCCTTCTGGGAATTGCTTGGGGAGTGAGGGATTTGGAGTGTTCTGTACTTAAATCCTGCAGGTTTTCTATTGAGAAATAACAGACCACACTGGCCAAATGGAGGCCACGATCGACCAATTAGAATCAAGCTTTCACAGTAAAAAATAGTTCTTTCTTTTTTTTTTCAACGGTACAATTTGAGGCATTAAAGTAATCACTCAAGACAGATTTGTGCTAACCCACAATCTGCCACACACATGCAAAGGAGAATGTTATAGTACAGCTTTAACATCTTTAAAGGGAAATTCCACCCATTTTCAAGAGTTAAGATGTTCATCATCTGAATTAGCCCCAGTCTACACAACTAGAGGACATAGAAGATTAATGGTCATTTTGACCTGCTGTTTGACTGTTTTACTTCTGAAATCCAGCCTGAAATTGTGGACAAAAGCAAAAATAAATCCTTAGTTTTGGGTCTGTCTGTGGGGCTAAAATGTCATCAAATGGTGGTCCGTGGCTTAAATGCTAAATACATAGTGGGATTGGGGGAAACACTTCCGGAACCGGGGCGGTGACGTCACTGCGCAGGTCTATATCTGTCTTTCTGTCTCTCTCTCTCTCTCTCTCCTCCCTCTAGGTATCATCTCTCTAGCGGTCCAGGCCGTATCATCGGTGCTGGTCAGCCTCTTATCTGTCTCTCTCTCTCTCCCTCCCTCTAGGTGTGATATCTCTAGCGGTCCAGGCCGTATCGTCGGTGCTGGTCAGCCTCTTATCTGTCTCTCTCTCTCTCCTCCCTCTAGGTATCATCTCTCTAGCGGTCCAGGCCGTATCCTCAGTGCTGGTCAGCCTGCCTGCGGCCGTGGCCTCCCTGCCCCTCCCGGTGCGCTACCTGTTCCACATGGCTGAGAAGAGGCTGTGCGCTCAGAGCCAGCACTACGCCAGGAGCCTGCGCTCCACCGGCCTGCTGCCCTGGGCCCTGCTGGGCTGCCTGGTGCAGGGCCTGCTGGCCCTGGAGGAGACCCCCGCCCTGGAGCAGACCCCCAGGCTGGGGCTGGACCGGAGGGCCAGGGACCGCCTGGTGTTGGAGGAGACCCCCACCCAGGAGCAGACCCCCAGGCTGGGGCTGGACCGGAGGGCCAGGGAGCGCCTGGTCCTGCTGGCTGAGTGCCTCCAGGCCACCATGGGTGTTCAGCAGAAGGTAAGGAAGGTGGGGTGTTGGTGTTACATCCATGATTGATTACTGGATGTGTCTGACAAGCAGGGGTGGATTGGCCATCTGGAGTACAGGGAGTTTTCCCGGTGGCCTGCGCCACCTAGTGGCCTGGACAAGATCCAAAATGCACTAGTGGCACTTCCAAAATGCACTAGAATGCGCTAGATGCTCGCCTGGAACACACAGATGAAAATGACCTTTAATCTTCTTGTAGACTAAGTTGGGCTAATTCACATGATGAATATTTTAACTCTTGAGAGTGTAAAAATAAAATCAAATGGACCCGCAAGGGTCCATTTGAGGGTTTCATTTTTACGCTCTCAAAGAGTTACATCTGGTAACCAGCTGCCCCCACCAGGGTGGCCTGGCAAAGGCAAAATTGTCCCGGTGGGAAAATATGTGCCAATCCGCCCCTGCTGACAACTATGTCTGCTGTGTTATAAATAATAACAATGCCTGGTATTCTTGAACACTATGGCGTAGCCAGGTATGGTGTAAGTCTTCCCATTGGCTGCATGGCAGCAAAACAGGTTTGGGGCCTTGGGGTCGGCCAAAAGCCTGTACCACCAGACCTGGGCCTGGGCTTACCAAATAATTATCCATAATAATTTAAAACCTGCAATTGCGACAGAAATGTGTGAATTCGGAGTGCAAGGGAATTTCTACTCAGTGGAAAATGTAGTAGACACGTGGCATTCAAGCTCATATAGAATGGCTCGGACAACACGAAAATCTTTTTGTATATCAATCTGTGGAGTAAAACTATGGAACAGTATGCATAGGGAACTCAAGCAATGCCCAAGTATGAAGCAATTTAAGAAAATGTATAAAAATGGTATTATTATGAGGTATCGGGAGTTAGAGTTACAATAATGTAAAGTTTAGATAAATAAAACAATGATGATGATGGTTTATAATAATTATAATTATGATTATGTTATTATAAAATTATTATCATAATCAGTAACTGCAATTGTAGTAATGATTTTAATGTACCATATTGGTATTGGCTGCTGTATGTCAAGCGATGACAAGGCACTATTGTTTAGGAAATATTGGGGTAGGGTCATATAAGTTTTTTACTTCTCCCTACTCCATTCCGAATAACAAACAAAGGAAAGTTTAAAAAAAGAGAAAAAAGAAAAAAAAGTTATAATACTTATGCCAGTGAGGCTCTGATTTAGTTATTTATTTATTATTATTATTGTTTGTACTTTTTTGTTTTCTTTTTGAATAATGATGAAATGTATTACTGTAGTGTACAGTACTTATTATTATTATTATTATTATTATTTTTTTATTATTATTGAAAATCGGAATAAAGCTTTCAATTCAATTCAATTCAATTCAATTCAATTCAATTCAATTCAATTCAATTCAATATACATCAGGCATCTTTTTTGACTTGTCCTTTTTGACTTGTTCTGACATTTAATATGTTGTTCTGACCTAATCAAACCCTCCTTATATGGCCAGTACCGAATTCAATCCATATGTCAATCCTCCAGTCATTGCCAACAGTCTGTTGTCTCCCTGCAGGCCCTTATAGGGTCAGGTCGCGTCTTGCCCTTCTTGCATCTTAATGCTTATTCTAACCAGGGGAGGATTATAATCCAACAGGCCTGTTGGGGCCCAGGGCTTGGGGACCCTGCCCTGAGCATCCATGTCATGATTCTTTATGTGGTGTCTTGTCAGGGTGTCCCAAAACCCACCGTCAACAAGGTCCTGCAGGCCCTGGAGGAGAACAGACCCAAATGGATCTCCATGCAGCTGCAGAGAACCCGCAAGCTCTGCTCACAAAGGTCAGAGGGCAAAGGTCATTGATTGATGGATTGATGAATGAATGAATGAATTTTTTATTGACAGAGATGAGAGTTAACAGTACAAGTCAAGTACACACTGCAACAAAACTGATAACAGCTTGGGGAATTACAGTACAATTCAAGTACAACTGCATCAAATCTGAAAAAGCTGATTGGACACACTAGTTAAGCATACACTTGTTTACAATAGTGGCCAACTTGTTCATTTCATTAAGGCATTCAAATACATACAAAACAACTACTTCAGTGAAGTCAGAAGCAGCAAATCATGGGGGTAAAATCATAGTGGAGGTAAAAAGGGAAAAGAGAAATGTACAAAAAGGAGAGGGGGGTGGGTGGAGGGATTTTATATACAATTTTGTTTTACAGAGGCCAGTTTCGAATTGCAGCCGTCTGTAGGTGCCCCTTGAGAGCAGTTTTGAAGGAGTCAAGGGATTCACAAGTCTTAATGACTGTTGGTGGGGGGTTCCACATTTTGGTTGCATATGAGCGGAAGGAATTAAGTCCCTTGTTTGTGCCAAATCTGGGTTGAACATGGTTAGTGGCACTCCCTCTGGTGTTGTGGGAGTGAACCTCATTGACATTTAGGAAGTATTTGGAGAGGTACAGGGGTATTACCAGTATTACAGTTGATTGATTGATCAACATTAACCACTTCAGCTTCATACTTTGGATATTCACCTCAACAAAATAGCATAATACTGTACTACAGGGGCTTCCAACAGGTGGTCATCAGGGACCACCAGTGGGCCCTGAGAGGATTAAAGGTGGTCCCCAGCTAAATGGAAAATTTGTTAACCAGATGTAAGTCTTTGAAAGCATAAACATGAAACCAAATGGACCCTTGCGGGTCCATTTGGTTTCACGTTTACACTCTCAAGAGTTAAGATGTTCATCATCTGAATTAGCCCAAGTCTATACACAACTAGAGGACATAGAAGATTAATGGTCATTTTGACCTACTGTTTGACTCTGAAATCCAGCCTGGAATTGTGGACAAAAGCAAAAATTACATCTTTAGTTTTGGGTCTGTCTGTGGGGCTAAAATGTCATCAAATGGTAGTCCGTGGCTCAAATGCAGAATACATAGTGGGCCCTGGTATGAAAAAAAGGTTGTAAACCACTGCTATACTACTACAGATTTTGTTTTCATAGAATTCTACCGATAAAAACATAATAGGGACATCAGGGGTTATTGTGGTTAACAAAAAACGTGCAATCTGAGCCGTTTAGTTTTTGCTCCCCAAAAAAACACTTGTCATTGACAATTTTCATAATTCCGATGATTGATCAGCAGCATTATGGGAGACGATGGGACCTGTAGTCAAATAAAACGGAACGGTCTGAGATTCATGGCTCCTGCTGCCGTCTGACGCTCCATATATATCCGGGAACAATTAAATGAGATGTGCTCTCTCTCCTGTTTTCTTTTTGTTTTGCTTTTTAATTGAGCGCTCAAAACTTGATGTATGGCGTCGACCCGGAGCCATTTTTCATGGGGGAAAGAAAAGCCTCCTCCTCGTCGAACCCAAAGATCTATGAGTCTTATGAGTTTCTAAATGATGAACTCGCTGTCATCCATCCATCCATCTGTCTGTCTGTCTGGGAAACGACGCGCCGCCGCCGCCGCAGCAGTAGTAGTAGTAGTAGTGACGGGAAACGCAGGCTTTGTTCGCTTCGCCCCGCCCTGGACCGCCGTGATCTTTGACTCAGTGGCTCTCGTGACGCCGAGTTATTTCCCAGAAGTCCATGTGTCCATCCATCCATCGGTCTGAGCGATCAGAAACCCTAGACGGGACATTTCCCTCCCTCCCTCCCTCCGTCCGTCCTTTCTCGTAAAACGGATGATTCAGCATCGTGCTGCCAAACCCACTCCACCCCCCTCACCGCCCCACGGCCGGGCGAAGCTGACGCGGACAATTAAAATAAAAAAAGAAAGAAGAACGAAAGAAAGGAAGGGAAGAGAAGAATGAAATAAAAGAAAAATCAATCAAACGCTGAGTAGATTATCCGCCACTTCCAAGCAAGCGATGTCCGTCCGTCTCGGCTGACAGTGAAAGAGCGGGAAAAGAGTGGCGGGTGTACGGGGGGGCGGGCGGGTTGAGCAGGGTCTGGGTGGGGTTGGTTGGTTGGTTGGTTGGTTGGAGAGGTGGAGGTGGAGGTGGTGTGGGTGAGGGGAGGGGGCCGGGGACAGTGAAGGAAGGGTGATTATGTATCACCTGTCGGAGGCATTCTGCGGGATCATTACTATTCATTACGCTAACCTTCACAGGGAAGTGACGCCCCGCTTGTAAACAATCAGAATACAGTGTTGTCAGAGAGAGAGAGACAGAGAGGATGGAGGATGTTCCCAGTCAAAAAACAACCCCCCTATACACTACCACACCCCCCAACACACACCCGCCCCACGCCCCCCCCTTTTACCAGGAACCCCCTCCCTAACATCCACCCCTCCTCCCCTCTCCCCCCCTTGTCTTTGCAAAGTAATTTGTAGAGGAGAAGATTATTGTTCTCCATCATGGTGACCCTGGCCAGGCTTGACGGCATGCATACACAGATGAAGATGAATGCAGTTATTCCTTTGGCGGCGGTGGGAGAGAGAGAGAGAGAGAGAGACAGAGGGAGAGAGAGAGAGAGAAGGGGTTCCTGCATGCCTCTTTCAGGGCACATTGGCCCTAATGACATGATTGATAGGCTGTCCCGCATCCGGAGCGGCCCTCATTAATCACCCCGCTGACTGAATCCAATCATCTGCTTCACCTGCCCACTGACGGACAGGAAAGGATACAACAGGCATGCAACACAGGTGCTGACATGGATGCACGGACACGCCGCCGCCACGCGCTCCCAGCGCCGGACGAGACGACACTCCATACACCACCGCAAACCTGCCGCCAGTAGTGCACCACACCGCGGCAACCACGCTGATACTACTACCGCTACTGCTACTGCTATTACTACTACTGCTACTACTGCTACTGCTATTACTACTACTGCTACTCCTATTACTACTACTGCTACTACTGCTACTCCTATTACTACTACTACTACTACTACTACTACTACTACTACTGTTATACACTCCCCAGCTCAACTGATCAGTGAATCCCCGCCAACGTTCCTTCTTAACTCAAGGAATTAGTCCTTCCTACAGCAGATGTTTTCAACGATTTTGATACCAGGGCCGACTATTTATTCAGCATTTGAGCCATGGAACACCATTTCAGAACATTTTCACCCCCACAGACCCCAAGCCAAAACTAAAGGTTTCCGTCTATAATATCAGGCTGAATTTCACAAACAAAATATGCAAAACAAAAAGATCAAAATTATCACTCTACTACATTCTCTAGTTGTGTAGACATCTTAATTAAGTGGTGCTAATTCAGTTGATGAATAATAATATTCATAATACGTATAATACGTTTCGGTCAGGACCTTCTTCAAGCATCTGATGCTTGAAGAAGGTCCTTTGACCGAAACGTTGCCTCAATAAAAGTTACTTGCAAGTATAGACTGTGTGCGGGCCTCCAGGATTATGTACACTGGTACATTGATCCTGGTTTGAAAATATGAATCATAGCCACGTTGATAGCATCTGTAATGTCTGTAATGAACCAATCCGTTTGTAAATCCATCAAGATTTGATCGAGTCTATTTTTGTTTGAGCTTCCATACAGCATACGGCACTGACTGCCCGAGGCAAGATGGCCACCTGGTGAACTATGTCAGAGACTCCCGTCTATAGCCTTTGTATACAGTATGTTTCACATTTGAACAGGATGGAAGCAGTGTCAATGCTTAAGAACATTACTGAGTATGATGCCATGACTCATTATCACCTGTAACGGGGAGTATGTATGATCCTTGCTCAAACCTACACCAATACCAGCATACGCCACTATGGGCGACCACCCCCCCCCCCCCCCCCCAACTGAAGACATACAACTTTTTAAGAAAGCATTTTTATAGTAGTGTGTGGACATATTTATGTATGGAAAAGTCCTCTTCTTCCTTCGCCGCTCTCAATGTCAAGTATATACGCTGCCGATGGTGTGTATAGGCTGACAGGCGACACTGTTCCTGCCACCTCTATAATTACAAAGGTGGCGGAGAGAGAAGAAGAAAGAGAGGGAGAGAGAGAGAGAGGGAGGGAAAAAACAATGACAGGAGATGTATGTGGAGGAGAGGGTTTGATGGACGGACAGGGAGGTGATATCCATCCACAGGAAGGGCAGGGAAATGACTCTGGGCGTCTGGGTGTAGGAGAGCCAACATACCGCACAAGGACTTTGCTACACGGAAATATGTGTGTGGATGTACCCACACACACGCATACACGTGCACACACGTGCACACACACACACACACACACGCACACACACACCAATCATTTCCAGTACAATGCCCGCCATGCACCTTCCTTTCGTCAAAACACCCCTGGCGTGCCTGTAGTATAGTTAAACGGTAATATGAAAAAGGAAAATGGAGAAAAAAAAGTATTTTGTCATGCATGGTCTGATAATTTTTCAAAAAAAGAAAAGGAAAAAAAAGAAAAAGCATTTCTACTCAACTGATTTTTGGCCTTGACTCGACATGGCA
The DNA here is from genome assembly GCA_039105355.1 of Benthosema pterotum. NCBI lineage: Eukaryota > Metazoa > Chordata > Actinopteri > Myctophiformes > Myctophidae > Benthosema > Benthosema pterotum. The sequence continues at coordinate 12,791,447 of CM076972.1, forward strand.
AGTCCCCCCCCCCCGTCTCTCTCTCTCTCTCTTTCTGTCTCTCCCTCTCTCTCTCTCTCTCTCTCCCGTCTCTCTCTCTCTCTCTCTCTCTCTCTCTCTCCGTCTCTCTCTCTCTCTCTCTCTCTCTCTCTCTCTCTCTCTCTCTCTCTCTCTCTCTCTCTCTCTCTCTCTCTCCCGTCTCTCTCTCTCTCTCTCTCTCTCTCTCTCTCTCTCTCTCTCCGTCTCTCTCTCTCTCTCTCTCTCTCTCTCTGTCTCTCTCTCTCTCTCTCTCTCTCTCTCTGTCTCTCTCTCTCTCGGCATGCTTGCAGGCGCTACAGAGATGATGCCTTTTTCCCCTCGCCTGGGTAACGTTTTTCAGGAGAGCCACTTTGTTCTCAGGAGCAAAGGCATGAGATTAGAAGTAGAAGACATGTTAATTAAATCTACCCAACGACCGACGGCCCCAAGGTTTTCTCTCTTTTTTCACTTTCTTTCTCTCCAGTGGAATTGAGAGAATGACAAACGGCATGACCAGAGGTCTTCTCCACCGTGACACTGGTCTGATACCTGTTTATACAAAAGTCTTTTTTTTCCCAAGGTCTACTCTGGTAGACCCACATGGGGCTCATTGAGGGAGTTTAGTTTGATAGTTAGGAACCAAATGGATATTTATAGGGGTCAGCAACTCTGAGAGTGTACATAAATGTACACATTCACCACTATGAGTTAATTTAACAATAATTTTACAATACAAATTGGGGTCCCAAACATAGAAATGACATTGAATGGGGGTTTGTATGGCCCTTGTCCGTCGGTCCTTGAAATTAAACAGGTTTAGACTCACTGCTAGAGCCATAAAAAGCTTCTCTTATGGGGTGTCCCTGCACTGTAAAACCTGTTTAATTGTCGGTAACAGTTATTAAACACATAAGCGTGTTTACTTTTTACAATCAAATTCACTCATATAGGGGCTTAGAAAACTCGTGGGGTGTTTCAGTTGACTCATGTTTTACTGAAATGCATATCCATGAATAAACATTTGGCATTTAATAATTAAGCGTTTGGGTTTTAAATGTGATTAATCACTGGCGTTAATCACAGGTTTTAAAAGCGTAATGTTCCAGAGATTTACATAGATTTCCTTTTTTTTCTCTTCTTGCTTTTAATTGTATATTTGATGATTTCTCGTAAGGTATGTCCTTAGTGCTTAGTACAGTCTTTGAATTGATTTATTGTGAACTATGATTATGTTCCTTGAGCTGTATGGATTCTTATAAACAGTGAATACATTTTTCAATCAATCAATCAATCACCCAGGATCTGACACTCAATGTCGCCTGAGCAACCAGGTATGGTTAAAAAAAGAAACAAAAAACAAACACAAAACAAACAAAAAATCAGCAGGTTCAAAGTGAGGGTAGAAGAGACAAACCTTGCACTTTTTTCATATTTTTGTTATTACATTCTCATACTCTCTCTGTCTCTCTCTCTTTCTTCTCTCCCTGTCTCTCTCTTCTCTCTCTCTGTCTTTCTCCCTCTTCTCTCTCTGTGTCTCCCTCTTCTCCTCCCTCCCTCCCTGCAGTGTGTTTGAGCGAGGAGGAGCAGGAGGTGGAGGAGGAGGAGAGGGCGGAGGAGGAGGAGGAGGAGGAGGGGTAGCCCAGTCGTCGGCTGAACTGACTGAGCAGAAAATGCTCCTGATACTGCTGGAGCTGTGCCACAGAGCAGGTGGCAGTGACTACCTGAGGCAGATCCATCACATCATCCAAGGCAATGAGGTACGGAGAAGCCTCTCCTAGCTCTCCCCCACAATTAGGTGGCTGCTGTGGCCTGCAGCCTCAGGCTGTCTGCGTGGGGGGCTGGCTGGCTGGCTGCGTGGCTGGGTAGGTGGGTGGCTGAGTTGTGGGGGCTGAGGCTGCTGGCGTCTGGGTGGCAGGAAGTGTTGCCAGATCCCAGCAGAGAAACGTGCAATCTCTATTAAAAAAAAAAAAAAACAAGTAAGGGGTGTCAGGGTATTTATTGGCCGCTAAATGCATAAAATAACTGGAGCTGCACTCTGTCAAGGGCCAACTTGTGCATTGCACACAAGTATAGGCAATATGGCCTGCTTGTGTGCGATCAGAGTGCGAGCTAGTGCTCACACTTCTTAACAGTTTTTTTGCCCTTGCAGTAGAGCTACGTCTTTCTTATCATTATTAAAAATAGTTATGACTCTTAGGTTGATCTACGTCTCTCTACATCGCTTACCGTCGCTGGTTTGATACGATCCCAATGATATTCCATTTAGAACGGACCAAAATAAGGGACGGACCAACCGGAAGTGTGTCGCCAACTAACTTGTCCGACGGGAAACATGGACCGAAATATGAAATATGACTTTTAGATGAAAATCGCTGGCACTAGCTACCTCAAAAAATATGAAAAAGGGCTGGCACTGGGTGTGTTAAGTGCAAGTACAGTAATCCCGGCCCTGGGGACTGTGTGGGGCTGAAGAACCGAGAAAACTGTTGCGCCGTTCTTTGTCCTCTTTTCTTTGTCGAACTTGACTACAGGAGCGTAAGTCTCAAAAACATAAAGTAAACTAGACTGAAAAAAGACTGGGGCTAAAATGTCATCAAATGGTAGTCCGTGGCTCAGATTCTGAATAACTAGTGGGCCCTGGTATGAAAATGCTTGAAAACCCCTGGGTTATACCATTCCTACCTAACTGCTACACTTAAGATTGAAACAAGCCAACCAAAAAGCAAAACAAGCCACGCTTATAATAAGCGTACATGGCAACCTTGGAGGAGAGTGGGCGGGTGGGTTGGCTGGTCAGTCAGGGTGTGTGTGTGTGTGTGTGTGTGTGTGTGTGTGTGTGTGTGTGTGTGTGTGTGTGTGTGTGTGTGTGTGTGTGTGTGGTGTGGCCTTAGGTGATGTCCTCAGGACCCTCAGAAGCTGTACTGTAACAATGGTTGTGTAGCGCATGGCTTGCCACACCACACATGTAAGAGTAATTAGGGCTCTGGTGCTTGTGCCAATGGGCTGACATCAGGGGCGGATGTAACATTTCCCAAGGCGGGGGGGGGGGGGGGGGGGGGGGGGCAGGAGAAAATGGTATAAAATGGCTAATATAAGTCCTGTAACCCATACCATTTTTGGTTACAGGACTTATATTAGGCAAGAAAAGCATCGATAACAACATCACTTGTTGTTGAAGTTGCAACATACAGACACATGATGTGATGATTTCAATGATGAAGTGCTGTTGATTTAGTAGTACAACAATTGCAGTTAGTTAGTACTAGCATAGCCAACTTATAATCAAATCGTTTTTAATTATAAGCACTTTAATTTGAAATATATTTGAAATTTGGGTTGTTTCCATGCTGTCATGTTTGGTGGGGCAGTCAGGGCATCTAGGGGGGCATTGCCCCCCCATGCCCATGCCTAGATCCGCCCCTGGCTGACATCCCCGATCCATGGCCTGGAGAGCTGGCACTGCTCACAGACTGGAGCTGGACACAAAGACTACAGCTACAGATAAGAACCGTACAGTCACTCCACTTAACCACTAAACGGGACAGTTCACTCTCCAACATGCTTACAAATGGGTCATTTCAATTACAGTAGTACTAGCCAAACCTCAAATAAAATATTTATGTGGGTTTAATATGGTTATAGGCCCTGAAAATGACACATAGTTTTGGTCTGGTGGGTCCAGACCACCAGGTTTCTGGATGGGGAATCTGGAAACAGTACAGTACGCCCCAAGTTCCACATATTGGACTTTCATGCCAGCTCCATAATGCCGTCAAAACGTGTTGCCTGCTGCTTAGTTAATTTAGTCTGATACATGTTTGTGTTGACAGTGTTATTACTTAGTTGTTATTACAATTTTTTAAAAAGGAATACAGTTACACTGCTTACCGGTATTACTCCCTGCATCCGATACTTTGCACATGTTAAAGACAAGTTTGCATCGCTTCTGTATCTGCTCATAGATCTAGACCAGGGGTTTTCAACCAGTGGTCCGGGGACCACCAGTGGTCCTTGAGAGGATTCCAGGTGGTCCCCAGCTAAATGATGGACAGTTGGTTAACCAGATCTAACTCTGCGAGAGCGTAATAATGAAACTAAATGGACCCATTTAGTTTCATGTTTACACTCTCAAGAATTAAAATATTCACCATCTGAATTAGCCCAAGTCTACACAACTAGAGAATGTAGAAGTTGTGTTTTTAAAATCCAGCCTAGAATTGTGGACAAAAGGTCTTTGGGGCTAAAATGTCCTCAAATGGTGGTCTGTGGCTAAAATTCTGGATAAATAGTGGGCCCTGGTATCGAAAAGGTTGAAAACCACTGATCTAGACTTGTTCAACCGCCTGCAAAGCAACTTGACCACTAATACAGTGGGAAAAGTAATAATATTATCACTATCAGTGATGTTTTAGAATTGTGTAAAAAATAAAAAGCATGCAGGCTCACTGACATACTTAAATGTTAAATATAACAGCCTGTATACAGCAGTGTACCATCCAAGTTCAAGATCAAGTCAAGGACAGGCGGGTCAGGATAGAGATGGAGGCTGTCTGGTGGAGAGGAGGGTTGGAGGCCATGTCAGCCTGACTAATGGGGATGTGGTGTTGACACGCCAGGGTGCCACAGTGCACGCACACGCATAGACGCACACACACATACACATGCACGCACATGTGCGCGCACACACACACACACACACACACATACACATGCATTTGTACACAAACATTTGATATCACTATACTTGCGAGGATACCAACATTTTAGGATGCTGACCTCCGAATGAGAATTTTTTCACCTATTGATTTTCAACCGTAGCCATAAAGATGGTAATAGCCTACCGTTTTCATTGGATGCATGCATGCATTTTACCTCAACTCCAGCATATAACCTCTATGTCTGACCTGAATCTTTTTTATTTTTTCAACTTGTAAATCTGACATTAATGCTATCATTGCACATGTAGCAACGGGAATGAACAATGTGAAAAACAAATTCACTTCCATGACACCTATACAGTAACATCACACACACACACACACACACACACACACACACACACACACACACACACACACACACACACACACACACACACACACACACACACACACACACACGTCCATGCATAAAATGGCACGGCGCTCTCCAGCTCTCCTTTTATTTTCATCGTCTATTTCTGAACGCTTCTGATTAATTTCTACTTTTGCCGCTGCATATGGGGGCCGATCGGTCAGGGAATAGCTGGATGGAGAGGCTGGACCTCGGAGGTGGAGGACAGCCTACGTACAACGGCTGAATGTGAACATCATTATTATCACGTTTCTACTTCTGTTGGGCCGGTCGACCTGGGAATACAGAGATAGAGAGCCCATCGCGACGTCAGGGGCGGATGTAACATTTCCCAATTGGGGGGGCAGGAGAAAATAGTATGGGGGCGGCTTCATCGCCCGTGTCGCTTCGCGCCACGGGCAATGAAGCCGCACCCATACCATTTTCGGTTTCAGGACTTATATTAGACAACTAAGCATCAATAATAACATCAGTTGTTGTTGAAGTTGCAACAGACACGCAGCATGCATAAAGCTAAAGGTCTGACTCAGAGAGTTTTCTGTTTTCAATGATGAAATGCTGTTGGTTTAGTGGTGACACAGCTGTAGTTAGTTAGTAGCAGTAGTATTGTTTCAAATAATTTTAAATATAAGCACTTTAATTTGAAATATCTTCGAAATGTGGGTTGTTTTGCATGCCAGCATGTTTGGTGGGGCAGTCTGGGCATTTAGGAGGGCATTGCCTCCCCATGCCCATGCCTAGATCCGCCCCTGAGCCCATCGCGACGTCCCTTCATTAGGACATCGGCAGGGGTAATAAGACCTAAGAATTGCCAATAATATTCTAACTAATTGGCTAATTTCCTGTCTGTGCTCATTTTATTGCTCATAGATTGCGTGTCTTCAGAGTTGCTACTGGGGCACCGGGCGGGTCTCCAAATCTTTGTGAAATTGGAACCTACTTAAAGTTTAGCCCAAAATAGCAGATCCAGTAGTTCACAACACACTTATTTGGTGTAGTACAGTGTTTTTTTTAACCTATGTATTCTGCATTTTAGCCAAGGACCACGATTCAGTGTGGAGTTTAGTCTCTCAGACCCACAACTAAAGATTTTAAAGTTTTTGTCTACAATTTAGGAGAGACAACTGGCAAAACGTTGGTCAAAATCACAGTTCTTCTACATTTTATAATTGTGTAGATGTGAAAATTAAGTAATTCAGATGTTTAAATATGATTTAACTCTTGAGAGTGTAAAATAAAACCAAATGGACCCATAAGGGTCCATTTTGTTTCATTTTACACTTGCAAGATTTACAGATCTATAAGGGTCCCTTTGGTTATCAACTGTTTATCATTTAGTTGCGGACCACCTGGAATCCTCTCAGGGACCACTGGTGGTCCCCGGACCACCTGTTGAAAACCCCTGGTGTAGTACAACAAAATGTCTAAAAACACAGTGATATACAGTGGTACTGTCAAGCTGTCATCCGCCAGCGGCTTTTCAGACACCTTAGTAGCCCTTGCCAGTCGAAAACTGCAATTTGAAAACAAATCGCAGGTCCTTCGACCAGTCATCTTAAACCGGAACTAAGAGCCTGTCTGTAGTTTAATATGGTCCATAACATGTGAGACAATAGGGTGACCAGATGTCCCTCTTTGCGTGGGACAGTCCCTCATTTTCAAGATTTTTCAAGCGTCCCACAAATTGAGACTCTGTCCCACATTGTGACTGACAGACAGACATCAGTGTTCAAAATGCCCCTAATAATTTGTAGTGACCTAACTAATAAGTTGGATTTCTGTTGTATCATTTCTTGCTGTGTTTTTTTTAAGCATTCCCCCATGGTACCACTATATTTCCACACTCACTCTAGAGAGGCCACATCGCATACTGTCGTATCAAAAATAGCTGATCTACAATCTCAAAACGCGTCGCAGTGCGACGCGTTTTGAGATTGTAGATCAGCTATTTTTGATTTTAGATCAGCTGTTTTTGCTATGTGTGAAATGGAATCCTGAAATATTTTTTGGAATATTGACATCAAGATGGTAATAATTTGCTAACTACATTTTGTTCCGTTTCCCCACTCCACTTGTCCCACACAGGCAACACTTCTGTCCCTCAAATGAACAGTTTGGATCTGGTCACCCTATGAGACAATGATGTTAGCCGGAGCGATGCGCCATGCAGCCTTTTATTGGCATTCATCTCTCCAAATCTCATGATTAATTTGATTATGATCCACTGAAGATGGCGGCCATTGTGCGACACTGTGGAAATTGTATGAACGTTTTTTACAACTATTTTGTTTTCTCTTGTCCATTTCAAGTTTGATGCCATCCACGGCTATAGCCAGCTGCCGTAAGAATCTTGCCGTAAATGTAAATTTTCAACATTGTCAGATAGAAGAAAAATACAGCGTATCGCGGTTTATGTGTTATGAAGAGGTCTGCAATATAATATACAATATATAATGCAGTGGGAGTCTTGCTTCATCTCTGTCTAGCCTAGGGGGTCCTTGGCTTGAAAAACCTTTTGTTTATATGATGACACTGTTGCAATATTTTATGTATTTTTATGGTTTGAGAAAGTTCATTGCAACTTTAAGCTACAACTTATGTTTTGCTCTTAAACTCTCCGTCTCTCTCTGTGTCAATAATGTCCGCCAGTCATGCAGTGCTGTGTTGGTCAATACGCCTGTCCAGTCTTGCTATTCGACTTTGCCTGCAGTGCTCCTGCCTGAGTAACATCGAATTATTATGGTAGATCTCCTTTTGGCGGTGGAAACCTCAATGTGTCCAGAACCAGGGTTGCTTTTTCATCTCTCTTTCATCTCTGTGTTGGATCACAGGAGCTGTTGATGAGGAAGCTGACCACGCATGGTGACCATGATGACATCGAAGGTAGTCCTCCTCGCTTGGTGACCCTTAACCTCGGCTCTGTGGACCGCACGGCCCCGCCCCGTTTCAACCCTCTCACGCAGTTTGACCACGTTGGCAACGAGAGACTGGATCCGGTGAGTTCATAGATATGCTTAGGTTAGCCTCGACACCCAGGCTTTCATTTTCGTTCGCCTTGCGCGAAAACGGAAAGCCTGGACTAACGCGCGTTGGAAAGTGGCCTTGAGGGGCGTGTCAACCTTCCGGGGTGGGCGTCGCTCTAAATGATGTGACGTAGAACAGCAGTGGACGGGCGTGGGAGGGGCCGGAGATGACGACACGTTAGTGAGATCAAATCAGAGCGCAGCACTTCCGCCGTATGGATCCCACGACACCCCCGCCCCCCAAGGCCAAAATCATTGAGGGCTAGACCAGGCTATGCTTAGGTTAACACTAGCCATTTGCAATGCATATTTCCCCCAGGCAGATAAACCTTACAATACTTAACATGGGCAATTTTCACCCAGACAAATATATACCGATGTTTACAGTTTTCATAATGTTGCTGATGCCTCAGTTGGATGGGTCTTTCAGTACCTTCATGAGGCTCAGTGACATCATAGAATGTGGGTTTGTTTCCCTGCACACGTCCCTATTTTTTTTGTTGTTAAGGTGAAAGTCAGCCATGCCAGTTTAGTGATAGAGAACAAATACCACACATCCACTTTTTTATTTTGTTTTTTATTTTTTTCACTCCAATCTGACATGTCTTAGGAATGTTTGGACATCTAAACTTTGTGTCTGGGTAGCTCAGTCGGTAGAGCTGGTCTCACCTTTGAACCACATGGGTCATGGGTTCGAACCCGGGCACCGCCAACTCAGTGTATGAGTAGCACTGCAGGGTGTAGCAAGTTGTACTGGGAGCTGATGGTAGGTGTGGCGCTCCACATCAGCAATCCATCTCCCAGGGGTCTAGCACACTGTAACGGGGATAGACTCCCGCGTGTTACAGTGTTTTTTATGCATGCATGAAAAAAATAGGTTAACTGAAGACTATGGGTATAATCAACTTTGGCAGTTGGGTTATTTTTACCTTCATAATTGGTTATTAATGTAACCTAATATGTTAGGTAAAACCAACTGGTAATTGGGTTATTTTGACCCTCGAAATTAGGTTATTAATGTAACCTAATACATTTGGTCAAATTTAATAACACACATTATTTGGTTAAATTGACCAAAGACCCAGTTGGTGTTTCTTTGACCAAATGTTTGGTTGGAGTTAGGTTGTTTTTGATCGATCAATGTTTTGTGTGCCAGCGTTACACAGGCAGCTTCTTATCGCCTGACCTTGGGGAAGTTTAATACCAAGCAGGACGACAGTCTCCCACTTCTTATATCCTGATTCTTCCTCAACTCTGTAGATCTCTCACTCTTTTACCTGGCGGGAATCAGAAGTGAACATTTAAAGGTGTGGATGAAGAAAAAAAAAACTGCCACTTTTTCTTTCTGCCTTCTTCCTTCAGCTAAAAAGGGGGGCAACGTGCTCTGAATGTTCACTGTGCCTCACTTCTTCTTCTCAGACTTTGAACCCGACTCACCTTGTACCACAGACCCCAGTGTCCCCAGAGCAGCAACTGAGATGTGAACCTGTTAGATATTCCGTCCTTAAATCGTGATATACTGTACCTCTCGCTTCAGATGGTTTAAGGTTCAACAGTGCACAGAGTTTAATTTTCTTTTTTTTATTGTTTGACAATGTTTTTTTTTCTGTTTTATTAGATACGGTAGTAAAGTTTCAAAAGACAGAAACCCAAGGTCAGAGAGAAAGGAGGCTTCAGTTTTATAACAACGTAAAGCAGCACTCTTCTATGTAACCTTTTTTGAATTAAGGTAATTATATCCAATCTGAATGGTAGAGTTTGTTCATAGACCATAACTTATATTGTAGAGACTATGACCATACAATAAATCGTCTACATCCGAGGGCATGTGCCCTGAGACAAAGTGAGTTCAATGTGCATGCAATTGCAGTACTATAGCTGTCTGACTGCATGGAAGCTATCAATTGTGCTATCGATACCTACAGGCTGTTGCAAAGCCCCAGACTGAAAAGGCCTGGTCACCCAGAATAGTGAGGAATGACGTAGGCCTGTGTTTTTTTTAACTGTATTTTGGGAATCGCTGTTCATACAGACATCATACGTAACTCCATTAGTAGCCTGCTGAAATGGATGTTACTGTTCACAGACAGACATTGAGACATCTCATGAGATGAACTGTGTTCACCTGCTCAGAACAGGCAAACTATAATGTCATGGTCTGGAATTAGTTGTTAAATCAACTGCTTTTACGGAAGAGGGGAAAATATCCTGTATCTGCCTTTTTTTAATTCTCATTTCCTTCTGATTTGCAAACGGGGCGGGCTGAAGCAATCGGAAGTCGCGTTGTATAGTTTTTGGCTGGATTAGTAGCATTAATACCTATTCTTCCCCCACGCCTCTTTTATCCTG
>CM076972.1:12806888-12811888 GCA_039105355.1 Benthosema pterotum
TTTTCACATGATTTCAACCCAAAACGAGGATCGCGGATTTCATCTGTAATTTATTTCACAAACGAACCGTTTGTGTTATTTGTGGCAGCGGTGACATCATTGTCTCATTGTGCTGCCGCTGTGCACAAACACCATCTATCAGCGCGACCTCTTCACCTTGCATTTTATGCCGCATAACCGCTGCTCTCCTTCCAACGACTCCCACAGTCGCTCTGCTGCTGCTGCAGGCTCCCGCTCCCCTGGACCCTGTGTGTGTGTGTGTGTGTGTGTGTGTGTGTGTGTGTGTGTGTGTGTGTGTGTGTGTGTGTGTGTGTGTGTGTGTGTGTGTGTGTGTGTGTGTGTGTGTGTGTGTGTGTGTGTGTGTGTGTGTGTGTGTGTGTGTGCGTGTGTGCGCGCGCGCCGCGCTCACCTGCAGTATATCTGCGACCGCGCGACTCAGCATGTGTCCTCCTCTGCTAATGAAGTCATCTGAGCCTGTGATTTAACAGCGGCGGTGTAAAAGCCCGGCGCCCTTAACTCATAGCCCGGCTCCATTAGAATGTGATAGAAACACCCGGCCTCAATAACCTGCCCTGCCACCGGCCTAAATATATAGGAGGGAGGGCCGATGGGACACGCCGTTAACGTGCACGCGCGCGGGAACACGTGCGCACACACGCACACACACGCACACACGCACACACGCACACACACACACACACACACACACAATTTCTCCCTGCCTCTCCAATGCTGTAGCTACAGTAGCTACTCCTCCTATCCAGATTGGAGGTGTGGATTTACACAGGTGTGTGTGTGTGTGTGTGTGTGTGTGTGTGTGTGTGTGTGTGTGTGTGTGTGTGTGTGTGTGTGTGTGTGTGTGTGTGTGTGTGTGTGTGTGTGTGTGTGTGTGTGTGTGTGTGTGTGTGTGCGTGCGCGACACATTCGTGCATGTGTGTGTCCTTCTCTGTCACCTGTCACTTTGCCGCTCTCTCTCTCTCTCTCTCTCTCTCTCTCTCTCTCTCTTTCTCTCTTTCTCTCTCTCTCTCTCTGTCTCTCTCTCTCTCTCTCTCTCTCTCTCTCTCTCTCTCTCTCTCTCTCTCTCTCTCGGCACGCCGGCCTCATCCATCATCTCTCGCGTTGAGCTTTTCAGCAGAATGCAGACTGATTAATACCAGCCTGGACCTCCCTGAGTGACCTGGACCCACCCATGGAGGGGGTGATGGAGGGAGGGAGGGAGGGAGGGAGGTAGAGCCCATGGGTTACAGCCTGATTCTCTGCAATCCTCTGATCCCGAGGTGTCACTCTGGTGCTGGGTCTGGGCGGAGGCTGCTTGACTCGCGTTGTCGCTCCGTACGTCATTGGCCGGGCGTCATTCTGTCTGACCGTGCTTCTCTCTCTCAGTCAAAATCTATGGTGAAAAGTAAACGATTCAGCAATACAAAGACAAATGACAGCTGTGTGGGGTGAGTTTGTAATTTATAGCAGTGGTTTTCCACCTTTTTCATACCAGGGCCCACTGTTTGTTCAGAATTTGAGATTTCTTTTGCTTTTGTCAACAATTCCAGGCTGGATTTTCTGAGAAAACAAAACGGGCAAACATACAGATCAAAATGACCATTAATCTTCTACATTCTCTAGTTGCGTAGACTTGGGCTAATTCACATGATGAATATTTTAACTCTTGAGAGTGTAATCATGAAACCAAATGGACCCGCAAGGGTCCATTTGGTTTCATTTTTACGCTCTCAAAGAGTTACATCTGGTTGACCAACTTTCCATCATTTAGGCTGAGGACAACCTGGAATCTTCTCAGGGACCACTGGTGGTCCTGGGACCACCTGTTAAAAACCCCTGCTTTATAGTGTATGGTAAGGGGGGAACACATTGACATAACGCCAAACTGATGTTTTCTCTGCAAACCGCATCTCCACGTGCCGATCAGAAGCTGTGACAGGTCCACTTCCCCGTGGGCCTGTACCCATGGAGAACATATCAAGTTGCAAAGTGGCATTTTCAAATCCACGGAATGCAGCAAATCAGGCCTGGAACCCATGCTATAGCATGGGTGCAGCTACGGATGGATGGATGGATGAACGTTTCAAGCTGCAATACCCCAAATAGTCATATTTGGGGTATTGCAAGCAGCTTGACAAGTACTTGGAATTGTTGGAGTTGAGCCAATTACTTTTAGTTTAGCCTGTGTGCTTTCTGGTCTAGAGAGCACGGACAGTGCATGGACCAAGTGCTGGAAATATTGATTCACCGATCTGACCAGGCACTGTGTTCCCCCAAGCTTTCATTTTTTTAATCGAATGGCAAAGACAGTAAAAGCCTGGCTAACGAGGCTAAGTTCAGGCTGTCCCAGTTTTACAGACACAGTAAATATTGTGAAACTATAGGCAAACTTGTAGATTGTCTTTTTTTCCTCCCCACAATGTTTGCCCCTTTCTTTCTTAGTAAATATTTCACAATTTGGCTCATTACATTGTAAAATGTGTAGCTATTAAATATGCAGATACTCAGTATAAATTATACCGTTAAGTTGATTTGTTTACCGTGGAGCATGAGCAAACATTGTTGCACATTACAATAATAATCGTCCAGGGATCTCCCCCCAAAAAGTGATCCGGGCAAACTGGAAGCACTGCTCTAGCTCTACCACGTACAGTATGTATCTCTCGCCAAAAAACAGCTCAACCGAAACGAGTTCACGCTGGAATATACTGTAGGTATGCTAGAGTTCAAGTGATTAGAAATGTCATGGACCGAGTCTGGCTGAATGCATGGCTGGTAAAGAAGATCCACCTCTACCTATACAATACTGTCTCGCCTTGAGTCTGTCTCCGGAGAAAATCCTTTTACAAGCGCACGCGTGCACACATATGCACCACACACACACACACACGCGCGCGCGTGCACACACACACACACACACACACACACACACACACACACACACACACACACACACACACACACACACACACACACACACACACACACACACACTTTAACTGAATGGGATTGAGTAGGCATTCTGCTCTATACTGCTGCCTCTCCAACACACTCTCCTCCTGCTATTAAAAGTTGGAGGCTTGTCCTCTCCGTTTCCCTGTCCATCTGCTCGGTGCTGTGTCTCCAGTGAATGTGAAATAATGATGATATTGCCAACCCCCGCACACACACACACACACACACACCCCAACAAAAAAAAGTGAACTGAAAAGTTTAACTACACCCCCTCCTTTCTTTCTCGTTTTTGAAAGCGGTGTGCCAATACCGGTGAGTCACCGCTAAACTCCAGAGATCAGCTCCGCTGCATGTTCTAGAACTCCCAGGCTTCACATAGTATTGTTTTTTTTTTTCGAGCGTTACGCAGGAAGAAAGCACACTTGTAAGGGAGGTCAACGCGGGGTCTAATGAAGGCTCACCTTGCAGGCACTTCACGTTCAAAGACCCCCGTTTTTTGTGTCAGCTGTATGGATTTGTATTCAGGTGCTGATTCTTCGCCGTGACTTTCACATAGAAACATCACTTTCACCGCGGCATAAAGAAAGACAATGAAACAATGGTAGAAGTCGCGCAGTTTCAGTCAGGCCAGACATCGACGCGCTAGAAAGCCGAGTGAAACGCATTGTTTCACCGTAACACGCGGAACAAAGTGAGGTATAAGCGCTTGACTTTCGGCGTGGTTGTAAGAGCTATGGATCGAGACGTTTCCACAATGCCTTGCTCGTTGACGACAAGGTCGAAACTCCTGGCCCTGTGTCTCTCTCTGTCTCACACACGCACACACACACACACACACACACATACACACACACGCAGCCGCGGAGACAAAGGGCTTTGGATGATTGTGCCGATGCTGCATGCGTTGTTTCCTCTGTAGATGAGTGAATATCTGTCCTGCAGTGTCTCCGTTCACTCGCTGTCCTTTGTTCCCTCAACACTTTGTCTCCGCACGTATTGTGATATTAATTGCACGCTCTGTGCAAAACCACGTAGTCGGAAACTCCATTCATCCCTTTTATACACGGTATAATGTTTCAATTTACTGTAACTGTTTTTTGTCCCCCAATGAATGGACATCTGTTGAGCAAAGTTTAAATAAAAGAAAAACTAGTAAAGAAAAAGTAGTAAAAAAAAAATCAATTCAGTTCTTTTCCTCCCCTTTCTTTCAGCTTATTTTAGAAGAGGTCACTAAAATAAGCTGATTGACAGAAGTACAATAGTTTTAAAGGAGAACACCCAATGAAAGAATGATCCTTAGACACCCTCGGAATTGAGAGTTTGTTTCCATTATGTTTCTTCGTATGAAGTTCATTAAGGCATACACTATACACATACAGTATACAACACAATAATACAGTATATAAACGTACTGTACAAGAAATCATCAATACATACAGCAGTAAAAGTATATTTACAGAAACAGAGAGGGGTGTCATTTCTTTTGGCAAGTTTAAAGGTGGAATGAAACGGAAATGGTGGGCATATTATTTGGAATTACACCCGAATATCTGGCTGATGGAGTTTCTGAACCAATCAGTATTTCTTACTGTAATCACGGCACCTGAGTTTGTGGAGGACGATTCAGAAACGGGATAAAAACAGATCAGCTTCATTTCTATTGGCTTAGATTGATGTAATAGTTGATACATCATCACGCAGTGATGATGTTCTCATTTTCAGGAATCATTAAAAACTACTCATTAAATACTGTAAACACAGAAGTGAAACATGTCCCATTCTTTGGCATGCATTGTTAGGTATTGTTGGGACTTTTAAGCTTTAATTTTTACAACTTTAAGTTGTAAATTGCGGACGCGTGTTCTTTTTCAAGAGGTTCATAGGGAGTCACAGATGGAAGTTTTCCGACAAGGTGACTTCTTGAGCCCATGCACTTTGCTTGTGTGTTTGTGGCGCGTGCGTCTCACTCTCTTTTTTATAGCTGCGTACCTTTGTGTTCGTGTCTATGCGTGTTGTGCTGGGTAGCATCTGTATTGTGTGTGTGTGTG
>CM076972.1:12816888-12829388 GCA_039105355.1 Benthosema pterotum
CTTGATAGTTTTAGTCTAGTTTTAGACAACGGGAACTCATAGAGGTTTTAGTCAGTTTTAGTCTGTGGAAATTCAAAACCTTTAGTCCCATGTTAGTAAAAGAAATGAAATGAAAACATGTATTCAAACTACTTTAATGAAGTCTGAGTATAATAACTAGGCACAGTATATTTAAAGTGCAGTTGGTGTTCTGATATTAGACCTGGTTGCTTATTACCAGTGTTGTTTTTGGCAGATATTTTTTAGACGTAGTCAGTCTTAGTCTTTTGGACCAAAGGCTTGTTCATTTTAGTCACATTTCAGTCATTTCTATTCATGATAGTTTTAGTCAAGATCCTGAAAAGGCTATTTTAGCTTGTCAGTTTTAGTCTTAGTCCTGAAAAAGAGGTGCTGACGAAGTCATTTTCGTTATAGTCAGGTGTGACGAAAACAACACTGTTTTTATATACATGTTAAAGTGCACATGCCACGGCACACGTCGGCATGTTTTCTGCGCTGCATGGCGGCGCCCCGCTGCCAGCCTCATTAGCCTGACTGCACGATGGCGGCGTTTGCGGTGGGAGGCGGCCAGCGCCAAGCCCCAGCCAATGGGAGGCGGCCAGCGCCGGGCCTCAGCCAATAGCGGCAGGGCCGTAGGCGGCTGCCATGTGCGCGCGCGGCGTCCAGGAAAGACATAATTAGAGGGAGCTCTGCCTGTCACTGTTAATCTGAGACTTAGTAGAGGGCTGGACGCACTCACAAACAGAATGTTCATACTCTTCCTCTCCATTTTTCTCTCTCTCTCTCTGTCTCCCGGTCTCTCACTCCTCACCCTCTGGTAATGGCAATGCCATCCAGTTAAATGTTGGCTCCTTCTGTTTCCCCTGCTATGGCTTGGGTGAGAGTTGAGTGACTGGCAGAGAGGGAGTTGAGTCAGGGAGATTTTTTTTACATGCTGTTGACACAGGTTTCAGTTTCCCTCCCTGTCTGCATCTCTCTCTCTCTCTCTCTCTCTCTCTCTCTCTCTCTCTCTCTCTCTCTCTCTCTCTCTCTCTCTCTCTCTCTCTCTCTCTCTCTCTCTCTCTCTCTCTCTCTCTCTCTCTCTCTCTCTCTCTCCACAACAATCCCAGCTGCCATCCCCCTGTGTGCACGTCCCCCTGTACCCTATACAGTCCGCATGCACTCAGAGTTTCAGTCCTGTGTGAGTCTATTAGGAACACCCAATACTAGGAAAAGTTATGAATGACTTAAGATAGAATCAGAAAATCGATCAAATCGGAGTCCTTATGAGACCCACGCTGTGAGGGTTGCTGCTTGTTATGCTAAAACGTTTATCATAGACGGCACCTACAGTACTATGGAGTTGTCCCAACTAGAACAGGTAAAGCGGGTTGGACACACCAAGCCCCCATGAAGTCCAAAAAGGTTGTACAAAACCTTCATCCATTAGAGGCATTTGTATAACAGGTGCGGAGGGGCATTACCCCCCCATACCCATGTCTAGATCTGCCCCTGTTGTATACTCTAGACTCTAAACTAGACTACTGTAATGCTCTTCACTCCGCCTTTCGTTCACTTCATTATTCAGTCTGAAAGCCCAGTCCTCACCACAGCAGTTCACGGGATGGGCGTTGTCAAAGCGGCAATCTTCATTGATTGGTTCATACCAAACAATCATAATATAGTGTTTGACACTGAGTGGCAGGGCTGTTGGCCAATCAGATGCTGTAGTTGGATTTAAACTTTCAACTAACTTTCAACTAATAGACCACGTCAGCAGACCTGATATGAATGCCCAGGGAAACTAATTTAAGGTGGTGATTCAGGGCTGGAGCCAGGTAATGCATTGCCTGTGATTGGTCCAGAATGCAGCAGATATGCTGAGGGGGTTGGTGGGGGGCAGGGGCGGATGTAACATTTGCCAATTGGTGGGGCAGGAGAAAAAGGTTAATGGGGGCGGTACGGGCGATGAAGCTGCACCCATACCATTTTCGGTTACAGGACTTTTATTAGGCAATTAAGCATCAATAATAATAACTTCAGTTGTTGTTGAAGTTGCAACAGACACATGAAGCTAATTTCAAATATCTTGGGTTGTTTTGCATGCCATCGTGTTTGGTGGGGCAGACAGGGCATTTAGGGGGCATTGCCCATGCCCATGCCTAGATCCGCCCTGGTGGGGGCGTTGGCTTGGCCTGTCGCTCCCTGTCCGTTCTCTATCCTGTGTAACTCTCTGGGACACGCTGGGGGGCGGTAAAGCTGCTAAATGTATACGGATTGTGTCAGCTTGTTTGCTGCTAGAGCAGCTCTGTAATCACCTGGAGGAGGTTTTAATTGTGTCGTTGTGTTTTTTACTCTGAATATCAGCCAAGCGCTGTAGCAGCTCCCTCCGTGCATGGCATTGATTGGATAAATCACTTAGAATTATGAGGAAAACAGGAGGCTTGCCAATCAGTGTACTGTACAGTGTGTGTGTGTGCGTGTGTGTGTGTGTGTGTGTGTGTGTGTGTGTGTGTGTGTGTGTGTGTGTGTGTGTGTGTGTGTGTGTGTGTGTGTGTGTGTGTGTGTGCGCGGGTGTGCGTGTGTGTGCGTGTGTGTGCGTGTGTGTGTGTGTGCGTGCGTGCGTGTGTGTGTGTGCCTGTGTGCATGCGCGTGCGTGTGTGTGTGTGTGTGTGTGCACGTGCGTGCAGGCGTGTGTGCGTGCACGTGCGTGCATGTGTGTGTGTGTGTGTGTGTGTGTGTGTAATACACTTTTTCCTTTGGCATGTACACTGAGTACAACATGGTATTGTGTTATGACGTCTGGTACTGTGTGTGTGTGTGTGTGTGTGTGTGTGTGTGTGTGTGTGTGTGTGTGTGTGTGTGTGTGTGTGTGTGTGTGTGTGTGTGTGTGTGTGTGTGTGTGTGTGTGCTTGTGTGTGTTATGACGTGCAGTATATGAGCACAGTGACAGTGATGGGAGAGGACGTTTAGATTAGTGCAGAGACTCTCTGCTCTGTCTCTTCATATCCAACCATCTATCACTCCATCTGAGGACCCCCACTACTCCTGATCATGACCACTACCCTGTGTGTGTGTGTGTGTGCGTGTGCGTGTGCGTGTGCGTGTGTGTGTGTGTGTGTGTGTGTGTGTGTGTGTGTGTGTGTGTGTGTGTGTGTGTGTGCGTGCGTGTGCGTGTGGGTGTGCGTGTGCGTTTCCAAGATTGCATTTTGGCAGCTCACAGTAGTGTGTTTGTGTGCATGCCATGCGTACCTGTGAATACAGTGCTTGTATTGAGGGCCTTGCCGCTCTGCTTCCATTGATACCAGCGAGGTCATTTATGTACCCTCGAGTCAGGGCCCACTTGAAAATCTGGAAGTGGTCAGATGGGTACAAAGTGTATGTTCTCAAAAGTGTGTTTATTTAACCCAAATACTGCCACACTTAGGACTCTGGAGCCACCAGCCGTCTCAGACTGCTGAGCCTCTTAAAGTGTAGCGCCGCTGGAACCAAAGATGATCTACTGCAGGGGTTTTCAACCTTTTTGACACCAGGGACCGCCATTTAGTCAGCATTTGAGCCACGGACCACCATTCGAGGACATTTTAGCCCCACAGACCTCCAAAACTAAAGATTTCCTTTGCTTGTGTCCATGACCATTAATCTTCTAGTTGTGCAGATTAGGACTAAATTCACATGATGAATGTTTTAACTCTTGAGAGTGTAAAAATGAAACCAAATGGACCCGCCAGGGTCCATTTGGTTTCATTTTTACGTTCTCAAGAGTTACATCTGGTTAAACAACTTAGCTGGGGACCACCTGGAACCCTCTCAAGGACCACTGGTGGTCCCCGGACCACCTGTTGAAAACCCCTGATCTACTGTATGTACAACGAAGATGGGATGATCGATAAAAAGTGCATTTTCTCCTGATTTGTCTTGCTAAAAGAAACCATTTTAGTGTGAATATGTTGTAAATATTGTGTGCCTTGTGATGATTGGGTCCAGTGTTAAGTTCAGTATCCAAATGGACCATGAGCTGGACATGAGCTGTGTTCACGTTCATTCTCTTTAATGGAAGATAATAGACTCCAACATTCTTCCGGTCTCCTAAAATTGTCCCGCGCATTTTTGGGAAGTAAAGCAAGTCGGCCTGTCTTGCCATTGGCCTCTTGGCTGGAACCACGCTGCATTCACACCCTGTTTGGCAAGACATCTTTGATGCTGAAGTTAATTGGTGCTGGATGGCATCGCAGGTCGTCGGGTGCGTCCGGGCGCCTGGGTGCGCCCGGACTAAGGGTCTTATTTGTGTGTGCATCATCACATCAGGAAGGAAGGACAACCAAGGCAATGTTCTTCGTTGTCTCATCGTGGTCTTCTATTGTCAATCGAGCAGAGTAACTTGACCAAAGTCAAGGACAGGCAATTCTTAACAGCATAGGTAACAAAACGCATCGTGGGGTGAGGGCGAGAGAGAGGGGGAGAGAGTAGTCTCTCTCCCTGTGTGGCTGCCTCTCCCGTCCCTCAGTGTCTGTCCCGAATCTCAACCTAACCATTGCATATATCACAAAACCAGTACAGGTATGGGTGTGTCTAAGTAGGTGGGATCTATGTCCGTGTGTGTGTGTGTGTGTGTGTGTGTGTGTGTGTGTGTGTGTGTCTGTGTCTGTGTCTGTGTCTGTGTCTGTGTGTGTGTGTGTGTGTGTGTGTGTGTGTGTGTGTGTGTGTGTGTGTGTGTGTTGTGTGTGTGTGTGTGTGTGTGTGTGTGTGTGTTGTGTGTGTATGTGTGTGTGTGTGTGTGTGTGTGTGTGTGTGTGTGGACTGGAAAATTACCGGTTTACCTACAGGCCATATGAGGATGACCGTAATCTAAAACATCAGTTGGAGGTCAAACACCTGTGTACAAGGAAAAGATATGATCTAGCCAAGCCTTGACCAGTTAGGAATGCTAATAGCAGTCATTAGCAAACTGCGCTTTAAGAGCTCTTGTGCAATATAGTTTAAACCTAACAAATAATGAAAGTTAACTATTTGACGTTTAATGTGGGTTCTCTCCTGATACGACAATGCTAAGATGCTAATGTCAATGCTAGCAACTTAAAATGGGACTATGGGTCGCATCACGGGCGATGAAGCCGCTCCCATACCATTTTTGGTTGCAGGACTTTTGTTTGGCAAGTATAAACATCAATAATAATCAGTTGTTGTTGAAGCAACAGACACGCAGCATGCATAAAGCTGACTAAAGTCTGACTCAGAGTTCTCTGTTTTCAATGATGAAATGCTTTTGGTTTAGTGGTGCCACAATTGTAGTTAGTTACTAGCAGTAGTAGTGTTTCAAATAATTTTAAATATAAGCACTTTAATTTGAAATATCTTTGGTTGTTTTGCATGCCATTGTGATTGGTGGGGCAGTCGGGCATTTATGCCCATGCCCAGATCCGCCCCTGCATGAGTGCTTTGTGTTAAATGATAAATCTATCTGTGTAGCGGCTTGGTTGGTGGAAGTGTTGTACAGTAGTGTAGCTATATATAGCATGTGCATTCTGTGTGGGTCTGTAGGCTGACCCTCGGGTGGAGGTCCTGGTAGTACTGTATGTGGTAATCAGTCATCCCAGGCCTGCTGCGTGAGTGTTCCTCTCCACTTTAGTGTGGGAGAGGTCCTGGCCACCAGTGGGTGGTAGACCTTCTGCTTCTTCAGTCTGCTCCTCACTGTTCTCAAGGTGAACTTGACCCTGCTGTAATCTCACCCAGGTAGGGTGGAAACCTTGTACTGTATGTCCAAATGCCTGTAGCAATATGAAAACATCAGATTTACAGGCTCACAGCTGTCTCACATGCATTGCACAATGCGTTGTGAGTTTGCACTTGCTCTATATTCTTGTACCTGACGAAATAGAGCAGTGATTCTCAACCTATGGCACTGTATGCGTACCATTAGTGGTATTTGACAACCACCTCAGAGGGGTAGTAGGGTCATTAAAATGTTGGAAACATGTGAATGTTTTTTTTTAGATTCAAGGTGTCTGGCCAACATACTATCTAATACTATGGCATCTATCTAGCCTGTTCTTCATACACACAGGTCATATATAGCATAGTCATTCTGTGTATACTGTAGATGTGGAGAGAATACATTTATGCTGTACATTAGTGAGCCTGCAGGTTCTGTAAAAGGGCAAAGGGCAAAGTGGGCATGTCTGTCATGTCTTTTCATAACTTCTAAGAATGTCAAAAATTCTCTATGGCTGCATGAGCAACAGCCCGGTGACTGCACCTCTCTCTGTATCTGTATCTCTCTCTCTCTCTCTCTCTCTCTCTCTCTCTCTCTCTCTCTCTCTCTCTCTCTCTCTCTCTCTCTCTCTCTCTCTCTCTCTCTCTCTCCTCCTTGCCAGATGGCCTGTGGCTTCCGTCAGTCCTGGTCAGGTTCAGGAGTAAAGGTGATCATGTGATCCTGACATCAATAAATAAATACAGATATGTTTCATTCATAGACGGAGCAGACGGATGCTCTCATCCATTCTCATCCATGCGGTGTGCACTTCCAAGTGCAAGGTCACCGAGGTCAGAGGGGTAAGGAGGAGTCAGACCTGGTGATCTGTCTGAATAACATCTGTCCGTTTGACCTGGGCATGCGCTGTTGGCAGGGCTTGACATTACCTTTTTGAGGCACACGTCCTTCGGACAGGAACATTTCGCATTTACCTGTCCGAGCATAAAAGGCCCTGGAAAAGGTCTGGAACAAGAGCACACACAAATACACCTAAAAACCCCTAATTGCAAGTTGGTTTTGGTGAGTATGTTTCAGTAGTGGAAGAATATTCTCCGTTTACAAGCTATCAGCCCAAGATTTATGTGATCTTACATAGGTTTCGTGATCAGTGAGTTCCATCTGCATACGGTTAGCAGACTTATTTAAACTTTGTGTGCACACACACATTTCATTCCTAGGACTTAGTTTGTTTGGGGACTAATTTCGTATTAATTTTAAAGTTCTGTCAGAAAAGGCGTGTTTATTAAAATAACCCCTTTTTATGGGAAAATGACATTTTCTCTGGCGCGGGACCTGGAATGACTGCAAGACATTTTCACATTTTCAGGCCAGCTTTTCCTCGTGGCAAAAGTGGCGATATTTCACTTACTGTGCAGTGCACACATTTTCTGACAGAACCTACAAAAGCATAATTTGAAAATAGTGCACTCCAAGTCTTATAGGACTGAATTACTGGGTGAGAGTACACCTGCAGTGCTACAAGGTTGAATGCCAACATGGTCAATCCTATAAATGTACACGAATGTACCAATATGGCTGTGTATTACAGACATTCTAGGGCCATTAACAATATTGAAAAGCTGATTATTAGAAAAACCAGACAATATTGTTTGCCGCTGGAGCATCACTGTGTGTGTGTGTGTGTGTGCGTGTGCGTGTGCGTGTGCGTGCGTGTGCGTGTGCGTGCGTGTGTGTGTGTGTGTGTGTGCGCACGCGCACTTGTGTGTGTGTGTTATGTGTGATAGGTCGCAAAGTGCTTTGGATAAAAGCGCTATATAAATGCAGTCACCACATTAGCATTTTAAACAAAAGCAAGTTGAAAATAATTGTTAACATTAAGAGAAGTTTTGACATTAGGTAGACTAGGCAGTTGCTTGGGGCGCCATGAGGGGATAGCTATGACGTCACAGCCAATTTTCCCTGGAGCCCCTCTTACCAAAAGGACCCGTGAGGGTCCATTTGGCAAGTGGGGCATCAGGGAAAATCTTGCCTGGGTCTTGCTTAGAATTGCTTAGAAACGCCACTGGTTAACATACAAACAGGGTGCCATGGTCTGGTTTGGTGGTCTGTGTGGTGGACAGGATGCCGTGTATGTCTTTATCTGTCTCTATCTCAACATCTTGGAACTGCGTTGACCATCAGCCACTTCTCTAGTGTGCGTGCATGCATGTTTGCATGTGCTGAGATGCCTTGCATCAGACAGATGTACCCTCTGGTATAGCGGGTCGGACCATGGATCACTGGAGCCAGAGACCATAGCAGGTCACGGAGGCAGCAGACGAGAGCACAGTAGCCTACAGCCAACTATATACAGTAGCTTTAAAGGAGAATTCCACACCAAAACACATTGGCCATCAATCTACCTTGATTCCGATGACATGATATCGTATCATAACATCGTAAAGTCTGCTCCAGAGTGATAAAATAAAATGCAAGCGTGTTTGTCAGTGTACTATTAAAATATGATGTGTGTGAAAAATACACAGAAATACAGAAATACCCACAGTAGAATAAAGACATCCTGCGGCCATGTTAACTGTTGAAACATCGTCAACGTTGGGACGGAAAAATGTATAAAATGCGACATCTGTGACAACAATCAAGGACATTATGAATCATGTCACAGGAATCAAGGTAGATTGAGACTCAATGTGTTTTGGTGTGGAATTCTCCTTTAAGACGAGGCTCTGGCTCGCCTTGAGTCGCCTGTTTAATCCTGCATCTATACTATGTAGTATTAGAAGCAATCTATCTATCTACTATATATACATATACTGTATATCTATCGTTTTACCATCTATCATACTGTATCTGTATTCATTTATCTACAGTATACAGTATGCACCCATCTATTTACTCATTTATGTATGTATCTATTGGGGATGGGAGTTTTTTTTTCTGCGACCCGACGGATCAAAGAGCACAGATTGAGCTGTCAAAGTGTCCCCGACAGCTGGCTCCCGAGGCGGACATCTCGCCAACCCCCCACCCCCCCACCACCACCTCCTTTTTTTTTTAATATGATCACACTGCAGACACCCGAGCTCAAACGAGAGAGTGAGAGAGAGAGAGAGGGAGGGAGAGAGAGAGTGATCCTTTTCTAAACCAAAGAGACTGATGAAGAAAAAAGGGCGGGCGACCAAACGAGTGGTGTCGCTGTATCATGGCGCGGAGCGGCGTCCACAACGGAATGAATTCTGACTGTGCTGGAGAAGAGGGGATTATGGGAAACAATGGCTCCCATGGCCAGGACCCGCTCCCTCAGCCTGCGCCGCTAATTAGCACTCTCTCAACACCACTGTCTCGTTTAATGTGATTTCTTTCTGCTTATGTAATGTGTGTGCGTATCGTATAGCGCACTCACACCCGCTTGTATTGCGCACTCCTCCCCAATGCAGGGGCTGTTGCACCGCTGTTGCATGGAGCAAAATAGAGTTATAGCCAGTCATTGTTTACAGTAGAGCCTTTGACCCGCAGGCCAAAAGTGTAACTAGAGTACTGTAGCCTGTACAGTACTCTAGTTCGGTGCTCTTCAACCTTTTTTGTACCAGGGCCCACTATTTATTCAGAATTTTTAGTCATAGACTACCTTTGATGTTGAGTTTAATCTCTCAGACTCAGACTCTCAGATTTTCAAGTTTTTGTCCACAATTCAGGAGACATCAATGGCAAAACGTTGGTCAAAATAACAATTATTCTACATTTTCTAATTGTGTAGATTCTTGAAAATGAGGTAATCCAGATGTCTTAGTATAATTTAACTCTTGAGAGCATGAAATTTGGTTTCAATACTGTATTCGTTTCAATACAGTACCCCAGGGGCTGACCAAAAGGTACAACGTGATCTGATCTCTAAATGCATGCAGGCTGTTCTCCTTCACAAGTTTCCAAATGTAGGTATAAAATTTTGAAACAGAGTGCTTAAAGGGGTATTCCACCTTCAAAAAAACTTTTATTAATTTCATTCATTTTATGGTCTGCTCGGCCTCATGTGAAAACACCAGACAGTGTTTAAGTTACTCCATTCAGTATTTAAATATTTGATGTTATTTTTGGCGCATCCTCCTTCTTCCTATACAAACGTATTATAACTTAAACTCCATTTTAACCATGACAGATTATTCAAAAACAAGCCATTTTTTTCTGGTGACTGATATTGTCCTCATAATACATGAGAGGGCCATGGAATTTCATTTATAGATTTCATCTATTTTTAAAATATTGTTTTATTCATTTGGGTAGGCATACCCAAACATGGAGGCTGCTACATTTTCCAAAACAATATTTTAAAAATAAATCAAAATTTTATATAGGCCATATTATATACAAGAGTATACTTTACGCTCTGGGGCCACTCTAGCTGCTGTATCATAATGCACATTTGGAGTACATTTGCAGCATAACTTTGTGTCATAATGACGTGTACCGTTTTGGTTTATCTCGTGGGAAAGTATTTTTATTGTGTTCAGTTTTGGGCAAGACGGAGTAGTGGTGGGATGTGTGTGTGTGTGTGTGTGTGTGTGGGGGGGGGGGGTGCAACATAATTGCGCTGTCTATTTGTATAATAGATACAATTCACACAGGCTAATTAGCATCGAGATACAGAGAGACAGACAGAGAGCGAGAGAGAGAGAGAGAGAGAGGGGGGGGGTATAAAGGGTAGATAATTAGACTGAATTAAGCCATCTCTTTTAATCCAATGCCTAGAAAGAAAGAGAAAGAAAGGAAGAAAGAGACAGACAGACAGACCTCTCTCAATCTCTCTATCTCATCGTGTGTGTGTGTGTGTGTGTGTGTGTGTGTGTGTGTGTGTGTGTGTGTTGTGGTGTGTGTGTGCGTGTGCGGGTGTGGGGTGAATGAGTGAATGTGTGTGTGAGTGAATGTGTGGGAATGGAGGGGTCTTGTCTCTCTGCTGGTCTGGGATCAGTCTTGTCTTGTCTTGTCTTTTCTAAGGCCTCTCCAAGTGTCCCATTGTCAGCGTGTCACCGCCACTCAACGAGGCTGACCCCTGACCCCAGCATCACACACACACACACACACACACACACACACACACACACACATACGCACGCACACACACGCAGGCAGAAGGGCAGAAACCTCTTATCTCCGTATTCAAAATAACATCTATAACTGAGCGTCACACAAGACAGCAAAAAGCAGCAGATCTGCAAGCTCTACATGTGATCCTGAAGCTGATGGAGGATCTGTAGATCTGCTATGCTGGAATGTGAATGCTGAAAAGTGTATGAGGTTTCCATCCAGACGATAGGCGATATCTTCCCCATGACGAATCCGTCCACCCTTCTGCTCTCTCTCTCTCTCTCTCTCTCTCTCTCTCTCTCTCTCTCTCCTCTCTCTCTCTCTCTCTCTCTCTCTCTCTTCTCTCTCTCTCTGTGTCTCTCCCTCTTCTGTCTCTCTCTCTGTCTCTCTCTCTCTCTCTCTCTCTCTCTCTCTCTCTCTCTCTCTCTCTCTCTCTGTGTCTCTCCCTCTCTGTCTCTCTCTCTGTCTCTCTCTCTCTCTCTGTGTCTCTCTCTCTCTTCTCTCTCTCATGCCTTTGATCTTGCAGGCGCCGCCAGATGTCGCAGCTACCTCGTCAGA
The DNA here is from genome assembly GCA_039105355.1 of Benthosema pterotum. Classification (NCBI taxonomy): domain Eukaryota; kingdom Metazoa; phylum Chordata; class Actinopteri; order Myctophiformes; family Myctophidae; genus Benthosema; species Benthosema pterotum. The sequence goes on from CM076972.1 coordinate 12,828,221, forward strand.
GGGTGTTGGTGTTGGTGTTGCAAGTAGAGAGGCGCACATGTACGGACAGACGGACGTACGCACATACGTACGTACGGACGTACGTACGTACGGGTGGGGGATGTGTAGCCGTCTGCAAGACACTCTGCGAGTCACTCACTGTGTGCAATAACGTACACACGCAAGCCTCTATGAGTGTGCCTGTTCATGCAAGTGTGTGTGTGTGTGTGTGTGTGTGTGTGTGTGTGCGCGCGTGTGAGAGAGAGTACGTTGAGGTCAGAGCAGGTCAGCAGACTGTCCGCTCAGATGTTGATATTTTATGTATAAGAGAGAGGGAGAGAGAGAGATGGGGGGGGGCTGAGCTGACGGTGTCATCTCCTCCCACCAACAAACCACCACCTCAGCAGTGTGTGTGTGTGTGTGTGTGTGTGTGTGTGTGTGTGTGTGTGTGTGTGGACCCCTACTCACGTCAACAATGGACGAATTGGGACCCTCTACTACAGATAGAGAGACAGAGCAGTGGTTCTCAGTGGAATCTTTACAGTGGTATATGAGTGGTAAAAGAAGTACTCACACTCAGTCATTACTTAAGATTCTAATTCCAATACTCGATTCTAATTGGCTGGTCACCGTCACGTGACAGGTGCAAAACCCACCGGTAACCCACTGCTGGCGCGTCAAATTCAGTGGTACCACTACGCCACCCGGGAACCGGCTTATATTTGGAATCTTGTGTTGTTTCTACAGCTGGTTGGCTGGGAACTATACTGTATACCTTCTTTATCTGGGAAACTACAGATGACATTGTGCTACTGTGAATTATTCTAATTGGTACTCGTCAGATTTTTCATGTTGCCATAATTGTAACAGGTTTTGAAAGGCAATAAGCCACTCAATGTTACCGTGGAATTTACTTCGGTGTGATGAAGGTTGTGATGTACCTTCGCCACGGTAAAATTCACGGTACCTGCTCCCTCTCAAGGCTTATTGCTTTAGTACTGCAATATGGAAATGCTTTGATGCCATGCCAAAGTTGGACGAACGCTAAACAGTCCTCTTTGTACCTCTATGACGACGACACCCAAGGTGTCGTCGTTGGGGCAAAAGGAAAAAAAAAACATTAGCATGGTGAAATACATCTTAATGGCATCATCAAGATGTGTTTCACCATGTTAATGAGTTTCCTTTA
>CM076972.1:12839042-12846542 GCA_039105355.1 Benthosema pterotum
AATTTTTGTTAAGCGCAACAGCTTTAATAGCGCAATAGGTCTTTTATCTAGCACTAAAATTAGTGAAAATCTACTGCTTTTTGACAGGTGAATTGGGGCGGAAATTGATTGACAGGCGCCAGAGATAAAACCCTTATTTTTCACCATTTTTTCCACACCTATGACCTACCTACGGTCCCCAGGCTAAATGTTTTACGCTCTCAAGAGTTAAGTATTCATCATGAGAATTAGCAATGGTCATTTGGATCTGTATGTACGCATCTAGTGCATTAGTGCATTTTGGATTTTGGTAGTTTGCAACACTGGTTGGTGTGTTGATTGTACAGTGAAACCAGGTGTTCGACTCCCAGCGGTTCAGTCAGGGCGGCGACGGAGCATACTGCCCCAGCAGTGTACACAAACATCGACAGTGTGAGCAGTGATAGCAGAGATGCCATTCACAATAAAGCCATCAGACGTACAGCACTGATAAGGACCGATCGCTCACTCCATCTCTCTGTTGCTTCGCTATCTCTGTCAGACACACGTGCACGCACCCGCGCGCGCACACACGCACACACGCACGCACACGCCTCAATCCATTGAAAGAAACATCCTCACTGTGAGGACAGCTATCAAACGATCTATATAAATGTCCATTTCAAGTACTGTACACACAGACACGAAATACAGAGCAGACACTGATGAGGCCTGATCACCGACTTCAATACTCACATGCACGCACGCACGCACACACACACACACACATGCATGCACGCACGCACACACGCATGCATACACTCACACAAAGTCTCGAGGCGATAACGCTCAATGTGCCGATCTCTTTGCTGTACAGTACAATACAAACGCGGAACAATAACAGACTGGCGTTGCTTCAAAATACAGATAATGTAATAATCCCTATATTTAGATTTAAATGACCACTTCACCACTTATCCATCCATCTTCATATAATCATAGGTCCTCCTCACTAATATCATAATGTCATGAATCATGATTTTAAGAAATCAAAACCTGTGGCTTGACATATACAGGAGGCCAGTGACATCATCAAAGGGGAATCCAAACTAATAGAAAATGCAGCCTTTCTAGTTGTGAAGAGTTGCAAAGTGAAAATGGAAGCCATCGCCCATGAGAGAAAGACTGAGCATTCAATAAATTGTGCCATTTAATCATGATTATCAGTGAGGACCTATTGTATGAAGATTGGTGAAGTGGTCCTTTAGATTGATTCTTATCCAAGCACATGACAGACAGACAGATAGACAGACAGACATTCCCATTTCGGGGAAACGTTCGTCAAAGTCCCATTACTGATCATTACGTTACATGACGGATCTCTCCGACGGGGCCGAATCGTGCAGGTTTTGCCCCGTTTGTCGCCAGATGTCATCAAACATCGGGGGCGGTTTACTGTCACATGCCGCCGCCGAGAAAAACCCTCCGTCTCCGTCAATTGTCTTTTTTTTTCCTTATTTTTTTTTTTTGAAAAGGTCTCCAACAGAATGCACCACGGCATCTCCTGCATCCATTTTCATTTGCAAAAACAAAACAAAAAAAAGAAATAAATAAATAAAAACAAAGCCCCCTCCATCGCCCCGGACCCAGAGGCTAAAACTATTAACAGAAACATCTGTTGTTGTTGTTTGTCTGAGACCGCTGTGTACCTCCCTCCACCACCCCCCACCCGAAAATCCCTTATAACCCTTTTATTTTTTCTTAGAGCAGAGATGGTTGTCATCCATCTGATGGTGTACACAGACCAGGGGCCAGCAGACACCAGCAGGGGGGGATGACAACACAACTTGAACTTTGACCCTTGGTACTAGGCCACCTGGTGGCACACTGATGCTTGTGTCTCTACTTAAAAAAAAAAACACTGGAGGCTGAATTTCATTGAATCGAAAATACCAGGGAAAAACAAACAACAACAAAACCTACAAGGCCATGTTTCTCAACATTAGTCTATAGTTTGGGTTAAGTTAACACTCTTACTGCCATCTGGTGTTCGTTCAAGACACTGCATGTTGCCACTGAAATTCTCTTATTACCAGACATGTACATCTGGGTATTTTAGTAGGAGAAAGAGGAGGAGGAGGAGTGAGTTGTGCTACTAGGAGCCGACCATAAGAGCACAATGTGATCAGAGATCACAGTAACATGTCAGATGAAATGGACAAAACTATGGACTTTGCAGAGAAAGAGGGAAAAGGGCAACAAAGATTCTTCTTTGAAAGAGGTCTCTATGACAGGGGTTTTCAACAGGTGGTCTGGGGAGAGGGTTCCAGGTGGTCCCCAGCTAAGTTGTTTAACAAAAAGTAAGGAAAAAATGAAAAAATGAAACCAAATGGACCCTGGCGGGTCCATTTGGTTTCATTTTTTTACATTCTCAAGAGTAACTCTTGTACTGAAGTAACTCTTGAGAATGTAAAAATGAAACTAAATGGACCCTGGCGGGTCCATTTGGTTTCATTTTTACACTCTCAAGAGTTAACATATTCGTCATGTGAATTAGTCCCAAGTCTACACAACTAGAAGATTAACGGTCATGGACAGAAGCAAAATAAATCTTTAGTTTTGGGGTCTGTGGGTCTAAAATGTCCTCAAATGGTGGTCCGTGGCTCAAATGCTGAATAAATGGTGGGCCCTGGGATCAAAAAACGTTGAAAACCACTGCTCCATGACATGCACGGATTCCCCCTTGTGCTGGGGTTGACACTAAGGTCTCCGAGGGACTTGCCCATCGGGCAAGTGCAAGTCAGGTTCTACTTGCCCTCAGGTCATGGTCACTTGCCCCCCAAAAATATATTGTAAATTTTGCATTTAAGTTTACTTCCTACTTGGGTGCTTAAAACCAGTGGTTTTCAACACATGGTCCCTGAGAGGGTTCCAGGTGTGGTCCCCAGCTAAGTTGGTTAACACAGATGTAACTCTTGAGAGAACGTAAAATGAAACCAAATGGATTTGGTTTCATTTTTACACTCTCAAGAGTTAAAATTCATCATCTTAATTAGCCCATAGTGGTCACAGACCCAGTGGTCCCTGACCCCAGCAAAATGATAGTTTGGAACCAAATGAACCTGGGAGAGAGATGGGTAGAGATAACTAGAAAGCAGGGAAAGACTAGAGGAGAGTGTGCAATGACCGCTTTCAAGACAAATTTATCTTGTGTTGTGTTATAGTGCACTAAGTCGACACTTGCCCGATCGGGCAACCAGGTAGCAGTCTTCACTTGCCCCCATTTTTTTTACTTGCCCCGGGCAAGCGGGCAAGTGTTAGTGTAAGCCCGGCCTTGTGCTGGGAACGACACATTTAGGCGTTGCCGAGCATCACGCACATTTTTATTTATTTATTTTACCACTAGATGGTTGACTTTGATATAGAGCTTATGATCCGCGACATGGCTTGGCATCCTACGGGTACAAATTAAGTTTGTGTGTGTGCGCGCATACGCACATACATACCGGCTATATGATCCCCATTTCTGTTGATACTGCCACCGACCGACCTTGCCAGTGTTGTGTCTGTGCGCCTCCTCATCATGTAATCTGCTCTCCAGCCAGCGGATTCAGACCAAACTCAATTTCCTACCATGGTGTCCACCCGCCCCAGCACCTTAACCTCTGACCCCTAGCAGACCTGCAGTCGCCCAGCGTTTACAAGAGGATGGATGCATCGGCCGCCAAGGTCGCGCACTGCATGCATGTGTGTGTGCGGGTCTTGTGCACGTACACACAGATCAACACCCCCCCCCCCCCCACATAAACACACACACATGCACACACCTAAGATGTTTTGTTGTGGGTGTGATACTGTCAGATATTGGACGATAATGAGCATGCCTGCAGAGGGCTACTAATTGTAGTAAAGTTTAGGACGTGCGTGTGTGTGCGTTGTGTGTGTGTGTGTGGTGTGTGTGTGTGTGTGCGTGGTGTGTGTGTGTGTGGTGTGGGTGTGTGTGTGTATTCCCAGGGGGGGAGTGTGTAGAATCCACCACACATCACATCGCCGGGGGCGCTCTGGAAGAAACGACTATAACAAGACCGTCCACCTGGGGTGTGCACACGTGCGCACACACGCACGCTTAGCGCACGCACGCACGCAACGCACGCACGCACAACCGTGCGCACTGCCCGCAGCGGCAAACGACCTACTACCCAGACACACTCACGCACACACACACACACAAACATGCGTATACACACACATACTGGCTGTTTGATGATATAATTTGTTAATTTCAAGAGGGGGGAGGAGGGGGAGAAGTCAATTATCAAACTCTGGCTAATAAATGCATAATCCCCAATAATGTGTCACAATGCGATCAAAGATCAGTCTACCTCCGGCTGTTTCGTGGTCGTCTTGCTTATATATAGTACACTCATATGTGCACACATGCCCGCACACACACTTGCGTGGGGTATGGAGGGTGTCCTGGAAGCAGGAACATCATATACTGTATTTCACATAAAAAACATAAAATCACTCCATAATCTTAAAATAAGAAAATATCAGAAAGCTTATGTAAGTACATAACAATTAATTCACAAAACAATTCCAGCGTGTTGCTCGCGTCAGACCCAAGCAACACAAAACTTGGGACAAAAAAGAGAAGGACAACCAGGTGCTCATCGGAGAAGTGGGCTAAAAAGTTTAGAAAAGGTGCTACTAAGATCAAAAAGGGAACCAAAATGCAAAGAAGACGACGATCTGAGCACTCAAAAAGTTAAAAAAAAGAGATGAGGAGAGCATGAATAAAGTATCATCATTTATTAAATAAATAAAGCAGCCAACATGTTTCGACTCTGGCGAGTCTTCGTCAGGGCTAGTCTTCGTCATCTCTTTTTTTTAAGTTTTAACTTTTTGAGTGCTCAGATCGTCGTTTTCTTTTGCACAAAACTTGGGACGTTGAACTCTGGAGCGAAAGCATCTGGTAAATTGCCTAAATCGTGAGAAGAGAAACAGTACCTGCTATAATAATACGGGACATAATATCCCAGAGTATGACTGCTATCGCCCCGTCTCGGATACGCTGGACAGCTCTGAGCACACGGACATGCGTCTAGCACCTGTCCATGTCATTACAAAGCCTGGGCAAGTCTAGACGTATATGCATGTCCCTGCAATGTACTGTACATCTGTTATATTCGCCATATCACTAGTAATAGTCCCCTGTTAATGCCATCAGTGTTGTGCTTTGTTGCTCTGTGAGAATATAACCCTGTGTTCTATTTTTTTTTTTTTTACAGAGTAAAGTCTTTCCTGTAAATTTTACAGCATTTTTATTCTCTTAATGTTGGGTTTACTGACATGTACTGTATGTATCGTATTGAATTGAGCCGCAATGAATGGAGCACAATGGAAACATTGCCCCTGAGCGTTCTTTCTATCACTTGTACTGTAACTGTACACCACCTTTTTGATTCCAGGGCCCACTATTTATTCAGCATTTGAGCCACAGACCACCATTTGAGGACATTTTAGCCCCACAGACACCAAAACTAAAGATTTATTTTGGTTGTGTCCACAATTCCAGGATGGATTGTTGACCATTATTCTTTTAGTTGTGTAGACTTGGGGAAATTCAGATGATGACCATTTTAACTCTTGAGAATGTAAATATGAAACCAAATGGACCCGCAAGGGTTGGTCAACCAACTGTCCATCATTTAGCCTGGGGACCACCTGGAACGCTTCAGGGACCACTGGTGGTCCCCGGACAACCTGTTGAAAACCCCTGCTGTACACTGTTAAAGATAGTGACATTAAAAACATGGCAGGTGGCATATAGTCGCCTGGTAACCCAGGACTTGACACTAACACTTGCCCGCTTGCCCGGGGCAAGTAAAAAAATGGTGGGGCAAGTGAAGACTGCTACCTGGTTGCGCGATCGGGCAAGTGTGCACTATAACACAGCACAAGATAAATTTGTCTTTGAAGGCAGTCATTGCGCTCTGCCTCTGTGTCTTTCTCTGCTTTCTAGCTATCTCTATCCATCTCTCTCCCAGGTTCATTTGGTTCCAAACTATCATTTTGCTGGGGCCAGGGACCACTGAGTCTGTGACCAGTATGGGCTATTAAGATGATGAATTTTAACTCTTGAGAGTGTGAAAATGAAACCAAATGGACCCGCAAGGGTCCTTTGGTTTCATTTTTACGTTCTCAAGAGTTACATCTGGTTAACCAACTTAGCTGGCGACCACCTGGAACCCCCTCATAGAAGAAGCACCCAAGTAGAAGTAAAACTTAAATGCAATTTACAAGTGACCATGACCTGAGGGCAAGTAGAACCTGACTTTCACTTGCCCGATGGGCAAGTGCTCGGAGACCTTAGTGTCAACCCCTGTAAAACCTCTCACCCCGTCATGCCTGCAGTTACGCTGACTTTTGGCACTGCCTACCCGTTGCAGTGTTGGGAATATTACTTTACCTTGTTAATTAATGTATTACTTATTAATTATTACCTTCATTTTTAAGCTAACAAATATATTATATTACAATATTACTGTCTGAGCAAGTGTAATATATTAATATTACATATTACATATTACTTAAAAAAAACTTTTACAAAATATATAATTAATTATTATCAACTATTATTCATATTTTGCGTAGGCGAGTGGCATACCTACAATTACAGTAAGCCCACTTGGCTATATCGCAAAATCCATATGAAATCAACTTGAAAAGACATCACTCCTGAATAAAATTTGATGACAAATGATAGAAAATAAGTAATTATTTCACTTCTGCAGTTGTCAAGATAATTTCACAAGAACATTTTCAATGAGACAGAATGACAGAAAGTAATATTGAAAGTAATGCAGTAATGCAGAAAGAAAAGTATAATACATTAGATTGTTTTAGTTAGGTATATATTTATATTACAAGTTACTGCATTTTGGTAATATATTATGTAATATATTTAAGTTACGTTGTGCACATGTACCCAACACTGCCCGCTTGTCACCACCAAGCACAACAAGTCACTTTTCCCCCCAGGGAGGCGGACACGACCACACATTAAGTGTGGTTATCAAATGAAATGGGATGCCTGGGGGTGTACTGTACTCTATGTACACACGTTAAGGCGTGTAATTTTCAATGGCCCTTGAGGGGAATTCCACCCATTTTCAAAACTTTCCTGAGAGGATACAAATGTGAACCAAATGGACCCTAGCGGGTCCATTTGGTTCCATTTGTACCCTCTCAGGAAAAAGGGGTCTGAAAGAAAAATCATTAACATGGTGAAATACATCTTGATGATGTCATCAGATGTATTTCACCATGTTGATGATTTTTTTCAGACCTCCATTATTAGGAAATACAGAATTGGGGGAACTTTTTTTTATCATGTCCACACAACATCTCTAAGGTATATTGATGACATTAAAATTTTGGAAATGGGTACTTCCCCTTTAAGCAAGACGCTGAACCCCTAACTGCCAGTAGTGCGCGGCTTGGTTTCTTGCGAGGTTTCCTCTGCCTTCGGTGAATTGT
>CM076972.1:12851542-12864042 GCA_039105355.1 Benthosema pterotum
GGCGCTGTTTACCCGATCGATGCCAAAATTTGTACACACACTCCCTGGATGCCAACGATGAACCTCTGCTCTGAATTTTCCATAAGGGCCTTATATAGCGCCATCAGGAGGCTGATTCTTGCAATTATTTGGGAAAAATCTGTGCGTGTGTCTGTCTGTTAGCAGCTAATGTCCCAAATCGTTAACCTGATCGATGCCACAATTTGCACACACACTCCCTGGATGCCAACCATGAACCTCTGATCCAAATTTTCCACAACGGCCTGTTATAGCGCCACCAGGAGGCTGATTCGTGGCATCTTTTTACAAAAAAATGTGTGTGTCTGTCTGTTACCAGCTAATCTCCCAAACCATTAACCTGATCGACATCACAATTTACACACACACTCCCTGGATGCCAACCATGAACCTCTGCCCCAAAGTTTCCACAACGGCATGTTATAGCGCCATCAGGTGGCCGATTTTTGCCATCTTTTTACAAAAAATCTGTGCGTGTGTCCGTCTGTTAGCAGCTAATCTCCCAAACCGTTAACCTGATCGATGCCGCAATTTGCACACACACTCCCTGGATGCCAGCCATGAACCTCTGCTTCAAATTTTCCACAATGGCCTGTTATAGTGCCACCAGGAGGGCGATTTTGTAAAGATGATGAACACAGCAGGCAATTTACATAAAATGTTACAATATATTTTTGGGGGGCAAGTGACCATGACCTGAGGGCAAGTAGAACCTGACTTGCACTTGCCCGATGGGCAAGTGCCTTGGAGACCTTAGTGTCAACCCCTGTCCATATGTGGACATTTCATACTGTTGATCCTTGATCCTTCCCTAACCATCGTTCCTCTTCGATGTCTCCCTTTTGACCGATACCTGTACATTCAGCCCCAAAGTTATTAGTACAGACACGCCCTAGGCAGCTGGCAAAAACAGGCCCTACCTAGTCCTTCAGTAAACCCTCAACACCCCACTGACACTCTTAGATCTCCATACATGGAGTTGTGTTCTGACATGGCTGACTGGCTGTGCTAGGGTGGCTGACTGGGTGTAGTTGGGCGGTGGTGCCTGGGTGGCCAGTTGGCCCTATGCCCAGTTGTATTGTTGTCTGCTATATGGCCACCTGTTTTTTGTGCCCACCTGACCTGTTACCCTGCAGCGGTGCAGCAGCAGGGGCGGATCTAGGCATGGGGGGCAATGCCCTGACTGCCCGACCAACCATGATGGCATGCAAACAACCAATTTCCCAATTGGGGGAAATGTTACATGCAGCACAGAGAGCAGCCACAGGGCCAGAAGGTAATGCTAGGCTCCGCCACGCCGTGACACAACAAGAAGCAGTTCTGTGTTGTCTACTGTCACACTGAAATCCTGGAGGAAAGGGGTCAGGGGCGAGGGTCTTTCATCATTGAAAACAGAAAACTCTGAGTCAGACCTTTAGCTTCATGCATGCTGCGTGTCTGTTGCAACTTCAACAACAACTGATGTTATTATTGATGCTTTACTAGACTAATAAAAGTCCCGTAACCGAAAATGGTATGGGTGCGGCTTCAGCGCCCGTGACGCTTCACGCCACGGGCGATGAAGCTGCCCCATACCCAGGGTTCCTACAGGTTTCTTAAAGTAAAATGTAAGTCTTTTTTAAGACCTTTTTTAAGGCCATTTATATACGGTTAAAACGTAATACCCATTTCACGGCCATTGTCAATAAGCAACGTTTTATATATTTTTCACAACTAGCACTGGTCACCCTTACAAGATGATTCGATACGTATCGATTTACAGGGTCTCTACAAAGATTCAGAAACGATTTATTTTATATACAGAACGATACAATTCGATTCAGTAGAATTTCGATACAATTTCGATTTGTTGGAATTTAGTACATTACAATTCGATACAGTGCGATCTGACGCATTAAAAACCCTAGGTAATTAGGGTTAGGCTACATAGGGTTTTTTTTTTATTATCTACTACAGTCCTAATACGCCCCAGGAAATTATAAGGGGAGCATGAAAAACAACTACAGGTGCTGGTCAACGAATTAGAATAATTTGAAATAGTGCAACCTTAAAATCTTTGAATGCATTTCTTGTGCAGAAAGCAAATCAGGTGTTCACCGCACCTGTCCTACTTGTTAGAGTAATCACAGAACTGTTACCTGTAAAAAAAATTTGCTCAGCTGAGCTTTCCAAAAGGCCCATTTAGGCCATTTAACTGTGACACTGTTGTTTCATTGAATTGGAATAATGGAGAAACCGTTTCATTGAATTAGAATAATTTTTATTATAATTAGAATCATCATTTTCTCAGTATTTTGTGGCTGCCCCTTTGGCTTGTATGACTGCCTGAAGTCTCCGTGCAGGGGTTGACACTAAGGTCTCCGAGGCACTTGCCCATCGGGCAAGTGCAAATCAGGTTCTACGTGCCCTCAGGTCATGGTCACTTGCCCCCCAAAAATATATTGTAAATTTTGCTTTTAAGTTTACTTCCTACTTGGGTGCTTTCAGCAGGTGGTCCAGGGACCACCAGTGGTCCCTGAGAGGGTTCCAGGTGGTCCCCAGCTAAGTTGGTTAACCAGATGTAACTCTTGAGAGCGTAAAAATGAAACCAAATGGACCCTTGCGGGTCCATTTGGTTTCATTTTTACGCTCTCAAGAGTTAAAATTCATCATCTTAATTAGCCCATAGTGGTCACAGACCCAATGGTCCCTGACCCCAGCAAAATGATAGTTTGGAACCAAATGGACCTGGGAGAGAGATAGGTAGAGATAGCTAGAAAGCAGGGAAAGACACAGAGGCAGAGTGCAATGACTGCCTTCAAGACAAATTTATCTTGTGTTGTGTTATAGTGCACGAAGTTGCACACTTGCCTGATCGGGCAACCAGGTAGCAGTCTTCATTTGCCCCACCATTTTTTTTTACTTGCCCCGGGCAAGGGGCAAGTGTTAGTGTCAAGCCCTGTCCGTGGCATCGATTTGAAGAACTAGCTATCTCTACCTATCTCTCTCCAGGTCCATTTGGTTCCAAACTCTCATTTTGCTGGGGTCAGGGACCACTGGGTCTGTGACCACTATGGGCTAATTAAGGTGATGAATTGCACCCGCAAGGATCCATTTGGTTTAATTTTTACGCTCTCAAGAGTTACATGTGGTTAACCAACTTAGCTGGGGACCACCTGGATCCCTCTCAGGGACCACTGGTGGTCCCTGGACCACCTGTTGAAAGCACCCAAGTAGGAAGTAAACTTAAAAGCAAAATTTACAATATATTTTTGGGGGGGCAAGTGACCATGACCTGAGGACAAGTAGAACCTGATTTGCACTTGCCCGATGGGCAAGTGCCTCGGAGACCTTAGTGTCAACCCCTGCACGGAGACTTCAGGCAGTCATACAAGCCAAGGGGGCAGCCACAAAATACTGAGAAAATGATGATTCTAATTATAATAAAAATTATTCTAATTCAATGAAACGGTTTCTCCATTTTTCTAATTCAATGAAACAACAGTGTCACAGTTAAATGGCCTAAATGGGCCTTTTGGAAAGCTCAGCTGAGCATTTTTTTTTTACAGGTAACAGTTCTGTGATTACTCTAACAAGTAGGACAGGTGCGGTGAACACCTGATTTGCTTTCTGCACAAGAAATGCATTCAAAGATTTAAGGTTGCACTATTTCAAATTATTCTAATTCGTTGACCAGCACCTGTATGTGTTTGGACTTTGAGGTGGTGCAGGTCTGTCTGAGTATTCAGGAGTGCTTTGACAGGTCTGCCTGCTGTGACACAAGTAGATGCAACTACACTAGTATACATTCATTATTAAAGGAAGCCAAATGACTAGACCAGTGGTTTTCAACCTCATTCATACCAAGGCCCACTATTTATTCAGAATTTCAGCCACGGACCACCAATTGATGACATTTTAGCCCCACAGACCACACAACTAAAGATTTCATTTGGTTTTGTCCCACAATTCCAGACTGGATCTCAGAGAAAACAACACAGTGAAATACAGATCAAAATGACCATTAATCTTCTACATTCTCTAGTTGTGTAGAATTGGGATAATTCACATGAATATTTTAACTCTTGAGTGTAAACAATGAAACCAAATGGACCCGCAAGGGTCCATTTGGTTTCATGTTTACACTCTCAAAGAGTTACATCTGGTTAACCAACTTTCCATCATTTAGCCTGGGGACCTCCTGGAATCCTTTCAGGGACCACTGGTGGTCCCCGGACCACATGTTGAAAACCCCTGCCATAGACGCGAGCTGCTCATCGCGTTAGCTATGGCTACGCTAGCTAGTCTCGATACAGACAACACCACCACCACCACCACCATCCCGTGTATCACGTTGTCCCGTGGATGGAAAATACGATTTAAAAGGCTATGGACGTGAATGGAAGCACAGATGTGTGCAACTATCCAATAAAGTTGTGTAAAGCTGTCGGTCCCGACAGCTCCGCTCAGATGATCATCTGTTGCGCTGTGGTGTCCGAGGCGTAGAGTATAGAGAATTGCGACATTGAGGGGACAGAAAACAGCCCGGTCACGTGGTTCAAGTACTCGCCGTGAGCTCAAAACTCCAGCTGTCCATATTTTTGTTGTCCTCATTCGTAGAGGTCTATGTAGAAGCGCATCCAATGGACTGGCCCCATGAAATGAACGGAGTTTGCGTAACTCTAAGACCCTGAATACTACGTCACACAGACACTTGCACTGAACGTAGATGATCTACAAGCAATGTGCCCCATTGCAATGCATGGCTATATGAGCTTGTATATCTGTGGTTACTGTTTTTTGCGCAGCTGATGGAATCATCGATTCATCTCTTTAGGATCGATCTATAACGTCCAATACAGACGCTGTTTTGATCGCTCCGACACACGTGGCTCGATGTAACTGCGCAAAATTTAAGACCTAGATATAAAAATTCAAGACCTTTTTAAGTCTTTTTAAGGTATTATTTTCAAATTCGTTAATTCAATGCTTTTAGACTTTTTAATATCCCGCGGGAACCCTGCATACCATTTTCTCTTGCCCCCCAAATGGGACATGTTATATCCGCCCCTGAAGGGAATCTGTCATTAAGAGAAGCCCCTCCACCTCGCACTGTTGCAGCTGTCAGCACCACACACCGCTATGTCTCTCTCTCTCTCTCTCTCCCTACCTCCCTCCTAGATTATTTCCAATTGTTTGTACATTTGCTTCTATACTCCCCCACATCTCAGAGGGAAAATATACTTTTTACTCCAACAGAAATATTTTTAAAAATATATTAGTTACTATAGTAACTTTTCTGATTCTGGTTATTATAACACCCCAGCCTACAGTATATAATTTTAGTCATTTGAATATAGCATTTTTTGGGGATGTTTTTTTTTTTGTTTTCTCAACAGATCACCCCAATGTCTCTCCCACTCTCTCTCTCTGGTTGTTGCTGGAACCTTTCACCTGTCATCTGACTGTTCAGTACTGGAAATTATTGTTGCACTTCTACATACTCAGCATGCATGTGTGCGCGCACACACACACACACACACACACAACACACACACACACACACACAACACACACACACACACACACACACACACACACACACACACACACACACACACACACACACACACACACACACACACACACACACACACACACACACACACCACACACACACACACACACACACACAAACACACCACACACACCGCCGTCAAAAGCTCCTAACGGTTGCCCCCTTCTTGAAAATACACATCCTCCAGCACTCTCCACATCAGCCCCACTCTGCCCTGTCTGACAGCAGGTGTAAGGGGGTGTGTGTGTGTGTGTGTGTGTGTGTGTGTGTGTGTGTGTGTGTGTGTGTGTGTGTGTGTGTGTGTGTGTGTGTGTGTGTGTGTGTGTGTGGCGCTGTGGCTGTGAGCCTGTCTTGCGTGTGTACATATTTCAGACATATCATAAACATATGTGACACATTCTCAGCTTATTTAATTTGTCCTCAACACACAGCAGCATGAAAGCATGTTACAGAGAGAGAGAGAGAGAAGAGAGAGAGAGAGAGAGAGAGAGAGAGAGAGAGAGAGAGAGAGAGAGAGAGAGAGAGAGAGGAGAGAGAGAGAGAGAGAGAGAGAGAGTGCAGAGAGAGAGAGAGAGAGGAGAGAGAGAGCAGTGCACTCATCACTGGACAGGGACAGACGCAGGGCAGGGCTGCAGTGTAAGTACACAGGTGTGTGTGTGTGTGTGTGTGTGTGTGTGTGTGTGGTGTGTGTGTGTGTGGTGTGTGTGTGTGTGTGTGTGTGTGTGTGTGTGTGTGTTGTAGGGCAGGTGCATGTGTGTGTGCGTGCGTAGTGTGCGTGCGTGCGTGTGCACGTGAGAGAAGAGAGAGAGACAGTTTGCCCTGAGATTCACCCTAGAACGTGTGTGTGCGTGCATAAGTGCTGTCTAGAGGTCTTATTAACTCGCACAATCAGCTCCTTTTCACACAATCCCCTGATTGGCAGCAGCGATCCAATCTGTGTGCGTGCGTGCGTGTGGGTGGGTGCGTGCGTGTGTATGCGCATATGCGCACATGTGTGTGTGCGTGTGTATGCGCATATGGCACATGTGTGTGTGTGTGTGTGTGCGTGTGTGCGTGTGTGCGTGTGTGCGTGCGCATGTGTGTGCTGGGGGGGTTGAAAGGGCTGAGCAGAGCTTATGAGCATGGCTGCAAAATGCTTGCGCAAAACGCAAACATGTATAGCCTACACTTAATTTTCCCTTGAGACTGATACTGTAGAGTGCATACGTGTGCGTGCGCATGGGTGTGCGTGTGTGTTTTTTTACAAAGCTATAGCAGGCTTCCTCCATATCTAACCAGAGCATACTGCAGGTGACCTCCCTGCACAGCATGGCTCTGCATTTCCAATCAAGTCGACATGAATAACCACACACACTCACACACACACACACACACACACACACACACACGCTCTGACTCCAGGCAGGGGCGGATGTAACATTTCCCAATTGGGGCGGCAGGAGAAAATGGTAGGGGGCGACTTCATCGCCCATGGCGCGAATAAAGCCGCACCCATTTTTGGTTACAGGACTAGGCAAGTAAAGCATCAATAATAACATCAGTTGTTGTTGAAGTTGCAACAGACGCAGCATGTATAAAGCTAAAGGTCTGACGCAGAGAGTTTTCTGTTTTCAATTATGAAATGCTGTTGGTTTAGTGGTGACACAGCTGTAGTTAGTTAGTAGCAGTACTAGTGTTTCACATCATTTTAAATATAAGCACTTTAATTTGAAATATCTTGGGTTCTTCTCATGTAATCGTGTTTGGTGGGACAGACTGGGCATTTAGGGGGGCATTGTCCCCCCCCATGCCCATGCCTGGATCCGCCCCCGACTCCAGGCATAGAGACAGCGCCCTCAGTGCCCTACATACGTACATGTCCAACTATAGCGCTACTTCTCCAAAGTCGAGCGTCACCCACGGCCACAACACTACTACACCAATAAAACAAACCATCTCCGTCGGGTAGAAACCTCAGATCTCCAAGACTGCTGCCAAGTATAGTAGAAGTAGCAGATCCATAAGCACTGTGACACATTTTGCTTAAAAATGCTGCAGTGCCATCAAGTAGTTGCGTTAATTTACAAAAAAAAAAAGGAGATAAGAGGTCTCCATCATCCCTGAGTGTCTCCTAGGAGACCGTATGGCTCAGAGTGTCTCGTTTGCACATCCTGCAACCACCAGACTAATGCAACCGGATCTGCATCAGTCTGCAGTCCGTCAACCTTAAGGGCTAATTACAGCAGATATTTCATAAAGGATGAGGACAGTAATGTATGAGAGTTACAAAACAATAACTTGTTTGGCTTTTCCATATTTACAATGTATTTCCCTCACTTTCTGTTCTTAGTCTATGAGGGCACTATTAAAAATATGTGACCGTTCGCAACCAGGGAATTTTACATTTTTGTGGTTTCATGGCATGAAAAGCAGGAAATCGTATCTTCAAATTGACATAGTTGTTCAGTTTGGGTCACAAGTTTTGGCTTATAGACTAATGTCTTGTGAAGGTCCCCTTCTGTGGCCTCTAACATTAGACCTAGCTACATGTTTAAGCCTTTATTTAATGTTTACACATCGAATTCAGCTCTGATATTAATTTCAGACATAGTCTAGTCTGCCTGTGTCATTAACTCATGTTGCATGAAGAAAAAGTAGAATCAGTTTATCTCCTCCTCCTGAATCAACCTCAGTCACCAGCAGTAACATTCTGTTCTTATTAATGAATAACCAATAGCACCACAGAACCACAACCACGTGATATGAACTGCATCACACATATTGCGTTAAGTTACAGTAAACGATGATCCACTCAACCGCCACATTACCAAAACGCCATCTGGACGTCAAAGGACTTTGCTTCGGGTTTTGTACATTTAGCCATCAAACTGCTCAAACTGATCAAACTGCCTTGCCGATATCTGAGGACTTGTGCGTTTTGTCTTGGTTTGATGTTGTTTTCTTGTTGGGTTTTTTTTTCCTCGCATTATTTTCTTTTTAGTTCCAAAAAGTGGTGAATCTGTCAGTGGGTTTTCATTAAAGGGTAATTCCACCCATTTTTTTTTTGAGAGCGTACAAATGCAACCAAATGAACCCTAACGGGTTCATTTGGTTCCATTTGTACGCTCTCAGAAAAAAGAAGCGTCTAAAAAAATCCATTTACATGGTGAAAATACATCTTGATGATTTCATCAAGATGTTTCGCCATGTTCGTGGTTTTCTTCAGACCTGCATTTCTTGGGAACACAGAATGGGAGATTTTTTTTTATCATGTCCACCCAACACCTTGAAGGTACATCAATGATATACTAAAATGTTGAAATACTGAATCAATGAAAAGTGTCTCACAGACACACACAAATAATGATAGTCTGTGTGCGTGCAGGTGTGGGCTGTGTGTGTGTGTGTGTGTGTGTGGTGTGTGTGTTGTGTGTGTGTGTGTGTGTGTGTGTGTGTGTGTGTGTGTGTGTGTGTGTGAGGTTGCAGATCTCTCCTGCTGTGTGAGTGCTGCGTGTGGTAAATGGCAGCGTGTTGATGTGTCAGAGTTGAAGTGCATGATTTCTTGTTTACTATGATAAATGAGACACACACGTACACACACACACACACACACACACACACACACACACTTCTCTATATCCAACCTGTCACTGAGGCTTCTCTGAAGCACAGCAATGCTCTGCTGCAGACAGAATAACAGCTACCGTTACTCAAACACACGCACAGACACTGCTGTCTGCGTGCGTGAATGTGAATGTGCATGTGCACACACACACACACACACACACACACACACACACACACGACTGGTTTGCCTCATGACTCTGGTTTTCCTTTACTCACCGAGGGGAGAGGAGGGGAAGAGAGAGAATGTGTGTGTGCATGCGTGTGCGCATGTGCGTGCGTGTGAGAGAGAGAGACTTTATAGCATTTGGATGAGGAGGATAGACGGGGAGGGAGAGCGAGGGAGCAGCGGAGAGCAGGGTCTCCCCTAAGTCAATTTGATCAGCGGGGGCCAATGAAATTACACCGGCAGCTCTGGCTTGCCTTTGACAAATGAGAGCAGAGATACAGTATGAGTGTGAAAATATGGAGACAGGCAGAGGCGACTTCACTAGAGTAGGTTTGTACTGCAACACGCAAGACACTCTGTTCACCAGAGTAGGTTTGTACTATAACATACACACTCTGCTCACTAAAGTATGTTTGTACTGTAACACACAGACACTCTGCTCACCAAGCATTACAAGCTTGTACAGGTATATGAGTCTGGAGTTGCCGGCAGGGTTCAGCTATGCTAGCGATGGGATTTGAACTTTCCAGGGATGGGATTTCAACTCCTATTAGATAGAATCTAACCAATCAGAGCAGCGCTGATTGCCACGTAGAACACAGGCGTCGGTAGTACGCACGCAGTGTCTGTAGTCCCCAGTAGCAGTGCCCTGTTAGCTAGCCTAGCTTCGAAAAACTACAAACTGGGTCTCTGCTGATTTGCGTCATTTGTTTTTATGAAACGCGCTCGGATTGGCTCGCCACGGTTCGTGCCGAGCCAGATCCACCTCCGATTTGGCGAAGCCAGAGTCTTCCGCGCCCGCGCCATTACGCCAGTAGGGGGGCGCGGAGAAGACTCTGGGCCCACGGTACTGCTCACCAGAATAGGTTTCTAATGCAACATACGAACACTGGAGTAGGTTTCCATGTTTAACAATTCACAAAAAAAAACTAAACTGTACATATATTACACCAGGGGTGCCCAACCTTTTTTGACCCAAGATCTACTTTTCAGCAGCCAACCCCTTCGGGATCTACCAGTCCAATATCAACATTTAAAACCACCCGCATCGTTGCCAGCCTACAGTAACTTCACAACAACACAACACTACTTTGTTTTACCACTTTACGTTATGTCCATATAAGCATAAAGTACAACAGACTTGTCATAAATAGGCCTACAACAGTACAACAGACTTGGACAAACACTGCCATTGCAAATGCAATCATAATAAGAACAGTCCAGAATAGTCCATTATAAGTTGCAGAACAGTCCATTGCACGTTGCAGAACAATACTGTTGGCATAATTCAC
Source organism: Benthosema pterotum (assembly GCA_039105355.1). Lineage (NCBI taxonomy): Eukaryota > Metazoa > Chordata > Actinopteri > Myctophiformes > Myctophidae > Benthosema > Benthosema pterotum. Next base: position 12,862,182 of record CM076972.1, read on the forward strand.
AGACAGCAGACAACAATCCTCCAAATGAGACATAAACAGAAAGACACGCAGACACGCAGACACGCAGACACGCAGACATGCACACGCACACACAGACGAAAATCGCTCTTTTTTCTTTTCCACCCCATTTTCCACATCTCCCGAGATCTACTTGTGATCAGGCCGAGATCTACCGGTAGATCCCGATCTACTGGTTGGGCTCCCCTGTATTACACAGTCTTATGCACCTCAGTTCAGTCTCATTCTGTAGTGATTTGTAAACGGTTCCTACCTCCATGGCTCTGGTGATGAAGGGGATCTGCGTGCCAGAGTCCAGGTCCTGGTTGATGATGAGACGGCGGGCCCACTGTCCGGCCCGCACCACCCCGCTGCCCTGCACCAGCACCAGCAGCCTGGACGGGTTGGACAGGGCGTCCCGGCTCAGGAAGACGAAGCTGCTGGGCTCGTCCTCTGTGGCGTCCACCTGGAGGGAGAGGACACAGGCACAGAGAGCACAAGGAGGGAGGAGATGGGAGTGAGACTGGTTCTGGAACAACTTTTCATAACAGCTTCCCTGCATTGTAGTCCAACATGACAACATACCATCACTGCTGGGATTGTAGAATTACTTTTAGAGCAGAGGTCAGGGCTTGACACTAACACTTGCCCGCTTGCCCGGGGCAAGTAAAAAAAATGGTGGGGCAAGTGAAGGCTGCTACCTGGTTGCCCGATCGGGCAAGACCTGTGTCTTTCCCTGCTTTCTAGATATCCACAATTCCAGGCTGGATTTGGGAAACAAAACAGGCAAATTAACATACACATGAAAATGACCTAATCTTCTACATTCTCTAGTTGTGTAGACCTGGGCTAATTAAGATGATGAATTTTAACTCTTGAGAGTGTAAAAATGAAACCAAATGGACCCTTGCGGGTCCATTTGGTTTCATTTTTACACTCTCAAGAGTTACATCTGGTTAACCAACTTAACTGGGGACCACCTGGAACCCTCTCAGGGACCACTTGTTGAAAACCCCTGGTTTAAAAGCACCCAAGTAGGAAGTAAACTTAAATGCTGACTTGCACTTGCCCGATGGGCAAGTGTCTCAGAGACCTTAGTGTCAACCACTGTCCAACATGACAACATACCATCACTGCTGGGATTGTAGAATTACTTTTAGAGCAGAGGTTTTCAACCAGTGGTCCGGGGACCACCAGTGGTCCCTCAGAGGATTGCTTCCCATGTGCTTCCCAGCTAAATGATTGACAGTTGGTAGCTAAATGGAGCGTAAAATGAAACATAAACTGAAACCTCAAGAGTTAAAATTATGTTTAAACTTCTGAATTACTTCAATTTTCAAGAATCTACACAATTGGAAAATGTAGAAGAAAATAAATTGTGGACACAAACTTGAAAATCCTTTTCAAGAGACTAAACTCAACATCAAGTGGTGGTCCGTGGCTAAAATGCAGGATAAACAGTGGGCCCTGGTATGAAAAATGTTGAAAACCACTGTTTTAGAGTACACCAGTTTTGTGCCATGAATATACCTCGAAGGCCACATAGCTATTGTCAAACAGAAAAAAACAATCCTGATGCGGAACAACAAGAAGCAGTAAATGCTCACAGAACCTGCAGTCCAAACCACCCATTCACTTGTATTGAACTCATTTTCCCAGGAGCCCTTGCAGCCCAGTGCATGGCACGATTTACAGTTAGGTCACCATAACATAATAATCAAACTGCATTGAATTAAAACAGAAAAAAAAAAAGCATGCATTTTATTACGCTTTACAAAATGTTTCAATTTTCGAATAGGGATGCTACTAAAGGGCTCAACTGGTTGATGTACTGCGAGTATAAATTTGGAAGAAAAAACGACCC